>CP139505.1:37819193-38504700 GCA_021014915.2 Artemisia tridentata subsp. tridentata
CATTTTGCCGATGAGGTTGAGTTTGTTGAGTGATTTTGCCGAGATTATTGTCAGGTCTAGCGTTCTGTTGTTGTTGTTGTTTTGTGCCATTTTTTTTTGGTTGTTTGATTGTTGTGAACTTGTGATTGGGATTGAGTTTGGGTTTTACTTTTTTTGGTTGAAATGATGAAAGATGAATTTGAGGGTATGGAAAGGTTATTTGTAGGCGGCGTGGAAAACGAGTGTTGTAGATTAAGTTAAAAAGTAAATGAGGAAAGGAACAATGTACGAGTAGTTGATAAGGAGTATGACAAATGGTACGGTTGTCAAAAAGTATCATTGAGCAATAGTAGTGAGTTATGAGCTGTAATTACAGCTTAATGCTCACCGCTCACAGCTTCTTAAATAAGCATTTAAAAAATGAGCTTTCTTAAAAAATAGCAAAGCTCATCACTTTTTTGCTAAACAAACACTAAAAGTTAAAAAGCTAATTGCTCACTGCTCATCATCTCAAAAAGCTCCAAAAAACTCTGCGCCAAACAAAGCCTACTACTTAAAGGCTGCTTGATTAATTTATTAAGGGTGGTGGCAGTGGGCAGCGGTTTGGCCAGCGGCATGCCCAAACCGGCGGTGAACACCGCTGCCACATTGGCGGTTTGGCTCATCGGCATAGCTGGGCGGCATTTGATGCTTCAACGGCATCTTACAATCATTTGTTTTTTCTTTCTTTCTTTTATTTGCAACGAGTTTTTGTGTATTTATTTGCAAGCTTTGTGTTTTTTTTTTTTGCAAGCTTTGGTGTTTGCAGTGGCATGAAGAAGGAGAAGAGTGTTTTTTTTTTGAAAAAGAAAATAGGATATGTGGTAAGAATGAGCCACACGTTTGGTCTTAGTTGTCCTCTTTTTTTTTTTTTTTTTTTTTTTTTGTAAGAAGATTTGTTTTTTTTTTTTTTTATAATAAGTTTATGTTTAATGTGTGTTTGAATTATAGGTATTGTATTTTTATTTAAAATAAAATTAGTTTTAGTTTATTTGGATATTTGATGACTAGTTATTTCCTTTTTTTCGATGACTAGTTATTTTTTTTTTTTTTTAAGAATAATGTAATTTTCTTTTAATTATGTTTTTTTTAAGTATTATGTAATTTTCTTTTAGTTATTAATGAAATATTATATTTTTATTAAATTGTTTAATATAATTTATGAAAATAAAAAATAAAAATTAGTTGGGAGGTATGAAAAAGGCATGGTTGCCACTAAAAAATGGTTGGGAGGTATGAAAAAAGTATGAATGAGGTGGAATGATATTATTGGTGGGTTGGAAGGTATGGGGTTTTTTCAGTGGCATGACTGCCACCACCCTAATAGTCCAATTCAAAGCCTACTACTTATTCGGTCAAAGGCCTCCTTGTTTGATAAAAATGTTTAACACCTCTAAGGTTATGTTTGGCAAGGTGCTGTATTGAAATTTTTGGGACGATGAGCGGTGGGCAATGAGCTTTTTGATTTTTATTATTCGTTTGGCAAAGGAGCGGTGAGCTTTGTTATTTTTAGGAAAGCTCATTTTTCCAATGCTTCTTTAAAAAGCTGTGAGCGATAAGCTATGAGTTGTGGCTACTGCTCACACCTCGATGCTACTTTTATCAAACATAGCCTAAATTATTCCGTTTGGTACTGAACCATTTTGCTTGAGTGGGGTCTGTAAACCGCTTGAGTGGGGTCTCTAAACCACACAGCACCCAACATTTAACCCATGCATACTTTTCATTTTTATTTTTAAAATATTGTTTAATAAATAGAACAAAAATACTCCCTCCGTCTCAATTTAATTGTCAGGAGAGAAAAAGCACAAAGTTTAATAAAAGTGGGGCCACTTTAATTTTCAACCACTAAAATGGAATATTCCTTCACTAGATTCTCTAGTTTTTACTAAATAAGGAAAGTGGACAATTAATTTGAGACATCCATAAAAGAAAATATGGACAATTAAATTGAGACGGAGGGAGTAGCTACTATTATTAAATAGCTTAAACTATTATTATCTCCGTCTCAAAATGAGTGTTCAGTTTGACTTTTCAGAGTCAAACTGGTTCAACTTTGACATTTTTTATTTTTGCGGGTATTATATAATACTTGATGCAAAATATATGAATGGATTAGGTTTTAAATATATTTTTATTGGTATAATTTTTCATCAAGTATTAATAAAAAAATTAAGGTCAAAGTTGAACCAGTTTGACATTGAAAAGTCAAACTTTACACTTATTTTGAGACGAAAGGATTAGTAAAAAAGGTAAGAATCAAAACAGTTGGTAATAACGATTGAACTACTACAAATTTATTTTCCAGTCACATTCAACTACTTGAAATTTTATTATTAATTTATTTACAATATTAAAAGTAATGGTCTTAGGTCTCTTTGATAAAATGAATTCGCCATCGTCATTTAACTTCTTTTTTTTTTACTTTACGAATTTCTCATTTATTATTGTGTTTAACTAACAAAATGGTTAATGGGCGTTATTTAATTTTTTTCTAATTGAAATGGGTATCAACTATTTTAATTTAATCAAAGTTTTGTAACACGTGCTCGTATATGTGTTAATAATAATTCACTCTTCGCTGTGTGCAGTTTTTTTAAGATAAAATCTATAAAAATTCATCATATACACCACAAGGATAGATTTATAATTTTATATCATTCGAATCAGTATCAACAACACTTACCAAACATATCGCTTTCATTCAGAACCAAGTTCATAGAGCCTATGTATTATTCAGAGCTTAGAATCATTCAGCGCTAAATCATATGGTATTATCAAATAGCCCCTTAATCGTGTTGATCTTAATATGTATCTATATCGAAAGGGATTGATTCGCACACCATTTTTTTTTTTATTATTAAAACACTATTTTATACAACACTATAATGCACAGAGAGCACACAGTACAACATGCACAGAGTGTGGTGAAAGAATCAAAAAAGTTGGTGTGCGAATCACCTCCTATATCGAAAGCATTCATATCCATCAACTTAACGCTTGTTTTCAAAGTTATCAAAAAATATTTCTAAATCTATCTTAATATTATCCTTTTTACCGTCTAATAGAAATGTAATACACACACAACTAGGGCCGACCGTTATAGATCGCGGATCGGATCGAAATAAGAAATCGGACCGAATGTATTTCGGTCAGGTTCTTGATCCAACATTTTAATCATTTTTGGTCTTCGGTTCGGTTCGGTCTCACGCACAACCGAACATTATGCTTTGTTGAACCGCACTAGATCGATGAACCAAACCGGATTAGAGCGACCCGGACATGGGCCGAACATTTCGATCCGGTCCTCGTTTCGATGTTTTGGGCCAAATCAAATTTCAGCACAGATGATTTTCGAACCTTGTTCAACCCTACCCACAGTGATAGATGTAAATCGTTGGTGATGCTGAAAACAATCGACCACATCCAATAATAGTAGGAAATATGAATAACCATCAACGAATACTCATTATTTATTAGTGTGGGTATCATGTTTGTTAAAAAGAAATAATCAAAGATATCAATAGTATATTTAATGTAAATTACTAAACTAAGCAACAACAAAAAAACACCCTTGATCCAAGACTTGGTCTCTTTTTGTAGCTTTTTCTCATTTTGGTCATACTTAACTGCTCGACTCCACCCATTTTAATGACACTGTTGATGCAAATAATGTTCTAAAAACGTTATTTCTATCTTTCGATAACTTCACGTTTTGAGGATGACAAAATGTGAAATCACGTTACGTTAAAATTAACGTAAACAAGTTTTTAATCGGAAGATCCCGTTTCTACACAAATCACTCTAGAACAAATTTACAACTTCACTAATGATCAAAGAAGTAAATTTGGATTTAAGACTTCACATTTTTATGTGACCAAACATTTTCTTCAAAAGTATACTTTACAAATTATTTTTGAATAATTAAGAAATGTTTTAATGGAAAAATAAGTTTAAAATACATAACAGATATTTTTCCCCCCAAAATCAGCTCCAAACTTCCCCAAATAAGTTTTCACCAGAAAAGACAAAAAATAGAGCGTCTTTGTCTGACACGGCTCCACTAATTTTAGTGGAGCCGTGGGTGATTTAGTGGAGCCGTCCCCCTATAACGGCCAGATTTTTTCTGCCTATAAATACCAGCCCACTTCACAGATTTTCTTCACCCTTTTTCACACAGAAACTTCTGAGTTCAAATCCCTCACACCATTTTTTTTTCTTGATCATTTAGTTTAGTTTTTCTTTTGTTCAAGAGTGATCCAATCATCCAACTTAGAGATCCTCTTCAATAGTAAGAGAAGAACACGAAGTATCCAAGTTGATACAAGGTGTTGTCATTCCTCTTCAAGTGCAAGAGAAGAACTCAAGGTATCCAAGAAGATACAAGAGTTGTAGTAGTTGTTAGGTTACTTGTAACATTTGTTACATCCTTGTTGTATCATAGCATACATCATGATCATTTTTCTTCTGTGAGAGTGTGAGTGAAGATCATTGTGATCTTATAGAGATAGTGAATATCTTTTGAAGCCATTGGGCTTGTGTGATTGATCAAGAAGATCAAGGGTCAATAGGATAGTGTTAGTCAAGTGAGTGTTGATCATTGTGATCGTGTCGAGATCTTGGAGATCTTTTGAAGCCATTGTGCTTGAGTGATTGATTGTGTGGATCGTGGTAGACGTCTATTTTGTCGGTGAGGTTGAGTTTGTTATGTGATTTTGCCGAGATTATTGTCAGGTCTAGTGTTCTGTTGTTGTTGTTTTGTGCCATTTTTTTGGTTGTTTGATTGTTGTGAACTTGTGATTGGGATTGAGATTGGGTTTTATTGTTTTTTGGTTGAAATGATGAAAGATGAATTTGGGGGGTTTGGAAAGGTATTTGCAGGGGGCGTGAAAAACGAGTGTAGATTAAGTTAAAAAGTAAATGAGGAAAGAAACAATGTACGAGTAGTTGATATGACAAATGGTACGTTTGTCAAAACGTATCATTGAGCAATAGTAGTGAGCTATGAGCTGTAGTTACAGCTCAATGCTCACCGCTCACAACTTTTTAAAGAAGTATTTAAAAAATGAGCTTTCTTAAAAAATAGCAAAGCTCACCGTTTTTTTGTCAAACGAACACTAAAAATAAAAAAAATAATTGCTCATCGCTAATCGCCTCAAAAAGCTCCTAAAAACTCTGCGTCAAACATAGCCAAGTGACTTAAGGGTTGTTTGATTAATTTATTAATAGTCCAATTCAAAGCCTACTACTTATCCGGTCAAAGGCCTCCTTGTTTGATAAAAATGTTTAACACCTCTAAAGTTATGTTTGGCAGAGCTTTTTTGGGCGATGAATGGTGGGCAATGAGCTTTTTGATTTTTATTATTCGTTTGGCATAGGAGCGGTGAGCTTTGTTATTTTTAGGAAAGCTCATTTTTTCAATGCTTCTTTAAAAAGCTGTGAGCGGTGAGCTGTGAGTTGTAACTACTGCTCACAGCTCGATGCTACTTTTATCAAACATAGCCTAAATTATTCCGTTTGGTACTGAACCGTTTTGCTTGAGTGGGGTCTCTAAACCACACAGCACCCAACATTTAACCCATGCATCCTTTTCATTTTTATTTTTAAAATATTGTTTAATAAATAGAAAAAAAAATAGCTACTATTATTAAATAGCTTAAACTATTATTACCTCCGTCTTAAAATGAGTGTCCAGTTTGACTTTTCAGAGTCAAACTGGTTCAACTTTGACATTTTCTATTTTTGCGGGTATTATATAATACTTGATGCAAAATGTATGAATGGATTGGGTTTTAAGTGTATCTTTATTGGTATAATTTTTCATCAAGTATTAAAAAAGAAAAATTACGATCAAAGTTGAACCAGTTTCACACTGAAAAGTCAAACTTTACACTTATTTTGAGACGAAAGGAGTAGTACAAAAAGGTAAGAATAAAAACAGTTGGTAATAACGATTGAACTACTTCAAATTTATTTTCCAGTCACATTCAACTACTTGAAATTTTATTATTAATTTATTTACAATATTAAAAGTAATGGTCTTAGGTCTCTTTGATAAAATGAATTCGCCATCGTCATTTTACTTTCTTTTTTTTTTTACTTTACGAATTTCTCATTTATTATTGTGTTTAACTAACAAAATGGTTAATGGGCGTTATTTAATTTTTTTCTAATTGAAATGGGTATCAACTATTTTAATTTAATCAAAGTTTTGTAACACGTGCTCGTATATGTGTTAATAATAATTCACTCTTCGCTGTGTGCAGTTTTTTTAAGATAAAATCTATAAAAATTCATCATATACACCACAAGGATAGATTTATAATTTTATATCATTCGAATCAGTATCAACAACACTTACCAAACATATCGCTTTCATTCAGAACCAAGTTCATAGAGCCTATGTATTATTCAGAGCTTAGAATCATTCAGCGCTAAATCATATGGTATTATCAAATAGCCCCTTAATCGTGTTGATCTTAATATGTATCTATATCGAAAGGGATTGATTCGCACACCATTTTTTTTTTTTTTTTTTTTTTTGATAAAAAACACTATTTTATACAACACTATAATGCACAGAGAGCACACAGTACAACATGCACAGAGTGTGGTGAAAGAATCAAAAAAGTTGGTGTGCGAATCACCTCCTATATCGAAAGCATTCATATCCATCAACTTAACGCTTGTTTTCAAAGTTATTGATGCGCGTGATGTGTCGTTGCGGTTTAGCAGTTTTAATGCCTACTCAAGTTTTAAATTTATATTTAGCCGACTTATCAATAACACACACACTTAACGAGCAGTGTACCCGGTCAGTATGAAGATAATGGTAAGTAGAGTGTCGATCACTAAGAGTGGAACGTATTATCTCGTTATTCTAATCAGTATTTTAATATCCTAACGCAAGGGGGTTTCAGCCTGAGAGACTGGCACGGTTTGTTTGCAATTAAATAATAAAATAAACCAATAGGCACGAATCAGCAAGTAGCACACACGTACACAGATAAATACTTGAGACAATAAGAGGGCTGTCCTTATGATTAAGTAGATTGTCACTTGTTTTATTGATAGCTTTATATGAAGTGTATGTAGTTAACCCTTTCTCGTTGGTCCTATTCTTATCGGCGAGTAAACCCTTAATGATTACTTATGTCTAAAAGTTATTCCTAAGTGATCAATTTAGTAATAACCGTGGGAGCCACATTATGTCCCGCAGTCAAATGCCCGCAAGCCACTAATAAACACAGAGGTTATCAATGCACTAATAAGTAGTAACCAAAGACATCAACATATAAACTTTAATTGATGGGAAAGCAAGTATTAAAGGGAGTGCAATCTTTCGTTGTCACATTACACAAGCCACCAATCCTGATGAATTAAAGTTTGCTAACACAATAAAACAAAACTACTTAATGAATTAAACACATGCAGCACCTTCTTACAGCTCTTGTATCTTTGATTTGGGTGTGTCTTGTGCTGCCTCCTTGACTGAATTCGTCCTTTGTTCCTCCTGTTTGGTCTTCGGTTTTAGGTTTTCCGGAACTCTAATTCGTCTGGTCTACGGGGTATTTATAGTTTCTGTCTGAGGGAAGATGCGGCGCATCTACTAAGTAGATGCGGCGCATGTACTTAACTTCGCGTGGGGTCCAAGATTATAATATTCAGGAATATTCGTACACCGCCAGAAGATGCGGCGTAACTCCATGATTAGATGCGGCGCATGTCCTCTTGTATCTTGGATCGTATCTGGTGATATCTTGATAGAGATGCGGCGCATGTCGAGAGTGAGATGCGGCGCATCTGGAGCAGAATTGACTTGATCTTGTCCATGTCAGTAGACCTTCAACTTTATGCACGTTTTGCTCCATTATTAGTCCAAAATCGCTAAGTTTCACCAAATGCTTGTTTTTACCTGAGAATTATAAAAGTAAACGATTAAGTATCAATCCTCATACATAATATAGTAAAACAAGTCGAATTAATAGGATAAATGATAGTAATAAAATGTACTTATTTGAGTTCATCAAATATCCCCCCACTTGAACTTTACTTGTCCCCAAGTAAACCTTAGAATTTCTTTTATGAAAATGTATCCTAAAAGATGTTAGGATTTATTTTTATATTTAAGCATGTATTCGTTCATTTCATAATCACACAACTAAACACTTAACGATTCAGAAGTAAAATAAAATAAGTCGATAAAAGCAAATCTAATCGTTTAACTGTCCAGTCGCGACGAATATTCTATCATAAGCTTGGCAAGTATACACATCTCCACCACTAAAGCTAAGGAATAACAAGTCTAAAGCGGTAAAAAGGGTTTTTAGGCTTAAGGGTTAATTATTCTCTTTCACTATCGATCTCAAATTCCAGAAAAGGCGACAAAATCACAAATACATGATCGAATCCACGAACACGATACTTGCAATTGCTCAAATCCTTAACTCGAATAGGCTAAAGATAGGTCCAAACTTCACCAATAATAATATATCAAAAAGGGCGACAAAATCATAAATACATACCCGAATCCACGACTACGATACTTAAGATTGCTCAAATCCCTAATCTCAATAAATCAAAGGTTTGGTTGGATAAAGAATAATAAAGGGCATGGATAACATTTGGGATATAAATTGGTGCAAAAATAAAAATAAACAAAACAAATAAATTAAAATCCTAAGTGTGGTTAATCACTATCCCAACCATCCCATGAATAAGACTCATATCATCGAATAACTCACGCTTTAACACTTGAAACACACGCTTTAGGTAGACACGAATTATACTCAACAAAATCTTAATCAAAGAATAAACCTTAATTGGCGTTCCCATAACTGCCAATTCCCATTCAATCCATAGATATAGTACAACAAATAGTGGTGATATCGACCACTTACATAACTTTACATAAGTTGGTTAAAACTAACTTCCAACTTTTCTTTCTTTCTTTTTTTTTTTTTTTTTTTTTTTTTTATTAAACATAAACATAGATGTGTAAAATTTCACCACATCACTATAACTTTCTTTCCGGATAATTTTTCCATACTTTTCATGACTTCAGAAATAATGGTAATAGTGAAAGTAGTAAACACACGAAAAATAAACTCCAAAATATACAATATTTACTTTCACTCCAATTGCATTGTGCAATTTCCCGACCTAACCATAGATAATGAATTACGCACGCGAACACAGGTAATGTAAGGAAACACACTTTGCCTATAGCAATCAACCAACCACGGATTCTAATCTACAGGGTAGGCTAAGGTGTAAGGGTGTAACGAAACATTTTAAACATAGGTGTAAGAAACGAAAGGAATGGCTCTGAGGGTTTTTCTAGGGGTATCTTACTCTAAAAATGAGAGTAACAAAAGGGTTTATACGGGGGTTAACTAACCGGTGTAGTTAGTTAATAACACATAACAAATAATAGGCTATTTGGGTGTAATCCTAGAATTTTACCAAGTTAGACAAGTCACTCCAATTATATAAATAATACTTATTATGGTGGTCTCGAATAGTATACAAGCCAAGTTCTAAAGTTTACAAGTCACCGGCACACTCATAGATTTGTGAATTTTGAAAAATCACAATTTTTGAAAATAACGTCATGTGTGCAGTTATGCAACTTAGATCTTAAACAAAAACATGCTAAAAATTTTTTAAGTTTGATATATTAAGCACATTTTAAGCATAATTTTTGAAAAAGTTTAGGACAAGTAATTGTTAAGTGTTCTAATTCTCCAATCCCCCCACTTAAGTTAAACAACGTCCTCGTTGTTTGTATAAAAGGTTAAAAACTGGAAAATAAAAGAATTAGAACAGAAAAACTCCCCTGAGATTTGCTCGGTATGATCCTCCATTAGTATAAGAGCAAAAATCAACTTCTTATGGATTAGAACGTTAAAGCTTCATACTTGATGTATCCACAGGAAATCCAGGAAACTATAATACCACCAATACTTTAAAACACACCTAAGATAAGAAAGGTTCAAGCTTGCATAATACATTAGTAGTTAGGAAAAAATAAAACTTAAAAATTAAAACTGAAAATCATCAGGTCAGTCGATGCGCCGTATCTTATTGAAGAAGATACTCCGTATCGAGCCTGGAATTAATACGGATCAGAATAAAGATGCGCCGCATCCTTAACCAGGGATGCGCCGCATTAAAATAAACTGATAAAAGAGTTTTAAAGTCGAAAATAAAAATGCAGAAAAATAAAATAAGATATGACCATTGCAGGAGATGCGTCGCATCTCAGAATTGAGATGCGCCGTATCCTCATGCGGCCTGGACTGACTCGACACAGAAAACAGAATAATAAAAGATAATTCTCCGGGTTGTCTCCCGGTAAGCACTTGTCTTTATTCCAGAGTCTTCAAGTTAGACTCACGTTCAGCTCAGCAATAAGTCCTTGTCACGGTCCATCCTTCGTCCTTCATCCGAAAGATTTTTCCGTATATCTCTGCGACGTTTTCTTCCGTTCGACTTAATCTAGTATAACTCTTTGTCTTCACCGCAGTATATTCTTCATCAGGACCCAAAGAGTATTTGATGATTTTAAATTTTTCAGAAATAATCATGGGCGGCTCATTGTAAGGAATCCCAAGTAGTTGACACTTTCTTTTGGTGAACTCTTCCTCGTCTTTATCAACAAACTTAAAATAAGGATCCTTAATCAAATAATCATCTAGTTCTTCAATCAATGACTCATTATTATTATCATCTTGAATTGCCTCCCATTCTCTTTCCAAATCATATTGTAACCGTCGACTAAGCTTTGTGAAATCATCAAACTGTTTATGCACCCATTCCCAGAAAGTAGTATCCGATGTTCCCTTAAGTCCTTTCAAGCGTTCAAGTCTGCCCTTTTCTTGTAAAGCCTCCGCCTTTTGTGGGCAGTCTTCAACATTATCGTACCACTCATAATCTTCAAAGGTTACATCGTTTCCAACCCGTCTCATCCCAATTATACTTCCCCCATTACAGGTTCCGTCACTTTTATAATCACAGGTCGGCCAAACACTACTCCCGTCCTTGAAAACGAAGGGTGTACAGGTGTGATTAATGTGCGCAAATTCCCATGGTTTATCCCAAACCCATGGTACTTGATCATTCCATTCATAGTACCAGGTGTTTTTGAAATCGTCATAAGTCTTAAATCCTGGTAGTTCTCCAGTAAGCACATCATCGTCGACTTGAAGAAGGTAGTTAAATTCCTTGAACTGCTTGCACAAGGGTGTCTCATAATCGAACACATCAATGTCTATTCTGAATAACTCTTCAATGCCTTCATTGATTGTTGAATCATGAAGTGACGACCCATAATCGCTTTCTACTTCTTCATCTTCTCCTCTCATCCAATATACCCATAATGCATCCTTAGTAGCACGATCCATGCACTTATGGTTATTAAACTTACTAGCCAACCATTCTGAAAAATCAACATCGTGAGGATCGTGGTTAACGTCAAAGCAAACCTTTCCAATCATATTCTTTTTTATCTCCATGAACTCGTTAAATTGCTTCTTAAAACTCCGAGTCAACCATGAAGTCATAATCTCCTTGACTTCATTTGCAGGGGCAAATTCCGGACTACCATATTTGAGTTCTAGCCAATCATTGAGGGAGAGGTCTATCAATCTTACCAATTTCCCATGAAATAGTAACTCCGCCAAAGCATAATTCATGTCATTATCCTGATAGTTCTCATTCAATCCCCAATACTGTTCGGAATAAGGCATGTAAGAGATTTGGGCATTGCCTCCACCACAGCTGTTGTTGCTTGAGTCCATGTACGCAAGATAGAATTTCCCATCATCTTCTTCGATAGTAGTCCAGTTCAATCCTTCGGCTTCAATGATAGGCCATAAGAGCGACAATTCTTCTCCAGTGTACCTCACAAATACATCATAAGAGAATACCTCTTTGTCAATGTTGCATAAACGCATGAATTCCTTAAAAGCAGCTTCAAGAGGAGTCTCCCAAGAGAATAAATCTGCATCGATCATGAGTACATTGAATGAATCTGAAAACAAGCATTCCTTAGCAAGATATCCGTTAACTGACATGTCTTCCATAGCAAAATCTGTCATCCAAGGTAAAATCATCAGTAGGATTTGTTCGCTAGAAGAGAAATTAATGAATATAGAAACGGATATAAGAATAAAAATAGCTGATATCTGCAGACGATGCGCCGTATCCAAAAAGTTGGATACGCCGTATCTTAATACGTTAAAATTTAATCAGACTTTATCCAGAAAATAGATACGCCGCTTAGAATTTAAGAATGCGCCGTATCGAATTAATTAATCAAAAATCAGCTTATCTAATTAAAATTAAATGCGTCGTATTAACGAAAGTTAATGCGCCGTATTTTCGTTACGTTTAAAAATAAATATCGATTTTTGATTCAGAAAGATGCGCCGTATCGATAGAGATCGATACGCCGTATCTGTTTAATAATTCGCAAACTGTTTTTAATTAAAATAATAGATACGCCGTATCTGCTAAAGCAGATGCGTCGTATTGCTTTATCGCTTAGAAAAATTTTCTTATTAAAAACAGATACGCCGTATCTTGGGGAAAAGATGCGTCGTATCGAATTAATTAAACGCGTTGTATTTTTTTTTTTTAAATTAAACGCAATACGCCGTATCTGAGAGATCAGATGCGCCGTATCGTTTGATTTAGCACAGTACAACGATAGCAGAACAGAAAAATACGAAAAATAAAAACAAAAATATTAAACACACAAACAAAAAAATAAACACACAAAAATAAAAGCAAACAAATAACACAAAACAAATAACACACAGTACAACAAATATGCAAAATAATACAATGATGCAATTAATCTAATAAAAAAGAAAAACCTAATTAAAATACTAATCAAATTAACAGATAATAACAATTCACTCCCCGGCAACGGCGCCAAAAACTTGATGCGCGTGATGTGTCGTTGCGGTTTAGCAGTTTTAATGCCTACTCAAGTTTTAAATTTATATTTAGCCGACTTATCAATAACACACACACTTAACGAGCAGTGTACCCGGTCAGTATGAAGATAATGGTAAGTAGAGTGTCGATCACTAAGAGTGGAACGTATTATCTCGTTATTCTAATCAGTATTTTAATATCCTAACGCAAGAGGGTTTCAGCCTGAGAGACTAGCACGGTTTGTTTGCAATTAAATAATAAAATAAACCAATAGGCACGAATCAGCAAGTAGCACACACGTACACAGATAAATACTTGAGACAATAAGAGGGCTGTCCTTATGATTAAGTAGATTGTCACTTGTTTTATTGATAGCTTTATATGAAGTGTATGTAGTTAACCCTTTCTCGTTGGTCCTATTCTTATCGGCGAGTAAACCCTTAATGATTACTTATGTCTAAAAGTTATTCCTAAGTGATCAATTTAGTAATAACCGTGGGAGCCACATTATGTCCCGCAGTCAAATGCCCGCAAGCCACTAATAAACACAGAGGTTATCAATGCACTAATAAGTAGTAACCAAAGACATCAACATATAAACTTTAATTGATGGGAAAGCAAGTATTAAAGGGAGTGCAATCTTTCGTTGTCACATTACACAAGCCACCAATCCTGATGAATTAAAGTTTGCTAACACAATAAAACAAAACTACTTAATGAATTAAACACATGCAGCACCTTCTTACAGCTCTTGTATCTTTGATTTGGGTGTGTCTTGTGCTGCCTCCTTGACTGAATTCGTCCTTTGTTCCTCCTGTTTGGTCTTCGGTTTTAGGTTTTTCGGAACTCTAATTCGTCTGGTCTACGGGGTATTTATAGTTTCTGTCTGAGGGAAGATGCGGCGCATCTACTAAGTAGATGCGGCGCATGTACTTAACTTCGCGTGGGGTCCAAGATTATAATATTCAGGAATATTCGTACACCGCCAGAAGATGCGGCGTAACTCCATGATTAGATGCGGCGCATGTCCTCTTGTATCTAGGATCGTATCTGGTGATATCTTGATAGAGATGCGGCGCATGTCGAGAGTGAGATGCGGCGCATCTGGAGCAGAATTGACTTGATCTTGTCCATGTCAGTAGACCTTCAACTTTATGCACGTTTTGCTCCATTATTAGTCCAAAATCGCTAAGTTTCACCAAATGCTTGTTTTTACCTGAGAATTACAAAAGTAAACGATTAAGTATCAATCCTCATACATAATATAGTAAAACAAGTCGAATTAATAGGATAAATGATAGTAATAAAATGTACTTATTTGAGTTCATCAGTTATCAAAAAATATTTCTAAATCTATCTTAATATTATCCTTTTTACCGTCTAATAGAAATGTAATACACACACAACTAGGGCCGACCGTTATAGATCGCGGATCGGATCGAAATGAGAAACCGGACCGAATGTACCGGACCGAATGTATTTCGGTCAGGTTCTTAATCCAACATTTTAATCATTTTTGGTCTTCGGTTCGGTTCGGTCTCACGCACAACCGAACATTATGCTTTGTTGAACTGCACTTGATCGATGAACCAAACCGGATTAGAGCGACCCGGACATGGGCCGAACATTTCGATCCGGTCCTCGTTTCGATGTTTTGGGCCAAATCAAATTTCAGCCCAGATGATTTTCGAACCGTGTTCAACCCTACCCACAGTGATAGATGTAAATCGTTGGTGATGCTGAAAACAATCGACAACATCCAATGACAGTAGGAAATTTGAATAACCATCAACGAATACTCATTATTTATTAGTGTGGGTATCATGTTAGTTAAAAAGAAATAATCAAAGATATCAATAGTATATTTAATGTAAATTACTAAACTAAGCAACAACAAAAAAACACCCTTGATCCAAGACTTGGTCTCTTTTTGCAGCTTTTTCTCATTTTGGTCATACTTAACTGCTCGACTCCACCCATTTTAATGACACTATTGATGCAAATAATGTTCTAAAAACGTTATTTCTATCTTTCGATAACTTCACGTTTTGAGGATGACAAAATGTGAAATCACGTTACGTTAAAATTAACGTAAACAAGTTTTTAATCGGAAGATCCCGTTTCTACACAAATCACTCTAGAACAAATTTACAACTTCACTAATGATCAAAGAAGTAAATTTGGATTTAAGACTTCACATTTTTATGTGACAAAACATTTTCTTCAAAAATATACTTTACAAATTATTTTTGAATAATTAAGAAATGTTTTAATGGAAAAATAAGTTTAAAATACATAACAGATATTTTCCCCCCAAAATCAGCTCCAAACTTCCCCAAATAAGTTTTTACCAGAAAAGACAAAAAATGGTGCGTCTTTGTCTGACACGGCTCCACGGTTCCACTAAATTTAGTGGAGCCGTGGGTGATTTAGTGGAGCCGTCCCCCTATAACGGCCAGATTTTTTCTGCCTATAAATACCAGCCCACTTCACATATTTTCTTCACCCTTTTTCACACAGAAACTTCTGAGTTTAAATCCCTCACACCATTTTCTTTTCTTGATCATTTAGTTTAGTTTTTCTTTTGTTCAAGGGTGATCCAATCATCCAACTTAGAGATCCTCTTCATTCCTCTTCAATAGCAAGAGAAGAACACAAAGTATCCAAGTTGATACAAGGTGTTGTCATTCCTCTTCAAGTGCAAGAGAAGAACTCAACGTATCCAAGAAGATACAAGAGTTGTAGCAGTTGTTAGGTTACTTGTAACATGTGTTACATCCTTGTTGTATCATAGCATACATCAAGATCATTTTTCTTTTGTGAGAGTGTGAGTGAAGATCATTGTGATCTTATAGAGATAGTAAATATCTCTTGAAGCCATTGGGCTTGTGTGATTGATCAAGAAGATCAAGGGTCAATAGGATAGTGTTAGTCAAGTGAGTGTTGATCATTGTGTTCGTGTCGAGATCTTGGAGATCTCTTGAAGCCATTGGGCTTGAGTGATTGATCGTGTGGATCGTGGTAGATTGGTGCTAGCTAAGATTAGCACTCGACA
The DNA here is from genome assembly GCA_021014915.2 of Artemisia tridentata subsp. tridentata. Taxonomy (NCBI): domain Eukaryota; kingdom Viridiplantae; phylum Streptophyta; class Magnoliopsida; order Asterales; family Asteraceae; genus Artemisia; species Artemisia tridentata. The sequence goes on from CP139505.1 coordinate 37,835,212, forward strand.
TCTAGCTTAGTGTCGGAAAACAAGTTAAGCGACGTGTACGGTTTTCTCCGCCTTAAGGGAGGTTGTTGACATAGTGCTTAAAACTCTCGAGTGTGTTACTCCTGGAGTGGAGTAGGGCGAAGAAAAGCTTCGTAGCCGAACCACTATAAATCCTTTTGTCCCGGTTTGATCTTTCCATCTCTACTATTTACTTTCATTACTTATTATTAGTTAGTTTAGTGTGTAGTTCATATTGGTGTTGTTTGATTGCACATAAGAATCGAATCAAAGGTCTCCAATAGCAAAGTTTTTAAGAAGTCCTAAAAAGATTTAAAAGAACTTAAAAACTGGTAAAACTATTCAACCCCCCCCCCCTTTAGTTTTCCACAATTGGTATCAGAGCCAGGTTAGTCAAGATTTTAAAGTAGATTGTATTTTAAAACTTGAATCGATCAATGGATTCCGACAAATACCTAGAAGGGCAATATATGCAAAGACCACCACTTTTTTAAACCGATTGCTTTATCTATTGGAAAACAAGATTCGAAACGTATGTGAAATCAAAAGACATTGATCTTTGGCATGTTATTACCGAGGGTGACTTTCAACCGATTCAAATGAATCCGGTAACTAAAAAGGATAAAATAGTTTCTTATGATAAACAAAGTGATGAACTTAAAAGGAAATTAGACAAGAATAATGAGGCTAAAATGATGATTTACAATGCTTTGCCGAGAAAGGAATTTGAAAGAATTTTCATGTGTAATACGGCAAAAGATATTTGAAAAACTTTGTTAGTCACTCACCAAGGTAATAACCAAGTCAAAGAGAACAAGATAGATCTTCTTGTTCAACAATATGAACAATTTTTCATTTTAGAAGATGAGTCAATAGATAATGCTTTTGCTAGATTTAATACTATTATCACTAGTCTTAAAGCTCTTGATGAAGGTTACTCTAGCAAGAATTATGTTAGGAAGTTTCTTAGGGCTCTACATCCTAAATGAAGAGCAAAGGCCACCGCCATAGAAGAGTCAAAGGACTTGGCGACACTATCACTCGATGAACTAATAGGAAACTTTAAGGTTCACGAGATGATAATCAAGAAAGACTCGAATATAGTTAAAGGCAAAAGCGAGAGAGTTAGATCTCTAGCATTGAAAGCCAAGAAGGAGTCTAGTGATGAGGAATGTTCGAGTTCCGATAGTGAAGATGAAGAATATGCGTTAGCGGTTAGGGACTTTAAAAAGTTCTTTAGGAGAAGAGGTAGGTTCGTTAGACAACCTCGTGATGAAAAGAAGACATCACAAAAGAACCGATTTGAAAAGAAAGGGACAAGTGATAGGAAATGCTTTAGATGTGGAGATCCTAATCACTTCATAGGAGAGTGTCCCAAACCACCGAAATCCAACAACCAACGAGCTTTCATAGGAGGCTCGTGGAGTGATAGCGGTGAAGATGAAGAGAAGAAGCCCAAGGACGAAACATGCCTAATGGCTCATGCTTCTCATGAGGTACGTTATGACTATCCTGATTATAGTGATGATAATTTGTTAATAGATGATAACACACTAAATGACGAATATAATAAACTATGCGAGATTAGTTCTAAAATTTTAGGTAGAAACAAATCACTAAAATTAAAATTGAATGAACTCGAAATGCAAGTTTTAGAACTAAATGATCAAGTCAAAAGACTTGAGAAAAATAAAGAAGTAGACGTAGGATGCAAGTCATGCATAAGTCTTCGAGTAGAAAATGATAAACTCAAAGAAAATACATTTTGGATCACTAGGTTTGAAAAAGAAACAGATAATGCTTCGACAAGTAAAATAAAGCAAGTAGAATCTGTCAAACCCACAAGTTCTAAAAAACAACAGACAGAACCACTAAATGTACACACGGCACCACCAAAGTTAATGGTACCGTGGTACCGTATGTTACTGAAGACAGAACTGAGTTGAATTTGAAAGATAATTCAAGTCCTAAACCAAGACACATAGTTGTAAATGGTACCAAAGTATCTATTGCTAGTATAAAGGAAGCCAAAAGCTTTTACAAACCTGCGTCAAACCCCAGGCCTGGCTTTGTAAAACCCGACACTAGGTCTAAGACTCCTCCACCTAGAAAAACAAATATTCCTAAACTTCAGTCAAGAACTCCTCTACCGAGACGTAACTCTAGAAGACAAAGTTATCCAAGTAACTATCCCGTAACTTGGAATGACCGTCAACTACAAAGTTACTTACCATGGGAAATTTGTCCTCCGTTCCAACATCCTAACCAAATGCAACTAATGCATAGGATGTTTAATGCTAACAACTTTGGACCCATGAGATATTAGGGACCAAATGTTTGAATGTTTGTCTTATTCAATAGATATGCTTGGGAATCGACTTGGATCCTAACGAATGGGTCAAGGATAGTGGATGCACTAATCATATGACGGGTAACCGAAGTCTTTTCTCATCATACAAAGCATACAACGGAGGTAATGTCACTTTCAGTAGCAAACTTAAGGGCAACATTATAGGCAAAGGTACGATCACTCAAAACTCCCTCACTATTAGAAATGTTGAGCATGTAGATAACTTAGGATTTAACTTGCTTAGCATTAGTCAAATGGTAGATAATAAGTGTAAAGTTATATTCTCCGAAGATGGTAGTGAAATTATTAAGGATGGTAAAACCATAGGCAAAGGAGTTAGGAGAAATGGTCTATTTGTTGTGAAAATAGGAAATAAGCCTCAGGATAGGATATGCTTAGCAACTATAGATGAAAATTCCACTCTATGGCATAGGAGATTAGGTCACGCCAATATACGATTAATACAATCATTGGCGTCTAAGGAACTAGTTAGAAACCTACGTAAGATTAAGTTTGATCAACACTTTTGTGACGCTTGTAAAGTTGGAAAACAAGCTCATTCTAGTCACAAAGCTAAGAATATGGTCTCGACCTCTAGATGCCTAGAACTCCTTCATATGGACTTATTTGGTCCATCCGTTGTACGAAGCTACAGAGGAAACTACTACACCTTAGTGTTAGTTGATGACTACTCTAGGTATACTTGAACTAGATTTCTTAAGAATAAGACACAAGCTTTTGAGGAATTTGAAATCTTTAGTAAGAAAGTCCAAAATCAACTAGGATGTACAATTTTTTCTATTAGAACGGATCATGGTCGGGAATTTGATAATGAAGTGCAATTTGGAGCATATTGTGATGCTAATGGTATTACACACAATTTCTCGGCTCCACGCACTCCACAATCAAATGGGGTAGTTGAGCGGAAAAATCGTACTCTACAAGAGATGAGTAGAACGATGTTGAATGAACAATCAATTCCGCAAAAGTTTTGGTGTAATGCGGTGGACACCTCAACTTACATACTTAATAGGATTCTAATTAGACCTATGTTAGGAATAACACCATATGAAATCATGAAAGGTAGAAAACCTTCTCTTGATTACTTTAGAGTGTTTGAAAGTAAGTGCTTCATACTAAACACTAAAGACTACCTCACCAAGTTTGACCCAAAGTTATACGAAGGTGTTTTCCTAGGATACTCCCAAAATAGCAAGGCCTATGTAGTCCTAAACAAGGAAACAATGAAAGTCGAAGAGTCACTCAACGTGACATTCGATGAAAGTCCTTCTCTAACTAAGACATCACCCTTGGTGGATGATGACTTAGATGAGGATGAAGCCATTAAGGTTAATGGCAAGAAACCCTTAGAAGATGACATTGAGGATGAAATGGTTGAATTTGACGAAGTTGTCAACATTAAGGAATCCAAGAACCATCCCATTGAAAATGTCATAGGAAACCTTAACCAAAGAACTCTTAGGTCACAAGCACAAAACAAAAGTAATTTCTTTTGTTTCATATCAACCGTAGAACCTAAGAATGTCGGTGAAGCGATTAAGGATGAAAGTTGGGTAGTCGCCATGCAAGAGGAACTTAATCAATTCACCGCAAACCAAGTTTGCGATTTAGTACCTCCTCCTAAGAATCAAACCATCATAGGAACTAAGTGGGTGTTTAGGAATAAACTCGACGAAAATGGCGTCGTAACTAGGAATAAGGCAAGGTTGGTAGCACAAGGCTATAACCAACAAGAAGGAATAGACTAAGATGAAACCTATGCACCCGTAGCTAGATTAGAGTCTATTAGGATACTCCTTGCCTATGCTTGTGCCTTAGACTTTAAGTTATACCAAATGGATGTGAAAAGTGCATTCCTAAATGGTTATATCAACGAGGAGGTATATGTTGCACAACCTTCGGGATTCGTTGATTTCGAGAAACCGAATCATGTTTATAAACTCAAGAAAGCACTTTATGGTCTCAAACAAGCTCCTAAAGCTTGGTACGATAGACTAAAGGCATTCTTGATCGAACATGAATATACCATGGGAGTGGTAGATAACACACTTTTCACAAAGAAACATAATTCACATCTCATTATTGTTCAAATATATGTCGACGACATCATATTTGGCTCAACTTGTCCAGAACTGTGCGATGATTTCTCTAAGATCATGCGTGACGAGTTTGAGATGAGCATGATGGGCGAATTAAATTTCTTCCTTGGTTTACAAATTAAACAAATGGAAGATGGTATCTTCTTTAACCAATCTAAATATAGTAAGGAGATGCTTAAGAAGTTTAGTTTAGAAGAGTCTAAGCCCATGTAAACTCCCATGTCCACGGAAATAAAACTCACGAAAGATGAAGAAGGTGAGTCCGTGGATAGCACTAAGTATAGAGGTATGATAGGAAGTTTGCTATACCTCACGGCAAGTAGGCCCGACATCATGTTTAGTGTCTGCCTTTGTGCTCGCTTCCAAGAGGCTCCCAAAACCTCTCACCTTGAAGCGATTAAGCGTATCTTTCGATACATTAAAGGCACTATACACTTGGGATTATTCTATCCCAAGGGGACCGGTGTAGAAACTGTTGTCTATGCCGACTCTGATCATGCGGGAGATTATGTGGATCAAAAAAGTACGAGTGACGTTTGTACCTTCATGGGTTGTTGCTTAACTTCTTGGTTCTCCAAGAAACAAACGGCTCTTGCTATCTCCACGACCGAAGCCGAGTACGTAAGCGCCGAAAAGGCATGTCAACAAGCACTATGGATGAAACAAGCCCTTAATGACTATGACATCCATTTAGATGACGTCCCCATTATGTGTGATAATAAAGGTGCTATTGACTTGAGCAAAAATCCCGTTCAACACTCCTGTACTAAACACATTGAAATTCGTCACCACTTCCTTCGCGATAATGTTCAGAAAGGAAATATTTCTATTGAGAAAGTTCCTTCTCAAGACAATATCGCCGACATCCTAACCAAACCTCTCAAACGAGAATCCTTCAATTACCTTCGTCTAGGTCTAGGAATGATGGAACATATTCCATAAATCTCATGACTCTTTGAAGTCATCTCGTCTAGACTAGGTTCCCCTCATCAAAAGAATTTATTAGGTATAAATTCTTTCCTCGTGTCAAAAAGTCTCACTAAATCAGCGAGACTTATTCGTCTAAAATCAAAATGGGACAAAATTTCATCCCATCAGATCACGGCTCCACTAAAGGTGGCACGGCACCGTTAAATTTAACGGTACCGTGGAACCGTGTATCTGATACATCCCTTATTTTAGTCTCTTTTTTCCCACATTACCAAATTCAAACCATCCCAACTTCTGCAACTACTGTCAAAACCAAACCTCACACTCCAAAATTCAATTACACCCCTTCAAGATCATATTCAAGACATTGATTTTCAAAATTATCAATCGTTTCCACTCTTTCAACAAGAATTGTAAGTTATCTTACTTTAATTTTCTTCAATTTTGAGTCTAGGGTTTGTTCATACATGAAAATTGAATTGGGGCTTTTCAATTTTTAAGTCTTTATACTAAGATTAGACAACATGTGATTCCCTTCACATAGGATTTTCATAAACAAAATTGAATCACATATTCATGTCTAGGAAACTTGCAATTAGAAGTCATCAACACTCAAATTTTTAAAAACCATTAGCACCAAAACATTGAAGTTGCCAAACACCCCAATTCCATTGTTTTCGAAAAATTTCACGAAATTAGGTTCATGAAAAACTTTTCGTGCATTATTGATGCAAACTAAAAACGTTTTTCTCATGCATACATGATCTCGCGAATATTGATCGAATTACATAATCAATATGTACTTTTCGACATATTTGCTTGAGCAAAAGTAAATTAGGAGTGTTTGGGTAATCTCATTATTTTTAATTCTAGAGTCGAGATTACCGCACCTCCACATAGTTTGCATATAGGCACACACTAGGCACGTGTCTCTAATGCAACTACTCTAAATTCTAATTTTTCCTAAAATTTTCTTATAGGAAACAATAATGTCTCATGAGTATGATTTTGATCATCTTCTAACCGATACCTATACACCCAAAATATCTCATGAACCCACAACACCCGGTAACCACATTCGTGCCTATGTCAATCTTGAAACCCGTCGGTTTCATGAAGGTCGAGTCATTGATCCGTCCTTAATTTATCATAGGGATATCAACACTTCATTTAGAGCTATAGGATTCGATTGCCTACTACACATCAACGAGCACATTTGTCCTCGTTTTGTGTTAGAATTCTTTCGACAAGTTAAACTCGTACGTAACGAGGATCACTCTTTGTCACTTTGGTTTTGGGTCCGAAATTTCAAATTTGTCCTAACCCTTGAGCAATTTGCTCAAATTCTCCGAATTCCCAATCATGGGCAATGTGCCTATACTGAAGATTGGTGTCTTGAGTCCCTCTTCAACTTTCGTGAAGAGGATAGTCCATATTGTTCCTACATACCCTCTCCAACCGAACTTACCAAACTCATTCGTACTCTTAAGTACTCCTCCTCTTACCCAAATCCAACGAAAATTCGTCTGGATGAGGTTCGTCATGAACTACTTTCTTGGGCAGTCATCCTGCGAGAAAATGTTCTAAGTCTAACAGGAAATCGTGAGCAACTTCTGACGTGTTGTGCTCATATGATTTACTGTCTCCTCACCCAACAACCTTACAATCTCGCCTACTTCTTCGCTAAGCGAATTGTACATCTCAAAGGTAACAAAAATAAATTGATACCCTATGGGATGTTCCTAACCCGTCTCTATCACCACTTCATGAACTCTCACCCTTACCTTCGTAATCCTCAATATTCACTCTTCAAACCCGTCATGAAACCCCTAAACGAGTCATATGTCTCATCCATTCTCATTTCCGAATCCTCCACCCACTATGTACCCTTTGATGATCCAAATCATGAGAATGAGATGCATGCTCAAGACGAGAGTGTGATGAAAATGGGAGAAAGCTCAAGTCATAAGTAGTTAGGAAGAGATTAGTATTACTATTAGGATTTATCTATAATAGATTAATACTATTGCATGCTTAAAACTTAATCTATCACCTTGCATGGATATCTTATGTGATATTTGGATGATAGCTTATTTTGTCCATTTTGCTTGCATGCTTATGATTATCTTGGCAAATCACATGATGATCTTTATATGCTAGAAGTAGCTTGATATGGGACATATTAGGAAAATAAATCTCTAGTGATTTGAGGCACTATCATTTCCAGGAACTAGTTCTCCTAAAAAACATCCATCTAGCTGCCCAAAACTAGCCTACACATGAAAATCTGTGAAAATGGTGTCACGGTACCACTAAATAGGCCACGGTACCTTTAAATTTAACGGTACCGTGTGATGTTTAGAGGAACCGTGTACCTGTTTGACGAATTTTCACTGTTCCTCCTAAATCCCTGCAACCCTAACCTCAACCCTGCAAATTTTCCAACCTCACATACACCCTAAGATTCCCTTGCTACACCATAGGTGTAACACCCCGACCCGACAAGGGTAAAGATGTCACAATAATGGCTCCATATCAGATCAAAACAAAGCATACATCTACAGTAATAAAAAAATCTCAAAGGTTACAAAAGAAATACTGGAACTTCAAGGTTACAAATGAAAACTTCCAAAACACTAATTCTAAAACATACAATCTTCTAGTCAACTCTAATCCAGAATAGCTATCCAATCTTCTAAGTCCAAAGGTACACTCTCCACTCATTCTCAGCTTCCTACTAAAACCTGCCGCAGGAAAAGAAATGCGGCTGAGCTACGAGAGCTCAGTGAACAGATATATAGATGACAGAAACAATAACAGATAGCAATACAGAAACAAATCAGAAATACAGATTATATAGATACAGAATCAAAGTGAAAGAATAGGAAAGGAATAAGGGTAAAAGAAAAGAAATGAGAAAGGGAAAATGAACAAACCAGGTTTAGGGAAATACAGAAATCCATCACGAGCCCAGAGATAACAGATAATATCATAACAGAGTAATCATATAATAATCCAGAGGGGATGCCTCTCAAGTAACAGATAATATGAGGGTGACCTCATGTATCAATGGAGTGATAAGCTCCCAGAGGTTGTGAAAGACGTGTATCGCACACACCATCAGTCACCAGAGATAATAATAACAATCATATAATATAAATCAGATAATCCACTAAACAGATAACAGATAACAGAGTCAGATCTAGGATGCATCCATGCGCCCCCCGGTGGCCAGAAACTCCTCAACACACCAGATAAAATAAAGTCAGGGACGGGACAGGTCATCACTCTCCTGCCCTAGAGTCATGCCATCGGTGCATCAATGACATGGACATGAAACCCTCATGCCTAGTGAGTGGCTCGGATATCAAACTGTAGGTCAGAGGTCAGAGGTCATATGTACTACCAAAATCAGAAGGTCATATCATAAGGGTACATGGCAAAAAGGTTCATGTCAAAGTCCAGAAATATCAAAGGTTCAATTCAGAGTTTAAGCAAAGGTTCAGAAAAAAGAATCATATCAGAAAGTTCATGTCAAATATTTCAGAATTAAATATCAGAGATTTAAAATCAATTTGGTTCATATCAGAGTTTATCAGATCAAGGTTTATAGCAAAAATCCAGTCAAGGTTCAGATCAGAAGTTCATTTCAGAAATTCCTATCAAAAGTCCATTTTAAGAAATCCTTTAATAACTGTTTTCATAAAATGACCCTTTCGAAACGGTTTTTCATAAAGATAGTCCTTGAAATAGTTTTTATCAAAGCTAGTAGAATTTCTTGTAAAAGGATAAACATCATTTTTAGCCAATAACTCTTCTCAAAACATTTACAGGTCAAGATTCAAAAGGTTTTCACAACATAGATTCATATCAGAGGTCATAACGAGGGAAATCAATAGAAAGGTTCAAAGCAAAGAAATCATAGCATCAAATCAGAAGTTAAACAAATCAGAGTATGAAAAGGGACCATATCAGAGTTCACAGAACAGGGGATACATAGCAATGGCTCAGGAAGACCCTATGATGAATCAGAAATACAAAATGGAATGAGAAAGAGGACACCCTTACTGAAAAAGGGCAGAATATATGTACCTTATTAGCAGTGTAGAAAATAAACAAGCAAATAAATACTGAACAGATCAAGGCTTCTCCTTCTTCGCACCTAAAGGAGTAGAAGACGGAATTACTACAGATTCTAATTCAGATTATTATTATTTTTGTTTACCTTTCCATTTTAAGTAACTTCCTATTTTTAGTAACTTTCCAGATTTAGTAAGTTTCCAGATTTAGCAGGTTTCCAGAATTAACAAGACATTAATGTTACAGATTAGGTTAAGTCCTTATTTCAAAGTTATTATGGACCTTAAGTATATTTTATCAAGTTACAGAAGTCTAAGGTTAATTATGACAATTTCACATAGTTTAGGGTTATAATTGTAATTTCATCAATTTCAGAGGTATAACATGAAAATACTTCAAGTTACTGATTTAATACACATTTTATTCAGAATGACATCATAATCCCTTTAGTTTCATAATTTTACAGTTTATACCCCTCTAGTTATAATATTTACAAAACAAACCTTATAATTACATAATTCATGCTTTAATCCCTCTAATGTCCATATTTATCAAACAAGCATATTATTTTACCAAAATTCAGAATGTCACATCAGAATATTCATATAGCACTATTCAGCCCCTCAGATTTCAGAATTTACACAATTAGTCCCTTAAATTTACAAAACTTATAAATTAAATCATAATTCCATAATAATTACACATTAGCCCCATAAATACTCAAAATTACACAAAACACTCTTAATATTATTATTTACTCAAAATAACTTCAAGTTTCCAGAAATTACATTTCTAGTCCCTCAAGTTTAATTATAAATCGGATTAATAATTATATATATTTACCTATTTAACCTTTTAAATACAAAATTTACATATGGACCCCTCATTTAATATTTTATACGAATTATACCATGTCTCAAATAACTTACAAAAATATCCCATGAGTTTTAAAAATTACAAAACACCCCCTTTACTTTTATTTTTAAAATCGGTAATTACAAAAACAATCCAAAAATATTATAAACCCTAATAACAATTGCCAATCATTGTCCCATCATCATGACAACCTTAAACATGCATTAAATGACCAGAATATTTTCCCAAACCCTAACCCTAGCTTGAACACATTAGAGTTTTATTTTATTTTATTTCTTTTCTATATTTTCATAAATCCGGTTATAAACTTAAATCCACCATGACTTTTATAGACCATGAACAATCGAATGGAAATTTTTCCCAGGTTATAAGGACCATATAGAGCTCAAAAAAATTAAGCCTCACACCCAGAAAATTCATAATTAATTATTTAGAGTTTTATTGTGTTTTTAAGGTTAAATTCGAAAATAATTCATATAGCATGCATGGTTTGGTTTTAACATTTTATTTAGACCTTATATGATATAAGAGACGTGAGAAAAATACCAAACCCAATATGGGACGCGTAGAAAGGGCTGAACGAATTTACACTTCCCGAATGGATAACAAGAACCAATAATTCCCCACGAGCACAAACACGACCAAACAACCTTGTAATCATTTTTCGCAGATCATATATGATGTAAGGAACTCAGGAAAAATAGAAAACGAATTTATGAAAGGTCGTATGAATTAAAACGGGATTTACCTCATGTTTTGAACAAAATTCGACACCACAGAATTCATGCCTCTAAAAATCGAAGCACTATTTTTTTACCCTTCCTTGAATGGTAGAGAACACAGGAAAAATAATATTAGGGCTCCAGAAAATCGCAAGAATGATAATCGAATTATTTGGTGGTTTTATGATTTACGGTAATGTGGAAAAAGAAAGAAATAGGTGTCATAAATTATGTAGGATATGAATACCGGTTCTCATGGGAGTATATGCTCAAGGATCAGCCCAAGTTTGTTAAGAAAATCAGATTTTTAATTTGCTTGATCATATCCTAATTTAGTTGTAATTATCTACACTTTAAATTGATTTTATTTATACCGAAATTAATATAACAATTATATAATCGGTTTTAAGAATATTTTGTATGGTACAAGATAATTATTTTGGACATGTTAAATTATTAAAAGTCTTGCCTTAATTTTATTTTAGTTTATATGTAATTTATTTAATATAATTCGGATTTATTTAGCTTAATATAGCTTTTAATTAAATTTTAGAAGTCGTGAGGGCATTTTGGTCATTTTACATGTTATCTGAATTTCGGGTATTACAACTTCTTCCCCACTAACAGAGAAAATTTCGTCCTCGAAATTTGCAGAAATGAAAGAGAGCAGAAAAACAAAACAGAGACATAACAGACCAAGACGAGAATTGAGGTGAAACGAAACAGAAACACGACTGACGGTGAACAGACATATGAAAGATTTGTTTCTTATGACTCGAACTTGTAGATTCCAAAATTGTTTCAGATCCTCAGAACAGACATAACATACTGAATCCAGATCAGAAGAATAACATACCAAACGTAGTAGATGAAAATCAGATTCTCTCGGAAGAGACAAAGAAACACATAGGGTTTTGACGAATATGCTGTTCACAGAATTTGTTTAGACAAATCAGATTAGAATGTGCAGGAAATAGATTATTGATAACATCAATTGGCATAAAGTTCTACAATGGAACCTAAGATAGTTATTAGAAGTACAGAGGTGAGCAAAACGCGTGACGAGAATCCAGACGTATCAATTCGCATAACGGTGAAAGCAGATTACGCGTATAGGTAGAATGAACTTAAAGTCTCACTAACGCAGACGATCTCAAACAGTTATCAGAATTTCTAAAGCTCTAAGGCACTTCTCAAATATCCTATGCCCACAACAAGTGCACGTTATATGATGTAAGTATTATCACGTTGGCCAGACGTCATAATACTGGCATCATATAAATATGCCCTCATGATGGTCATACTTAATCTCAAGTCGTGAACAAAATAACTTATCTTAATCCACCTAATCCAACTACAGTCTCAGAGGTCATCAGAATCAACATCATAACTAAGAGGAGAAACGAACTACTCGAAAGAGTTTACGGAACAGGTCTAAAATGTCTATCAGAACCAGATACGTCGCCACTATCGTCAATCCTTCATCACTCATCAGAATCAACTCAGACAATACCAGAGGTTGCTTCAAAATCCTCATAACAAACCATCGGCCTACATACGCAGAATGAATACATAACGGAATCATTAACAGAGGGTCTAAATCATTTAAGGGATCTTATCATCTGGTAACGGAAAAGTAAATTAAGTGAAATACGTCATCCATAGTTTCATCCTTCACAGAATCAACTCTTCCAAACGTAAACGTTTGCTTCAGAATTATCATTCCTTCAATACATGATCTTCTTCCAAGTCCATGCAGTCTGTCGTATGAGCATAGTGTGAAAAGGAATTATAAACTTGAGTCTGGCCCCTCAAGCCTTCGACACTTCTTCTAGACATTGTGGTGTGGTAAAGTGAACCTCTGACATGGTCACTGTGCATCTTCCCTTCGCGAGTCTGCTTCTGCTCTCAATTCATGTTAGTACAACTAAAATGAATAGAGAACAAGACGGTGTGTTTCTGACAGGTCTTCCGGCACAGTTCGAAATTCGCCAACTCAAACTGTTGTCATCACAGAATACGGGGTAGTGATACAATTAGGTTTACGATAGTTGACATGCTGACGTAGGATTTTCTCTTTCTTCTTCATAAATTAATAGGGTATTCAAAAAAAAACACTGGGGTGAACAACATCATAATCCATCAACTTCTTCAATCTCTCAACTTCTATAGCATCATGTGTCGTCGATTGAGGTCGGTTCAAAATCAACTCTACTTTGCAACAGGAGGGGAAAACTCAAGAGTTTCATCAGAAAACATCAGAACATTTGTACAATAAAACTTCCAATGCCCAGAACTTCTAAGGGTGGATATTAATGGGTGTCAGGAGAAATTCGACAATCAAATGGGATCGGAGTATGTGCTTCCATAGCAACATTAATCTTAACAGATTCAAGCGGCTGAGAGTCATCATAATAAAAGTAGAGTAAAACAGATTTGTTAAGAGTCATATTTCAGATACGGTAGTCTATGGTAGCTTTATGAAGAGTCAGCCAATCCATAATCAAAAGACCTCAAAATCAAATATATCCAGAGTAAACGGATTCGTAGAATGAGCACGGTCGCCAAACCAGATGGATAGTTCATATATCAAGGTCAAGTACATGATTCATCAGAGTGTGGAAATAAATATGCGAACAATTCAAGGTGTTGGAGTCTTGTTCAGCTAATTAGCATAAGTGGCAGGTAGGTTGGATCAGCGTATAATTGTCAAAAGTGAAGCGTATAGAATATCGGTTATTAGCTTCATCATGCTCAATTAACAACTTCATAACGAGGCAAAAATTATCATCATATCATTCCAAAAGGAACTAGTTGGCGACAAGATTAATTATTGATGCGTGCGATGTGTCGTTGCGGTTTAGCAGTATTAATGCTTACTCAAGTTTTAAATTTATATTTAGCCGACTTATCAATAACACACACACTTAACGAGCAGTGTACCCGGTCAGTATGAATATAATGGTAAGTAGAGTGTCGATCACTAAGAGTGGAACGTATTATCTCGTTGTTCTAATCAGTATTTTAATATATTAAGTTAGCTATACAACCTAATCTAACGCAAGGGGGTTCAGCCTGAGAGACTGGCACGATTTGGTTGCAATTAAATAATAAACTAAACCAATAGGCACGAATCAGCGAATAGCACACACGTACACAGATAAATACTTGAGACAATAAGAAGATCTGTCCTTATGATTAAGTAGATTGTCACTTGTTTTATTGATAGTTTTATATGAAGTGTATGTAGTTAACCCTTTCTCGTTGGTCCTATTCTTATCGGCGAGTAAACCCTTAATGATTACTTATGTCTAAAAGTTATTCCTAAGTGATCAATTTAGTAACAACCGTGGGAGCCACATTCTCTTCCGTAGTCAAATGCGCAGGCCACTAATAAACACAGAGGTTATCAATGCACTAATAAGTAGTAACCAAAGACATCAACATATAAACTTTAATTGATGGGAAAGCAGTTTTAAGGGAGTGCAACCTTTCCGTTTTCACATTACACAAGCCACCAATCCTGATGAATTAAAGTTTACTAACACAATAAAACAAAACTACTTAATGAATTAAACACATGCAGCACCTTCTTACAGCTCTTGTATCTTCGTTCGGGTGTGTCTTGTGCTGCCTATTCGTCTGAATTCGGCCTTAGGTTTCTCTGGTCTTTAATATGTGTTGACTAAAGCTACGGAATTCGTCTGGTCTTGGGGTATTTATAGTTTCTGTCTGAGGGTAAGATGCGGCGCATCTAGTAAGTAGATGCGGCGCATTGACTTAACTTCGCGTGGGGTCCAAGATTAATATATTCAGGAATATTCGTACACCGCCAGAAGATGCGGCGTAACTCCATAAATAGATGCGGCGCATGTCCTCTTGTATCTTGGATCGTATCTGGTGAAATCTTGATAGTGATGCGCCGTATGTAATAAGTGAGATGCGGCGCATCTGGAGCAGATTTGTCTTGATCTTGTACATTTCAGTAGACTCTTAACTTCTTGCATGTTTTGCTCCATAATTAGTCCAAAATCGCCAAGTTTCACCAAATGCTTGTTTTTACCTGAGAATTACAAAAGTAAACGATTAAGTATCAATCCTCATACATAATATAATAAAACAAGTCAAATTAATAGGATAAATGATAGTAATAAAATGTACTTATTTGAGTTCATCAAATATCCCCCCACTTGAACTTTACTTGTCCCCAAGTAAACCTTAGATTTAATCTTATGAAAATGTATCCTAAAATATTAGGATTTATTTTTATATTTAAGCATGTATTCATTTTTGTCATAATCACACAACCAAACACTTAACGAATTAA
Organism: Artemisia tridentata subsp. tridentata; assembly: GCA_021014915.2. Lineage (NCBI taxonomy): Eukaryota > Viridiplantae > Streptophyta > Magnoliopsida > Asterales > Asteraceae > Artemisia > Artemisia tridentata. The sequence goes on from CP139505.1 coordinate 37,850,614, forward strand.
AAGTAAAATAAAATAATTTGATAAAAGCAAATCTAATCGTTTAACCGTCCAGTCGTGACGAATATTCTATCATAAGCTTGGCAAGTATACACATCTCCCCCACTAAAGCCAAGGAATAACAAGTCTAAAGCGGTAAAAAGGGTTTTGAGGTTTAAGGGTTAATCATTCTCTTTAATCTCTATCGATCTCAAATTCCAGAAAAGGCGACAAAATCACAAATACATGATCGAATCCACGAACACGATACTTGCAATTGCTCAAATCCTTAACTCGAATAGGCTAAAGATAGGTCCAAACTTTACCAATAATATTATATCAAAAAGGGCGACAAAATCATAAATACATAGCCGAATCCACGACTACGATACTTAAGATTGCTCAAATCCCTAATCTCAATAAATCAAAGGCTTGGTTGGATAAAGAATAATACAGGGTATGGATAATATTTGGGATACAAATTGGTGTAAAATAAAAAATAAACAAAACAGATAAATTAAAATCCTAAGTGTGGTTAATCACTATCCCAACCATCCCATGAATAAGACTCATATCATTGAATAACTCACGCTTTAACACTTGAAACACACGCTTTAGGTAGACACGAATTATACTCAACAAGATCTTAATCAAAGAATAAACCTTAGTTGGCGTTCCCATAACTGCCAACTCCCATTCAATCCATAGATATAATATACAACAACTAGTGGTGATATCGACCACTTAATACAAAACTTTACATAAGTTGGTTAAAACAAACATCCAACTTTTTTTTTTTTTTTTTTTTTTTTTTTTTTTTTTTTTTTTTTTTTTTTTTTTTTTTGAGATCTACTAACATAAACATAGATGTGTAAAATTTCACCACATCACTATAATGATAATTCTGGATAATTTTTCCATACTTTTCATGACTTCAGAAATAACGGTAATAGTGAAAGTAGTAAACACACGAAAAATAAACTCAAAGATATACAATATTTACTTTCACTCCAATTGCATTGTGCAATTTCCCGACCTAACCATAGATAATGAATTACGCACGCGAACACAGGTAATGTAAGGAAACACACTTTGCCTAAAGCAATTAACCAACCACGAATTTTAATCTATAGGGTAGGCTAAGGTGTAAGGGTGTAACGAAACATTTTAACAAAGGTGTAAGAAACGAAATAAATGGCTCTGAGTGTTTTTCTAGGGTATCTTACTCTAAAAATGAGAGTAACAAAAGGGTTTATACGGGGGTTAACTAACCAGTGTAGTTAGCTAATAACACATAACATATAAAGGCTATTTGGGTGTAATCCTAGAAATTTACCAATTTAGACAAGTCATTCCAATTATATAAAATAATACTTATTATGGTGGTCTCGAATAGTATACAAGCCAAGTTCTAAAGTTTACAAGTCACCGGCACACTCATAGATTTGTGAATTTTGAAAAATCACAATTTTTGAAAATAACGTCATGTGTGCAGCTATGCAACTTAGATCTTAAACAAAAACATGCTAAAAATATTTTAAATTTAAGCATATTAAGTACATATTAAGCATATTTTTGAAAAATAAGGACAAGTAAACGTTCTAATTCTCCATCCCCCCACTTAAGATAAACAACGTCCTTGTTGTTTGTATAAAAGGTTAAAAACTGGAAAATAAAAGAATTAGAACAGAAAAACTCCCCTCAGATTTGCTCGGTATGATCCTCCATTTGTATAAGAGCAAAAATCATCTTTCTTGTGGATGAGAACGTTTAAGCCTCATAATCGATGTATCCACAGGAAATGCAGGAATCTATAATACCACCAAGGCTTTAAAACACACCTAAGTTAAGAAAGGTTCAAACTTGCATAATACATTAGTAGTTAGTTAAAATAAAACTTAAAAATTAAGAATGAAAATCATCAGGTCAGTCGATGCGCCGTATCTTATGGAAGAAGATATGCCGTATCGAGCCTGGAATAATTACGGAATAAAAACAAAATAAAGGATAGGATGCGGCGCATCTGTTGTACCAGATGCGGCGCATGTGTTCACCAGACAGACTGTTAACAGTCTGTTGTAAAATGGCTCGTTCCATGGTTTTCTCTCACGTCCTCTCGTATTATCATGCTGAACTTAATGCCAGTCTTTGTCAAGCATGTTAAGAAATATAAACTGAAACATCAAATGCATAAATGAGAATATCGATTAGTACAATCCAAAAAGAATAATAATAATGTGCATGGAACAATGTCAAATAACACGTGGAATCAAGAGATCAAGGGTCAGTGTGGTCGTGTGGGTGGGTCCCTGAGGTGCTGGCATCATCCGTCCTAGGCCGGACTCTACGGGTGTACGCAAGTGTCACTCCAGCAACATGAGTACCATCCGGACGAGTGTGGGTAATACCCTGCTGCTCTAAAAGTCGGCTCATACTCGTAACCAGCCACTCTGAGTCCCTCCTCATACCATCAACAATGCCTCTCAAGGCTCTCAGCTCTCCCTCGACTGCGTCAACTCTCTGACTCACCGTGCGTACAGGGACTGGTGGGGGTACTGGTGCCTGCGGCTCCTCCTGATGGGCTGGAGCAGCAGCCGGAGCTCCCTGGGGACCTCCCTGCTCCGCCTCTGGCCCTGCAGCTCTAGCGGGCCCCAATGCTACCCAAACGTAATCTCCCATAGCCAACTGGCATATCCCAAGTCTAACCAAATAATCCCTATCAATAACCGGGAGATGGGTCACCACAACCTCCAGCCCTGCTGGAATCTCCTTTCCAATCACTCCAAAATGGCGGGCCAGCCTAGAAACAAAATGCCCGCCAGTCATATGACTCCTCCGATCTCTCCCTGCAGCTGATCGGTGGAGGTAGTGTGCCAAAAAGTGGGGGATGTTCACCGACAACCCCTCATCCATGCTCCTCAAGAGGAAGAGGTCCAGAGTGGTCACCTTCTCAGGTGAGTGACCCCTCCCAGCAATGGTAAGTGCTATCAGACGGTGGCACAACCTTCTCAAGGGCTCCCTGATCAAGGTGTAAGAGGGGGTAGAAGTAGTGATATCACCCCCCGAAGAGATCCTGTCCCAGTAATCACTGAATAATGCCCTGTCAGGGACCGCTCTCAAACTATCATCCCAATATCTGGCAAACCCATCTGACTCAAGCTCCTCAACCGTGTGCAAACCCATGGCTAAAATGAACTGTCTCATAGACATCTGCCTCAGCACGCCACCCAGTCTAAACATAAGGGTGTCAGCAATATCCAATCCAGCATCCGTCTCTCTGTAGTAAAATGTACTGAAAAACTCCATCATGAGCTCCCTTACCAAGGGCTCGTCAATCCTGAACAATCTATCCCAAGCAAAAGATCTGAATACCACCTCCTCATCATCACCAGTAACTACCATCTCCATCCTACGTCGTAAACTCTCAGCAGCATGTCCTTCCCCAATCAATCCCACATCAGCGAAATCCAAAACCTGTACCCTGAATATTCTCTTAAAGTAAATCGACTCAAGTCTCCGTAAGTAATCCTCCAAGGTGCCAGGGGTTAGTCCCATATTCTCGAAACGTAACCACTGATGTCTTTGTGCAACCTCTGGTAATGCCATCTGAAATAAATTGTCAAAGTTAGTAAGCAGTCTGCAAGTGAGGTAGATACGGCGTATCTGATTTAATCAGTGCGGCGTATCTGCACAAAATATAAGAGATGCGGGGCAAGAAATGAGATACGGCGTATGGAGATGCGTCGTATCTAGATTAAGTAATACGGCGTATCTAGAATCTTATTAATTTGGAAATAGGTCGATACGCCGCATCAATTATGTTAGGAACACGTTTTAAGTATTTTACAAGTCTTGTTCATTTAATTAATGTTGCACAATTAGGACTATATTGTTTGTATTTTTGGACCGGTTCAATAGTAGTCCTTGGACCGGTCATGTTTATTAATTAATCCTTATCACATGTAAAGGGAATATTCCTAAAGAATATTCCCCTCCCAATGCCTATAAATACAAGGCAAGGGAGTCATTCTCATTGTTGGTTTTCTATTGTATGTGCGGAAGCTATGCTTGTGTGTGAATCGTTTGAATGAAAACCTCCCATCTTATTTCTTCTCTTCTTATTATTTCTCTTATTCTAGCTTATCGTGTTTAGCTTATTATTATTTCCATTCGTAGCTTCTTGTTATTTAGATAAGTAGTAGATCGAGTTTGTTTGCTTAAATCATTTACGAGAGTGTGTTTTGAGATCATTATAGTGACCTACAAGTGGTATCATACGCCAAAGGTATTTAGGATTTGTGTTTTAAGACTAGATCTAATCGTTATTTTCATTTGGTTTAAATAAGTTTACGTCAGTTTTTTAACGTTCATTTGCGTTCAAAAGTGTGAAAAAAGCGGGTTTTGCAAATCGTTGTGTAATCCTTTTAATCAAATCTTCGTTTTTTAAAGTTAACGTGGTTAATTTTGGTGCAAATTCGTTGTTTTAATCGTTAAAAATCATTAGATTTACGTTTTTCATCATCATCCAACGTTCTGGATAGAAATTCGAAGAAGAAGGGTTTCTCGCAATTGGTCTGCAACAATTCATAGATTTCTCGCATTTGGTAACAAGGGTTTCTCGGAATTGCTGATTTACGGGTTTATCGCAATTGGATTAGTTTAAGAGTTTCTCGCAATTCATCAGATTCTTCGGATTTGGTACTCGGTGTTTCCTTCTTTGTAAAAGATAGTGAAACTACCTCGACTTGGAATTCTTCTCAACTTTTGTATAAAAGTTTGAGAACGTGATCGAAATTGTAATTTTGAAAAATCTTTCGAAATTGCTTGATCTTTCGCAATTCAGAGTTATCTCTCGCAATTGCAAAGTTCTATCGCAATTGACATTGATTCTCGCAATTGCAATTTTCTATCGCATTTGGAGAAATCTCTCGGAATTACTCAAGTCTCTCGCAATTGGACAACCTCTATCGCAATTCAGACTCTCTCGCAATTCAAACAGTGTTTCTCGCAATTGGACTAAGAACTTCAAGTAAACTTACAAATCAAACATCATAAATCTTAAAACACATCTTAAATATCTAAAGATCCAAGAAAATGTCTCAACCACCTCACTTCAACTACTACTCTCAGCTACAGCAACATCCTCAACAACAACAATTTCATCCTCAGTATCAACAACAACAAGCATTTGTTCAACAACATCAATTTCTCTCTCCACCACAAGTATCCCCACAACAAATCATGCAACAAAATCAACAACTGCAAAACTATTCATCCTACTCCAGAGAACCTCATTGGTTTAACAAGATGTGTGAAGCAATCAGTAGTCAGCAATCGCGTCATGAAGCTGGAAGTCAAGAAACTCCACCAATGCTAACTCCGGGTAACTACGTGCAATGGGCTAGTAGATTCCTCAGATTCGTTGAACTGAAAAAACCCCATGGTCAGTATCTCAAGAAGGTCATTGAAGAAGGACCCTATCCCATTCCAGCTACTGTAGTTTCAGCAACTACAGAGAGAGAAGAAACATCCACACCCATTCCGGTTGCCAACTACACAACTGAGCAAACATTACAGCAAGAGGCAAACCAATTGGCTATGTCTTTCATACTTCAAGGAATTCCTAATCCTATCTACCGAAGTATTGATGCTCAAAAGACAGCCAAAGATATGTGGGAACATGTTCATCTTCTCATGGAAGGAACAGAGTTAAACCAAGAAGATCTTGAGTCCAAGTTATATATGGAGTACACTCACTTCATCATGGAACCAGGGGAGACCATTGAATCTTACTACCACCGTTTCACCAACATAATCAACGATCTTGATCGTCATGATATCAAGTTACCAAAGATTGCTATCAACTCCAAATTCCTTGGATGCCTTGGTCCTGAATGGCAAAAATATGCAACCTTTGTGAGGCAAACAAAGAAAATTGGTGATGTCAAATACGGACTCATGTATGATTATCTCAGACAACATCAATCAGAAGTGGATAAAGAAATTGCAGCACGAGGAGGCTTCACACCAGCACCAACACCAAATTCACTTGCTCTCGTTGCTCAATCTAACTTCTCTTTACCACAACAGGAATTTGGCAACTCATCTTTTCAACCAAGCATTCCACCCCAACCTCATCATCAAATCATTCCTTATGAAGCACCACAACAATACTCTGATAACCAGCTGGTTCCTTACAACAACACCGATTCAATGCTGTACTCAAATACAGATCATGATGAAGAAGAGGATGCTTTCAATTCACTTAATGAAGCATTTGGATTGATTGCTACCGCATTTGGCAGATTCACCAAATCCAACAACCGTCTTCGTTCATCTTCAAATACCAGGAATCAGGCAGTTGTTCATGATGGCAGAGTTGAAATTCAAAACAGGTCTTCAGGCAGATTTGGTTCGGGAACTCGTGGATATGGTAATCAAAGGGTTCAGTCAGGAGGAAATCGGTTCAATACTGCAGGGGTAAACAGAAACAGTATGGGGAATGTTCAGAGAGGAAATTCGAATGTTGGGAATGGTCAGAAAGGCATTGCTAATACATCTATCACATGCTACAATTGTGGGGGGAATGGTCATATGGCTAATGCTTGTCCGAAGCCGAGAACAATGGGCAGTCAGTATCACAAAGAGGCTCTTATGATGGCACTCAAAGATGAAAGAGCTGCTGGGATGATGACTCAGAATGATCAAAGTTTTATGGCAACTGTGGAATCAGATGATGAGATGGAAGACCTTGAGGCAAACGCTGCAGTCATGCTTATGGCTAATATGCAAGAGATGAATATGTCCGAGTCAGGCCCGGTATATGATACCGATGGTCTTTCTCAGGTACCTGATCCGATATGTCTTATTCATGAAATTGCTTCACCATCTGCATCTTCATCTACAAACGAAACTTTTGTTCAAAATGAGTTATTATCATCATCATCCGATGATCAAGTTAACACGGTTGTATCATTTGATGATGATAAAACAGTTGTTTCCTTTGATGATCTCATCGATGATGCTAATTGTGATCATATTGAACAAAAAGATCAGTTGGATGATCAAGATTCGGACTTACAGGCCTTGTTATTGACCACCCAGTCACAAATAGAAAAATGCAATGGCATAAATCAGAAGCTCAAAGAGAAAATTGCAGTGTTAACAAAGGATAATGAGTGTTATAAATTACAACTTTCCGGATATCTAAAACAAGATAAACGTGAAAAAGGTTTTGAAACGGCTTTCCAACAAGAGTATGTAAAAGTTCAAAATTTAGAAAGTCAAGTTCGTGAGCTAACCATTGCCAAAGCTAAGCTTTTCTCTCAGAAAGAGAAGGATCAACTTGAGTTTAAAATTCGAATTGATGCTTTAAATTCTGAATTGTTGAAAACTCAAGATGAGCTTTCTACATCTCAGAAGGATCTTCTTGAAGAAAAGAAAGCCACTCGGAAATGTGTTGACTCCTATCTTGATCAAATTCTGGATTTGGAAACCAAACTCAAAGATTTTCAAAACATTGTGTATAAAACGGGTAACTCTGTAACACAAATTCAGAAAAATATTGTAAAACCAAGTCCTAAAGGAGTAAGTTTTGCACTTGGCAGTGATACACCCCGCAAATTACACATAGCACTCAAAGAGAATCCTAAGTTATACAATGCAACATTTCTGTTAGATGATTCCTTTCAACGTGTTGTTATGTATTCTGTTGATGAAGAAACTGATTTTCTTGAAAATAAGATTGAGGGTCGATCAAAGTCACAAACAAAGTTTTCAAACGTACACTATGATTATAATGCACGACCTCATTTAAGCAAATCATTTGTTCCTCCTAAGGATCATCCAGAACAAACGTTAACATACACAAACATAAGTGCTCCCTCGTCTATAACTTCTGATCCTACGCCTGGTGTACAATTTAAAGATTGTTTGATAGAGGATCTTGTTGATCCACAAATGCCTAAAGAATGTCGGGTTCTTCGATATTTTCAGACATTTATGGATGACATTTCTCGTTTGGAGAATGAAATTGAGTTCAGTTCTCAAATTCCTATCTCGTCTTTTCTTTCTCCTGTTCAAAAAGAAAAGAAGGAGATTCTTCAAAAGAAAATTCTTCCTCATGTCAGAAATCTGAAAAAGGGTGCAACAAGATGGGAAGAGGAGTTATATACGGAACTAGCATCTATGAAATCCATTTTCAAAGCTAAAGATGACAAGGTTCAACGTCAAAAACTTCAAAAGAAATTTTTAGCAAATGAAAATGATCGACTCTTGGAAAAAGTCTTGTGTTATGACGTGGTTTCTGTGATTATGAATTCGCTCTATGAATCTGGTAATGCTTTAATTGTGAATGATCATGCTGTGAATATTAAGCTGTTGCATATGGAGATTGATAATCTGATACATGAGAATGAGAATCTTCGACAAATCAATGGTGATGTGGAAAACAAAGTTTTTAATCTTCAAAGAAGGTTGGACTGGTGTCAAAAACGAAGTCTTGAATTTGAACTCAAATTTCAAAATCTCATGGGATCTCTCTCATTTCAAAACAGTCATGAACAAATCAAAGAAACAAAGGCTTTCTTAAAAGTTAAACTGTTTCAAAATAAAAAAGATCTGGATGACGTTATTCAAAACAGAAATGACACAGTCTACCTAAACAGGAAATTAGATTCACAAAATCAAGCGTTCCAACACATCATTATTGATTTAAAGAAGAAGATCAGAGTTTTAGACAAGAACAAAGCAAACATTCATAAGATTGCTCCAGGAATGTATGTAGTGGACAAAGAACATACCCAAGCATCTGACACAACCACTGATTCAGCTACTTGTACTTCCACAGGACTAGTAACCACCTCTAAGATCAACCATTCCAAGACTCACAAGAAACAGAGGAAGAATAGAGTCAAGAAATCTAGGAAGGAAGTATCTAAGTCTGAAGAAGTTCAAGAAAGTAGTTTGAATAAGACAAATGTAACATCAGAAATAGAATTGCACTTATCTGAGTCTAGTTCTAAGAATGATGTAACAGATGATAACTCTTTAAATATTAATGAAGATGTTTTGGTTGATGCTACTTGTGTCTATTGTCGTCATAGCATACTATCTGGTGATCATACAAAATGTGTTGCTAAAACTTTGCTGACTAAGAGAAAGAAACGAACTCGTGGCGCTTCCTCTAGGTTTAAAACCATTGCGAAATCCATTTTAGGTATGCCTCCACTAGCTGTTTCTGAGGAGAAAATAGAAAAGCCCCAATCCAAGACCAAAAAGTCACCTAGTGCATACCTTAGGAAAAAGGCAGAGACTAGTTGGACCTGGCAACGCTGGTTACAGAACACTTTTGATTTTAAATGGTTACCTAAAATACTAACTTCTTGTGTAACTAACCCAGCGGATCCAACCGTTATCAATTCTCCACCTGTTTCCGATGTTTGTGATGCAGGTGATTCAAATCGTCCTCTGGATTGTTGATAGCGGGTGCTCCCGACATATGACCGGCAATCTCAAACTTCTTCAGAACTTTGTTGCAAAGTTTATCGGAACGGTCAGATTCGGGAATGATCACTTCGCTGCAATTATGGGCTATGGGGATTATATTAATGGGAACATCGAAATCAGCCGTGTGTATTATGTTGAAGGTCTCGGTCATAATTTATTCTCCGTGGGACAATTCTGCGATGGAGACTTGGAAGTAGCATTCAGGGAGAAAACATGCTTTATTCGTGATCTTCAAGGGAACGACCTTATGAAAGGAAAACGCGGAACAAGTCTGTATTCTATCTCCTTTGACGGCATGACAGCTTCTTCTCCTATTTGTTTACTCTCCAAGGCTCATCCCACAAAAGCTTGGTTATGGCACAAAAGATTGTCTCATCTCAATTTTAAAACCATGACTGATCTTGCCAAGAAGAAATTAGTTGACGGTCTACCAAAGTTCAGATATGCCAAGGATCACTTGTGTTCTGCTTGTGAACAAGGGAAAAGTCATCGTGCACATTTTCCTCCCAAAACAGAACACAGCACAGACCATGTCCTACAACTGCTTCATATGGATTTGTGTGGTCCAATGCGCGTTCAGAGTATTAACGGGAAGAAGTATATTCTGGTAATAGTAGATGATTACTCAAGATGGACTTGGGTCTATTTTCTTCGGACTAAAGATCAAGTTCCTTCTATCCTCATCACATTTCTCACCAAGATTCAAGTTCAAGTCCGTAACACCGTCCGAATCATCAGAACAGACAACGGGACTGAATTTAAGAATCAAATCATTCGGGATTTCACAGAGAAACATGGGATTGTTCATCAGACTTCCATAGCTCGTACTCCGGAACAAAATGGTGTAGTTGAAAGACGAAACCGGACGCTCGTGGAAGCAGCTCGAACTATGTTGATCAATGCTCAATTACTGGATTATCTTTGGGCTGAAGCTGTCAATACTGCTTGTTATACTCAGAATCGTGCAATGATCACTAAAAGACACACCAAAACACCATATGAGATTATACAAGGGAGAAAACCAAACATCAACCATTTTCACGTCTTTGGAGCTTTGTGTTATCCAAAGAATGATAAGGATGATCTTGGTAAACTTAAGGCTAAAGCAGATATTGGGATCTTTGTTGGATACTGTGAAAACTCCAAGGGATATCGTATTTGGAATCGTCGGACTGGGGAAATTCAAGAGACCATACACGCAAATTTTGATGAACTCACCGAGATGGCTTCTGAGCAAGACAGCTTAGAACCCGCACACAATCGTCTGAACTTTCCTGAATCTTCATCTGCACCCCTACCTTTCAACAGAAAGGATCTGGAAGATTTGTTTGCACCAATGTTCGATGACGTTCGTGTTACTAGTGCATCAGATGCTTCCACCAGTTCCGCTGCTCAACAACTTCCACATCAAGCACCTGATCTATCAACATCTACCTCTACAGTAGTTGCTGCCGATGCACCACAACCTGAATCATCATCAACAATGGAGAAAACACCTCAACCAGCAGTTGAAGATTCATCCCCCATTTCTAACAATGTTCCAACACCATCAGGATATGACGGGAATGCCTTCTTTAATCCATTTGCTCCACCACCAACTGTTCCAGATTCCGGAGAATCATCCTCGAGCAACATGGACCCGTCATATCATCAACACAACGTTCAACACTACCCTTCAACTCATAAATGGACAAGGGATCATCCATTAGTAAATGTGATTGGCAATCCAGATAAACCAGTTATGACACGACAGAAACTCCACACAGATGGTGAAACATGCATTTACGCTCTCACCGTTTGTCAATCTGAACCAAAAAATATCAAAGAGGCCTTAACTTACGACAATTGGATTGAATCAATGCAAGAAGAGTTGGATCAGTTCAAGAGATTAGAAGTTTGGGAACTCGTTGAAAGACCAGATGGAGTTTATGTTGTGGGATTAAAATGGATTTGGAAAAATAAGCTGGATGCAGAGGGAACGGTTATTCGGAACAAATCTCGGTTGGTTGCTAAAGGGTATAGCCAAGAAGAGGGAATTGACTTCGAGGAATCCTTTGCACCAGTGGCTAGGCTAGAAGCAGTGAGAATGTTTCTGGCATACGCGGCTCATAAGAACATCACAGTTTATCAAATGGACGTGAAGACTGCATTTTTGAACGGACAACTTCGTGAAGAGGTGTATGTTTCACAACCAGAGGGCTTCGTTGATCCAGAACATCCACAACACGTTTACAGGCTTAAGAAAGCTCTCTACGGCCTTAAACAAGCCCCGAGGGCATGGTACGATAAACTTGCTGCATTCTTGCTTGCTAATCATTTTACTAAAGGATCAGTGGACCCGACTCTGTTTATACAAAAACACGGGGAGGACATTCTCATCGTACAAATTTATGTGGATGACATCATTTTTGGGTCTACCCATAAAAAGTATTCAAACGCTTTTGCAAAACTAATGAAACAAAACTTTGAGATGTCCATGATCGGTGAATTAAACTTTTTCCTAGGATTACAAGTTCACCAGTCACCTCGTGGTATATTCTTGAGTCAGTCTAAATATGCACAAGAAATATTAAAGAAGCATGGCATGACAACTAGTGACACCTATAACACCCCAATGGCCTCCTCATCCCCGAAGCTAGATGCTGATTTACATGGGAAACCCACTGATTCTACAAATTATCGTAGTATAATTGGGTCTCTTATGTATCTCACAGCTAGCAGACCGGATGTTGTATTTGCCACATACCTGTGTTCACGCTATCAATCTAACCCAACAGAAAGACATTTATCTGCTGTTAAAAGAATCCTTAGATACATCAAGGGAACCATTAATTTGGGGATCTGGTATCCAAAGGATTCTGGTTTTGCACTAACTGCTTTTTCAGATGCGGATCATGCGGGATGTATTGATACAAGGAAGAGCACATCTGGTGGTGTCCAATTTCTCGGTGATAAGCTGGTGTCCTGGCAGTCCAAGAAACAAGATTGTACGTCTCTATCATCAACGGAATCAGAATATGTAGCTATGTCTGCCTTTTGTGCTCAAATCATTTGGATGCGATCACAACTGATGGATTATGGTTACATATTCAACAAAATCCCGATGTACTGCGACTCCAAAAGTGCTATTGCTATCTCGTGCAACACTGTCCAACACTCCAAGTCCAAACACATCGCTCTCAGATATCACTTCATCAAGGAGCATGTGGAGCAGGGTACCGTTGAGTTGTATTTCGTGGGAACGGAACACCAATTGGCGGATCTTTTCACAAAGGCTTTACCTCATGAACGTTTTGTGAAATTGGTTCACCAAATTGGAATGCGATGTTTGACTCCTCAGGAATTGTCAAATTTTCTCAAAAACTAATACATGAGTCAAACATCCAAACTATCTTGTAAATAACACCATAAAAAAAAAAAAAAAAAAAAAAAAAAAAAAAAAAAAAAATGTGTGTATGCAAGTACAAATCTTCTTTCAACATTTTGTTCAGTTTAAAATTGTCTTTGTTCAATTCTAAACAAATGTTGAGGGGGAGACACAAAATTTTTACAAATTTTTTACAAATTTGTACTTGCATATTTTCTGTCACACTGTTGCTTTGTATTGGCTTTGATGTGATATCCTAAGGATTATTAGGAATTTGATGGTTACAAATTATTAGAGGACTAAATGTGTTAAATATTGAAATTCGGTTGGTTAGGATCTTTAGTGCTAAATAATTGAGGTTAAGGGACTGAAAGCGAAAATAGGATAAAAAGTTAATAGTAAAAGGAGTAAATGCAAACTGTAACAACTGTGCAAATCACTTATTATCTCTGAATCTTGTCTCTCGCATTTACTATCACCCAACAACTCAATCAACGGCTCTAATTAATTCTGATCATCCGTTCAAGATCTAACAAATTTGTGAGTGTTTTCATGTTTGTATAACAATTATAAGATATGGTTTTGATGGAATTTGAGATCCAACGGTGGAATTTGTGTCAAATATCTAGACGAATTTCTAGGGTTTGCGTAGAATTGGGATTTTTTTTATCCTATGTGTTTTTAAGTGATAATGCTTGTACTGTTATACTTAGATCTTGATTATATAACTTAAATGCGTGATTAATTGTTCCAGAAACTCATCTAAGTGATTATACGAAGGTTTAGGGTTTATGTTCATCATTTGGGGAAAATCGAATGTGAATGTTTTGGTGTAATTAAAGTGTTATAATATGGTTGTTATGATAAGAATCAAACAATTGTTGCCTCAGAATAAGCCCAGAAACAACAAATAGTCATTAAGTGAGATTTAGGGTTTATCAAGAACACGTTGCACTAGCAGTTTGATCTTATAGATTTTGTGGTTAGAAAGTGTTAAAAGTTGGACAAAAAGTGTAAAATAGCTTTGTGTACCTATTGCAATTGGTATGAATCTTTAATCTGTGAATTGCAAAATTTTTTTTTTTTTTTTTTGTGAATGAATCATCGTCAAAACGGGTTTCGGAATTTCTTGGATAAGATATTCTCGAATTTGCAATTGCTATCGCAATTGTCATTTGTTCTCGCAATTGCCATTGCTCTCGCAATTGGTGTTGCTATCGCAAATGGTAATGTGCTCTCGCAATTGAAAACCTTTTCTCGCAATTGGAATTTTTTCTCGCAATTGGAAATTTTTCTCGCAATTGGAAATTTTTCTCGCAATTGGAAATTTTTCTCGCATTTGACAAGTTTTTCCCGCAATTGGTTTTTTCTCTTGCAATTGGTAATTTTTCTCGCATTTGTCAAAATTTCTCATTTTTGATTATCTGCCTTTGAAATTACTAATTTCCATTGAAATTTTCAATTCCTTAAGTCTTGTCAAATTAAAGGGAAGGTTTCATTATGCAAATTCAAATGATCAATTCACAGATTAACGATTGCTCAATCATATCAGAAAGGATGTTATGTGCAAACACTCAATTTCAACTAATGCTAACACACATATATCCTGCAAATTGGTGTCATAATGCTGTTTCAGATCATCCACAATGTCTTCACAACAACAACAATCACTTCCACCTATCACCAAAGCAGAGTTATTCCCACAAGGATTCAAGGCTAAGTATGGAAAGAACAATTCAAGAGTGGTCTTCGATAACATCAAGTGTGCTGAACCAAGTTGTCGAATTGTCATCGAGATCCTCAAAAGACATGAATGCAGGAGTATCTTGGAAGATTCAGATAGTATTCCAGAGATTTACATTCATCAGATGTGGAGCACTATCAAACCAGATGACAACAACAAATTCTTCACCTGCACTCTTGACAGGAAACAAGTCAAGGTCACTCTAGCACATCTACGTGAAGCTTTATCTCTACCAGATCCACCGGAACCCTCAAGACGATACTGGCCTGCACCCACTGAACAAGACATTCTCAACTTTCTCATTGGCCTTGGATATGATGTTGATCCAGATCTTCCACTCAACATCCTCTCAAATATCAATGCCAAATCTATTCCTCAACCGTGGAGAGCAATGTACTATATTCTGATTCGATCAGTGTCTGGAAGAGACAGTGGACACGAACATCCAAGACTCTCTCATGCTCAACTCTTCTGGGGTTTTGTTACCAAACACAACCTTGATTTTGCTGCTCTTATCTGGGAAGACTTTATGCATCAAATACATGGTGTACTCAAAAAACCCTTGACTAAAATCCCATTCGTACGTTACACCAAGTTGCTGATCAGTCTTCTTCTTGATAAAGATCATGATATCTCTAATCGTCCCGAAGACAGAGAAAGACATGTAATCAAGATGGATACGGACTTCAAATCAGTATACTTTCCAAAGGATAGCACTCACAAACAAGGTCTTAAGCTGTTTGATGTTCTACTTACTGAAGAGGTCAAGGAAACTCCTGCTTACGCTGATTACATTCAAGCTTATGAGAAGAAGCTTGTCGGTATCACTAAAATGACTGAGGGAACAGGTTCTTCCAAAACTCGTTCCAAGAGTAGTAGAGCTAGCAAAACTGGAAGTGCATCAAGTGCTTCAAAGAAACAACCCCCAAGCAAGAGGAGAATCATCAAGACTGCTCCAAAACCAAAAGTTGAAGATATTGGTATTCGTGATGAATCCTCTGAATCCTCCGAAGACACTGAACCAGAAATAGAAATACTCAATGAGCAAGAAGCCGAGTTTCAAACAAAGATTGATTTAGAGAATGCTGCTAAGGCAAGTATTAAACAGAAAAGAATTGATGAAGAAAGAAGAGCAGAAAGAAGAGCAGAACTACAAAAGCAAGTTTTGAGAGAATTGGAAGCAAAGAAGAAGGAAGAGATTACTAAAGGAGCAGGAGGATCAGGAGTTACTCCAGCACCAGTCTCATCCCCTAATCCGGTTAATCAACCCGGTGTCTCACAATCTTCCACAGCAAAGCCAGATACGGTTAATCAACCCGCTATGGCTTCAACCACTGTTCCTCCTCCTCAATCAAGCTCAGTCAATCAAACCAATTTGGAAACTCAAACACAATCAGAGTCTGAAAAGATAATCTTCACAGAAAATGAAATTTCCGACTCAATGTTTGACGACATTCCACAACAAGAGGAGGTACATCACCATGCTGACACTGATGAATGGGGAAATTCTGATGAAGAAAAAGAAATCACTGGATCAAAGGCTACAGAAGCAGCAAATGAGCTGGAGGCACTTAATGAAGCAGAAAGGAAAAGGAAGGTAGAAATGGAAAGAAAACAAAAGGAGGATGAGGAAGCAGACAACTACATTATCTCTCCATTGAATGATCCATTCAAATCTCCTCAACAACAACCACGTGATCAAACTCCTCCCATTCCTTCTCCCAAACCTTTCTCACCTCCTAAGTCACCTCCTAAGCATCAAACTCCTCCAGAATCACCAGAAAAACCTTCAAAACCTTCATCTTCATCTCACAAAGACTCTGCTTCTCCTAACTCATCATCATCTATTCCATCACTCACTCCATCACCATCAAGGTCACCACCAAACAAAGGCAAAGCAACATTGGCAGAAAGAATCAGAACAGTCATAAAAGGCAAACAAGTCAATAAAATCGCCAAAGTCACAAGAGTTGAAGTTCTCTCACCAATATCTAGGCAAATCAAGAAAGCAGCAAAACTTGCTCAAGCAAGAAAAGAAAGCAAGATGCAAGAACAGATGACAGAAATGCAAAATCTTATCAAGGGTCTATCTGAACAAGTCAAGGAGATGCAAGTAACAAAGCAGAACATGGATGAGTTTCTTTCTTTCGATATAGAAGACAATATCAAAAGTAAGACAAGACATTATGTCAAACGTTTTACTGCTGATCTACAGAAGAATCTTAATGAGAATGTCAACACTCAACTTGATATCAAGGTCAAAGAAGCAATCATCCTCAACTCTGGCTTCAAGCAACTCAAAGACTTCACCACAGAAGAACTCAAACTTGAGCTTCTCAACAGACTCCACACTATGACATCTCCTTCTTCTGAAGATATTAGTCTTATGAAGTCAATTGCAGCACATATTGAGAAGGTTTCCTGCAAGGTTGCTGCTGATAAAGGAAAGAGGATTCGTGATGATGACACTGAGGATCCAGATCCAAATTCCACACAAAAGAAACAAAAGACTGTGAGTGGATCTGGTATTCACATTCAGGAACCACCAGAACAGAGAACTTCTCCACCATCTCCAAATCATCAAGACTCTGGTCCTAAGGAAACTGAGCATCACTTTGAACATTTCATCAATGATGACATTGAGTTTCAACCTCAAGATGACCCACCTCAAGATGATCCACCTCAATCACCTCCAAAACCAGCAAAAACCAAACCATCCAGCAGTAAAAAGTCTTCTGAAGAACCAGCTGTGCTTACATGGTTAGATACTGACGAAGACTTACATGGAAACAACTGGTTCGACCACCTTGCACAGGCTCAAATCATCGACGACGAAGCTTCAAAGATAGAAGATAGCACGTTTGAATACAATCAGAAAGTCAAACATGCTTTCAACATTAAGAAGATGACTAAAAGAGAGCTTCGTAGAATCAAGAATGATGCATTCAATCTTTTAAAAGATAAGTCTGCAAGTGCTGCCGAGTTGGAATATCATCTGGAGAATATTGCTAGAGCATTATCTAAAGACTTCGATTGGACAAATCCAGATGTATACAGGGAAGGTGGTCTCGACAGCAAGAAACGTCCATACATCACCGACTGGACAAAACCACTTCCTGTGATACGACCATATCATGGAACGTCAGAAATTCCATTTGCATTCTTCTTCAACCAAGATCTGGAACTACTTGTACATGGGGCTTCTAGTGAAATCAAGTATGCTACCTCAATAACGTTCACTCCTGCTGCAAACTACACAAATCCTGCCATTGAAGAAGAAGCTAGACACCGTAAACTCTTCATCAACAAAATTGCAAAATATGATCGTGACGCTGAACTTGGAATTCACCATTGGTTTGACAAACGCAAGTCGTGGTACAAATACAAGCTTGGCCTCATGGCATCTCGTGAAAAGGTGTTCAGTGATCTTCGTATAAAGGCAGTGATTGATGCTAAGGGATCACAAAAGCTGGGATACACATTCATTTCTGAGATCTCCGTTCGCAGACAAGATAATCTTATTTACACGTTCAATGAAGCAGACTTTCCTGAACTCAATCTCAACGACATTGAAGACTTGTACTTAATGAAAGTGCAAGGGAAGCTGAATCACCTCAATCCTACTCTTCTGTATGCATTTAGCGCTGCTATATGCCACTTCATCAGAAGAATAGTGATCAAAGAACGTGTAGAAGATCTTCAACTTGGAGTTGAAAGTTATCAGAAGAAACTGAATCTTGAGGAACCCATGTTTACTCTCACTGACAACAAGGAACCTCAGTACTTGCTCAAGACCGACCCTATCTTCGGATTCGTCTACAGAAGTGCAACGAACACTAACCGTTTCATGCCACATAAAGAGATTCACAAATTTTGTGATGACACGCTTAAGAATGTTCGAGATGGGTTAGTCACACGGGTTCAGGATCAAATATTGAAGAAGCACAAGAAATGGAATCATCAGCAGCTCAGGCAGGTCAAGAATTTTATCTGGTCAATCGAAGAAAGGCTCTACAGAAGGGATCAGATGAGGAGATTGGAAACTTATATTGGTGGTCGTCCTCCATTTGCCATCAGATTATTCCAGAGAACAGATCCAAAATTCACCACGTTTGGCCGAGGCGGTTAATTTGTAAGAATTTGATTTCAATATTCAAATATTCATTCAATATTCTTACTTATATATGACTGTGGATATGACTACGGCATGTGCACACATAACAGTGTACAACCCGGACCCCCAAAGAAAGGACCCTGAGGTACGCTTCAGTGCCTCAATCCTGAAAAAGGAGCGAAAGCTTCTTACTTATGAGCAGAATTAAAATCAGAATGTTTTATAACGTTTTTCAAACATTCTGCTCATAAGGACAAGTATTCCCTCGTCCAGGGGAGTATTTGAAAAATATAACCTTTGTTCAAAAAGAAGTATCAAAGTTCTTGAAACTTCTTCCCTAAAACTCAAAAACAGCATATTTTAATCATAAACGTTTTTCCAAAAACATCATGAGTATGCTATTTTTGAGGGGGAGAAGAAACAAATGATTAAAATATGATGTCTCATTTGCTGGAATCTCGTGTGCTCAAACTCAGAATTGACCCTCGAATTGACGAATAGGAAAGTCAGTAGTCGAAAGGACATGTCCCGGACGGGTAATAATTTCAAGCCAGTTTAACTGGTGATGTAAGCGTGTCTCGCAAAGGACGTGTCTGAGTAGAATGTACCGATTTCGAGCGATAATCTTTGAATCTGATCTGGACGGGTAATAATTTCAAGCCAGTCTAACTGGTGATGTAAGCGTGTCTCGCGACGATCAGGTTCATTGAAAGTCAATCAATTCAAAAAGTGCAAACTCTTTCCGGCATGTGCAAATTTCAAACTTATTACTTATGCGCACATGTTAAGGGGGAGTACTTCTGAAAATCATCAAACTCTCAAGGTGTCAACAAAATGTCCTTACAATTATCGACACTTTGAGAGATTTTCAATGGTTTTTGGTCTTATGGCATCATTAGGATAGTCATGGAGTTACAAGGAGACTAAGGTTAGGAAAAACCGTCCTATGATCCGCCAGAGCCGGAGGGATCTACCCAAGGACAATACCACTAGTTTAGACTAGAAAGTCCTAGTATGATATAAAAAAAAAAAAAAAAAAAAAAAAAAAAAAAAAAAAAAAAAAAGGAGAAAATGAATGAACGGAGAAAGAAGGGGTTGAAGAATTAAAAAGAAAAGCAAAGAAAAAGGGTGAAAAGAAATAGCCCTCCATTTGTTCAACCTTAGGGCAGACAACGGGTTCAATTCATAATCTACTGGTTGATGAGCATCACCGGTATTGAAGACCAAAGACGTCATGGACCCAGTGACGCACTAAAAAACCTTCTAAGCCACTCAAGTGTCTCTCAAAAGACATTTGTTTCATTCACACGGAGAACCCTTCATAATCTATCGACATCTCATTACGAGATTGTTGATATTGAAAAGGAGGCAATCTGCTCCACGCCTCCGATGACCAAAACAAATGTGCACTTATTGAGTCTAGAGCCATGAGATTCATCAAAAGATCTCTTAGGTACACTTAGTATTACTCTGTTGTCTTACATCATGGGCAGCAGATGTAAAATTAAGAAAGTGTCCTTCGCAGATCTTAGCAATCTGCCAAGAACATTCATGAGAAAAGTCACATTTGTGATTATCAATGATTGAATGGAAATCCTGCCAGAACAACATCAAACAATTCTGATAGCAGGTCACTTCGGTAACTCCTTGTGGGTTACGCTTAGTGTTTCTGCTCCAAAACGGTCTACAGTCGTGGGGTGATCTCCAGCGACTCACTGAATCGTGGGTGCACTTCGGTGTGTCCGTGTAATCCCTTTCGGGGGAATCCGGTTCAGAACGGTCTGGGTTAGGATTTGAGAAAGTCTTCACACTATGCTGTTGATGATCTCAAGTCTGAGCCTGTAAGTACCGGTTGGTTCGTGCTGTTGCTGCTGTTGCTGCTATTGCCTGCTGCTGAGGAGCTGGAGTTCGACTATCAAGACTCCATCATGCTTATATCTTGAAGAAATGTTCTCTCAATGACTCGGTTATTACAAAAGTTCAACACAAGCAATAATAAAGTCAAAAGTTCAAGCATCTCAACCTTTCACAAGTCTAAGATTGAAAAGTGAGAACATATTGCAGATAACAAGTCAAAGATATATGTGCATGATGGAGAAGACGAGAAGACGTTGGAGATTGGCAGATAAAGACAACATCATATCATCATTACACAAGAACAAAGAAACAAAGATTATAAAGACGTCGGAAGCCGAAGAAGCAATGAAGACGTCGGGCAACATTGATGATCAAGACTTAGGGGGAGATTGTTAGGAACACGTTTTAAGTATTTTACAAGTCTTGTTCATTTAATTAATGTTGCACAATTAGGACTATATTGTTTGTATTTTTGGACCGGTTCAATAGTAGTCCTTGGACCGGTCATGTTTATTAATTAATCCTTATCACATGTAAAGGGAATATTCCTAAAGAATATTCCCCTCCCAATGCCTATAAATACAAGGCAAGGGAGTCATTCTCATTGTTGGTTTTTTATTGTATGTGCGGAAGCTATGCTTGTGTGTGAATCGTTTGAATGAAAACCTCCCATCTTATTTCTTCTCTTCTTATTATTTCTCTTATTCTAGCTTATCGTGTTTAGCTTATTATTATTTCCATTCGTAGCTTCTTGTTATTTAGATAAGTAGTAGATCGAGTTTGTTTGCTTAAATCATTTACGAGAGTGTGTTTTGAGATCATTATAGTGACCTACAAATTAACCTAGATGCGCCGCATCTAAAAGCATATCAGTATAAAATAAAGGGGATCAGGCAGGCTTTTCAAGAGTCCGTATCCGTGACGTAAACTCCCACTTAATATCACAGTATCATTTACCCATTATAACAGTTCTAAAAGCTCAATACACCACTACTAATCCATTTTCTCATTAAATATTCAAAATCGAATTCAAAACCCAAATTTCCGTTCAAATCAAACTAGGCCAGAAATTCAATGATTTACGCAAGTTAAATATGGGGGAGATCATCTAATACAAGTCCTAATCATATCTCTATATCATTTAAGCCCAATCGAATTAATCACATAAACCCTAATTTTCATATTAAACAAGATTAAATCGAAATGGAATAATTACCTTAATTTTATGATTAGGTGAAGGATTATAGATCGGATTAGATGGTGGAGTTTAGAAAAATGCTCGGAATTAGAGTATAGTTTCACTGTGTGTAAGTTCTTAACTGTGTGAGGATTTTCTGGTAAAAATTTTAGATCCGGCGCATTCCGTCGTATTTATAGGGCAAAAAGATGCGCCGTATTGAAAAATTGGGATGCGCCGTATCTATTTAATCTCGTTGACTAGTCAATGAGTCCTATTTAATCAGAGATACGGCGCTTTGGATATTTAGATCCGCCGTATCGCTAAGTTAGTGAACGAAATTTAAATAAGGAACGTACCTTGGCCTCCGCAACACAATTCCTTATACATCAAATCGGGTTAAACGGTCATACCATATGATATAAATGAATTCAAAATAAGAGCAATAGGCATAAACGTTTTATTAATAATTGCAATCTTATTGTTTAGTGGATAAGGATTTATTCCGAGGTTAGGAACAACTATCGTTTTTAAGCATACAAAATTAAGATTACAATTTGAATCAGATGTATAATATGGATAATAAAATTGAGATTATATTGTAGAGAACTTTCCTTTGGGCTGGTTGAATAATCGAAGAGGTTACCTGGAATTATGTTTCAAGAATTTAAGACGTTTAATGTTACCAGTATTGAGTTTTCCTCCACTCTCGTTGTCTTATGTTTGATCACTCCAGCTAGCGTCTCTCGGTTTGGTTCAGAACGTAATCTTTCATGGTGATGCTTGAGTCATCCTTTATCCTGAAAATAAACAACTTGTGCACGAGAGTAGCGGACCGATCAAAGTAAATATCAAAAATCAACAATATTTATCAAATTATATTCGTCGTATTAACAAAGGTTAATGCGTCGTATTTTCGTTACGTTTCAAAATATAAGATTTTTGATTCAGAAGATACGCCGTATCTACAGAGATCGATGCGTCGTATCTGTTTAATAATTCGAAAACTGTTTTTAATTAAAATAATAAATACGCCGTATCTACTAAAGCAGATGCGTCGTATCGCGTTAACGTTTAGAAATTTTTTTTATCAAAAACAGATACGCCGTATCTTGGGGAAAAGATGCGTCGTATCGAATTAATTAAACGCGTTGTATTTTATAAAAATTAAACGCAATACGCCGTATCTGAGAGATCAGATGCGCCGTATCGTTCGATTTAGCTCTGTACAACGATAGCAGAATACAAAAAATAGGAAAAATAAAAACAAATAAAAACACAAACGAAAATAAACACAAAGAAAAGCAAACAAATAACACACAAAACAGAAAATATGCAAAATAATACAATGAATGCAAATTAATCTAATATACAACACAGAATTAGCGGTTAGATTAAAAATTAAAAACCTAATTAAAATACTAATCAAATTAACAGATAATAACAATTCACTCCCCGGCAACGGCGCCAAAAACTTGATGCGTGCGATGTGTCGTTGCGGTTTAGCAGTATTAATGCTTACTCAAGTTTTAAAGTTATATTTAGCCGACTTATCAATAACACACACACTTAACGAGCAGTGTACCCGGTCAGTATGAATATAATGGTAAGTAGAGTGTCGATCACTAAGAGTGGAACGTATTATCTCGTTATTCTAATCAGTATTTTAATATATTAAGTTAGCTATACAACCTAATCTAACGCAAGGGGGTTCAGCCTGAGAGACTGGCACGATTTGGTTGCAATTAAATAATAAACTAAACCAATAGGCACGAATCAGCGAATAGCACACACGTACACAGATAAATACTTGAGACAATAAGAAGATCTGTCCTTATGATTAAGTAGATTGTCACTTGTTTTATTGATAGTTTTATATGAAGTGTATGTAGTTAACCCTTTCTCGTTGGTCCTATTCTTATCGGCGAGTAAACCCTTAATGATTACTTATGTCTAAAAGTTATTCCTAAGTGATCAATTTAGTAACAACCGTGGGAGCCACATTCTCTTCCGTAGTCAAATGCGCAGGCCACTAATAAACACAGAGGTTATCAATGCACTAATAAGTAGTAACCAAAGACATCAACATATAAACTTTAATTGATGGAAAGCAGTTTTAAGGGAGTGCAACCTTTCCGTTTTCACATTACACAAGCCACCAATCCTGATGAATTAAAGTTTACTAACACAATAAAACAAAACTACTTAATGAATTAAACACATGCAGCACCTTCTTACAGCTCTTGTATCTTCGTTCGGGTGTGTCTTGTGCTGCCTATTCGTCTGAATTCGGCCTTAGGTTTCTCTGGTCTTTAATATGTGTTGACTAAAGCTACGGAATTCGTCTGGTCTTGGGGTATTTATAGTTTCTGTCTGAGGGTAAGATGCGGCGCATCTAGTAAGTAGATGCGGCGCATTGACTTAACTTCGCGTGGGGTCCAAGATTAATATATTCAGGAATATTCGTACACCGCCAGAAGATGCGGCGTAACTCCATAAATAGATGCGGCGCATGTCCTCTTGTATCTTGGATCGTATCTGGTGAAATCTTGATAGTGATGCGCCGTATGTAATAAGTGAGATGCGGCGCATCTGGAGCAGATTTGTCTTGATCTTGTACATTTCAGTAGACTCTTAACTTCTTGCATGTTTTGCTCCATAATTAGTCCAAAATCGCCAAGTTTCACCAAATGCTTGTTTTTACCTGAGAATTACAAAAGTAAACGATTAAGTATCAATCCTCATACATAATATAATAAAACAAGTCAAATTAATAGGATAAATGATAGTAATAAAATGTACTTATTTGAGTTCATCAATTATTCAGAAGGGGGAAATAAACTTCCTATATCCGTGTTTAATAATCACCAGAGTTCTCATAGGAGTAGTAATGGGTTTTGCAAGACAGGGTAGTATCAGATGATACATTTATATCCGGCATGGGAAATAAATTCATAGAATGTGTCAAACACCTTAGGGTTAAATGACCTTCCGGAATAGTCGGAGAAGTATCAAACTGTTTATCAAACAGATCGGAGTGAAGATCAAAATTAGGTAGTGGAACACCCCCCCCCCCCCAGAAGATATACTTAAGCGGCTCACTTCCTGGTCTTCGGTTGTTGCTCTTTCTGGTTGCTCACGTCCACTGGTATGATCCGAAGGACATCTTCGCTTGGCAGCTAGACAATCTCTCGGTATCATGTCAAATCCTACATCGCAGTCCGGTGAAAACTTGATGGTTCAAACTAGGAATCATCTTCGGAAAACTCAGGGTGTCATTAAATTTTCAAGATAAAGTTCAATCATTGGTGTACAAAATGGTTTCAAGGAAAACTTCATAACCGTGAAAGTAACACACGAGTCTCCAGAGTAATAGTGCTAGCAAGGAGTTTACCAATCGGTAATCATAGTAGGAAGTTCAAAATTGTTTCAAATGCCAAAGATGAGACATAGGGGGATAGTTGTCAGTATTTTAAAGGTTCAATCAATCTCTTATCAGAATAAAATCAAAGTTAACTATCAAAGGAAGACGGATCAACAAAGCAGATTTTACCGTTTCGACTAAGAGGGAAAACATTTTTATACTCGTGGTCAAACACCACAAGACTTCTCATGGGAACAGAGGTGGTTAAGGCTAAATCAATTAATGTCAGAAGATTCATAGATGATTACCAGAAGGAAGAAACAACTAACAGATCGTATCAGGTGTATCATCTTCATGGAAATTATCAGAGTGCCCGAAGAGATCAGAATGATTAACAGAAGGTTCAGGGGTTAGAGTCGGAATCTGAAGACAAGGATCAAATAGTGTCAGGAAATTACTATGCAATTCTCAATGCTTTCAAAGTTTCAAATCTTAGGTGGTGCAAGACATACGTTTTGAATCTCCAAGAGTGATTTCAACAGGCTTTAATCAAAAGAAAGGCAGGAATCAGAGTGATGCGGAAGCAATGATACTTAAGCAAATGCCTTATAGTCTACCCATTCCTTACTGGTCAGATTTTAAGTTTCTTATAGGGAAATCCTAAAGAAAATTCTCAGGGTTGTCCTACGAGTGCCTACAGTGGAAACTTAGTGGTCCAGACTTCACAGGTCAAGGGTAAATGTATTACGAGTCGCAGCCTGTAGTCTCTGATACCATAAATTGTAACACCCCGACCCGACAAGGGTAAAGATGTCACAATAATGGCTCCATATCAGATCAAAACAAAGCATACATCTACAGTAATACAAAAATCTCAAAGGTTACAAAAGAAATACTGGAACTTCAAGGTTACAAATGAAAACTTCCAAAACACTAATTCTAAAATATACAATCTTCTAGTCAACTCTAATCCAGAATAGCTATCCAATCTTCTAAGTCCAAAGGTACACTCTCCACTCATTCTCAGCTTCCTACTAAAACCTGCCGCAGGAAAAGAAATGCGGCTGAGCTACGAGAGCTCAGTGAACAGATATATAGATGACAGAAACAATAACAGATAGCAATACAGAAACAAATCAGAAATACAGATTATATAGATACAGAATCAAAGTGAAAGAATAGGAAAGGAATAAGGGTAAAAGAAAAGAAATGAGAAAGGGAAAATGAACAAACCAGGTTTAGGGAAATACAGAAATCCATCACGAGCCCAGAGATAACAGATAATATCATAACAGAGTAATCATATAATAATCCAGAGGGATGCCTCTCAAGTAACAGATAATATGAGGGGTGACCTCATGTATCAATGGAGTGATCAGCTCCCAGAGGTTGTGAAAGACGTGTATCGCACACACCATCAGTCACCAGAGATAATAATAACAATCATATAATATAAATAAGATAATCCACTAAACAGATAACAGATAACAGAGTCAGATCTAGGATGCATCCATGCGCCCCCGGTGGCCAGAAACTCCTCAACACACCAGATAAAATAAAGTCAGGGACGGGACAGGTCATCACTCTCCTGCCCTAGAGTCATGCCATCGGTGCATCAATGACATGGACATGAAACCCTCATGCCTAGTGAGTGGCTCGGATATCAAACAGTAGGTCAGAGGTCAGAGGTCATATGTAATACCAAAATCAGAAGGTCATATCATAAGGGTACATGGCAAAAAGTTTCATGTCAAAGTCCAGAAATATCAAAGGTTCAATTCAGAGTTTAAGCAAAGGTTCAGAATAACGAATCATATCAGAAAGTTCATGTCAAATATTTCAGAATTAAATATCAGAGATTTAAAATCAATTTGGTTCATATCAGAGTTTATCAGATCAAGGTTTATAGCAAAAATCCAGTCAAGGTTCAGATCAGAAGTTCATTTCAGAAATTCCTATCAAAAGTCCATTTTAAGAAATCCTTTAATAACTGTTTTCATAAAATGACCCTTCGAAACGGTTTTTCATAAAGATAGTCCTTGAAATAGTTTTTATCAAAGCTAGTAGAATTTCATGTAAAAGGATAAACATCATTTTTAGCCAATAACTCTTCTCAAAACATTTACAGGTCAAAATTCAAAAGTTTTTCACAACATAGATTCATATCAGAGGTCATAACGAGGGAAATCAATAGAAAGGTTCAAAGCAAAGAAATCATAGCATCAAATCAGAAGTTAAACAAATCAGAGTATGAAAAGGGACCATATCAGAGTTCACAGAACAGGGGATACATAGCAATGGCTCAGGAAGACCCTATGATGAATCAGAAATACAAAATGGAATGAGAAAGAGGACACCCTTACTGAAAAAGGGCAGAATATCTGTACCTTATTAGCAGTGCAAAAAATAAACAAGCAAATAAATACTGAACAGATCAAGGCTTCTCCTTCTTCGCACCTAAAGGAGTAGAAGACGGAATTACTACATATTCTAATTCAGATTATTATTTTTTTTGTTTACCTTTCCATTTTAAGTAACTTCCTATTTTTAGTAACTTTCCAGATTTAGTAAGTTTCCAGATTTAGCAGGTTTCCAGAATTAACAAGACATTAATGTTACAGATTAGGTTAAGTCCTTATTTCAAAGTTATTATGGACCTTAAGTATATTTTATCAAGTTACAGAAGTCTAAGGTTAATTATGACAATTTCACATAGTTTAGGGTTATAATTGTAATTTCATCAATTTCAGAGGTATAACATGAAAATACTTCAAGTTACTGATTTAATACAAATTTTATTCAGAATGACATCATAATCCCTTTATTTTCATAATTTTACAGTTTATACCCCTCTAGTTACAATATTTACAAAACAAACCTTATAATTACATAATTCATGCTTTAATCCCTCTAATGTCCATATTTATCAAACAAGCATATTATTTTACCAAAATTCAGAATGTCACATCAGAATATTCATATAGCACTATTCAGCCCCTCAGATTTCAGAATTTACACAATTAGTCCCTTAAATTTACAAAACTTATAAATTAAATCATAATTCCATAATAATTACACATTAGCCACATAAATACTCAAAATTACACAAAACACTCTTAATATTATTATTTACTCAAAATAACTTCAAGTTTCCAGAAATTACATTTCTAGTCCCTCAAGTTTAATTAATTATAAATCGGATTAATAATTATATATATTTACCCATTTAACCTTTTAAATACAAAATTTACATATGGACCCCTCATTTAATATTTTATACGAATTATACCAGGTCTCAAATAACTTACAAAAATATCCCATGAGTTTTAAAAATTACAAAACACCCCCTTTACTTTTATTTTTAAAATCGGTAATTACAAAAACAATCCAAAAATATTATAAACCCTAATAACAATTGCCAATCGTTGTCCCATCATCATGACAACCTTAAACATGCATTAAATGACCAGAATATTTTCCCAAACCCTAACCCTAGCTTGAACACATTAGGGTTTTATTTTATTTTATTTCTTTTCTATATTTTCATAAATCCGGTTATAAACTTAAATCCACCACGACTTTTATAGACCATGAACAATCGAATGGACATTTTTCCCAGGTTATAAGGACCATATAGAGCTCAGAAAAATTAAGCCTCACACCCAGAAAATTCATAATTAATTATTTAGAGTTTTATTGTGTTTTTAAGGTTAAATTCGAAAATAATTCATATAGCATGCATGGTTCGGTTTTAACATTTTATTTAGACCTTATATGATGTAAGAGACGTGAGAAAAATACCAAACCCAATATGGGACGCGTAGAAAGGGCTGAACGAATTTACACTTCCCGAATGGATAACAAGAACCAATAATTCCCCACGAGCATAAACGCGACCAACAAACCTTGTAATCATTTTTCGCAGATCATATATGATGTAAGGAACTCAGGAAAAATAGAAAACGAATTTATGAAAGGTCTTATGAATTAAAACGGGATTTACCTCACATTTTGAACAAAATTCGACACCACAGAATTCAGGCCTCTACAAATCGAAGCACTATTTTTTTAGCCTTCCTTGAATGGTAGAGAACACAGGAAAAATAATATTAGGGCTCCAGAAAATCGCAAGAATGAGAATCGAATTATTTGGTGGTTTTATGATTTACGGTAATGTGGAAAAAGAAAGAAATAGGTGTCATAAATTATGTAGGATATGAATACCGGTTCTCATGTGAGTATATGCTCAAGGATCAGCCCAAGTTTGGTAAGAAAATCATATTTTTAATTTGCTTGATCATATCCTAATTTAGTTGTAATTATCTACACTTTAAATTGATTTTATTTATACCGAAATTAATATAACAATTATATAATCGGTTTTAAGAATATTTTGTATGGTACAAGATAATTATTTTGGACATGTTAAATTATTAAAAGTCTTGCCTTAATTTTATTTTAGTTTATATGTAATTTATTTAATATAATTCGGATTTATTTAGCTTAATATAGCTTTTAATTAAATTTTAGAAGTCGTGAGGGCATTTTGGTCATTTTACATGTTATCTGAATTTCGGGTATTACAATAGGACACTCTCATCTACTTTAATTCAAATTTCACCCATCTTGTCTATATAAGGCCTCATCCTTGCAAGCTCACACGCACACACACCATGTCCTCCATACAAGGATCCACTTCTCACATCTCAAAGAAACCTAGAATAACAATAAGACCACCAACAAGACCTCTCTTTGTGGATCTTAGAAAAGATGATGAAGCAATGACACCACCTTTCCAAGCTACTCCCAACTCACCATCACCACCTAATGCACCTTCCAAAACATCCTCTACCTACACAACATCTTCATCATCTCATTCCCTCAACACCATACCATCCCCAATGGATTACACACTCTTACCCATAACTCCATTGGACTATGCCATGCCAACTCCATCACCAACAAACTCACCACCACCACCTTCTCCTATCATAGCTCAACCCATCCAACCTCATCCCTTTGATATACATAGTGCTAATTGCCTATGTTGCCTCCACAACCGTAATCTCATCTTCTTTTTGAGAGATGAAATCCACTTCATGTTCTCCTATGTGGAACATCTTTTAACACCACCACAACCCCCCATGATGTCACCATCTCCACCACCTCATAGCCCACAAAACTAAACATGATATTGTTTAGCTTTTCACCAATAAACCATTAGGACACTTCTTGAAAATGAAGCTTGCCTCTAGTCATTAGGGATTTATGCTTCTTGTTGTCCATTTTCTTTATGCTTATTATGTACTTATGTATGACCCTTTCTTTTCTTTATGAATGGATGTTCTCTTTATGTAGTTGTTTTATCTTTGGGGCTTGGCTACTTAATCATTTTTTTTGGGAGGCTAGATATTTGTCATAAGTGCTACATGTTAGATTTTGTATATATGTTATCTAACCTTGTTTTGTAGCACGAATCATTGCTCGATTTCTTGGTGTCCTCCGAATGAGGGGGAGTATACATCAAGGGGGAGCCTTAGCAACCTTTTTGCTTCGACAAAAAGGGGGAGAAATTGGAGTAAACTCATTAAAAACTTGTTAAAACTAATTTTAACATAAAATGAGTTTATGTTTTGTCATCATCAAAAAGGGGGAGATTGTTGATGCAAATAATGTTCTAAAAACGTTATTTCTATCTTTCGATAACTTCACGTTTTGAGGATGACAAAATGTGAAATCACGTTACGTTAAAATTAACGTAAACAAGTTTTTAATAGGAAGATCCCGTTTCTACACAAATCACTCTAGAACAAATTTACAACTTCACTAATGATCAAAGAAGTAAATTTGGATTTAAGACTTCACATTTTTATGTGACAAAACATTTTCTTCAAAAATATACTTTACAAATTATTTTTGAATAATTAAGAAATGTTTTAATGGAAAAATAAGTTTAAAATACATAACAGATATTTTCCCCCCCAAAATCAGCTCCAAACTTCCCCAAATAAGTTTTTACCAGAAAAGACAAAAAATGGTGCGTCTTTGTCTGACACGGCTCCACGGTTCCACTAAATTTAGTGGAGCCGTGGGTGATTTAGTGGAGCCGTCCCCCTATAACGGCCAGATTTTTTCTGCCTATAAATACCAGCCCACTTCACAGATTTTCTTCACCCTTTTTCATACAGAAACTTCTGAGTTTAAATCCCTCACACCATTTTCTTTTCTTGATCATTTAGTTTAGTTTTTCTTTTGTTCAAGAGTGATCCAATCATCCAACTTAGAGATCCTCTTCATTCATCTTCAATAGCAAGAGAAGAACACAAAGTATCCAAGTTGATACAAGGTGTTGTCATTCCTCTTCAAGTGCAAGAGAAGAACTCAACGTATCCAAGAAGATACAAGAGTTGTAGTAGTTGTTAGGTTACTTGTAACATTTGTTACATCCTTGTTGTATCATAGCATACATCAAGATCATTTTTCTTTTGTGAGAGTGTGAGTGAAGATCATTGTGATCTTATAGAGATAGTGAATATCTCTTGAAGCCATTGGGCTTGTGTGATTGATCAAGAAGATCAAGGTTCAATAGGATAGTGTTAGTCAAGTGAGTGTTGATCATTGTGATCGTGTCGAGATCTTGGAGATCTCTTGAAGCCATTGGGCTTGAGTGATTGATCGTGTGGATCGTGGTAGATTGGTGCTAGCTAAGATTAGCACTCGACATCTAGCTTAGTGTCGGAAAACAAGTTAAGCGACGTGTACGGTTTTCTCCGCCTTAAGGGAGGTTGTTGACATAGTGCTTGAAACTATCGAGTGTGGTACTCGGGGAGTGGAGTAGGGCGAAGAAGAGCTTCGTAGCCGAACCACTATAAATCATTTTGTCCCGGTTTGATCTTTCCATCTCTACTATTTACTTTTATTACTTATTATTAGTTAGTTTAGTGTGTAGTTCATATTGGTGTTGTTTGATTGCACATAAGAATCGAATCAAAGGTCTCCAATAGCAAAGTTTTTAAGAAGTCCTAAAAAGATTTAAAAGAACTTAAAAACCGGTAAAACTATTCAACCACCCCTTCTAGTTTTCCACAGACACGTGTAATGCTCAACTGCTCAACTCCACCTATAGTCGGCCAAAGGTGTTTAAAAAAAGTACAAGGTAGGGACACGTGTCACTAAATGAGTGGAGTCGAATAGTTGAACATGACCGAAATGAGAAAAGAATGCAAAAAGTGACCAAGTCTTGAACCAAAGGTGTTTTTTTGGCTTAGTTTGGTAATTTCCTCTTAATGTTATTGTCAACTAGTTACTATCTTCGTCTCATAACAAGTGTCCACATTAATATTTTGGGGATATCTTAAAATAAGTGTTAATTTTGTATTTCAACCAATGAGAAGAAAGTGTATTGGGTGAAGATGATTTTGATTGGTTAGTTAGATTTTCTAAAACTTTGTACATTTTTAAAGTTGACAGCTATTATGAGTCAGAAGTAGTATCATTTTAAACTCGGCTCAAAACAATGAATCGAATGTGTATCCCATTGATGACTTGATAATGTTCGGTTTATAATTCGTGTTTCCTTGTTTTCGCCTCATTCGATCGAAACCACATTTGTTTTTCTATTACCATTTTGATACAACTCTGTTTTTGGTTAGGAATTTAATGAAGCTTGTTAATCTATTGTCGGATTCAGCAGTATGTAAGTGACCCAACAACTTAGAGGTTGTGGGTATAAGCAGTGGCGGAACAAGAAAAATAAGATGTAGGGGGTTTTTTTTTTTTTGACGATAGTTTTTTTTTTTTTTTTACGATGTAGGGGGGCTTTTTTTTTTTGACGATAGCAACACAATGCGGAAGAAAAAACTAGATTTGAAATGATAAATCGAGTATTGTTGCTTAGAGATGAAGGATTTATAAGGTTTTAAAGTGTTGAATGTTGGGTCTTAGTATGTAGGTGGAGAGCAATTTAAGTTTTCAGTGGAGGGCACTTTCGAAAAAAATGTCAAAATTAAAAAAAAAAAACAAAAAAAATTATACTAAAATCGCAACTTTTTTGGCTAGTCATGGGAGCAACGCCACCCCATACTACATACATAAGTCCGCCCCTGGGTATAAGTCTCGTTCAAAACATATGTGATATATAATTTGTGAGATAGGCGACGTGAGTCATAAATATTTGCCATTAAAAACTACGAGTAAATAAAGAAATAAATTGTCTGATCCAGTTTACGGTTCATTTTGGAGTTGACGTCTATGCGCATGTTGTTTCAATTATTTGAACCGTTGGCCAACCTCTAGAATTTGACAATCAATAGCTAAATTGGAGTAGCAAAAATTATCATTTGTTATTTAAAAAATATGATAATCTTTGACGATTACTTTTTATACAAAATGTCAAATACCTTTAAGGTTCTCTAAGTTGGATTATAACTTTAATACGCATCATTATTAAAAACCAAGGTTTTCAAAATCGGGATCTTATCTAAGATCGTTTTTGTCTTTGCAAGATCGTGATCGTAAGATCGGATCGCGATTCTAAGATCCTACATAATGTCATTTTTTAATGATCTTTGTAATATTATTCAAATCTACAAATTATTATATATTATAAACACGAAATTATATAAATGCTTTATGAAAATGTTGTCCTAAATTATAAATATAAAATGTTTAAAAAGAATCATATGTTGTTTTTTAAATAATATAAAAATATAAACCATAAATTTGTAGTTTTTTGATCCTATGGTCAAGATCGGGATCCTATAAGATTTTAAGCTTGTTAAGATCCTACGTAGGATCTGGATCGTTTTTGCTTTCTAGAATTGTAAAATCGTAAGATGCTAAGATCAGAATCGGGATTTTAACAACTATGTTAAAAACTATGGAGTATTAATTATATACAAATCATTTTGTGGAATTGAATATTCAAGACATACTTGATTGCTTGGAACTTCGTCTAATTTATTAGTAATTTTTTTATTAATTGAATAATCAAAGAACATGACGTAAACGCGTTGATGGGAAAAAAGACTTCCAATCATTTTCGTTACTAAAATAAGGGGACCACCCAGAAAAAATAATATGTTTATCCTATTAAAATTTATAAAGCTTTATAAGTACGTTATGTCGTAAAATTAAGTTTGTTAACCTTTTTCTACTATGATAAAAATAACACAACTTTATTAATGTTTCACATTACACATACATTAATCGTGTTGAATTTATGAAAATGTTCAAATACTAATATACTATGACCTTTCATGTCAACATATATAAAAAATGATTTCTCATGATAATTAAAACAAGATATAAACTTTTGAGAAAATCATGTCTACATCCAAATGTTGGCAATTGCCTATATCCTTTTAATAAAAAAAATTTAAAAATGTATAGTTTAGTCTGTTCTCACCCTTTTTTTCAAAGGGAATGTAGTCAATTGCCTACATTCGGATGTAGGCATGATATCCCAGGTTTCTTAAACTTTTTCATGTACTTTTTATATAATAAAATATAAACTTTTCAAGATTCTTTAACCTATTCATACACCATTTATAATGGATGCTCAAAACTGGACAATAATGGATGCTCAAAACTTGACAATATAAAATATTTGATTAGCATATAGACTTTTGTTTTTCTATTTACCTGTTACAACGGAAATTATGACTTTTAAATAAACTTGTGGCTCCATTCTTAGTTTTAAGTTTGAATTCATTAATATTATGCTTGTGGTTGATATGGCACGGTTTGAAGGAAAATGACGTCTTCCTAAATTCAAACCTACACTAGAAGTTTAAATAACCTAATAAGACCAACACAAACAAACCAAGACTAACTTTTATAATATACCTAACGTCTTATTTTATTAGTTAACCAAATTTCACGTACTCAAATTAAGGTTTCATTTTTTGTTTTGGTACTATAGAACTATTTTTGAGCCATCTTTACAGGTCGTTCATGTACTAATCACTCTATTAATACGACTGTAAATTATACTGTATAACCAGAGTGGACAACCTATAAAGTTTGGGAGTCGAGTTATTTTAGAAACCAAACATTCCTCACATACCAAGGGACTCATCCCCACCATCCATCTAAAAAGAAATCAATGGTTGAGATTAAAAGCATTTAATATTTCACCCATTTTTTATAATTTAAATATCTCTTAAACCGTTAATCGTTAAGCGAAAATAATTACACCATCGCGACAAGCATTTAATTATCTTTCTATAGACGGGCATTTTGATATACTTTCGACAAAAAAAAAAAATCATTTTTTTCACCTTTTTTTTCGTAGCCGAAAAAATCATATATGATATATCATATATGATATTACATATCATATATGATATATATGATATATCATATATGATATTACATATAATATCATATATGATATGTAATATCATATATGATATATCATATATATCATATATGATATATCATATATATCATATATGATATGTAATATCATATATGATATATCATATATGATTTTTTCGGCCACGAAAAAAAACGTAAAAAAATGAAGAAAAAAAAAATTGTCGAAAATATATCAAATTGCCTATCTATAGAAAGATAATTAAATGCTCGTCGTAACGGCATATTTTTTTTCGCTTAACGATTAACGGTTTGAAAGATATTAATATTTGAAAAAAAAGGATGAAAGTGGGTTTTTTAAATTGTTGGGATTAATCTCATCCATTAGATCAAATAAAGATGGAGGGTGGAGATTAGTCCCTTGGTATGTAAAAAAAGTTTGGTCCTCAAATGATCTTAAATCAAAGTTTGGTGGCTATTATATAAAATGGGTGTTATTATTGGTACCGCCCACTAAAAATGTACAAAAAAGTATAAAACATTCATTTTTCTCCTTCTGTCTATAGTGCAAGACAGTTTTTTATTAGTTTTTGTTCCGTATTTTTTGAAAGTTTAATTCTTTTGA
Source organism: Artemisia tridentata subsp. tridentata (assembly GCA_021014915.2). NCBI lineage: Eukaryota > Viridiplantae > Streptophyta > Magnoliopsida > Asterales > Asteraceae > Artemisia > Artemisia tridentata. The sequence goes on from CP139505.1 coordinate 37,886,662, forward strand.
CGTGTTAAGCTTTATATTTTCTTTTTCGTACTTTCATTTTTGTAGCTTTATAATAAAAAATTAAAAATAATAAAAAATAAAAAAAAAAATTATAAAACAAGGGTACAAATTGTATTTTAAGCGGGTCTTTATAACCTATTCCATATAAAATTAGTTAGTTGGAACATCATCATTGAAATCTATCTAACCGTTGCATGTTAGGAAGCTGATTTGGAAGTTCCTATCACTCAGGCTAAATGGCAATAGGGCTGAGCAATCCCGACCGACACCCGACAACCGTCCCGATCCCGACCAGTCCCGGCCGTCCCGAAACCGAACCGAGCACACTCAGTTCGGGACTCAGTTTGGTTTTCCGGCGAAATTGGTTTCGGGATTTGTCGGTATCGGGTCGGGACGGGATGGAAACCGAAAAACAACAAATAAAACCGAGAAATCCGACCTATCCCGACCAGTCGGGACTGTCCCGATACCGAACCGACTGTATTCGGGTTGGGAGTCGGTTTGGTTTTCCGGCGAAATCGGTTTCGGGATTTGTTGGTATCGGGTCGGGACGGGACGGGACCGGCCCGATGCTCACCCCTAGATGGCAAGGTGCACACAAGTTCATCTTACACCTCAGCGCCACCTCAGCTTTCTCTCTCCTCTCACTTCTCCTCACTCCCACTCACCTTTTAGTGGGCAAGGCATACTTCACTTCACCTTTCATTAAAATACCCACTTTATAAAAATATATCCCACTAAATACCCCACACACACTCACAAACAAAATAAAAAATAATAAACCATGAAGGAGAGAAAAAGGTGAAAGTTTCACCATAACTTCTCTCGATTTGTGGTCCTCGCGCGTGAACTGTGGTGATGGCCAAGGGAGTCACTCGTGACTTTACCAACTAGGTGAAGGGATCACCTCCCTTGTCTTCCAGTCTCAGGTTGTAACATGATCGAAATAATTGCGTTTATGATGCATAGTCTAACTTATATTTTAGAAAAAATTACACGTTTGGTTCATGTGGTTTGCTCAGATTTCATGTTTAATCTTTAAGTCGTTTTAATTACACCAGAGATATCTATTTTTGAAACCTTGCACTCATTTAGTCCCTATTTTGGATGGGCCGTTAGTTTATCCGTTAAGTGTTAAAATAATATTTTCCCGTTAGTCCCTCCGTTAATATTTTTTGCACCGTTAGTCCTCATTTTTTAAAATGAATTAAAAAGGGCAACATAGGCTCGAACTCGGGTCTTGTTGCCCAAAAACCAACTCCCCAACCACTGGACTAAGCGTCCAGTGGTGTAATTATATCAAAATAAATTCTATTTAACATTTTTTTGGCTCAAACTCGTTTTTATTCGTTTTCGTCAATTTTTTTACATTTTCTTCCGTTTTTTTACGTTTTCGTCTGTTTTTTTACGTTTTCGTCCGTTTTTTTACGTTTTTATCCACTTTTTACTTTTTCGTCCGTTTTATACGTTTTTATCCATTTTTTACGTTCTCGTCCGTTTTTTACGTTTTTATCCATTTTTTACGTTTTTATCCATTTTTTACGTTTTCGTCCATTTTTTACGTTTTTATCCATTTTTTACGTTCTCGTCCGTTTTTTTACGTTCTCGTCCGTTTTTTACTCTTTCGTCCGTTTTTATATGTTTTCATCCGTTTTTTTACGTTTTCGTCCGTTTTTATACATTTTCGCCCGTTTTTTACGTTTTTTTCCGTTTTTATATGTTTCGTCCATTTTTGTCCGCTCTATTACGTTTTTGTCCGTTTTTTATGTTTTTGTCTGTGTTTTTACGTTTTCGTCTGTTTTTTTACGTTTTTATCCGTTTTTATATGTTTCCGTCCATTTTTGTCCGTTTTTATATGTTTTTCGTCCATTTTTTTTTATGTTTTGGTCCTTTTTTTTACGTTTTGTCCGTTTTTTACATTTACGTCCGTTTTTAAACTTTTTCATTTTTTTTTTTTACGCTTTAGTCCGTTTTTATCCGCTCTCGTCTTTTTTTTTAAAACTTTTTCGTCCGTTTTTTACGTTTTAGTCCATTCTTTTACGTTTTTATCTATTTTTATCTGTAAAAAAAGGGACAAAATCGTAAAAAAAAAGGGACAAAAACGTAAAAAACGGACAAAAACGTACAAAAATGAACGAAAACGTAAAAAAATGGGCAAAAACGTAAAAAAGAACGAAAACTTAAACAACGGACGAAAACGTAAAAAAGATGGACGAAAACGGATAAAAACGAGTTTGAGCAAAAAAAAAGAAGGTTAAAATAGAATTTATTTTGATATAATTACACCACTGGACACTTAGTCCAGTGGTTGGGGAGTTGGTTTTTGGGCAACAAGACTCGAGTTCGAGCCTATGCTGCCCTTTTTAATTTATTTTAAAAAATGAGAACTAACGGTGCAAAAAATATTAACGGATGGACTAACGGACAAATATTATTTTAACACTTAAAGGATAAACTAACGGCCCATCCAAAATAAGGACTAAATGAGTACAAGGTTTCAAAAAATAGGTATCTCTGGTGTAATTAAAATGACTTAGGGACTAAACATGAAATCTGAGCAAACCACAGGGACCAAACGTGTAATTTTTTCTTTTTAAAATTAAAAGTAACTGATTTTCAATCACCCACCTAGCAAGACAACATTCTTGAACCACATTTAATTACCTCATTTATTCACCAAATTCATGAACCTTCTCGCTTATCGCGCCATTAATCTGCTTCTTTATCCACTAAACTCAGCTAAACTTTTTGGTAACACAAAACCCATTCATAGGATACCATTCATCGTTAAACTCGTTCGTTCCCCAAATTCCACTCATTGTTGATATGGGAAAACGTCGAAAGTGCATTAGAGCTACTCACAATGTTGGTTTTGGTCATTAAAATACACAGGTAACCTGACAATCAAATACACTGTTTTGACTGTTTTGACTAGGCACAGGATGCCCAAAAGATCTTGCATACTTCACATATTAGTTTGAACTTAAGTTTTCTAATCGTTTATCAACTAGTTAAACCCGTTAGACCGATTTAGACTACATTAAAAGAAACAGACACCATTGCAATCAAACTGTACTGGAATTCAACCTGACGTTCTTCTACCTGAGTTATTAAGAGTTCTCATCATGCAACAAACATGATACAAGTTCAACTACCATCTACCATCTTACACAGATCTGAATTATTAGAGAACCATACACGCAGGCTTCTTCAGTTACGATACACAAAACAGCAAAGGTCTGTGCAAATTGTAATTACGGCTCACACCACTACTTTCATCTCGTGCCTAAAGACTAATTTTCTGCAGGAATTTCAGCATCATCCTTCCCAGTTAAACTGCTAAGTTTAAGTGCATAATGAAAAACAGAACTGACTATTTTTCGTATTGTGATGTTATCTATAAGACTCTTTGACAGCACGTTCTTCAGTTCATAGTCAACTGCTGTCCCACAATGCTCAGCCTTGCTTATGTCTGTCATGGCTAAAACTTCCTGTTTGTCATCTTGCAATAAGAAGTGGGCCTGGTGCAAATGAGCAAAGATTTGGCCACAAAACAGCCAAAATTAAACGGAATTTGTAATATTATATCAACTTTGGTCTAATAATGAAAGTGGATGAATAACAATAGGTCGTTGCCAATTCATTATGAAACATAAAAAAGACATACCTCAGCAAGGAGAATTTCAATCTGATAATCGAAATTTTGCAGGAGTTTTTTGGCAGATTGCAAAGATGAAGAATTATTGCAGATAGAATCTGCGCTTTCATTTAGTAAATTCACGCGGCACTCAAGAAGCCGGTTATGTAGAGACTCACAATCATGAATCAACTTCATCCTATCTGCTTTTTCTTTCTCAAATATTTGTTTTTCTTGTTGTAGTAGTTTCTGCAAACAACAATTCTCAAAACAAGATAAAATTAAAATTATAGTCCTCATCTCTCTGTTTTGATAGTATACAAAATGCTATAAATAATAAATGCTCTTTCAATAATATTAGAATTCTATTAGTATTAGTATTAGGGTATGTGGCCCTTGCTAAATTAGTTAAGTTTAGACCCGTTTAGCTATCAGGGTTTCCACGTTTTCTATATAAACCGTTGTAATGTCGCAGTTTTACCAATCCAATTCAATGTAATCATTTGTTCATTGCCAACTGTTAACTAATCTCTTAACAAATAACAACAAAATAAAGGAATACTATTGATACGAATCCACATCCTTACCTCTGCATTGGATTTCCCTTCAAGGGATTCATTTAGTTGCTGTGTCAACTGGGCTTGTGTGCTTCTAAGGGATTTAACTTCTTTGACAAGAGCTATGACATCCGCTTTTGATTCTGCTTCTAGCTCTTGATGTTTCTTTAGTAGGTGCTTAAACTTGTTTCTAGTAACATCCAACTCGTGCAGCACTTGATCTTCTTGAATCACAGAAATAGTTGAGGATTCTATTTTTGTTTTGTCACCCTTGAAATGTTTCACTCGTCAAATACACGTGTATCCGCCAAATCTTGTACTTAATTAGACGAACTAAAAGGTAGCCATTTTGACCCATTACATATACATGAATCGATTCGGGCCATTTTAATTTCTAAAAAATAGAACAGGTAAAAATTGAAGGAAACTAGTCAAGCAGGTTACACGGGTTGAAAGTTGCCCTATAAGAAATGGTGAATAACTCCTAAATAAATATTATATATATTTTTATTAATATACTTCTTTTTTATCATATTTGACACACTTATTATTTATTTAAAATTTGGACAAAAAGTTTTATTGGTCACTCGAACCCGACCCATACGAAGAATTACCCATTCAGACCCATTACCTATCCCACCCATATTGCCACTTCCAGACAAAGTGAAAAAGGAACCTGTAGAGACTCTAACTTGAGCTCCATGTCTAGTGATTTACGTTGAAGTTCATCCATATCGCACTGCATTTGAGTTAGTCTTTCTCTTTCCAGAATAGCTTGCTGAAGATTTTCTCTACTTTTCCATTTGGTAGTTTCAAGCTCCTCTTGTAGATCCTTGACCTAAAAATATAAAAGAATGCAGCGACAAGTATTATATAATTCATCTATTCTAAAAATTGTGTGGTATAAACTTCCAACATACCTTAGTTGTAAGATGATAATTTAGAGCTATTTCTTGGTTTAACCGCAATAGAAGATTGTCCATATCAGGTAGAACTAAGCTTAAACCACTCGAATCTTTGTCGCCTCTTGTAGATATGACCTCACCATCAGAAGACAAACTATTAAACCCCGTATCCGGTGATATACTCCCTCTTGACGAACTTTCATCTTTTGTTAAACTTCCATTCACTTGCTCCAAATTAGTGTAGCCCATAGATAGTCCCTGATTGATACTTGACGTACCATAAGTGACAATTCTTTCTAGTGCATCGGCCAAATCGCTGTTCAGTGACATACCGTCTGCCGCTATTTGCTGATTTTCATCTCTGAATGCTGCAAAAGTATTACATTATGAAATGCAATCCGAAGTCTGAGTTTACGGGATATGAAACAAAATCTAAGTTTATACAAAGAAAATGGCAAAGAATATTTAGGGGTTATGAAATGTGAAACAGAGATCACATACAAGATTTAGCAGCTGATTCTAGCTCAAAAAAGGTAGCCACTAACATGCTTCTCGAGGTCTCGAAGTCAGATAGCAGTCTTATTATCCAGTCCTCCATAGTTCGTCGTCGCTGCATAACAGTAAATGTCTAACTTTAAGAAAAAGAAATTACGAAACAATCAAATACTCCGTATATCTGAAGGCAACAAATTATAATGCAATCAATTTTATTCATGCCAATACTCAAAGCATTAATCTCATGTGTTTTGTTTTACAAATACACCAGTAGAGGCTCAATCTATGTTATTTGACCCTCCAACGAATAAAAAAACAGGTTGAGTACTTGAGTCATTCCCAACAACTTAAATATCAAAACCCCATTCAGAACTGAAATGTTCAAAAACTTCAAGAAAATGAGCCACAAAGCAGTTAAATAGTCCACGATTTAAAGTATAAAGTCATGCATACAATTCTCGGCTCATCATTTTAGATGTATGTTTCCTTTACTACCTCTTTGTTGCACTCAACGCTTAGCTTTTGTAAATGAACTGGTTGTCTTTGACTGCACTCTGTAAATTAATACCTACATGATTTCCTATTTTCTTTGTATTTGTAATGTAGAAATTTGACATCCATTTCTATCCTTTGATATTACCCATATCTTTATCTTATGTTAGTATGTTCAATATTTGAATTATAACTATCATATAAACTGTTTATTATGAAATTACATTACCTGTCCATACCAATTGACCTGGTGACCACTAGACGCTGCAATTTCGATCCATTTACTTACAAATGGATGAATTTCGGTTATGTTTTATCTTAAATGGGTCAAAAAAATCAGTTGAAAAAGTTTAGCTGAAAGTGGACCAGGTCTAATCAACCAAGCCAACCTATTTCAATCTGCACAACCCGGCCCAGGTTAGCCTACACGCAGGCTCGTTACGATCTGTACTATTAAGTTAATTAATTTCAACCCACCATGGGTGACCCGTCCATTTTTCTAACCTTATCAAATCAAAAGAATGGTCCTGGTTTTGAAACATTATGCTAAGCGATCAACTACAAATTATAGTAGCTATCAACCAGTAAAAACTACCATGTCAAAAGGTTTCCAGTTTAGAAGAGACCGGATGATTTGCTTTGGTGGTACTGGTGGGAGATTCATGCTGGGAAACATGTTTCGAAGCTGCAAAAGAAAGGGTTAAAAATATTAAGACACTTATTAAGAAAATCTCTAATATTCATACGTCAAATTAGGACAACTAAAACTTACAGCAGCGCGTAACTCCAGGAAATCATCATACATTCTTAATGTTGTTCGTGTAGTTGTAATGCCTTTAGGTGATTGTAGCGCAACCTGAACCCTGTAGAACTGTTCATAATAATGTTAACATCGAAAATGCATAAACCACTACTAAAAACAGTAAATCTCCATTTTGTTTGAATAATATATTAATTACATACTATTCATGTAAATGAAGACATGATGATGCTTTTTCATTGCTAAAAAACTCATCCTTAACAAGAAATAATTATGAAATGTTCGATGAATCATGGCATCTTCATAGTTACAGGATTAACTTATTAAAAAACTAGAAATTTATGAAATTTGAATACCATTTTAGGATCCATGTCTGTAGCCTGTGGAGCAATAAGCCAACTTGGTATTGTGACGCAATAACGCCATCCTATGTGAGAATCTTGTGGCCACACGGTGTCCCGTCCATTCTACGAAAGCATAAATTTTATAAAAACGAAGTGATGTTAGAGGAATCTTGGGTCTTAAGAGTTAAGACTGATGAAACTGTACAAGATAGACACTACATAATTCCGAAAACACAATGAGAAAGCATAGTCTAAAAGTCTAAGCACTGATACTAAAATGATGTAGACCGATTCACAAATGATTATAAATACTATCGTTCAAAAAATGACTATTTGACACACAGCCTCAACTGAGGTTTGAACTCACGACCTTTGGTTGATGGCCATGGTACACACTTATTACCGCTCGGGCTATGCCAAGTCGGTATTTTGCTATAAACTTTTATTAAAGTTAATACCACTATCTTCCTTTTTACATTCTTTCTAGATGACCCATTACACACAACTCTTTCATTATCAAGAAACCATCTTAAATCAATGTCGTATACATACATGACCATATATGAGACAAAGCTACGTAGAGCTCAGTGGCCACAATTGAACCCACCAACAAATAAATTTTTTATATTCCTAGCGTAGTTTTAGTTGTTTTTTAGCATAATTTTTTAACCCACCAATTCCTTGTACAAACGTCACTATGTTACAACTCCACACCGGACTTGAATCCACAACAACTTGGCTGTGGAACATCTCACCGGTACCACTAGGCTACAAGCCCTTTTGGTTACTAAGTTTAGTTTTGAGCCCACTTAGTATAATTTCTACCTCCACAAGTAAGCGGTGAACAAGTAGCGATAAGTAGTAGCAGTAGCACCGTTAGCACTAGCTGTAAGTAGTAGCAGTTACCGGTAGTTGTTTGTTTTATAAAAGTAGCGTTATAATTTCAATGATTGTTTTAGTAGTGTTACAGAAAGTAGCATTAGGATTTTAATGCTTATTTTCACCGCCGCTTGTTGTCAAACAAACTTTTTATCCTAAACACTAAACAATAACCACTCCAAATGCTTCAAAATGGTCCGCGCCAAACACACCCATAGAGTGATCATATTGCTTTGCTTGAAAACATTTCATTTCATGAGCACAACCACAACATTTGCATCAACAAAACTAAAGACATATTCGACATGAAAATGAGCTGATAAGTTGTTATAATAGCAAGCCCCTAAGACCTTAACAACATTTAGATCGAGCAATATATAAAATTAAAGAATTAAAAAAGAAAAAATAGTATGTTAAAGGTACCCATTTAAAAGGGGGATAACTCCAATCCATGGCTAAAGGCAAAGGAGAGGTGCCATCATGTCTCCGATGTTGTTGTTCCATCTTCAGATCAATTATGTTTTTATTGGGGTTTACTGGTGGCACTTTACTCTATAGGGGTGTTCAAAAAATCCGAGAATCCGAAGAACCGATCCGAACCGCTCAATCCGAAACCGAAAAAACCCAAAACCGAAGAAACCGAAACCGGAAAAAACCGAAACCGAAAAAACCCGCTTATCATGGTTCGGTTTCGGTTTTTATTTTTTGATATCCGCGGTTAACCGAACCGAACCGTGCTTAATACATGAAGGTTTTTTTAACTAAATATTCAAATAATTGTACAAGTATTAATTATGTTATCACACTAATTTTATTGTATAACGCCTTTTTCGCTCCTAATGTGAACTTTTCTAAACATTTATGTGTGAAAGTTGATAAATGTGATCTTAATCTATAAACGTCGAATAACTATTATTTTGTTAATTGATTATGTATGGATATTTGAATGCAATTATTCTAACGGGATAACTTTTATATGACTATTATCGATTAAACGTCTAAAATGGTTAACCGTGACCCGAACCGCGGGTAACCGCTCATTTCGGGTACCCGCTTGTCCGGTTACCCGCCTAGTACGGTTCGGTTTCAGATAGTAAAATTAATTACCCTCCCCGCAATGGATAGTTTAAATCTTCCAACTAACCGAACCGCCCCGCCCCGCGAACACCCCTAACTGGTGGTACTACTTTACTCTACAGAAGTGATCACATTAGACCACTCAGACCACTCCCATTGCCCACGTTAAAAGCTCGTTAAAGGACCAATTTTGCAGCGTTAACGCAAGTTAAGGGGCGTTAAGCGATGCATGCGTTGGGCGTTAACGCTGCGTTAGGGGCTGCGTTAACACCCTAACGCAGCGTTAAGGGAGATATATGCCAAAAAAAAAATTTTTTTTACACATTCGCCCCCTAAAAGTAACCGTTGCAGTTTGAATTAATTGCACTTTAGCCCCCTAAAATTTCTAGCCGTTGAAATGGAGCGGCCTAACTAAAAAAAAAAAAAAAAAAAAAAAAAAAAATTCAAAACCATTTTCAATCCCCTATAAAAACCATTTCACACCATATTTTTTTTCACACTTCCACAACTCAATACACTACATATTTACACTATCTTTTCAACCTTCAACCCAAAAAAAAATGTCTCGATTCAACCTAAACGATGACGGGAACGAATCGTTCTTAGATCTTTTAAGCTCCGGGTTTAATAACCCCAATGTCGGCTCATCTTCTAACCTGAACGTCGGCTCATCTTCAATCCCGAACCCACTTGGATTGTCGGACGAAGAAATGTACCAACAACATCAACGAATGCTCTATTTGGAACAACAATCTAACCTAAACACGCAAAATTTCTCCAATCTCAACTTCACCCAACATTCACAACAATCTTAAACCGCAACCAATGAAGTTCCCGACACTCCAACGTCTCCTCCAAAGAAAAACAAGTCCTCGTGTGTCAAACGCAAAGCTAGAAAACCAAAAAACCCCAAACCTTTGGAGGATGATGATGAAGAACCCGTTGCCAACAAGACCAAACATTGGAACCCACAAGAGGAAAAAGTGCTTGCTCAGTGTTATGTTGCAGCGTCGGAAGACGCACATGTAGGGAAAAATCAAAGCAGGGATACGTTTTGGCAACGAGTGCAGAATGAGTTTAACAGGGTCAATTACCAACAAAGAAACAAGAATATGCTCCAAAGTAAGTGGAGAACTTTGAACCGTGACTGTTCAAAGTTCAACGCGTACTACAAACGTTCTCAACGCCAAGAAAGAAGTGGCGAAAGTGAACTTGATATCCTGAAACGTGCCCGAGAAATGTACCGGGACGAGCACAAAACCGCTCCTTTTAGCAACGAGGAGGCTTGGGAGGTTTTACGGGGTCATGTGAAGTGGGACACGCCGGAGGGAATTGATTTAACCGCCGATGAACCACCAAGCCAAGCAAATGAGGCGTTGTTTGGTCATAATGAACAACCAATGCCAATGGGAAGGCGTGCTGCAAAGAAAGCTCGATCCGAGAGCACGGGAGGAACGAGTACGGGAGCGAGTACGGGAAGTATGTCGTCAGTGCAATTCGTGGAGAATATGACATTCGAGTATCGTCACAAAAGGGAATTGGCCGAAGCCGCGTATCGGGCAACAAAAGAAAAAGAGGAGGCGATAACAAGGCTGGAGGAAATAAAGTTTTTGAAGGAGAAGTGATGAAGCGAAAAGTGTACCGCTTTTAGGGGGTCATTTAAGCCCTAAATCGTATTTATTTGATCAAATATTGCCCTAAATCGTTCCTTTTGTCATTTTAGGTACTTTGGAGAAGAAATCTGGAAAAGGAAGCATTTTGGACGTTTTTGGAGCATAAAAGTGAAGAAAACGACAAAGTCTCAAAATCGGTTGAAAACTACCTTTGACGGCGTCAGGAATTTCCCCAGACGGCGTCATGGCTTGGCAAAAGTGGTGGATATGAAAATTACTCATGATAAGCCAGAGAATTTTGCATGGAAATTCTGACGGCGTCACCCTTTAATGTGATCAAGGTCGTCACGGCTTAAATTAAAGTGGGACGGCGTCAAGCTTGATTCTGACGGCGTCAAGCCTTGATAAGCCAGAGCGGATTTTGGAGGTCTAAAGAGGGACGGCGTCAGGAAGGCCATCCGGGAACCCTAAAAGCGGCGAGGTGACGGCGTCAGGATCTACAACGTGACGCCGTCAGCCCTTATACTCTATATATAGTTTTGCAATTTTTTGTCATTAGTGTGGAACTTTGTGTGTAACCTTTTGGGAGGAAACCCTAAGACGATTTTAGCAGCTTTTTCAAGGCTTTTTGCCTTGAGATCTTCCATGTTACATTGAAGATAAGTTATCAATTAATCATTCAATATGTCTATGTGTTGTTTGATTCTATCTTGTTCTTGTCTTTTGTTTAACATGCTAGGCTAGGTTTTCTTTGTGTTTGCTTAGATCTAATGAAACCTAACTATTGATTGTTGGTTATTAGTGTGTTATTAGTTGTATTGGATGATTGTTTATCTATGTTGGGCATAAGAAAACTGGCTAACTTCCTATTCGGTAACTTGCTTGAACGTCTTAAGAAGCATGAACCAATGCGTACTAAGGTTTTTATGGTTGTATTTAATGCACAAGCGAATTCTAGTGATCCCATGTTAGGAGCTTCCTAGCCGGCTCGACATAGGAGTGAAGTAGGAGCTTGTAGAGTTGGGGAAGTACGTACGCCACCCCACGATTGGTATTAAGGAATACACCCGTCATCCACGCAATTAATGCACACTAATCAACCGGTAAAAGATAGTTAGGGAGTAAGGAAATCTAAGTAAACACATTTCTCTCCACATAAGTTTTACCACCTTTTTATTTTCAGTTATTTTATTTTATTTGCATTCGTAGTTACTTGGGTTAGTTGATTAGCAACTAATTCCGCCCATTCTTTCAAACCCGAGATTTTACTTGCTTTCATAAAAATATAAAAACAAAAAAAGAATCTTCTCTCACCCCTAGACCTATTAGAGTAGTTTTTCAATCCTAACGACACTATTCCCTGTGGAGAACGATCAATCCCCCGTACTTACCACTACACTATACTACATCGGTCAGGTACACTGCCTGGTGGGGTTGTAAGCCTCTTGAGATCCCTCGAGAGGTAAAACCTGTTGTAAGGTCGCAAAACCACGCATCAAGTTTTTGGCGCCGTTGCCGGGGAATAATTATTGTTTAGGTTGATTTTATTTTTATTTTATAGGTCTACTCACTAGATTCCTTTCTAGTGAGATTTTTATTTTCTTTTTCTAGGTTTTCTTTAGTCTATCTATTTTCTTCGTTTCTTTGTTCGTAACCATTACCATTCGACATCATGGAAGATGGTAATATCCTCGATCCCAACATCCCACCACCACAACAACCACCACCACCTCCTAGAGCCCGTACCTTAGGAGACTACTCCCGTCCTAGCCACCATGGCTATCGAAACACCATTGAGCTCACTCAAGGAGCCAATGTCACACCCTTGCGATCCGACACCATCCGGTTGGTGCAAAGCGGATGCGCATTCCATGGACTTCGTTCCGAAGATCCTAATCAACATCTCAAGGACTTTCTCAAAATTGTTGATTCCATAGACCTTGATGTTGCCACTCGAGAGACGACCCGACTGCGTCTCTTTCAATTCTCTCTGCGGGACCAAGCTAGTCAATGGCTAGAGCGTCTACCCGCAGGATCCATCACCTCTTGGGATGATCTCACCACTCGCTTCCTTGCTCAGTTTTTCCCACCGGGAAGAACTACCAAGTTAAGGAATGATATCTTGATGTTCCAACAACGTCAAGGCGAAACCCTATACGAGGCATGGACTCGATTCAAGGACTTACTCCAAAAAGTCCCTCACCATGGCATGGATCCTTGGCTACAAATCCAACGATTTTATGATGGCGTAAACCATCAAACTAGAAGAACCATAGATTACGCTGCCAATGGGAGGCTGAGCAGGCTCAGTGTCGATAAGTGCTGGGAAGTCATTGAGGACTTAGCACAGTACGAAGAAGAAGAATGGAAGGACTCAACGTTCTCGGAAGAAGGGATTTTGAATTGCATGAGTGCAACCCAAGAACAGCTGTTCGAAAGCATAAAAAGGCAGGTTGAGAAATTAATGAAAGCCGAGATACCTACGGCTGATGAAAATCCCGATGAGTGTGTGAACACAATTGGTAGGCATACGTCTCATCAATTCTCACGACAAGATGAATTTGAAGGGATAATGCTAACTTTCGTGAACAACCAAGAGAGACGGATCCAGGAATTAGAAACTCACTTGAAAAACACCCAAGATATGTTCATGGAACTAGCAGAAAAATTCATCTTGAGAATAAAAGAGAAAATTAGGGAAAAAGCTTCACACAAAAAGATCGAGAAGATCTTTGAACTCCCGGTCCCTAATGAACCATACAACGAATGGGGTGATGATGAAACCCCTCCCCCTAAGCCTTCACATTTACAACCCTTTTATCCATTTGGACCCCCTCGCGAGAAAGAGAATTCTCAAGATCATGGCATTTTCGTGGGGAGCATGGTTGCCACGCTCCCTAACTTTCATGAAGCTAGGAAACGATCTTTTGGCTTTAAGCCAGGTGTGAGAAGTACTCAATTAAAACACACCCTCATTTCGAAAACCCCCTGGAAAAGTTCCTCTCACTCCCTGAATACCTGCCGTGATGGAAATTGGAACCTGAATGAGACGTCAACCGGCCCTTTCCAACATTTTACTACATCCCGTGACAGTAACAAAACATTTGACCCAGGAGGAACTTGTTAACGAGACTAGCTATCAGGATTATTGACCCTGACTAGCTGCTCCCTTAAAGTACAAGGGGCTCATTTGTAAACTGGCACAAAGTGGTGAATTACGCTGGTCTGACGGCGTCAGACTATGAACGTGACGCCGTCACCCCGTCTGCACAGCAATAATAACTTTACTTCCATCACTTTCATCACAAACCCCACAAACCATATCCACTCCAACCCCACCCACGAATTTTCAAGGTCAAATTCACCGACTTCCGCTACCAATCTTCACGTGGTAAGTAATTTTTACTCATTCTTTTCGCTTCAATTACTCATAGGATTCTTAAATTTCGAAAATCCCCAACTCATGAAACCCTAGGATTGATTCATGCTTAGAACTCATAATGTCCTTTAATTAGTGTTATTTAGCAATAATTAAAGCATTTTGATGATTGGCAATCAAATGGGTCTATTCACTAATTGGGAGGCCACGAATTTGAACCATAACCTATGATCCAATCACCCATTTTGCTGTAAAAAGGGGCGTTTGGTTTATAAGCTTAAAGTTTGGATATTGATTTTTCCCTCGTAAATTCGGATTTGAATTTGGTCGAACCTGACGGCGTCACCTAGCAAAGGGTGACGGCGTCAGACCTGTCTGATGCTCCAATAAATCTTTAATTCACATATTAACACTTTTGTTCCTCCCTGCTTTGTTCCAGATAATGAGTAAGCGTCAAAGACCTAGCCGAGGGAGTTCTTCCAGATCTCAACAAGAGAACTTTGGGGACACGGTCCTCAGTTGGGGTGTTTTTGATGACGATGCCGCCACAACTAAATACACCCAATTGCTACAGCATAAAGTTGAAAATGGGGCTGTGGTAGATTGGAGCTTTCTGAGGAGGGAAGGTCTTGAGCAAACCTTTCTCCAAAGCTTTCAGACGGATGAGTTTACCGGCCCTCAGTGGGAAAGACTGTTTAGGATTCAAGAGCCGGTCTATGACGAATTGGTACGTGAATTCTTTGCCACTTTTCACTTTGACATGGCTGAGGCAAGGACCGATGTGGGCAGGACCACGATCTATTTCAGGCTGGGGGGTGAGTTTAGGACGTGTTCGGTTACTGAGTTTGGATGGAGACTTGGGTTGTATAGTCAGCATGAAACCACTCAAGCAGGGTTCATGCCTAGGTTGTTGCATGGAGAGTCGATGAGGAATGATTTTAGATGTTCCATGTTCTGGCCTACTATTGGGGATGAGATGTACACCTCGACTACTGTGGCATCTCAAATCAGGGAGCCTAGGGTTAGGTTGACCCATAGATGCCTCACCTACAGCTTGACAGGGCGCCACAGCTCTCACCACCGTGTCACTGCTTCAGACCTCTTCTACTTGTACACCATTTACTCAAATGAGGTTTACTGCAACATCCCATTTTGGGTTGCTAGCTTTCTGCATGGTGGAGTTGGGGAAAGGGAAGGAGACAGGATTTATGGTGGGATGTTTATCACCCGGCTGGCCCGATCTTATGGAGTCCTCAGGCCCGAGGTCATGAGGTATTTGAGTGGTGATGCATGCAGGACAGTGAAGGTGAGGTCCCTGAAGCAGATGGAGGTGGTTATGGAGATGCATGATGGGACCTTTATGTGGTATCATCCAGACGGAGCTGAGGATGATGATTGTGGGGATGATGAGGAGGAGGAGCATCAGCAGCAGCAGCATGGGGGTTATGAGGCTGGTACGGCAGATTATTACCGGCACATGAGCATGGGGGATTGGCAGGCTCACCAGGGGGCATGGATGGGCCAGGTTGATACTTGGAGTACCCGGGTGGACGAGAGGTTCGACTGGATGTATGATCACACTGTTCGTCAGATGCAGCACTTATCTACGCGTGATCAGTTGGACCCACACCTGCAGATCGACCCTTTCCCGGGACGTGAGCAGGACTACCCACCATATGGGTACTACGGGCATCTCCCTCCTGACTATGACTATCGCCAAGGTCCCCCACCCCAGTGATGCTTTGATTTGATGTTTTGATATTTGAACAATTTAATCTATGGTTGTATGATTTGGAACAATTTGGTCTGTAATAGTTTAGGATAAGGCATCTGTTGGCCTTTAAACATTTGTGACATTGATTTTCTTTATTGCATGCAAGCCTTAGTTGTTTGTTTATTTATTTAATTGTTTGTTTGATTTTATTTGCTTCCGTGTGTGTGTTTAATTTTTATTATTATTGATCCATGTTCAAAACTAATTTGTGAAAATGCTTTATCTTGTTTTTAACTTCGTCTTAACTACATATAAAGGTATTTTGCAAAAGTTAAGTGTAAGGGAAATCTAAATCGGTTTATTAGAACACAAATGAACATGAATCATAATAATAATAAATTAACATACATATTAGTATTTGTTTGAGTCAAATGCTTGTATCGAGTCATAATGATGTTTTGCAGGAATTCCAGGAAGTAAGGTATAGGTTTTTCCAAATTTTTTCCGGAAACGTAACGTGAGAATTCTGTCAGATCATTTCTGACGGCGTCAGGCTTTACAACCTGACGGCGTCAGGTTTAATTTTCTGAAAATTTTTGAAAGTTTTGTTTTCACAAAAAGTTTTTATTAAATCTCTAACTTATAATCTCCAGGAATCTGCAAAATAATCATTCCACAAGCATTATATCCTTATATATAGAGTTTATCCCGCCGATGTTATGCAGGTTTTCGTGTTTGTTTTCTCAGGATTAACAGGTTATTTTGGACAAGGAAATGTTTGTTGGATCAAGCTTATGGCGATGCATTAGTCATGGAGCTTCAACATTACTTTGGAAGAAGATCTAACCATGTTACTTCTTTATCCACCGAACGAATCAGGGGAGTATTTGATTTCATTCTTTTACCTTATTTACTTTTACATTTGTTATTTGAACATTGGGGACAATGTTCATCTTAAGTGTAAGGGGGGGGGGGGGGTAAAAGTACGATACTTTAGAGAATACAATTGCACTTGATTTTTGTTTGTTTGATGGTAAATGTGTAATAAAACTAAGAGAAATACCTGTTAGGGCAATTTTAGTGCCAAATTTAAAATTTTTTACAACATTTAGGAGTGAAACTTTGGTCTTAATGAGCGTCTCACGGATAGGAGTTATAGGACTAGCACAAAACCGTACCACTAAAAAATTTTCCACCCCCAAATATGTGAGGTTCGCCCCTAGAATTGGTAGGAAAAGCATTTATGCTATGATGTGTGTACCGGTAGCACTTAGATTCTAGAACTTGCGTCAGGACCATTCCGAGGCCACAAGTGAGACTACATTCGTGTAGTTAGATTTACTACATGATAAGAGGCATTAGGATTAACTCATTGTTTTACACCTGTGTTTTTGTTATAATTACTTTGGCTACATTGGTCAAGTAATTCTCCCACACCCTTTGCGTTGTACTCATTTTTAGTACACGATACCCCTAGTACACCCCTCAGAGCCTATCTTTTCGTTTCGACCTTTAAGCATTTTACTTAAAGGAAGAATTTGTTTACACCCCACTTAAATGTACACCCAAATCGCCTTAGCCTACCTTGTATGCACTCATTTTTAGTGCATTATTGTGACAACATTTGTTTAAACCCTTAGTTAATTATCTAATTGATTACATGGTTGCTAAGTCGAGTCATATCCTTGTACATATTGTTTTGGGACGATTGGGACTCATGGGTAAAGTACTAGTGTAATGGAGTAATGGGGAAGAACATCATTATTACCCTCATTTGTGCTAAATATTTTGAAAGTACTCCAAGTGTTTCGATTATCTTAATTCGAGTCATTAGAATAGTTATTTGTAAAGTTATGTAAAAGTTCAAGTGTAAGGGGAATGCAACGCCCCTATGATGTATTATTTTGGATGGTAGGGCAAAAGTGTATGTTAAAAAAAAAAAAAAAAAAAAAAAAAAAAAAAAATCGAAAAAATCAAGAAAAATACAAAAAAATGAGAAAAAGAAAAATAGAAAAAACATACGGACTACCATCCCGTTTCATTTTATGTTTATTTTATGTTTTTGTTATTTTATTTTTAGCTTAAGATTGAGTCTAGTCTTGGCTTAGCAACATTGTATAGTACATGTAATTAATCAAGATATTTAACTCACCACCAGTAAAATATCCCTTATCCAACAAAACCGTGTTTATCATATCCCTACACCTAACGTTATAACCCATTTAAAAGGCCTCTTTGATAGTTTATCTTAGGTGCTTACGCCTAGTGGAGGAGGTTTTTGATCCTTTCCCAAGCCTATGGTAATCTATTTGCTATGACAGGTGGTGAGAGATATTATCCGTTTTCATTTATGAGATTTATTTTGATGACACTTGAGAGATGTGAGTATCTAAACACTACTTGTGAAGTGCTAGTATGTAATCTCCGTGCTTATTATGATTAAAGTGGAACGACTAATTGTTGTAATTACTTTTATATTAGCGTTAAATGACCCCTAACTTGTATTTTGATTAGAATAAAAGCGCATTTGCTTGAGGACAAGCAAATCTCAAGTGTAAGGGTATTTGATGAAGCGAAAAGTGTATCGCTTTTAGGGGGTCATTTAAGCCCTAAATCGTATTTATTTGATCAAATATTGCCCTAAATCGTTCCTTTTCTCATTTTAGGTACTTTGTAGAAGAAATCTGGAAAAGGAAGCATTTTGGACGTTTTTGGAGCATAAAAGTGAAGAAAACGACAAAGTCTCAAAATCGGCTGAAAACTACCTTTGACGGCGTCAGGAATTTCCCCAGACGGCGTCATGGCTTGGCAAAAGTGGTGGATATGAAAATTACTCATGATAAGCCAGAGAATTTTGCATGGAAATTCTGACGGCGTCACCCTTTAATGTGATCAAGGTCGTCACGGCTTAAATTAAAGTGGGACGGCGTCAAGCTTGATTCTGACGGCGTCAAGCCTTGATAAGCCAGAGCGGATTTTGGAGGTCTAAAGAGGGACGGCGTCAGGAAGGCCATCCGGGAACCCTAAAAGCGGCGAGGTGACGGCGTCAGGATCTACAACGTGACACCGTCAGCCCTTATACTCTATATATAGTTTTGCAATTAATGGGTAAACGCCATAGAATAACAACTTACTTTCTCTAATTTGCCGAGTTGAAACACATACTTTTTTTATTACCATACTTACCAACGTACTTTTAAATTTGTTCCGACTTCACCAATATAACCATTTTATATTAAAGTAATCACTGAAATGACTATACTACCCCTGTCTTCTTCAACAAGCATATTGGTGAGGTCGGAACAAAATTTAAAAGTACGTTGGTAAGTAAAGTAATAAAAAAAGTATGTGGGTGAATTCGGAACAAAATTTAAAAGTACGTTGGTAAGTATGGTAATAAAAAAAGTATGTGTTTCAACTCGGCAAATTAGAGAAAGTAAGTTGTTATTCTATGGCGTTTACCCATTTTTTGTCATTAGTGTGGAACTTTGTGTGTAACCTTTTGGGAGGAAACCCTAAGACGATTTTAGCAGCTTTTTCAAGGCTTTTTGCCTTGAGATCTTCCATGTTACATTGAAGATAAGTTATCAATTAATCATTCAATATGTCTATGTGTTGTTTGATTCTATCTTGTTCTTGTCTTTTGTTTAACATGCTAGGCTAGGTTTTCTTTGTGTTTGCTTAGATCTAATGAAACCTAACTATTGATTGTTGGTTATTAGTGTGTTATTAGTTGTATTGGATGATTGTTTATCTATGTTAGGCTTAAGAAAACTGGCTAACTTCCTATTCGGTAACTTGCTTGAACGTCTTAAGAAGCATGAACCAATGCGTACTAAGGTTTTTATGGTTGTATTTAATGCACAAGCGAATTCTAGTGATCCCATGTTAGGAGCTTCCTAGCCGGCTCGACATAGGAGTGAAGTAGGAGCTTGTAGAGTTGGGGAAGTACGTACGCCACCCACGATTGGTATTAAGGAATACACCCGTCATCCACGCAATTAATGCACACTAATCAACCGGTAAAAGATAGTTAGGGAGTAAGGAAATCTAAGTAAACACATTTCTCTCCACATAAGTTTTACCACCTTTTTATTTTCAGTTATTTTATTTTATTTGCATTCGTAGTTACTTGGGTTAGTTGATTAGCAACTAATTCCGCCCATTCTTTCAAACCCGAGATTTTACTTACTTTCATAAAAATATAAAAAGAAAAAAAGAATCTTCTCTCACCCCTAGACCTATTAGAGTAGTTTTTCAATCCTAACGACACTATTCCCTGTGGAGAACGATCAATCCCCCGTACTTACCACTACACTATACTACATCGGTCAGGTACACTGCCTGGTGGGGTTGTAAGCCTCTTGAGATCCCTCGAGAGGTAAAACCTGTTGTAAGGTCGCAAAACCACGCATCAAGAAGACCGACGGGCAGCCTCCAGATGTGGTGTGGTATATCAACCAAGAAAAAGCTCGCATCGTGGCAAAGTACAAGCTCGGGGATTATATTCCACAGTAGATTTTGGATTGTCTTTATTTTTATTATGTAATTTTTAATTCCGTCGTTATTTTTATTTATTTCTTTAATTTCGTTTGTAAGTTTTTTTTTTAAGTGTGTTATGTTTGAATGAATGTAATGTTATGTTTTAATAAATGTGTTGTTTTTAAAAAAATGAAGTAATGTATAAGTTAGGGGTTGAATTTGAAAATTTATGTGTAAAGTTGAGTTAAGGTGTGTTAAAGCTGAGTTATTGATGTATGGGTTAAAGCTGAGCTAAGTTAAAGGGTGAAAAAGCTGACGTGGCATGCCTTAAAATTTAAAGCTGAGTTAACTGATGTGAGTGGCCTCACAGTGGACGTTAAACACAAAGGCAAACCCACGTTAAAGTGGCTAAAAGACAAAAAAATTGCTACAAACCCACGTTAATGTTGCGTTAGTTGTTGTGTGCTATCCACGTTAACGCAGCGTTAAGGGCTGCGTTACCCCCTTAACGCTGCGTTAAGGTACTATTTATTAAAAAAAAAAAAAAAAAAAATCACTTTGCCCCCCTTTTAAGGGTAGTTTGTTTAAAAATATTTGATATAAAGGTGAGTTAAGGTGTGTTAAAGCTGAGTTAACTGTTGTGTGTGTTAAACCTGAGTTAAGTTAAGGTGTGTTAAAGCTGACGTGGCATGCCTTAAATTTTAAAGCTGAGTTAACTGATGTGAGTGGCCTTAGGCTAGTCACTTTAGTGACATGGGAAGCTTTCTCTCTCCCCGTGATCGATGACAAGACTTTTTTTTTTTTTTTATTTTCCTTAAAAAAAAAAACTTAAAATTCATTAAAAATAAAAATATTACAATACTAAATTAAAAATACGATAGCGATTACAAACGTAAACTAATCATCTAAGTTGTATCGAGCTTTGATTGATGCCTTAAGCTGCAAAAGCTCATTTTGGTGTCGTTCGGGCAAAGTTGGGTCGATTTTTGAGTAGTAGAAGATCAAATCTTGCTCCCGTTTTGTGATGTCCATGATTTTGACTTGTTTTCGTTGTAATTCCATTTTCTTTCTTTTTATCGCTAGCTCTTCTTGCTTCATCTTCAGATACGACTCTTCAATGTCCTTCTTTTTTCCCTCTTTTGACGGCTTCAATTTGAAGAAGGTCTTTGCTAGCGAAGTTGTCCACGATGATGATGGATCACGAGAGGAGGAGGATGATTTCTTCCTGGCTGCGTCACTACCTTATGGATGAGAAGTTGTTTGAATTGTGTGTTTAGAAGTGTATTTGAGGTTGGAAAGGGTTTTTTTTTAAATGTAACGGATATAAGGTTTAAAAGTCGGTCGAATTTTAGACCGACTTTGGATTTGGATTGTACTCGACCGATATTCGACCGATTTACCACAATGCACTCAACCGATTTAGAGATCGGTCACTTGGATAGATCGACCGATATTTTACGTTCGAGTGTGAGCGGCCTTACAGGTTTTATATAATAGAGTGAAAATTAGGGAGTATCAAAATTTCAAATGATAGTCCGCTTTCTAGGGAAAAAAAAAAAAAAAAAAAAAAAAAAAAAAAAAAAAAAACAAAATAAAACTGTGCAAATGTTCTAAGACTTCATTAATTAATATTTGAAAAAATTACACGTTTTGTCCCTGTGGTTTGCTCAGATTTCATGTTCAGTCCCTAAGTCGTTTTAATTACACCAGAGATAACTATTTTTGAAACCTTGCACTTATTTAGTCTCTATTTTGGATGGGCCGTTAGTTTGACCGTTAAGTGTTTAAATAATATTTGCCCGTCAGTCCCTCCGTTAATATTTTTTGCACCGTTAGTCCTCATTTTCTAAAATGAATTAAAAAGGGCAGCATGGATCGAAATCGGGTGTTCTTGCCCAAAAACAAATGCCCCAACCACTGGACTAAGCATCCAGTGGTGTAATTATATCACATGTATACAACGTATATCGACTGTTCATTGTGATTAAGTATAATACCATCCTAATATAGTTTAATACATTGTACGGCACCAGTAACTTTATATCACATGTATACAACGTATACCACTTATGCATGTACTATCTTAATGTAGAAGTTTCTTGAGTGTGTTTAAACCTTTAAAACAAGGTTACAAAGCAGATCAAAATCAAAAAAACATTTACACAGACAAAGAAGAAACTATAACGAATCTGAGGTTACAAGTATACAAGAAGTTTGTTTCGAAAAGGTCTTTGTCTCATCAGAACTAAACGCGGGTAAATTCTCTACTCTTTCATATACATACATGTTTATGCAAGATTTGTTGTATCTGTGTTGTTTCTATACACTATACATGTATTCAATGTATTTATACACACCATTATTACTGTTAAGGTCTTTTAATTATGGTAGACTTGCTCTAATTATGTTTTCTTTTTTTCCCCTGCAACAAAAAAAAAGAAAAGAAAATAGACATCCATATGTGAATCTCAATTGCTTATGTACATATAATGTTAACATAGAACTGTAATTACTTATATATAAGTCAGTGTACCATGGACAAAGATGCAATTTCACACATAATTCCTTTTGACAGTAGTAACAAACTATTTAGAACCTGTGAAAACAATTATTGTCAATTTCATCAAGGTTTCTTAGCAAAAAAAAAAACCACAAAATACAGTGAATGAATGCATCAGACAGCCGTTAGTAACTACTAAACAAACTTATTGTCAAATGCATGATGGTTTCTTAACAAAAAAAAACCTCCGAGTAGTATAAATGACTGGCCAGAACAGTTGGGTTATAGAAACGGAGATTCAAACTTATTAGGAAACCTTGCTGGGAATTCATAAACATGTAAGCCCTCGGCCAGTAACCCTGTTACAAGAGGCTACTTAACACCATGTTTGTCAAAAGTAAATCAATGTTATCCAGTTGTGGACCAACAACAAGAGCCACGCCTATTCTACTATCAGTACACAAATGGTAAACAAACAAACATACTTTCACCAAACGAAAATAAATCGAAAAAAAGACATGCAAATGTCATCTTACAAACCGCACCTGGGAAAAAGGCTCGTAAAGCACAATCGCAAGGCATCAACGTATCATGTTCATCTTCAGCAGACATGCATACTTCAGGTATTCCCACTAAAGGTAAGTACAAAGATTCCAACATAATTGTTAAAAGTAATATTAAGTGTCACGTTAATGAATAACAGAATATTTATTCTCTCACTTTTTGCACAGGTCTATTTCAAACAGCTAGCAATGGCAGCAGTTCACAATTAACTAAAGATAATCAGCATTTGGGCGAAGCAGGTGAATCATACTATGACATGATACAACAAACATGTTACACCACCAACGGTAGCCGGCCATACGCTAATCAAACATCCTATCATTTGAAAAACCAGCCTCCATATGAGTTCAAAACAATTGGGGAAAATGGGGAGTGTTATACCACATATGTGATAAAGAGGTAAGTGCACAAAATTTTATCGTCGACATTGAATGTATGAATTGTTTTTGTAACTCATTCTTATCTTAAAAAATATATATATATACACATGTTTAATACATGCATAAACTTTGGCCTGTAGGTGCTTCGCAAAAAAAAATAACAAAAAAAAATAACAAAAGGCAATTTGAAGCCGTTCATGCAAATAATACAAAGGGAACCTTTAATAGTAACGCAAGACGTGTAAAAAAAAAGGTTAATGAAAATGCACAAATAGAAACTTTGTCAGCAAACCATGGAGAATATCAAGGTACACACAATAAATTTTTTTTTTTTTTTTTTATATATTTTTTAACACATAATTACTGTTCAGTATTTTACATGCTATAGAAATTATCACAAAGAACAAACACTTTTTACAACATCTATAATTGTTGTGTTTCGTTGTTTATGACATATGAACAACCAACTTTCATAATACAGCAAACGATGGTCAGCCTTCTTACAACACAACAACTTTTGATAAAAATATCGAAGCAGTTGGCATCTATTATAGTCAACCACAGCAAAGGGTTTCAGATTTTATAATGCAAGTATGCATTTTATAACTACTGTAGAAGCATTTAAAGTAGGCATACAACATTTTCATAACATAAAAATGTAATTAAACTTTCATTGTAATTTTTACAATATTTGATGACAGGGCCTTTGGGACAAAAGAATATGAACATACGGCAATTCAGCGATATTCACAAAAATAATGAAATCCCATATGATAATACAAATGCCTTATATGCTTTCCATTTTTCTAATCTATCCTGAAAGTGCCAACTTATAATTTGCAAAACATATTTGAATCATGCCAGGGCAATCAACATTATCAAATACTCAGAGAAAAAAAAGTAAAATAACAAAGCGCCAAGGACAGATACAGTTTAACAGCCATGACATGTCCAATGATAGACCACCAGCAACAGCTATAGGTAAATTTTCTTAACCCTATCTTAATGTATTTTATTTATTTTACATCTTTTGCACCTACGTACACAAATTAATTTGTTAATACTAATTTAATACCAGATATGTCACTTTCATACATTGATTTGGGAGACTGTGATTGGAGATGTGAATATTGTGGTGCCTCTTTTTGGTATGGTGAAAGACTAAAAGGTGATTCCACACAAGAAAGAGTTAGATATAATCGATGCTGCGCAGGTGGGAAAGTACACCTTCAAGAAGAGTTAGATCCACCAGAAAGTATTAAAAAATTATTCAAAGACAAACACTTTATGGAAAACATTCGAGCATATAATCAGATGTTTAGTATGGCATCGTTTGGTACAAAGATAGATGAAAGAGTTAATGAAGGCAGAGGACCATATGTGTTCAAAATTTCTGGTCAAATTTACCATTGGATAGGGTCATTATGTCCATCTAATGGTGAAGACCCATGCTTCTTACAACTATATATATATGATACACAAAATGAAGTTGAAAATAGGATGAAACCTTTTGGTGGCAAAGATTCAAGTAGGCTGAAACCAGAGGTTGTTGAACGTTTGGTGGAAATTCTTGATGAACATAATGAATTGGTAAAATTATTCAGGACTGCAAGAGATGCATGTAATGATCAGCATGTACCTGATTTCAAGATTCGACTTTATAATGTAGTTGGCTCTCGCGAATACCAGCTACCATCTTCAGACATACTTGGCGCTATAGTGTTTGAAAATGGTCCAAACAGTGTGACAGATTATTATGTTATTATACAAAAAAAAGGTGAAGGTCCACAACGAATTAACAAGTTGCATTCATCTTACATGTCGCTGCAATTCCCTTTTTTTTGTATATGGTCAGCCGGGCTTTAATACAAAAATGACTCTTAAAGGAACTGCTGCAAATGAAAAAAAAAAAAAAAAAAAAAAAAAAAAAAAAAAAAAAAACTATGAACATGTACTACATGTACCAGTTACACGAGCGTCCCCATCTGTATGGTTTACTATTTAAAAGCGGAAGACTTTTCCAACAATATGTTGTTTCTGTCTACTGTGCACTAGAACAAGACCGGCTTGACTTTATAAGAGCTAAGCAAAACAATATTCGAAGCGAATATTTAGCAGGTATTTATGCCGTCATTTCCAGGGGAGATCGTTGTGGTTCTGAAATAGGCAAAAAGATTATTTTACCTTCAAGTTTCACCGAGGGCCAAGATACATGTACAACCACTATTTGGATGCTCTTGCCATCTGCCGAGTACTTGGGAATCCACAGTTTTTCATTACATTTACATGCAATGTCAACTGGCCAGAAATACGTAGATACACGAAGAAATATCCAGATCTTACAACTGCAGACAGGCCTGATATTGTAGATCGTGTTTTTGAGCAAAAGGTCAACGACTTTGTGAAAGTACTCAAAGACAACAAAATCTTTGGTCGTGTCACTGGAGGTACTAATACATTATACAATCTTTATTTTTTCCAGTACTTATCTATCATTTTATATTTCACACAACTAATCATATAATTAACAGAATCATATGCTAAAGATATAAAATAATAACAATTTATTTCTATCATATCTAACAATTTACATGTTTTTTATTCTACAGTTCTGTATACAATTGAATTTCAGAAACGAGGACCTCCGCACTGTCATACGTTATTATGGTTACATTCTGACAACAGGATACAGTCAGCTGATGTTGGGAATTAAATATTCAAGATGTCTAATATCGGGTTCTAATCCAAGAAATACTCTAAGTGTAATTCTGCTGCTAGTGCAAATGGTTTCTGCTGTTAATGTTGTTCCTGATGATAGAACATTTCACTCTGCTGATTAGTGATAAATGATTCTGCTGATAGGCTTAGCATTCTGCTGATTGATTCTGCTGATAATGATACTTGTTCCT
Organism: Artemisia tridentata subsp. tridentata; assembly: GCA_021014915.2. Taxonomy (NCBI): domain Eukaryota; kingdom Viridiplantae; phylum Streptophyta; class Magnoliopsida; order Asterales; family Asteraceae; genus Artemisia; species Artemisia tridentata. The sequence goes on from CP139505.1 coordinate 37,913,349, forward strand.
GCTGATAGCGATAACTCGTTGCTGCTGATAGTGAACATTCTGCTGATGAGTGGATAAGATCGAAAAGATATTTATTGTATTTTGGTCAACAATATACGGTAGATAATATCTTACCCCATGTGCTTAGTTAACAAGTTGTATACATAGATACATGTTGTATCTGATGTACTGACACTCAAAAGGATAAGTTAACAAAGTAAGTCGGCCAAGACTTTAAGCAATATGTAAAGATCTTTTGACTATAAAAGAGATCTTAGTTGTGATATTAGTGTAGTGTGTTAAGAGTTAGTTCATGCATATATGTTGTTTTGCAAGAACATATAACTGTTAGATAAGAACAAACACAAAAACATCACAAGTTAGAAAAACTTAAGATTCAAGGTTGTAACCCTAGTGATAGTTCAAGATCACTCGTATTATTATCTTTAATAATATTGAATCGTTTGGTGATAATCTTTATGTGTTCATTGCTAACTAACAAACATAACAATTCCATTTCCATAACATACACAACCTTCTAAGTTTGGTTGAGTGAATTCCGCGCACTTAATCATTTTAACACAACATATCATACACACAAAGTCACAAGGTTTAACCACCTTAATCGTGTGTCCAGGATCCTAGCAGCTGAAGATGTGGACAAGTTCATCTCCGCAGAATTCCCAGACAAGTCAACTGACCCAGAAGCTTATAAGGTTGTTGCAGAGATGATGGTTCATGGGCCTTGCGGAGCTGCTAACACAAAAGCACCGTGTATGGAAGAGGGAAGTTGCAGCAAGAACTTTCCAAAAAAATACAATGACAAAACCTTCTTTGACGAAAATGGCCATGTACACTACCGAAGACGAAAGACACGTGGTTACACTATGAAAGGGAGCATACGGTTGGACAACAGTTATATTGTCCCATATAACTGTTTACTCTGTCTTATGTTCAATGCCCATATAAATGTTGAATATTGTGGATGGAGCATGCTGATAAAGTATTTGTTTAAATACATATCCAAATTCACCGATCGGATTGCAGCACGCATTATAAAGCCTCTGGGTGAATCCACAGCGTCAGCAAATACTCCAAAGATACATATCGATGAGATAAAAAATTTCATAGATGGTCGATTTATATGTCCACATGAAGCATGTTGGAGAATACTAAATTTCCCGATTCATCACAGAGAACCAGCAGTACAGATTCTTGCAGTCCATCTAAAAGACATGCAACAGATAAAGTTTCGGGACAAAGAGCCTTTGCCATATGTTGTCAGTGATGACGGAAGAAAGTTAACAACACTAACTGAATGGTTTACATTTAATACATTATATGAAGAAGGCCGCCATTTAACATACCTGGATTTTCCATCTGAATTTGTTTGGTACGAAGATTCAAAAACATGGAGACCGAGAAGACACAAAAGTAAGTCATCAATTGGAAGATTAGCATATGTGCACCCTTCAGCTGGTGAGCTTTTCTACTTTAGAATGCTCCTCTCTCACCAAAAAGGTTGCCAATCGTTCATTGATGTACGCAAAGTAAACAACCGAATACTGCCAACATACCGTGCAGCATGTCAGGCGTTGGGCTTACTTGACGATGACAAAGAATGGGACACAGCATTGCAAGAGGCCGAGCTATCAGCTACAGCATCAGAGCTACGGAGTTTGTTTGCTCACATTTTGATTTATTGTGAGGTGGCAGACCCACTTCAGCTTTTTGAAAGACACTGGCAACACATGGTCGATGATATCCCAAGAAAAGCATCCACTATGGTTCATATTAAAGATCTTCACATAAACCATCCAGAAATAAAAGGGTATCTTTTATATGAACTAGAAATAATATTAAACAGCTGCTGCAAATCAATAACATAGTTTGGTTTCACACCACCTCCACAACATCTGCTTGACGACTTAAACAACAGATTGCTAATGGAAGAAAAAAAATTACAATCGCGATCAATTGAAAAAAGAAATAGAAACTGTTGTGGTTAAACTCAATGAAGAACAAAAAAAAATCTATGGCCTTATTATGCAGTCCTCAAATGCAAAGAAGCAAGAATTGATATTTGTATATGGTCACGGCGGAACAGGAAAGACTTTCCTATGGAAAACGATCATCAACACACTACGTTCTGAAGGAAAGATAGTCTTAGCTGTCGCATCTTCAGGAATTGCATCTTTATTACTTCCAGCGGGCCGAACAGCTCACTCAAGATTCAAGTTACCACTTGAATTGACAGACGAATCGATATGCCACATAAAAAAAATAGGCTTTTGTCAAAGTTACTATCAGAAACCGAATTGATTGTTTGGATGAAGCACCGATGAATGACCGCCGATGTTTTGAAGCACTCGATAGAACTCTTAAGGATGTTCTGAGCAACACAGACAACTTATTTGGAGGAAAATCAATAATGCTAGGCGGCGATTTCAGGCAGACTTTACCGGTGAAAAAAAAGGATCAAAAGCAGATGTAGTAGCCGCATCAATAACTACATCATACCTTTGGCCCTATTTCAAAGTCCGCAGATTTAAACAAAATATGAGGTTACTGCAAACAAGCCTTGATGATGAAGAAAGAGCCAGAACAAGCCAATTTTCTTCATGGTTGCTGGATATAGGAGATGGTAAAATAGGTGACCCTGACGAACAAGATCCAGATAATACCAATTGGGTTACAATTCCTGAAGACTTCCTTATTCCAGACAATGACAACGGATTAGCAGAACTTATCAACTTTATCTATGATAAAGATACTTTAGAATCACCATCCGCACAAATCTTACAGGAAAAAGAAATTGTGTGTCCCAAAAATGAAACAGCAGAAGCAATAAACAAAGAAGTTTTGTCCTTAGTACACGGTGAGAGCACAACTTACTTAAGTTCTGACGAAGCCATTCCCCTTGGGAAAAATGGGGCAGAAAATGAACTACTATACCCACCAGAATACTTAAATACACTCAAATTCCCAGGTCTACCATCGCACAACCTTACACTTAAAGTTGGAACCCCAATTATGTTACTGAGAAATGTTAATCTAGGCAGTGGACTTTGCAACGGGACACAAATGATTGTGACCCAGCTGCTATCAAAACTAATAGAAGCAGAAATCATCACAGGCACTAGGATTGGTGAAAAGATATTCATTCCAAGAATTCCTTTAACTGCCAACGATCCCAACTTTCCGTTCATATTCAAAAGGAAACAATTCCCAGTTAAATTGTGTTATGCAATGACTATTAACAAGAGCTAGGGCCAGTCTCTAAAGAAGATTGGAATCTATCTTCCAGAACCAATATTTAGCCACGGCCAACTTTATGTTGCAGTCTCAAGATCTACAACACCCTATGGTCTAAAAATGCTTATTAAACACCAGAATGACCACCCATCAATGACAACAAAAAATATAGTATATAAAGATTTCTTAAAGACAATTACTGAACCAGAGGTTTTTTTTCATATCATTAAATAATAAAGAGTAAATTACATGGATGGTCCCTGTGGTTTGTCGAAAATTTCACCTATCGTCCCTCAAACTTAAAAGTTGCATGTATCGTCCCTATCACTGCCAAAGAATAACATGAATGGTCCTTTTGAGGGACGATAGGTGAAATTTTCGACAAACCAAAGAATAATATGAATGGTCCTTTGAGGGACCATTCATGTTATTATTTGGCAACGATAGGGACGATACATGCAACTTTTAAGTTTGAGGGACGATAGGTGAAATTTTCGACAAACCACAGGGACCATCCGTGTAATTTACTCAATAATAAATAATACTTAGAAACATCTCCGTGTTACACCATTATGTTTTTCATTATTATTGTTTACAATTAATTTGCATTCATTCATTTATTATACTATAACATGAACACTAACCATATCATTCCTAACTGATTGCAGGATGGCGCTGTCTACCATTGAAGAACTAAAACCAGGAATGAAAAATAAAGTTGTATAACTAAAAGTATATCGCTCATGGGTAGCCAGAGATCCTCCAAGCATAATAGAAAAAGGATACAGAGCAATCTTATTAGACAGACAGGTAAATGGCACCAAATAAACCATACAAAATTTCTTATACCTCAATTGTCTGATCATGAATTATTATATACAGGGGGTGCAATACAGGAATACATGGAAGCAAGCGATATTCATCATTTCAAAGGCATACTTATACCTGGGCAAGCATATCGCATCTCAGATTTTGACTGTGTTAACACAGACAATTGGCAATAGACACTTGAAAACCCAACATCCCTTTCATTCACTAGACTTACAAAGTTTGACAGCATACCATGTGAAAGCTTCCCAAACCATTATTTCAACTTTGTTTCTTACAATCAGCTACCTAACAAAATAGTAGATCCACAAGACAGAACAAAGAGACCGTATCCAGTCCTCACAGGTGATATTTCATAATTTAAAAAGTTATTTTGCTTCCTTAATGACAACAAAAATAAAAATAATAAAATAAATTAATAAATAAATAAAAATAAATAAAACGAAGTATACCTTCAATTTTGCAGACTACATTGGGTGTTAAATCAACTCAGGAGAAGTAGAAAAAATTGGGAACCCTAACAGGAATCAATCTCTCATACGAAGAGTCGGAATCGAAAACCTCAAGTAAGTATCTTCAATAAAACTGATAACCATTTTTACACAACACACGTTATATTACTAACATACACATTTAAAATTTATAATATGAACAGCCGCAACTTTGTTGAACTCACCTTATGGGATGAGCTTGCGCAAAGTTTCAAAAAGGATGCCATTGACATGCTTGAGAGACCAATCATAATAGCTGTCACATCCTGTAGAGTTTCAAAATATCGAAACAGAGGTATGTTAATATAAAGCAATGTAAACTTACATATGTTTTACAAATAAAAATAACAACCATTTTACAAATACAAACTTTACATTTACAGATTTGCAGCTATCTTCAACAGCAGCAACGTACTACTACATAAATCCTAAAATTTCACAACTTGAGCATTATCAAGCACAGCAAGATTTACATATAGATTGACTACTATATGCATTCTACAGACATGTTTATGAACCTATAACAACTTGTATGTCTAACAGGTACAGAGAACTGTATGAGCACAAACCACCATTGGATGTCATCAAATATCGCTTAACACTCTGTTCTAGAGTTTTTTTAAGAATGAAGTAAAGTAAAGTAATGCAATGTAAATAAATAGGGAAGAGTGGAAGTAAAGTTTATGGATTTTCATGTTCTTGAGTTTATAGTAAAGTAAAGTAAATGAAAGTAGGTGGTCCCATTTTATACTTTTTATATTTGTGGAATTACTATTATAACCTTGCTTCATAATAAATACACACTAAAGACAAATGGTATTTTTGACATTAAAGTCTTTTCATTATTGTCTTATTCACTTTACTTCCTTTCCATCCCATAAATGGGATGAAAGTGTGGAGTGAAAAAAACAAAGAGACAAATGTCCTTTTCATGTGTTTTACTTCCATTTACTTACTTCCAAAAACTTGAGAACATGATTTTTTTTTGTGATCCTTCATTTACTTCCATTTACAAACTTGAGAATAGAGTGTAAATGACAAAGAACAATAGAAACGAAGAAATCGATTCCCTCTATCAGTACTCCTTACTCAAAATCTAGAACCTTATCAGGTAAATTTTTACAAACCATAATACCTATATACTATAATGCATTCCTAATAATAAGTTTGTACAGAAATATATTTTAACAAATGAAAATGAAAAAAAAAAAAAAAAAAAAAAGGGCCTACGTTTCACTTGCGAAGGAACCATAATTAGCCTCAACACAACACGCGATTGGTACTATATTTCATGCAATAAGTGCAGCATCAAAGCAAAGTATAACAATGAAGTGTATGAATGCAGAGACCATGGAATTTTGGAATCGCCAACTTACAGGTAACAATATTAACAATCACAAACTTAACCTTCTACAAATTACAATATAACTAATTCATATATACAGATACAATTTCAAGGCATCCATAACAGACACAAGTGAAACGGCGCAATTTACTTTTTTCACACCAAAAGCAGATACAGTTGTTGGTATTGACTGTCCTAATTTAGTCAAATCACTTCCCAGAAAAGTTGCACAACATCATTGGCAAACAGCATGTATTCCAGTTTTACTTTAGCCCTACTTGCAAGGAAAGAGCAGTAGAATTTATTCTTAGTGACATCTTGGACAGCCCAGAAACGGCACACCAGATTGAAGGACAATCTTCTGGTAACAAAAACCACCTCAATAAAACTGTTTTTCCTTTTACTGCTAAAATTACATTATCCTTAATATGTTTATCACATCATCTACTTATTACAGATGTGACAACACCATCAAAAACATCTGCTGCTATTGAATATACACCGACATCAGACACTCTCTTGGACAACCGAGAACCAGCGCACCAGATTGAAGGCCAATCTTCAGGTAACAAAAAATGAGCAAATATAACTGTTTCCCTTTTTTTTTTTTACTAAAATTACATTTTACTTAATATGTTAACCACATCATTTGTTATCTACAGATGTTACAACACCATCAAAACCATGTACTGATATTCAACACACACCAACACCAAACGTTCCTCAAATAATGGAAACACCACAGAAAGACAAAGCAATTGAAGAAGACTTATCAGGTAACAAAAATCCTTATAAAATACAGCTTTCTCTTAAATATTAAGAGTGGGAAAAAAAAATAAACACCCATTATTAACTTATTACAGAGATCACAGCAACACCACCACCATATACTGGAATGCAGACAAGGTCAAAAACAGATATGGGAAGCGATACAGGTCGCAAATCAGCTAAAAGGCCACTTTTTCCAGAAGAACCAGCAGAAAACAAAAAAAGAAACCTTGAAGGCTATAACACTATCAATGCTTTTCGTCAGCTACATCTTAAAAGACTAAATATTTTTTGACAACGAAGCAGAAGAACAACATAACTGCCAATGTAATTATCTAAGCACTATAAAAGTGCAACTTTATAAGCATAGCTGCTGTAAATATCTATCTGCAATAGCACCAATGGTCCAACCTTAAACCTGGGAAACAACAAATATGCTGCTACATCTTTTGTAAAACCGATTGTGCTATAATAACTATGTTTATCTAATATATCTTGAACTAACTTTGTGCTTACTAATGCTTTCTCACATTTCAAACTATCCCTTAAAGTTAATATACACCAATGTTATATTATCAACATTTACAATATACTCTATTTAAACTTTCAAACAATCAAATTAACAAACATTCGCACTTATTTGACTCATAAGACCATCACAAACCATATTCTTAATAGCAATATGAAGATAACTAATTAAAAGAATAAGTCGCGTAGTGGTTAAACCTAATAGTAACTACATAACACAATAGATTAATAACAAATATCATAATTTTATACAATCATTAACCAAATTCAGTTACAACCAATACTTATCATCAAAAAAAAAAAAAAAAAAAAAAAAAAAAAAAAAAAAAAAAAAAAAAAAAAAAAAAAAACTTCTGAACAACCATAGACTTTAGCATACACCAAGTATCATACACAATATGTCTTCCTGTTCCTCCAACCTTAAACTATCAAAACACGTAGCATTCATAATATTCATCCAACTATGTTTGCAATCTTTAAAACCAGAAACAATTAAAAACAGAACAATGTACCAAATAACCTAATAACTAATATTTCTATTCATACCATTAAAAACACCAGATACATTACAGACATAATCAACATTCCAAACATCCTAAATACATAACATACAATACTAACACTGCCCTAATACCCTTTAAACTGACCATAACCTTTCTGCCCCGCAAAAGATTAATAAAGTTATTTAAAGTTCCTTAATTATTTCAATTTCTTAAGTTTCTTGATAATCCTGGATTTCTCACCAGCACGTAAAGCAGCAGCATGACTCATCTGAATCAAGCGCCCCATTTCAGCAAAATCTTCTTGCTCCGCATCCTTCAAAGCAGCCAAACACTCATCCAGAACAGCGTCACTCATAAACTTTGTGGAAAACTAGAAGGGGGGTTGAATAGTTTTTACCGTTTCTTTTGTTTAATTTGTTAGTTCTAGGGAAACAATCACAAATTAAGTTATCACACAATATAAACTAGAGATAAAGAGATGAAAGATCAAACCACATAACACAAGTGTTTATAGTGGTTCGGCTTGCAAGAGATCCTTATCCTTGCCCTACTCCACTTCCTCGAGTTGCTTACTCGAGAGATATCTTTCACTAAGAAACAAACTCCCTTCAAGGTGGAGAAAACCTTTACACGTCGCTTACTTCCTTTTCCGGTACTAAGCTAAACACCGGGTTCTTTCACAAGGTAGAACCAACCTGACGTCACCTAATTACTTTACTGACACTAAGCTAGATGTCGAGTTCTTTACACGGGTACAACCACTCCCTACTCTCTTTGTGCTTTGAGGACTAAAGCACTAACCACACTTACTGATCTAACTGATACAAATGATAAGAAACACTTAAAGTGTTTACACAGAACCTATACTACAACTTCACAACAGTCTGCTTGTTTGAAGCTTGTTAACTTGATCTTCTTTGCTACAAAAGAAACATCAATGATATATATAACTACTGTGGTTAGTAACTAAAGTGAATGTATGTGTTTTTCTTTTCTAAGTGGATGATTAGATCAAATGCCAAGCCTGCTATTTATAGGCAAACAAAGAAAGGCTCCTACGGATCCGGCGGATCCCTCAGAAGGGATCCGTCTTTGTATAGACTTGGATCCGTGGGATGACAACTAATGTTGCATAAGAGATCTTTCCATATCCTTGTGTTGTCAAATCAATATCTTTCAAAGTCAACTATATAACTTGAGTATCTAATTAAGATATCACACAATCTTACCAAGATTGTATTTGTGATATATACCATGATGTCACTTTGTTACTTTTAAATTAAAGTTTCCATTAAAGGAAATACACATGTATATGTAATATAATGTTAGTGATCATGTTAAATAAAAGATGTGTTTTGAAAAAGTCTTTAACTAGTATTTATAATTTGCTTAAGGAATATACTTTGTGTTTGTCATGAACAAAACATTAAGCAAAGATCGTAAAATATAAATAACGTTTTTAGTACGATATTTGTATTAACAATCTCCCCTTTTTGTTGATGACAAAACATAAATTATATTTTTAAGCAAACAAGTAAATATAGTTTAAGTCCTTTTAAAAATATAGATTAAGTTTTTAGTTATTCAAATTTTGATTACTATTATGAAATAACTTAGTATGAACTAATTATGCAAACTTAATCCTTTTTCCTTTCTCCCCCTTTTTGTCGAAACAAAAAGAAGAAGTGCGTAGCGGAATGCGATTTTGAGAACTTTAATAGCTCCCCCTTGTTTTGTACTCCCCCTAAATGGAGTAACAAGTAAATGATGCATAAACCTACAAGACAAATGGTTAGAATATGAAAAATTAATGAAATGCTCCCCCTCGATGTATACTCCTCATTTCTTGAGTACCAACGTATACTTTGAAGGGTATGATATGCTGCAAATGAAGTGTTAGTAATGAATGAGAATGCTTGTGAATTATTCTCCCAAACAAGTCTTTGAAAATGTTGTGACAAAAGTCACAATTATGAAATGATGTTATAAGTATAATAAAAAGGCATCCTAGAAAGAAATAAAAAGTCCTAAAACAAATGCCTATGATGAGGATATGAAGTGAAGTTAAGTTAGTGACGCTAGTGGTGGTGTTAGTTTACTAGTGATAACTTAATTGATAACTAAAGGTTGATGCAAGTAGGTTTTTCGCTAATCCATGAGGTTGATGATTAGTGAAAAAGATGATGGAAGGTGGTGGTTTTAAAGAATACAATGAATTCAGAAACTCTAATGTATAGCAAATGCTATAAAGGTATTTGAAGATGGTTAAGGTTATGATATTATCATCTACCAAAGATGATGAATCGTGCCATAATAAGTGCTAGAATGGAAAAATAGAGTGAAGACAGTGATCACTTAGGAATAGAAATTTCATATGCAATAATTAGAAATACTAGATACCTATATGCGGATGAAAATGACATCATATTATGAGAGTGTTGGTTGGAATAACGTGTTGAGAATGAGGGTTCTGTTTGCACTGACAATGACGTGCTTGATATGTATCAAGAATGAAAAGTATGAGATCCTATGATGGTGTTCTAGATACTGAAGATGTTCTAGACAATTAAGTTGTGAGATTAAGATGAAAATTCTAGATTTGTTGGTTACGAGAAGGTTGTTTGGTTTCTGAATGGTTAAAATCAGATCAGGTACCCGCGGATTGGGCGGATCCAAAATTTTGGTTCCGTCATTATTTTCTTTGGGTTCCGTGTGATAGAAATTGATTTGGTCAATTTTCCTCGTTCTGATCTAATAAAGGTTCAAGCTAAGGTTAATTTACTAACAATTATTGATTTATTTTTATTAATCCTAATCAAAATTTAAGGAGACTTAAAACATCTCTTTTAAAGAGGTTTGTTAAACACATGATTGTGTTTTCATGAGGTTTTGGTGCAGAACTATAATGTGGAGCAAATAAGGTGCTATGATGACAGTATTGACTAATCTTAAAGGGTGTTCATCTTGTATGCCTAAATCACTTTATGTGTCATAACAAGATATCATATTTTAGAGCATAATTATACATTGAAAATTTGTTTGTGACGAAAGTCTCAAACATACGATTACACATGAAGGTTCCTAGAGATGATAAAATCTTAAAAATAATTATTGCGATGATACTACAAACTTCTATTTTTCTTGTTTTGATGATGACATGATAGAGGCAAGCCATTTGGTTTCTAAATTACTAGTATCATAGAGGTTAGAGACAATATTGTTGTCATCTTGAGTGTTTGTTTTATTGATCCACATTGATTCATCCAAGTGTTGAAGAGTGGTAATTATGTCATGTGATGGGTCTATTATTAAGTTTGAAGATGGTGATGAGATTGTTTCTTTAGGTGGTGATGATTGTGGTGAGGAGTCAATTGTTGTGGAAATACTTGGTGAAGTGACAATTGGTGTGGCAATTGTTGTGTTGATAATTGATGTGATATGGTATTGAGGTTTATGAATCTTTGGATGGAGAGAATGGACTATCATGGATTCAAAGTTTTCAAGACTTATTTGTGGAGAAGTGGTTGATGTAAGTTGAAGATCTTCTAATTCTTCAAGATGTGTTGGTGGTGTCCTAAAGAGTTCCATAGGTTTAAGTTTTGGTGAGGATGGTGATAATGCAGACTTCTTAGTTTGTGGTGGAGCGGGAGCGAGTGGTGATGTGGTTGCTACAGGAGTAATGATAGGAGGTGATGTTGTTGTATTGGAGTTTGTAGCTGGTGAATTTGAAGAAGAGTATATGTTGAGTATGGGAGTCGTAATAGGAGTTGTTGTGGTGTTTGAGGATCTAACGGGAAAGGTTACATTACGAAGTGGGTTTGCATACCAATAAGGTCTGACACTAATTCTAGCCGTTCGTCTGTATGGTCTAGACATGTGAATTTTCTGAAGATGATATGTGAATTTTTGTGGAGTTTTAGTGTGCTATGATCATCTCTAAGGTTCTAATTTATACTTCCTAATTGTATGAAAATTGGTGTTTGGATTAAATGAGTGTGAATATCTATGACTTGAAACAAGATAAAGTTGTTTGTCCTATTGACAAAGTCAAACCATAGAAATGGAGTTGACATAAGAGTGTGTAGAGAAATGACTCAAAAGGGTTAAATTTGATTGATTAATAGGAATAAGTTCAGTCTGTGTATGATGGAATAGAATAGATAAATCAAATTTATGCAAGAAAATATTCTTTGAATTTCATAATGGTTTCTAATGGTCTGGAACAGAGATTTGTGCAGGTCATATCAAGGAAGTCAATCCATTGAGCTTGGGTTGAGTGATGTGTTGTGGATTTGCAGTAAATACAAGGAGATATGGGAAAATCTTATGATTTGATATTACCACGGATTTGCCGGATCCCTAAAAAGGGTTCCTTATTTGTATTGGTTTGGTAACTCATACCTAAATTTCAAAAATTTCAATTATGGTGGGAAATTTTGTTCCTAAGTTTTCTAAGAATTCCTAAATGATTCTAAGATGAATTATGATCAGAGAATGAATCCTAAATGATACTAAACACTAAGATTTAGGAATTGAGATGAGTCGAAAAAGTTTTAGACTTACTGAGAAGGCTGCGGATCCAAGTAGTATCAAGTGCGGAACCAAAGTGAGGGGTCCGCCAAATCCGTAGGTTAGAGGATGGCGGAACCAACGATAAGTCTTGGCGGATCCAATTTTTAGGATCCGTCGGATCTGTACCCTAATTTTCTAAAACTAAACAGAAGACTTGTTATATTATGCGTTCTTCGACGAAAACCTGACAATTCATCTAGACCTTACTTAACATCTAATATGTATAGCAAAACAGCTAAGTGTGATAATATTAACACCCGATTGATCATAGATTAATTCATTCTTAGAAACTTACCATAGTAGTAGTTAAGCCAAACATAGGTTTAGACATGGTAAATTGATAACCCTGAGTGTTATCAATCTGCAATGATCAGTTAGTTTTCACATACAAAATAAAACACAATCAAGTATAAAAATAGACCTTATCATTAAACTTCATCATAAGTGATGTTTTAAGCCAAACAGTGGCATAAGTTTGGAAAATTGATAACCATGAGCATTATCATCAGTTAAAGTTGAGCAAGAACACATAAGCATAAAGTACTAAAGACATGTCTAAACACACATAGAAATATGATCATATAGGATCTAAAGAACAATTGTTCCAAACGTTCATTTATTCTCGCTTTTCTTTTAATACTTTGAGTATTTTCTTTTGATCCTTTCGGAGTTTCATCATCCATCGTCCTGCACATTTTAGAACTCCCTTTGTTTGTTGGCTTTCTGCAGATTCATTATTGAGAGATGGAAGTTGACTCAAGTAATCTAATTGAGGAAGCTTTGAGTTAGGTAATCCATCTTCGTCACTAGCTGATGAAGATGATGAAGATGAAGATGAGAGACAAGCTCGTTTCCCTTTTCCTACTTTCACTCTATGGTCACTAAGTGGGACAAAGGTGTGTTTGATTTCGGGGTAATCTGGGACAAAACCAACAGAATTTGGAAGGATAGGAATGGAAGCTTTGAACAAACGAGTGAGTAGCATTCCATATGGCAATGTGGTTTTCCCTAGGACACGTATATCAACCATCCTTTTGGCGATATAGTAAGCAAGATTGAATTTTTGATGAGTTGAAATACAATAGAGCATATAGCATAGTCCAACATTTACGTGATCTTTGTTACCAATAGTACTAATGACATTAGATCTTAGAATTTCTTCGAGTCTTTTGAACTCAGGTTTGAGTTCATTGAGTTCCATGGCAAATGGATCTCGATTGACATCTTTGCCCCGAAGTTTCTTAATTGGGTTGGTTCTAGTGTTAAAAAGATGATCTCGGATAATTTCTTTAGGAGTTAGGGGAGTGTCGTAAGGATGTTCCCTTCCTAGATGTGAATTTAGAATGGTTAAGGACCATTTGTCAGAATAGAAGCATGTTCCTTCACTTGGGATGTGTAATACTTCCCCAAAATGATCTAAAGGAAAATTGTAGGAATTTTGGTTTACATTGAAGTTGATGCTAAATGATCCATTGTCATCAGAAATAAGTTTTACTGAGGCATAAAATTCGAGAATGAATCGAGTAATGATAGGTTCATCTATGTCGAGAAGTGAATCAAATTGAATGGTGGCCATTTGTTCACGAATGTTTGTTTCTTCTAAAAATGAAGAGTCTACGGTTCTACCCTCATGAACATACCGACTTTCAAAAGCTTTGAAAAGTTGGACTTGCGCTTCTGTGAGTCCTTTTGTTTGATGATGTTTGGGTAGGTACTTCTTTGTTTTCTTGTGATCGTAATTAGTGGCAGGAGGCATGATTTTCCTAGTCATAAACAGTTTATAGTTTTAGTTACACTAATCTAAAATACATGAGATGTGGACAAATATGGAGGTGTGGTTATCTTTGACATATTATGATGTTTGAAAATATGTTTTGTGACAAAACACTTTATACCCCAAACATTCCTGTTTGACGTTTTTCTTTGATTTTGTATTAGCAATGTTTTAAATTCATTTAATTATGAAAATTTATTCTAATTTGAAAGATTAGAATAGAGGTTTCTTTGGTTTTATTGAATTTTGTTAAAGTGTTTAACAAAATAGAATTCCTATTAATTTTTGACAAAAGAAAATGTATTATTGAAATTGCATGAACCCTAATTTTGAATTAAAATGAATTAGTGAACTTACAGTGAGTGATCAAGCACGAATTGATATGAAGGATCTAATTTTTGAGTTAGGGATGATGAGAGTCAATTATGAGTTGATATTGATGGTTTAATTAAGTGTGTAGTGCAGTAAGGAGTGTTTGGTAATACATAGTTGGATTTGACAACTCACGGATTCGGCGGATCCTTAAAAAGGGTTCCGCCCTTGTTGTCAATTGGATCCGCAGGATCAGAACAAGGTTGTGGTATTTTTGTTTTTGGTTAAATTAAGATTTGGACGAATGTTTTGATTACTTCTAAATATTTGTATGTTTTATAAGGAACAAAGATTTCTTTCTTGAGATGTTTGTAAGAGGATTTATCACAGTAATCCTTTTTGAGAGACTTTCTCAGCATATTGTAATTACTGTTAAAATTGGGAATAAAGATAAAACAGTTGAGCTAAGTACTTGTTGAGATGAATGATTGCAAGGATGACGAAACAGGAGAAGATTGGCAATAGAGACTAAAGACATAACTACGGGTATTTTCTCCACACTTCTCCTTAACCACTTAAGTATTAAGGAACGTTAGTTTCTTAGTGACTTGTGGTACAATGTCTCACATTTGTACACAACATGTTTAGGGATCTACCTAATTGTTATGATTTCTAAGAATGATAGTTGTTCACAAGGTTTGGTGTTCTACTCATGTATTACTACTTTTAAGGTTATCCAATGAGTTAACTATTTTGATCCTTAATGCAAATGATTTTTATCCTTAATTGAGTGAAAACATTTTTTATTCCTAGTTGTTTGGCACTTATCATGCATGATTTTTGGTCATAGCATATCTTGATAAGGAGATGAGGTTCAACTAAGTTCATTTGTGTTTTGATAACTTTAAGATATTTAACTAAAGCTAGTATGTATGAAAATAGGAGAATATGTTTTTCCTATATGTTCAAATTTTAATTAAATAGCTTTGATTTATGCTCTTGTTTCTAGAGTTATCAATCTTACTTAGATTCTAGAGAAAAACTAAATTATTTAAATCTTAATGTTTTCTAAAGGATGGGATTATTACAAGCAATATTGTTTAGATCTATGTATTATCATTATGAGTTATGGAGAGATAAACCTTTATAATATGGTGAGATTATCCTAAAATTAATTTTCTTTCAAGTATTCTTTTTAAGGTTATGACTAATTAAGTTAGAACTTACTTAGTAACATTCTGGATGTGATAATCACAAATGTGTTGGTTAAATTTTGTCTTGGTTAGAGTTCTTGCAAGTTCTAAGAACTTATCCATGTATGAGTATTACCTAAGTGTTGAGATATAACATAAGACTATGAGACAACATTTGTCTTGAGGTGTTATATCCGGTTTTAGCAAAAGTTAAAAACCTTTTCCTAGTAATCATCCTATCTTATACACATAGAATCTCTATTTTTACATATGTAGTAGTAATTAATCATACAACAAAGAAATAGTTATGAAATCATGGATTATCTATAAGAATAATCATTATGAGTAGGGTTATGAGAGTTCATACCTTTTTGATGATTAATACCAAAAGTGCTATTGATCGAGATGAGCACTTTAGTGATTAGAGAAGATACCTTAGTATTCATCAATGTATCTTGGGATTAAGTAAGATCATAAAGACCAAATCCTTTTAAGCATACCTAAAGAAAACTTGAGTGTTTGGTCCCCAATATCTCATGGGTCCTTATTGGGTTAAACAACATATTACCATGGTTCACTAATATCTCCGAGATAGTCAAATGGTATTTGTCTACTAAGCTCATTATGTATGAACATGATTTTACTGTTGTTTTAACTACATCCCTGTCTTTGATTGTTTTTGAATTAGTCTTACTTGAATATTGATTTTTCAATTTTTCTACTGTACTCACGGATCCTTTGTTTATACGAAGCGGATCCAAAGTTTTGGATCCGTGGGATCCGCGGTTTACCAACTCAGTTGGTGTGATTTGATTTTCATTTATCGTTTGACTTTCAAAATCACTTAAATGACCATTTTCCATAAAATCAGGCTTGAAGTTACCATGAGATGTTTTAAGAATTCTCATAGTGTCATCTACACAGTTTATGTGTCTATTGAATCTTTGAAACTTGAGATTTTGTTTTATGTATTTGTTTAGTGTGAGTTTATGTGATTCTAATTCAAGTTTTATTTCTTGACATGATGCACAACATTCAGTTACCATATTTTCTTCCAAGCTTTTAACTTTTTCTTTCAACTTATGTATTTTATTCATCAAGTATTCTTCTTTGGTTTTCAAGATCTTATTTTTACTTATGAAGTTTATAATGAGCTTACTTAATCTATTGTGTTCTCTATCTAATGTGTCGTATTCATTAAATATATATGAAGAGTCAGAGGATACCTTTTCTGTTATGTTAGCCGTACTATCCACTTTGTTGTCTTTTAGCACATCTTCACTGTTGAAACTGGATCTGGCTATAGTGCTAGAAGCTATCCACTCCTTTATGCCTATAGGTATCACCGAATCTTTTTCAATTATTGCTAGATGAGCTTTGAGGTATCCTATGAGCTCGTCCAATGTCATCCTTGAATGATCCTTAGAATCTTCAATATTTGTTGCTTTAACTTTCCATTATGGGTCAAGATCTTTCCTGTCAAAATACTTACTAGAAATGGATTCATCAGGAGCTTTAGGTGAAATATTGTGTCTAGCTAGATCTGAGTCTTTTGACATTTTAAAAATGGTTTTTCCGAACTATAAAAACTGTTTTTGAGGTCTGGTGATCTTTGCAAGGATTTCCCTTCTTTAAAGTTTTCAAAATCGATTTGATCGTTTCAAGTTTTAAAATACAGTTTATTTTAAAAATCTTGAGTAACGTAGCTCTGATGCCAATTGTGGAAAACTAGAAGGGGGGTTGAATAGTTTTTACCGTTTCTTTTGTTTAATTTGTTAGTTCTAGGGAAACAATCACAAATTAAGTTATCACACAATATAAACTAGAGATAAAGAGATGAAAGATCAAACCACATAACACAAGTGTTTATAGTGGTTCGGTTTGCAAGAGATCCTTATCCTTGCCCTACTCCACTTCCTCGAGTTGCTTACTCGAGAGATATCTTTCACTAAGAAACAAACTCCCTTCAAGGTGGAGAAAACCTTTACACGTCGCTTACTTCCTTTTCCGGTACTAAGCTAAACACCGGGTTCTTTCACAAGGTAGAACCAACCTGACGTCGCCTAATTACTTTACCGACACTAAGCTAGATGTCGAGTTCTTTACACGGGTACAACCACTCCCTACTCTCTTTGTGCTTTGAGGACTAAAGCACTAACCACACTTACTGATCTAACTGATACAAATGACAAGAAACACTTAAAGTGTTTACACAGAACCTATCCTACAACTTCACAACAGTCTGCTTGTTTGAAGCTTGTTAACTTGATCTTCTTTGCTACAAAAGAAACATCAATGATATATATAACTACTGTGGTTAGTAACTAAAGTGAATGTATGTGTTTTTCTTTTCTAAGTGGATGATTAGATCAAATGCCAAGCCTGCTATTTATAGGCAAACAAAGAAAGGCTCCTACGGATCCGGCGGATCCCTCAGAAGGGATCCGTCTTTGTATAGACTTGGATCCGTGGGATGACAGCTAATGTTGCATAAGAGATCTTTCCATATCCTTGTGTTGTCAAATCAATATCTTCCAAAGTCAACTATATAACTTGAGTATCTAATTAAGATATCACACAATCTTACCAAGATTGTATTTGTGATGTATACCATGATGTCACTTTGTAACTTTTAAATTAAAGTTTCCATTAAAGGAAATACACATGTATATGTAATATAATGTTAGTGATCATGTTAAATAAAAGATGTGTTTTGAAAAAGTCTTTAACTAGTATTTATAATTTGCTTAAGGAATATACTTTGTGTTTGTCATGAACAAAACATTAAGCAAAGATCGTAAAATATAAATAACGTTTTTAGTACGATATTTGTATTAACAAACTTCTTCAACTCAAGAATAATTCCATGCCTGTGCTCAACCCTAGCCTGTACTTCTTCAATCCTTTCATTGTAATTCTTTTCATCACCCCTGTATGCCTTCTTTTCTCGCAAAAAAATAGCATGAAGAACCCTATGAATTCGCTGATCACCAATTTGATGCGCGATCTTCAAACACTTTGGAAACTTAGGAGCCATACCGTTTGAATCAGAATACGTTTTTCGACTTGATATGTTCTTATTACAGTATGTATAATTAGGATTGACAAAACCCTATCTTTTCTATCCCGTTTATCCCAAAACTATCTAACCAAAAAAAAAAAAAAAAAAAAAAAAACCTCCTATAACCCAAAAACAATAAACAAACCTTAAGCCCCAATTAGAAAAAAACTTAAGCCCAATTTTACATTTTTACTCAAAACACTTGCAAAAACATTAAACATACTAATACCACAACAAAATACTAATATATATATATATATATATATATATATATATATATACACACACACATTAACACAAATATTCCATGCAACAACAAATCATTCCCACAGCAACGCGCGGGCACCTACGTTCTTATTACAGTATGTATAATCAGGATTGACAAAACCCTATCTTTTCTATCCCGTTTATCCCAAAACTATCTAACCAAAAAAAAAAAAAAAAAAAAAAAAAACTCCTATAACCCAAAAATTATAAACAAACCTTAAGCCCAATTAGAAAAAAACTTAAGCCCAATTTTACCTTTTTACTCAAAACACTTGCAAAAACATTAAACATACTAATACCACAACAAAATACTAATATATATATATATATATATATATATATATATATATATATATATATATATATATATATATATATATATATATATATATATATATATATATATACACATTAACACAAATATTCCATGCAACAACAAATCATTCCCGCAGCAACACGCGGGCACCTATGCTCGTATTGTAACAAAATGTGACCCATGACATCATAACATTTAAGTATTTAACACACTACACGACGTACAGTAACTCTGAATGTGGATCATATGAAGGAGAAGAGCGGCGCATGTCCAGTATGATGATTAATAGACAAGACGTGTAATCCTTTGAAAATATACAAGTGGTCGAGTTATTCTAACCCCCTAACCCTCCCTAGTGGGAGGGTGTACTTTTTTTTTTTTTTTTTTTTTTTTTGTAATGTTTTTTTTAGTGTTTATTTGTTATGTTTTTTATGTTATGTTATTTATATTCGTTTAATGTGTTTCTATTTAATTAAACAACAATAACACGTTAATATTAACACATTAAACAACTACAAAAACAACTGTCATTATTCAATTAAACAACAACATTAACACATTATTTAAAAACAACAACACCTACTACATGTGAAGATTATTTATGTCATCTAAAAGCTAATGGAGCATTGCACCCGACTGACATGCGTGATCCTCAGGATTCCTTGTAAATTCCAGTGATGCCTCGGGCGTCTTTATTCTTGTCATCAACATCTTGTTTTGAGACAATAACATCTTGTTTCTTGTTTCAAGCTTGTCAATCTTACTATCTTTAGCTACGCAGTTTGAGCACTGCGTTGAAGAAGAGGCTTGACTAAAGTGCTTGTTTTGAAAAGCATCCTTCCACATAAGTATCCACACCCATAGTCTTCTGTTCCTGGCTGTTACATGTTAAGAAAATTATAAGAAATGTATTCTTAACAAACAAATTATTTACATAACTAAGCAAACGTATGATTATTTACCACTGAAAAAGGACATGCATAATACGGTTGACCATAAGTAGCGTCTGTACATGATGTCCTTTCTATAATCAATCCTCTCCGACAGCTACACAAGAAAGGATTTTTTCGTTCCACCTGGCCAAAGAATTTGTATAATAATTTACAACATAAATCAGTAACGTTATTATTAATTTAAATAATACAAACAGTTATTTACAACATAGATCAGTAATCGTTCACTATGTTTTGTCGGTATAATTATTTACAATATAAATCAGTAATCATTTACAATGTTTTGTCTGTATAATTATTTACAACATAAATCAGTAATCATTTACTATGTTTGTCTTCGTCTATTCTTAGTATACATGTGTTGTCGATCGTAATATAAAGTTGCCCATTCGGATGCATTGCCAACTCTATACGCCCCCCATTGTGGGTGAGTATCCGAAAGTGGTGAATTTTCGTCTAGCGTCACATAAATGAAGTGAGCACAGGCGTCATCCCCCACACGGGAAATCACAAGGGGGCCAGTTCCTTGTGATAAGTCTGGACCGGAAAAAAGCGGAAAACACGTATGACTTTGTCGCTCGGATATAAATACAACAGGCCGGTTAATCACTGAAGCAATAACCAACCCCGTGTTTGGCATACTCATCCAGTAATCTCGCGGTGCAAATCCATTTTCGAACCAGTCTACTGATCTCCGAATTTGGTCAAAGTCATTTTGCCACCACATACTTATGTAAAAGCCACTATTAGTGTTTAACTCTTGCAATAACCAAGCTCGAACATCGCGCCACCTATCTTTGTGTTGACCAATACCGTGGGCAACGCACCAAAACCCACAATTTCCATCACCTCGCACATTATAAATACTTATGATGTATCGACGGAAAATCTCTGGAATCTGCTCAATCAAATAGTCACTAACTTCATCTCCAACGTATAACCTGTGTTTTATACTTTGTCTCGCAGGTTGTTTGTTCAAGTCCGGGACTTTTGTAGATCTTGAATTTGTGCTTCTTCGGTGATCTACGGTTGGTACTTTATTCAAGTCTGGGACTTTTGTAGCCTGGGACTTTTTGTCCTTTGCGCTCGGACGTCCACGAGTACTTTTGAGAAACTTTATAACACAATTCTGCAAATAGTGGTATATTACATTTATTCATTTTCTCGTTTTTGCTTCTATTAAAAGTTTCCTTTATCGTAGTTTCTTGCGCAATGAGAATCTTATCGATCGAACTCAACAACGTGTCTAAGTTGGACTGTGTGCTGCCCAAGTATAATTTCAACAACGCGTGTTGACTCTCAACTCTGCATGTTGTTGACTGGCCGTAGCTGCGATATTGATCGGTAATAAACGCAAGAAACATGTCTGAATAACCTTGCAGCCAGTTATTCAGATACGAAGAAATATCTGAAAAACAATGAATTAATAAAAAGTCATTCGGGTAATTATTTATTAAATAATAAAAACAATGAATTAATAATTAAGTACCTGCATGTTCGACCAATAACTGTTGTAGGTGTTCGTAATAATGCACGAATATGCCGCGTGTCGGAGCTTTAACCATCCAATCCCATGTTCCTTTAATGGACTCATACTCCTTTAGCGTATCGCATCTATTTCTGCAATACTGAAGCACATTTTGTGAAATATGCCATTGACAGAGTAATTTGTTTGCGTTTGGGAATTCTTCTCTGCATGCCCCAATCAACGCTAAATCTCTGTCAATGATGATAACACGCGGGTAATATTTTTCGTCTATCACCTCCTTCACACATTACAATACCCATTGAAAATTAGGCCCATTTTCTTTGTCTAAAAAGCAAAACGCCATTGAAAATGTTTTGTTTGTTGAAGTTAATCCGACAATTTCAAAAAATGGCAATTTAAACAACGTGGTATTGTATGTTGAGTCCATTAGCATGATTTCAGGGAATGTACACCATAGAGCATATGACGTGGGGTGAACAAAAAATAGTTCCTCAAGCTCATTATGCTCATTTACCCTCTCGTAATATGTATACCCTGAATGCATCAAATGTGAGTAAAGGACTTGGATTGGAGTTCTATAACCTATTATGGCTCCACGGATCTTATTTTGTGCGTTATATATAGTTCTAATGCTAGACACGTTATCCGGATTACGCTCCTTTATTGACGAAAGTATATGAAGTGGTGGTACGTGATACTCTGTCAATTGTTTCACCAAACTGAACTCATCATCCTTTAATCGCATTGCATATGGGAAACCATGCAATGACTCTGCAAAATCATGATTATGCCTATCACACTTCACCCTCAACCTCCAAAAATCTTGTGTTTTAGAATATTTCGCCACTAATTTGAATGGACAATCAGTTTTAGAGGTACTGGTTTGCCGTTGAATTTCATCTTCTAAACCTTCACGTTCATACTTCCCACCCTTTGAACACCCATAATTGATTTCGTACAAATACCCCTTCTCTGATTTGGTTCTTTTTTTAACAATAAGAAAACCGATCCCTCGAGCTATATTTTGCACCCAATCAGTTAGTTGCTCGGGAGAAATGAACACCTGAAAATACATTACAACTTTTATTTTTTTTTAACAAATTATTATTTTTTTTTTTAACTTTTACAACTTTTTTTTTTAAAATTTTTTTACAACTTTTTTTAAAATAAAAAAAAAAAACTTTTTTGTTACAAATTTTTTTTACAACTTTTTTTTTGTTTTTGTTTTTTTTTTTCAAAGTCTTTGAAAAAAAAAAAAAAAAAAAAAAAAAAAAGAGTAAAACCCGCGTAAACCACTCATAGTTTTACCCTTATCCCACCCACCCCCCATCCCATCTATACCTGTCTCTGACTCACTCTCTCTCTCTCACTCACCCTTCCCACCCACAGTTATTCCTTCTATACTCTCTCCTCTCTCTCTCTCTCACACAAAACTGATTTGATGGTGGTTTAGATCTTCTTAGATCTAAAAACTACTTTGATGGTGGTTTCCTTTGTAGATATAAGGGGGGGGGGGGGGGTTAGAATAACTCGTCCCTGTGTTCTTGGTGGTTTCTTGGTGTTATATCTTTTTAGATCTAAAAAAATTGATGGTGAGACAGTATAGATGGGATGGGGGTGGGGTGGGATAAGGGAAAAACTGATGGTGGTTTACGCGGTTTTATATATTTTTAGATCTTTTTAGATCTAAAAAAGATCTGGGAAAAACTGATGATGCTTATGTGAATGTAACTTTTATGATCTTTTAGATCTAAAAAAAGTTGATGGTGGTTTCTTGGTTAGATCTGTGTTAAAATAAGGGTCGAGTTATTCTAACCCCCCATATCTTGGTGGTTTAGATCTGGTTGAAACTGATGGTGGTTTCTTGGTGGTTTCACATAATTGATGGTGGTTTAGATCCATGGTAAAAACCATGGTGGTTCTGTGGTGGTTTAGATCCATGGTTGTCTTTGTGTTCTTGGTTGTTTCTGTGGTGGTTTAGATGGTGGTTTAGATCCATGGTTGTCTTTGTGTTCTTGCTTATGTGAAACTGCTTATGTGGTGGTTTAAGCAGTTTTTGATATTTTTGATCTTTTATGTGAAACTGCTTATGTTTAACTGCTTATGTGGTGGTTTAAGCATTTTTTGATCTTTTTGATCTTTTATGTGAAACTGCTTATGTGGTGGTACGTGAAACTGCTTATGTGAAACTGCTTATGTGGTGGTTTAAGCAGTTTTTGATCTTTTTAATCTTTTATGTGAAACTGCTTATGTGGTTGTTTAAGCAGTTTTTGATCTTTTATGTAAAAATGCTTATGTGTTGGTTTAAGCAGTTTTTGATCTTTTTGATATTTTATGTGAAACTGCTTATGTGGTGGTTTAAGCAGTTTTTTTTTTTTTTTTTTTTTTTTTTTTTTTTTTTTTTTTTTATCTTTTTGATCTTTTATGTGAAACTGCTTATGTGGTGGTTTAAGCAGTTTTTGATCTTTTGATCTTTTTGATATTTTATGATCTGCTAGCAGTTTGATGATTTTAAAAAACCGAGATACGGCGATGATGATTTAAAAAAAAAAAAGCTTATCGATTGGCATGGCATAACCGAATGGACGGCAAACACTTTGAAACCTTCAAATTTGCAGCCATATGATTAAAAATAATAATCTGAGCCATCTCGATTTATCATTTTTTTATAAACGTTACTCATTTTTGAAAGTAATAGCGTAAAATTATACCTCGTTCGTGTAAAACGGTGGTGTATTCATCGTAAACCAGCTTTTTTTTATCTTCTAGCAATATCTTTATAACTGCTTATGCGAAACTTTTGTGAATGTAACTTTTATGTAAAACTGCTTATGTGAAACTTTTGTGAATGTAACTTTGCATTCGACAATTTTTATAACTCAAAACAAAGATTCTTCAACAGTGAAATACACTATATACATGAAGTAGTTAAACATTCCCGTGACTTCATCTTCTATTATGTGAAATTGCTTGTGAAACTATGGACAAAAAAAAAAGTATAGACAACAAAAGACAAAAAGGACAAATAGGTAGGGAGGGTATTGTATAGTATGCCCCATATACAATGTACGTTTAACGTTTGTCTCCAAAAAAGTGGTGCCCGAACACAAACTAAGAAACAACACACTGTCTTCAAACAAGTGGTGCCCGAACACAAACTAAGAAACAACACACTGTCTTCAAACACAACTAGAGTTATCAGGACTATGTCAATCGGAGGAAAATGCATTAAATATTAACTAGCAGGGTACCCGCGCGGCGGGTACCCTGTTACTATATTTTGCGTCGAGGAATTATTATTCGATTAGATTTTTTTTTTCTAACAATAACCATAACTTTAAGCAATAACAATGATATATAATTTCTTAGCATTTTCTAGTAAGATAAGCTTACATATGCTATACAATAAATTTGTTTCTTAATATTATAAACATATAACATTTTTCGAATAAGTTTGACGTAAAAAAGTTAGGATTAAGTTTTAACCCAAAATGACTAACTTCAACTCAAAATTGATAACCCAAATTTAAACTTGTTTTCGGATTTAATTTTAGCAGCTCAAACGAAATTTTAACTTCAATGAATTAGTTAAGCCCAATTCCGAAAATTTGAAATGCCAGTCCACTTCCAAAAAAATTAAACCCGGCCCAAGTCCAAATCTATCTAAATTCTTGATATATAACTTAATACCCTAATGAAGTGTAACCCTAAACATTACACTTCTCACACTCACTCTAAAAAACGCAGCCACAAAAGATGGATCTAGCAGCCACACTTATACAACCTTTCGCTTGATAATCAAAAATCCTCCCTTACCAAGATCTTTCCTTCACTTCACCCAAACCAAACGTAGCTAATCAAAAACCTTTTCTCTTAACAAAAATCGTCCCTTGTTTTCTAAACACTTAAAGACAACACAAATAAAAATCGTCCCTTGTTTTCTTGTTTTCTAATAGATCGATGATGAGGTTTTCTTTTGTGTTTTCGAATGGTTGTTCTCTAGGAAAGATGTTCGGAAAAAAAAAAAAAAAAAAAAAAAAAAAAAAAAAAAAAAAACTGAGATCTTGCTTTCGAATCTTGTTTAGGTTGGATTTGGGGTGTTGGTTTTGGGCTGATACGTGTGGAAGCAAAAGATTTCAATTTGGAATTTTGTGGATATGTATTTGTACATTATGCTTTACATTTTGTATTAATTGTGTTAATTGGTGATGGGGTGTATTAATTGTATGTAGGGAAGCACTATTTCAAATCAATTGTTATTATAGTTTTAAAAACATTGACCAGACGCTTAAAATTATTTGTACATTGTGTTTTACATTTTGTATTAATTAGTGATGGGGTGTATTAATTGATAACATTAATGTTGTAAGTCTGAAAATTACACTATGCTTATTTTGTTGTACACTATGCTTATTTTGTTGTAAGTCTGAAAAATGTGTGCATTAAAGTGTTGTAAACCATGCTTTATTTGTTGTAAGTCTGAAAATTTTGGAGAGAGATTCATTTGTGCATTATATGTAGTATAGATATAGATATCTATCTCAAACGTTGTTTATCGACATCATATGGTTATTCATCGGTGACAATAATATCATTAATTATCATATTTTATTATACCATATCATATCAGTTACTTTTATCACGGATGTGAACCTCGTTTATTTTCAACATGATAGATTATCTTGCAAGTGTTGCAAAAAATGATTTTCCCCCCATAAATTAAAGAACTACTGTTTTTTCCGCATG
The DNA here is from genome assembly GCA_021014915.2 of Artemisia tridentata subsp. tridentata. Lineage (NCBI taxonomy): Eukaryota > Viridiplantae > Streptophyta > Magnoliopsida > Asterales > Asteraceae > Artemisia > Artemisia tridentata. The sequence goes on from CP139505.1 coordinate 37,939,729, forward strand.
AAACTTTGAACATTATGAAATCAACATGAGGGATGCTAACGAACCAATCCATTTAGATTTAGAAAAGCTTATTAATTTTAGCATTTTACGTGCGTGTTAGCCCAAATATAAACCAAACCCAGTTACTCAGCCTATATGTTAGCATACAAGTGGCTCATTCTCGATGTTAGGCCTAAGCTAAACAATACTCCGTATCCAACTCAAAAACAGGCTATATTTGCAAGGGGTGGGAAAATACTAGTAGGGATGGTGATCGAGTAACGTTCGAGTTGACTTGTTCGGGTTGCTAGGTCAATATCATTCCAGCTCAAACACGACCAATTTATTAATTGTTTCAACAAACCTAACCATTATAGTCTCATGCACACTTGTGTAACATGCCCGTGTAAATTATTTAACTAAACATGTCAAACGGGATAGTAGGTTAATTGGTAAAAAGGGTAACTAATTAGGTTAACAAATTAATTATAAATAAGAAAAAAGGTTATGAAACTAGACATAACTACATATAAATTTTAGTAAAATACAAAATCAAGAACATAAATCCAATTAATTTTTCACCGAGTAACTACATATTTAAAACTCTAACTCATCATTTTCAGTTCTCAATATTTATGTTTTACATAAGTCCCGTGTGTGAATAGGTGAAACTCCTTACCAAAATGGTAGGAGGCAATAGTATTATATACACAAATAAAGATGTACATAAATACAAAGTAATGAATGAATAAATAAATACAAGAATATGAAAAGCTATTGTTTAACATCCCCCCTCAAGCGCAACGGTGGAGGACCTAACGAAAGCATATCACGGAACGATTCAAACTGGGTTCGTGGGAGGCTTTTAGTGAAAATATCCGCAACCTGAAGCTTGGTAGGAACGAACTTTGTATATAACTTGCCCGAAGTGACTAATTCCCGAACGAAGTGGTAGTCAAGATCAATGTGCTTGGCCCGTTTATGTGAGACTGGATTTTGAGACATGAATAAAGCACTTTGGTTGTCGCAAAGTAGCGTAGGCCGGTCCGGAGACAAGACATGTAACTCACGAAGAAGATGTGTAAGCCATATAATTTCAGCTGCGGTATTGGCCATAGCCCTATATTCCGATTCACAACTCGACCGGGCAACACTAGGTTGTTTCTTGGCACTCCACGACACTAAGTTCCCACCAATAAAAATAGAATATCCGTACGTGGAACGACGGGTTTCAATGCATCGGGCCCAATCAGCATCAGAATAGCCAAGTATGGAAGTAGATGATTGTTTTCGGAAGTGCAGACCGAATGATAACGTGCCTTTAACATATCGTAATATCCGTTTAACATGTGAATAATGTGCAGTTGTGGGGTTTTGAAGAAACTGGCTTACTTGATTTACGGCGTACGAGATGTCCGGTCGAGTGATGGTTAAGTATTGCAAGGCACCAACAAGAGATCGATAAAGAGTTTGATCTTGGAATGGTTCACCTTCTTTAGAAAATATAACATGCGGAGCAAGTGGAGTAGGCATTGGTTTGGCATCCAAAAGATTTGCTCGTTCAAGTATCTCACGGGCATATTTCGTTTGACATAACAAAAGGTCGTTGGAGGATGTGGTTACTTCTAAGCCAAGAAAGTACCCGAGGCAGCCAAGGTCTTTGATAGCAAACTCCATGTTGAGATTAGTGACAAACGTTGTTATCAGATCCTCATTGTTTCCTGTGAGAATAAGGTCATCAACATAAACTAGTAGATACGTAATACACGACCCACGCTTGTAAACGAACAAAGACGGATCTGCACGACTACATGTGAAACCATGTTGTGTCAAGTAAGTACTGAGGCGGTGAAACCACGCACGAGGAGCTTGCTTGAGGCCATACAACGCTTTATTCAAGCGACACACATGATTTGGGAAAGTCGGATTGATAAATCCCTGTGGTTGTTCCATAAACACTTGTTCAGTTAAATTCCCATGAAGGAATGCATTGTTTACGTCAAGTTGACGTAGTTTCCAACCAAATATCATGGCAAGTGCAAGAACCGTGCGAACTGTGGTAGCTTTTACAACCGGGCTGAACGTGTGAGAAAAGTCAAGACCGGGTACCTGACTAAAGCCTTGAGCAACCAAACGTGCCTTGTAACAGTCAATTGAACCATCGACACGAAACTTAGTGCGAAACAGCCATTTTGACCCAACTACATTCGAATTTTGCGGACGCGGCACCAAGGTCCAGGTGTTGTTTCTTTCAAGGGCAGTCATCTCCTTTTTCATCGCATCAATCCAGTGTGTTTCTTTGGCAGCAATTTTGTAACTTCTGGGATCAGTTGTAGTATGCAAGGCCATAATCAAAGGATCTGAGAATGATATGTTGGCGTTGTGTTTAGGGTTGGGTTTGAAAACCCCAGCCTTTGCACGAGTTATCATAGGATGACCTGTTGAGGAGTGAGCCCGAGTTGGAGGAGCAGCAGCTGGAGTTTGATGGATTGAACCAGTTGTGACAGCGGCTGGATCATGATCATCAGGCCCACTGTCTGAATCCGATGAAGATGAGTCCATGTCTGGATCAGGTTGTTGGGCCACAAGGTCGTCATGTGGAATGTGTTGTTGTTGGGCCCGATCATCATCATCACATAGATTACAGCCCTTCGATCTTGTGGGGGCTGGTGATGTAGTTGATTCGGAGAATGGTTGTTGTTGGCAAGTCGTACTCGAGCTGGCTGTATCAACATCAAAAGAGGTTAGCAACAATTGATTATAATTATTAGTGTTATTTGTTCCAGAAAATGGAAACAATTGCTCATCAAATCGAGCGTGTCTTGTTATATATAATCGATTTGTGGTTGGATCAAGACATTTGTATCCCTTGTATTGAGCCGAGTACCCCAAGAATATGCATGGTAGCGAGCGAGGAGCAAGTTTGTGTTCAGCATAATCCCGAAGATATGGAAAAACACGACATCCAAATATGCGAAAGTTATTATAATTGGGCATGCGATCAAACAAGACCTCAAACGGAGATTTCCCGTTAGTTGACTTTGTCAGAAGTCGATTAATTATGTATATCGCACTACTAAAAGCATCAACCCAATATGTTGTAGGTACTTTGGCATTGAAGAGAAGTGCTAGTCCAGTCTCCACGATATGTTGGTGTTTGCGTTCAACACGACCATTTTGTTGTGGTGGTATGGGCATGATAATCGGTGAAACGTCCCATTGTCATTAAGTATAGCCTTGACATGACGGTTGACAAACTCAGAGCCACCGTCACTTTGAAAAACCTTGATTTTACGGGAGAGTTGAGTTTGCACAAGTTTAATAAATGATGTTAATACCTCATAAAACCGGGTTTTTGTTTTCAGCGGATAAAACCAAGTAAACCTTGAGTGTTCATCAACAAAAGCAACATAGTAACGATAAGCATCTTTAGACATAACCGGTGAAGGACCCCAAAGGTCACAATGAACAAGGTCTAAAGGATTAGCTGCTCGTTTATCATTAAGATCAAAACTGAGTTTGTGGCTTTTAGCCAGTTGACACGTTGAGCATATGTTAGGTTTAGGCAAGATAGACGTAACATTAACGACACCCATTTTATTTAATAATGAAACAACATCAAAAGAAACATGGCCTAAACGGCTGTGCCATTGTTCAAACGATGCCTTTGGGGTAGTCGTGGCGGCAAAAGCAACATGATCATTCTTCAAGACATACAGCCCATTCTCACATATTCCCCGGGCTAGAGTTCGTTTCGTTGCTCGATCTTGAATAGCAAAATTTGGATATGAGAACAGTACATCAACATTGTTATCAACCGTTAGTTTGCTTATCGAAAGTAGATTCTTGGTGATATGTGGGACAACTAGGACATCACGTAAAGCAATATTAGGATTAACATAACTTGAGCCTTTATGAGAAATAGGTAAAGTGTCACCATTACCAAACGTGACATAATTCTTACCCACGGACGGAGCTGAGTGGGGAATATGAGAGGTAGAGCCAACCATGTGGTCCGTTGCACCCGTATCAACATGCCAATCAGGACTTGAGGTGGTAACATGGCACTGAGCCTGAAAAGCTTGGGCAATTTGAGCTTCATTCAAGTGTGACTGATTAGGTTGAGCCACGGATTGATTTAACAACGAGTAACAATTATTAGCCTTATGTCCCGGTTTACTGCACCACTGACAAATTTCAGTATTCTGAAAACGTCCTCGTCCACCACGGTTACCACGAAAGCCACCTCTGTTGTTGTTTCGATGTCCACGACCTCGATAGTTTCCCGAGCGATTCTGTTGTGCTGTAAAAGCAAGTGCAGAGGATTGATTATTATGAACACTTTTAGAGAAGAATTCAATACCTTCTACTTGTGATTGTAGATCACGAAGTGTTATGTCAGGCCGGGCAGCACGAATTGCAACCGAGAAAGTCTCAAAAGCCGGTCCTAGACCACGATAGAACCAGCGAACCTTGTCAGATTCACTGACCGGATGTCCAATAGCGGCAAGTTGATCGAGAATCACTTTAAACTTCCTACCGAATTCGGCAACAGTGGCATCACCACGGGTGAGAGCTTGCAACTGATCTTGTAAATTTTGAACCCTTTCAGTGGAGGAATTCGAGTATGCAGCGGCTAAGGCAACCCACTTTGCTCGAGCCGTTTCGTGACCAATGGTTTCAGAGAAGGCGTCTTCGGTTAGAGACGCATTAAGAAGAATAATGGCTTTCCGATCTGCATTTTTCCAAGCTTCAAACACGGGATTGGGAGCAGTTTTGTTATCGGCAGTGATGGTGGCGGGTGGGGCAAGGTTAGAGCCATCAATATGAGACATTAGGTCTTGAATCTCAAAGAGGGGTAACATCTGATTGCTCCATAGAAGATAGTTGGAGGATGATAACTTGATTTGTATTGAATGTAAGATGTTGTTCATGGTGATTGCTTGTTCAGAAGAAGATGAAGAAGACATGGTGAAGGAGATGAAGTGAAGGGTTATGGCAGAAGAGGGAGGGAAGATGGGAAGGCTAAAAGCTGGCGTATGATACCATGTGAATAGGTGAAACTCCTTACCAAAATGGTAGGAGGCAATAGTATTATATACACAAATAAAGATGTACATAAATACAAAGTAATGAATGAATAAATAAATACAAGAATATGAAAAGCTATTGTTTAACACCGTGCACGCACGGGGTTTTACACATATCAAATTTATTTTAAAATGTTAGTTTAATAAATGGGCATATAAGAATTTAACAATGTTTAATGTTTTGTAAATATGATATTACACGCACTGGGTTCAAACTATAAGTTACAACTAATAATTATATTTTAAACAATTTTTTTTGTGCGTACTTATAATTCGTGCTTTGATTTTGATACTTATATAGGGTTTTGTAAAATATATATGTATATAATTTTTAAATTAGAGACTAACTGGTTTGGTCCCTGAGACTAACTGTCGTTAGTATTTTTCTGTTAGCTAACGAACGTTAGCAACAAACATTTGCAACGTAGGTCCTTTATACTAACGACCGTTTATACTTAACTTAAAATTTGGGTTTCTTATTTTTTTTTTCAAATACCTTTATACATGTTTTTGTATACATGTTTTTATACACGTTTTTGTATACACATTTTTATACACACATTTTTATAAATATTTTTACACACACCTTTTTATACACACATTTTTATACACGCATTTATACACACATTTTTATACACGTTTTTATACACATATTTTTATACACGTTTTTATACACACATTTTTATACACGCATTTATACACATATTTTTATACACGCATTTATACACATATTTTTATACACGTTTTTATACACACATTTTTATACACGCATTTATACCCACATTTTTATACACGTTTTTATGCACATATTTTTATACACGTTTTTATACACACATTTTTACACACGCATTAATACACACATCTTTATACACGTTTTTATACATGCATTTTTATACACACATTTATACACGTTTTTGTGTGTATACACGTTTTAATATACATATTTTTATATATGCATTTATACACATATTTTTATACACGTTTTTATACACATATTTTTATACACGTTTTTATACACACATTTTTATACACGCATTTATACATATATTTTTATACACGCATTTATACACACATTTTTATACACGTTTTTATACACACATTTTTATACACGTTTTTATGCACACATTTTTATACACGTTTTTATACACGCATTTTTACACACACATCTTTATACACGTTTTTATACATGCATTTTTATACACACATTTATACATGTGTGTATAAAAACGTGTGCATTAAAATGTGTATAAAAATGCGTGTATAAATGAGTGTATAAAAATATGTGTATAAAAACGTGTAAAAATGTGTGTATAAAATAATGCGTGTATATAAACGTGTATTAAAATGTGTGTATAAAAACGTATATAAAAATATGTGTATAAATGTGTGTATAAAAACGTGTATAAAAAGGTGTGTATAAATGTGTGTATAAAAACGTGTGTATAAAAACATGTATAAAAAGGTGTGTGTAAAAATGTGTATATAAATGTGTGTATAAAAATGTGTGTAAAAATGTGTGTATAAAAACGTGTATAAAAATATGTGTATAAATGTGTGTATAAAAATGTGTATATACAAACGTGTATAAAAATATGTGTATAAATGTGTGTATAAAAACGTGTGTAAAGATATTTGGAAAAAAAAATTAAGAAAACCAAATTTTAAGTTAAGTATAAACGGTCGTTAGTATAAAGGACTAACGTTGCAAATGTTTGTTGCTAACGTTCGTTAGCTAACGGAAAAAAACTAACGACAGTTAGTCTCAGGGACCAAACCCGTTACGGGTCACAACCATAGGGACTGGATCCGTCAAAAAAAATTTAGGGATTATTTCTGTTAAACCCGACAGACCACAGGGACCATTTTGTTTGCTATATAGGCTTATGGAAGCTTTTATAAGTCATAAGCTTCTATAAGCCCAAGCTAATCAAATTACTTAAATACCTTTTAAAATATAATGGATTAGCATGCAAAAGCTAAAAATATATCTAAATTTAATTTGATGTACTTTTATGCAATTTTACATTAATAAGCTTGAATTTCAATCAATTTGTCAAACAACTTTATAAAAATAGTAGCTCCAGCTAGGGGTGTTATTCGGGTTGACCCGGTCGGGTTCGGGTCAATCCAGCCGGGTCAATTCGGGTCAATCCAGCCGGGTCAATTCGGGTCAACGCTAAAAAAAACATACCTGAACCCGACCTTGTTTAGAACTCGGGTCGGGTCAATTCGGGTTCGGGTTCGGGTATACGCCATTTAAAAATGATACAATTTTGGTGTTTAAACTTGAAATACATAAAAATTAGAAAGAAAAAAAAATCAAACTCGGGTCACTCGGGTTGACCCGAACCCGAGTAAGATACATATATTAAACCCTAACCCGACTTTGTTTAGAACTCGGGTCAATTCGGGTTGACCCGATTGACCCGAATATAAATTTGAACCCGATTGACCCAACCCGAATAGCCATACTCGGGTTAGGTCGGCTTTTATAGCACCCCTAGCTTTAGCTTTCGACTTATAACATAAGCCTCAACCTAGCCCTAGCTTCACCTCTAACTCATTTTGCCAAACCCTTCTTATAAAACAAAAACAAAATTGTTTCTAAGCATGTTCTACTGTTCTAGAGACTAAAAGAAAATCTAATTGAAAATATGAGGACTAAAACTGCAATAAGCTAAAGAATAAAATGATGTTTCTTACTAGTACAGTATTAAAAGGGTTAAATGAGGGATTCAACACTTCGAATATCCAGCTTCGTACACAACACCCCTAATCAGTTTCACCAGTCAACGACTCCTCAGCCGGCAAGCTTACTATCAACATAGTACTAGTACATTTCAAGCTGGTATACTTTCTATCATAAGCATTTTGTTTTAGCTTATTTGCTAGAGATGGCAATTTGTGCCAAAAATGAAAAAATAGACTAATTTTGACTAATTTGTAAAAGATTTGGGCATATTTAACCCATTTTTTTTTTTAAATGGGCACATATTTTTCTCGATTAGAGAACATTATAATCGTTTTTGAAGAAAAACTTATATATATAATATATTTAATTTTTTAATATAAATGGGGCATTACGTTTAAGAAATTTATTTCGTCATTTTCGGTCTTCTATAAAGCGATAGTGTATAACATATGCCCGTTTAGCCCGTGCTCGTTTAAGCCGGTGCCATTCTAGCCCGTGCCCATGCCCGCCCGTTTTGCAACCTCTAAATGCAGCCATCACAATGAATTTATTTTTCTATAAATGCACCTAGTTTCCAGATTCAGGGTATTACCATTTTATGTGTTGATCATTAACATAATATTTGTTTATTATTCATTGATCACATTTTCAAAAAGCATTCTTGGAAAATGGGTCGGCCACAAGCATACTGTGAATGAAAGATAACTGCAATGGCTTACTTGCTTTGTATATGTTGTATTTCATATAAAGGTGGAAGATGATGAAGTGTTAGAGTACCAAGACATAATTAAGGCTGCGTCACATTCTCTCAAGGTGACTTTTCCTCTTCTACCTATTCATCAGTATTGTTTTGTAATTGTATATGATGTATCAATTTTTGCTTCTTCGCTATGCAGATTTCCAGCAGGTCCCTATAAAACGATGAAAAAAGGATTTAGAGTACATGTCAAAACTCAATTCTTATCCACACTAACCACATACACAGTAAGCCTTGTCTTTAGCTATTCCTACACACCCTACATACGTTATAAATTTGGATATCTTGACCTCCAATACAAATTAGAAGGGGAGACAGAAACATCAACTGTTTACTTTGCAGATCTTAGAGAAGATGGGTTATTTTGGGCTGAATTGTATCAATTCACTAGTGTCAGGAGAAGTGTCAATCTTATAATTATTTTTGAAGAAATTAAAGATTGTTTAGAAGGAGAAGGCATCATGTTTCAGCCCTTGGAAAAGGTAAGTTGACGAATTCAGGTTATTCATCTTAGTGATTTTTAAATGAGGAATCAGAGACGGACACAGGATTTTTGTGAGGGTGTTGCACAATTTTTTCTTTTATGATTATGAGTACTAAAGTTGCATGATGAAGAATTTATCAAAAAAATTGGGGGTTGCACGTGTCAAAAAATGTCGCATTTTATCAAAAATTTACACTTCGTGACCTAAAATAGGGTGTGGCCCGTGCCACACCCGGCTCCCATGTGGGTCCGTCCCTGTGAGGAATACTGGTAGATGAGATCTACTTATTGGACTGACCAAAGCTTGAGCTTCAGTTCTTTTCTAATTTTGGATTAATAGCCGATATATGTTATAAGTCATAGATTGAAAATCAGCTGTTCGAGGATGAGAAAGTGGATATGCAAACCGTAATGGATTCAGAAATAAAAGTGTCCAAAGATAGTACAGAGTGGACAATGAAGAAGGATCGCTACTCAATTCTTTTCCAATACTTCGTATCTATCTAATATAATAAACGAGAGTTTTGTACCACTCTATAAAGCACCCGATGCAATTAATTCTCTGACGTGTAACAAATACTATTGGCTGGTAAAGTAGGAAAGTACAACACTGCTTCTTCATTCTTCATCCACAGCTTCTTGCATACGCTTCTTCAAAACCCTTCTTGACTCAAATTGGCAGTTTCGCGTATTCAATTAATGAAAGAAACCATATTTTTGGATAGTCATTCATTGTCATTAAAACATACACGCTCCTCCTGATTCATTGTCATTCAATCTTCGGTTTCAAAACGCACACACGCTCCAAAAATAAAAGTTTCGAGATCAACATTCAATTTACAATCTTCCTCTAATTCAGGTCCGAAAATTCGTGTTATTGAATCAAACTCAATGAGTTTTTTTTTTTAATCGGGTTTTTTTTTTTTTTTTTTGAATCAAACTCAATGAGTTTTTTTTTTTTTCTAATCGGGTTGTCAATCTTCTCCTTAATTTTGTTATGATTTGATTTATCCTGTGTTCTTTTATTTAATTTTCACTATAGAATTGATCAAATAAGTTGCTTAATTTGTTCATGAATGGATTTTGTTTGTGTCATTGTTTTTTTAATGCAGGCATAGTATGTGGGAATCTAGAATGAGTAAAAACCTCATGAATCAAGTAATTGTGTGCCCACAACATGTTTGATGAAATGATTATGAAACCAAATTGTTTGATGAAATGTATGTATGAACCAAATATGAATTGGAGTCGTCCATTTTATCTGTGTGCTTTTTAGTGTGTGTGAGTTGGTGAGTGTATTAAAAGAATCTTTGAAGCAGATGATTATAATTTTGTTGCTTACCTTTTGGGATGGATATATGCACACATATGACAAGAAAGAACATAGACTGACGTTTAATGAATATTTTTTCTACAAATTTAAGGTTTTAAGAACTAATGAATTGTGTTGTTGTATTGTAGTGTAGTGTCACTCTCTATATGTGTAAAGATGAAGACTTGTGTTTGTTGCTTTTATTATGATGTGGGGTTTGGTTGTTGGCTCAAAGTTCTTATCTGGTCTAGCGGTGGGGTTTGCTTGCACATTTTGTCTGTCATAGTGTTAGGGGAATATTTGTCTGTTTGATCCGAATTAGAGTGTATGTATACTCCTGTCTATGTTACGATTAAGAGCATCAATTTTTTTTTTTTAATCTTTTGTTTTAGTTGTTTGCAACACTCTATAAGTTAATGTTTTGGTCTTTGATGTTCTGCTGAATTCTGTGAAATGTTGTGCTTTCAGTTCTTAGTAAGTAATATAACGGGTAGATTAATAGAGTGACTAACGGCATATGTGGTGTTCGTTGTTTTTTGGTCAGGTGACTGGGTTTCAAGCTCGGTTGGTGCTAATTTTATGCCTCATATCATCAACGTTAACACAGGAGAGGTATAGTATTTGTCTATAGTAATATCTGTTTTGAATAATGTTGAGTCAAAGTTAATGTTAGTGTATATGAATTAATATTTGGGTTTCATTAGGATGTGACAATGAAGATTATATCGTTCTCCCAACAAGGACCCCGCGCAATATGCATTCTGTCTGCAAATGGTATCATTTCCAGTGTTACCCTTCGACAACCCGACTCCTCCGGTGGCACATTGACTTATGAGGTACTCAAGCATAATTAGTCTATATTCCTTAATCCTCTATTTGATGACTTCTCGTTAGGCTGACATCCCATTTTTCGTCTTTCTTAAGGGTCGTTTTGAGATACTCTCATTGGCAGGAACGTTTATTCCATCCGAGAGTGGAGGAATACGAAACAGATCCAGTGGGATGAGTGTTTCTTTGTCAAGTCCAGATGGGCGGGTCGTTGGTGGCAGTGTGGCGGGTCTACTGGTGGCTGCCAGTCCTGTGCAGGTATATATTGGTTTCCATATGATTAAATTTGTAGCTTTTTACCAATCAAACACGTCATTTATGACTGTTTTTGGTGATAAAACCAGATTATCGTAGGAAGTTTCTTGATGGGTGTCCAGCAAGAACAGAAATCTGCCAAAAAACCGAAACTTGATAACATAGCAATCACAATGCCAACTACCGCTGCAGTCCCCGTCTCAGTCCCGGTTCCAGTTTCGTTAGCAGTTCCAGTACCTGTACAGGCACCGGCACCAGCACCAACAACAAATCCCGAGACCAATGAGTCTTATTCTGCTAAACAAAATCTGACATCACCTACGTTTCGTGGTGATGGTTGGATGATCTCCACTGGTATATGTATATGTTAACCATGACTATGACAAAGTAAAGTTAATTTTTGTTCAAATCACCTTCTGTCTCTTCTAATTATACCCTGATATTCTTATATAAATTTCGTATTCTAACCGTTGCTTCTAACCAGATATTTGTCCCTGTCCATAAAGAAATACATTGGTGCTTGGCTATCATCAACAAAAAAGAAAAAAAGTTTCAGTATCTCGACTCCCTTGGAGGAATTGATAAACAAGTAATGGGGGTATTGGTATGTCTATCTTCCATGTCTTCTTATATTCATGCCAATATGGAACTTTTTACTTCCGCTTCTTGCTGGGTTTAAGTTAATTGGAAGTACACATGACATCTTATTTTTGTGTCATGTTCTTCAGGAGCAATACATTGTGGATGAGGTGAAAGATATATAACGGGTAAGACATTGATGTTACTTCTTGGAAGCAAGAATTTGTCACGAACCTTTCTAATCAGCAGAACGGGTATGTCTGATTTGAAACTTTACTAAAAAAATAAAATGGGATTATTTGGGAGAATCTCATCATACAAGCCCGCCACCTTATATAATACTGATGATGACAAAACTAAGGGGAAACCAAATGCATATGCTCCATGAATTCGAAAATCAGGCTATGATTATGTTTAAACGTCCTTTTATATGATCAAGAAGTCAAAGTCCCAATATTTGTTTTTTATCTTCGCATTCATTTGAAAGGATAATTGTGATTCGATATTGATCATGACTTTGTTTTTGGCCAGGTTTGACTGTGGTGTATTTATGATCAAATATGCCGACTTCTATAGCAGGGACATCGGGCTCTGCTTCAAGCAGGTAAACTGTTACAAACAGTCTCTCTTCTCTTTTAACTTTTGTGAGGGATACATTTCTATTAAATGAGGTCTTCCATGACATGATAATATGAATAGAATTTTACAGTACTTTGATGTGCTTTATTAAGTAAATTGCATAAATATGCCCATTCATGAAAATGTTGGGCATTAAACATGAACTACCTATATATTGTTTATATATGTTGTTTGGAAATCATAAAATTATTTAAAGGTGACAAATTAGGCGGTCTAGGCTATATGTCAAAACGGGTGCGTTTTGTGACGGGTCAGTCCATTGGCCTTAAAATTACTATAGAGATATCAAATGACTCATTTAGAATTACAATGGTCTTGATGTACGTTAGCCTTTCTATTTGATGGTAAGAAACCAACTCCATGTTCGAATGTATACATTATAAAGACCCCAAATTATGTTTCTTTAGTTTTGTCAGTAACAGGTTCCATACATTGATCTTTTTCTTTTGCGCTTATCCGATATTTGTTGATGTATCCGTGGGATTACAAGTGACCAGCACGTGTAAGACAAGAAAGGTGAAAATGAGTCCATTTCAAGTTCATATCACAACACATACCTGTCATACCACAACCGTCTAAGACACCACATAACTCATTTTCAACTACTCGAAGCACGGCAAAAGCAACACAAGCTACAAGTGAATTGGTAATTTGGCAAAGCGAGCAAGAAACGAAACAATGCGAGCAACTAAGTGAATAGCAATAACGAAAAGTTGGTCACTGCAATATTTATTGACATTAAAAAAATTCATTAAATGTATGCCATTAATTAAGTTTTAGCCGAAGCAGGCACAAGTCTTTTATCGCTTCATTCAGATATTTAACTTATTATTCTCTTAATGAAATGACGAAACATGTTTATGTTTGTTGTTGTTTCTTACTTTATTCGTGCACGTAACTACTTATTGAATAATTTCTTTAGAATTTCCCGTGAATCCACATAATTGCTTTAAAAGTGGGAGTCCCGATTATGTTGTTGCGAAACATTGATCAAGCCAATGGTTTGTGCAATGGAACAAGACTCCAAGTTCTTAAATTAACGAGAACTTCTATTCACGCACAAATCATTAACGGAACCAACTTTCGAAAAACGGTAATCATACCAAGGTTGAGAGTTACTCCGTCTGATAAGCGTTTACCACTTAAGATTGTCAGGAAACAATTTCCTATTTCACTTTCATTTGCAATGACAATTAACAAAAGGCAGGGTCAATCGTTATCAAAAGTTGGTTTGTACCTCCCCTGACTTTTTTTCACACATGGACAACTATATGTTGTTGTCTCAAGAGTTAAAAGCAAACGTGGTTTGAAGGTTTTCGTTTGTGATCAAGATGGAAATATGTCTAAAACTACTACAAATGTCGTGTACAAAGAAGTACTTGAAGGCCTATGAACAAGGTTGAAGAGGTATGTGCAATATACATGTTATAAGTTTTTTTTTTCCATATTTTAAATTATAATGCATTATGAATCATGAACTGCTTTTACTTATATTTTCTAAGTAATGTTAGGTGTGCATGGAATTGGCATTTGGTACGAAATTGGTGTTTGCTCACATACGTCATTTGCTATTCAAGACCTTCAAGTTTGTAGACGACAACGGCATCGATGTTTATTATTTTAATTGTTAGTAACTCAATTGATTGTCGAATAATCATGTATTATCTAATTGTTTTTCTCATATATTAATGAAACATGTTTACTTTCGTCGTTTTCTTATTATCTCATTTTCATATTTCTTTAAAAACCCCGTGAATCCACGGGTCTTTAAGCTAGTTGAAAATAATCAAGAGTTATATTTTATATGAAAGATTAATTGCTGTCATCATCAAAATCTTTTTAGAGTAATTGTTGCTATATTTGTTTCTCATATCCATTTTGAATGATAGCGGTTTTCTGTTGATAAATATGGAAAGAAATGTCTAAAGCTATCAGCAAGAGCAGCCTGCTATTTAAAAAAAGAAAACACTACTTCATACGCTACTTGGGAGTCTTCTCCCAATTCAAGTTTTTTTCTCTATTTCCCTACTAGTTCTCTTGTACAACTTTATATCTTTTGCAGCCACTTACCAATTTGCATTACCATTTTAAAACCAGCTGATGTCATACACATTCTGAATCTGAGTACTCATGTTCTATGAGGAAATTATATGTATACATATTTCTCTAGCTCACGCACACCTTAGGCCCATGTAAACTGTGCCAGAACTTGCCAAAATCTCATACGTAGTAATTTTTGAAGTGATGCTATTATTTACCTCATGTGGTCAACAAAAATCGTGTATATGATTGAATGATTCAATATATATATATATATATATAGTGAGACTTTCTTGCGAGAACCATTTTATCTGCGAGAACTGAGAGAACCACAAAAAACATACATGCACGCCTTCAATAATTGTATTTTTGCACATATGTTCTAAAAACAACATATATGTTTTTAAAAAAACATAGTTGTTCTAAAGAATTTGATAAGAAATTGGAAATACAACATTTTTCTTTGAAGGTGTGCATGTATGTTCTTATAAGGCGTGCAACGACAATATTGCGGCCTTGTGTAAGGTTTTTGTGAAAAAAGAGGATGAGTTCATGATGATATTGAAGAACATAGGTGGATACTTACGATTATTGATGATTTGCATGCATTTTTATTTTATTTTAAAAGGCGTGCATGTATGTTTTTTGTGGTTCTCTCAGTTCTCGCAGATAAAATGGTTCTCGTAAGAAAGTCCCCCTATATATATATATATATATATATATATATATATATATATATATATATATATATATATATAAAATTATAGTAAATGATGGATAAATTTGTACCTCCCGGTATGCCATAAACTCTAACAAAATAGTCTTTTAGGACATTGCTTTGGTGTGTTATAGCATGAAATTTTCTATTGAATAATTCCACTCAATTTAAATGTCATCTCTCTTTAAAGTTGACATGCGTTTTGACCAATTGTTTAGTTTATGAGTTATCTTTAAGAAAATATATAGATAGCTTTTTCCAGTCTTATGAAAATATAGCAGGTGCACATGATAATATATAAACAACACATTAGTTGGCTTCTGCTGCTATGAGACTATGAGTAATTATGTAACGCACAACATATACTTTTTTATGTTTTCAGTTTTTGAGAAGTGGTTGTAGTAACGGGCTGTCGCCATGTTATAATTCGTAGCTTCATTAAATCCCAAGTAGTATCACCCGAAACAAAATATGCAAGTTGCCTTGTCTACAAATTACAAGATCACTCCACACCTGCTGCTCTCATGGAAGTGAACAAAGAATCTGATTATTGGTATATCTATTTAGTAAGCCCTCCAAACACTTCAGTTATTGGGCAAAAGCTTGATAAAAACACTCACAATTCATTAAGTAGACTTAAACTGAATGCAAAATCGCAACGGAGGAGCGATGGTTGGATGGAAGTAAAATTATGGGAGTTTCAAACCGAAACTACATTTAGAACAGTCTCTTTGCGTCTTACGTTAAGGCCTTTATGGTCCAAGGATAGTAGAATTATTCTAGAAGGCATTGAACTTAGTGTAGGTTTTTATAATAATATGTCATACATAATTAAATACAATAAACATCAAAGAAATATGCGGAAGCGTATAGATCAAATAACATATAATTAATTAACCGAATATAAAAAGTATGCGTACCTTTTAGCAATTCTTCAACAATCAACTTTATGAACCCTAATTAGGGTTTATGTGGATTATAAGAATTGTCCCTTACCGTTTTACAATTCAATCCAAGATACTAACAATAGTGTGTTAGTATCACGTTCTTGTACATACGTACTAATACCAAGTTAACGTTATGCTAGTAAAAGAACACAAAACAATTTTAGATTTCAAAAATCAAACCAATCGACCCTAATGGGTGTTTGTTCGATCGGCCAAGAAAACAAGGAGAGGAAAGGGTATAATGTGTATGCAAGAGTACCCAATAATGAACCCCTAGCCTTGTTTATATAGGTGAGTAAACTTAGAGGACAAGTTAGACTAGGATTAGGAAATCCCTAGCCTAACCGATCGGCCTAACCGCCCATAGGGGCTTCCGGATCTTTCCCGACCTCTAATTTACATACTAGCCCTTCCTTTTATTATTTAACGGTCGTTAGTCAATTATCATTTATTACTTAACATCCGTTAGTCGTTTTGTGTATTTAATAATTAAATATAACCTTTTATATTAAATTATTAATCATTAACTCTTCATACGTAAAGTGTGCAATCCCGTGATCTCGAGTTCGATCCTAACATACACTACTAATTTATGTCCATAAAACTAACAGCTCCCACTTGGACATATCTTAATAGTGTAATCACATTGTT
The DNA here is from genome assembly GCA_021014915.2 of Artemisia tridentata subsp. tridentata. NCBI lineage: Eukaryota > Viridiplantae > Streptophyta > Magnoliopsida > Asterales > Asteraceae > Artemisia > Artemisia tridentata. The sequence continues at coordinate 37,956,700 of CP139505.1, forward strand.
TAGCGTCTAGCAACACGTCAATGCCTCTAATACAACTTGAGTAAGGCCTTCTGGAAAAACCTTTTGATGATTCATCATCATTATTATCCTTTTGTTTCTAATACCATATTAAATAAGGATATGGATCTAAGTCATTCCTTATTTAACTATTCTGTTTCTCGTTGTTTGTGATTGAACAAGATTACCAAATCTTTGAGATAGATCTTGGGCGTGGCCACGCAAACATCTTGTCAACCCTACGAGGGGCCTAGCAGTATTAAACTCCAAAATGAATTTGAAGGAACAAATTCTTTATTGACTACAAGCAAAACCCATGAACTTTGTAACACTTCTGAAAACAATCCTTATGACTACCAGTTACGTATAGCGTTAAATTGTTCCACAAAAATGCACTACATCTATGACAGTTATCTGGTATCTCAAGTCTGAGGATAACTATTCATGATTTACTTAATAACAATATCCATAAAGTATAATCATGTAGTTTGGGATAAGTCCTATATTCAATTCATTGAATATCATGTGAATTTGGTATGTCAACGCATCAATATACTTTCAAGTATATTTTACCAAAACTCATATTTGTCTTAGTTTAATGATATTCCCATATCATTAATTGACAATGGACGATTTATAACAACTAATTTATTTATGGATTTAAACATGCAAATATATGACACAATATTAAAGAATGAAAAATAAACATAACAAATACTTTATTTCATTAAAAGATAATAAATGTTTACAATATCCTTTATCCAAATACTAATCACAGTCATTCATGAAACTACTAGCTAAAGGAAGTCCAATGCCATTGGCAAGTTCAGTAAGTTTTTCTTTAGATAAAGCCTTAGTGAAAGGATCAGCTAAGTTATCATCTGTGTGAACTTTCAGTAGATTAATTTCACCTTCGCGGACTTGATCCCGAACATAGTGATACTTCCGTAGAAAATGTCTGGTGCCCTTCATGACTCCAGGTTCATTGGCAAATATGATTGCAGCAGAATTGTCGCAATACATATTAATAGGTGATTCAATTGAAGGCATAACACCAAGCCCTGAAATGAATTTCCTAATCCAAACAGCCTCCATTGCAGCTTCTGAAGTAGCTATGTATTCAGCTTCTGTTGCAGACATCGCAATTGTACTCTGCTTCTTACTCTTCCATTAATAACAAAGACATAACCCGTCTGAGACTTCGTATCATCTTTATCACATTGCCAGGATGCATCACAGAAACCTATAACATCAAGTTCTGCATCTGGATTTCCACCATACACTAGAAACATATCTTTTGTATTTCTTAGATACTTGAGAATATGTTTAACAGCAATCCAGTGAAGTTCACCTGGATTCTGTTGATATCGACTGGTGATATTTTGAGCGAACGCCACATCTGGCCTTGTGCATCTAACCACATACATGATAGATCCTACAACCGAAGCATAAAGAACTTTACTCATGCGTGCCACCTCTGCAGGTGTTGAAGCACACATTTCGCTACATAAGCCATGCTTTACTTCCATTGGAAAATATCCTTTCTTGGAATTTTTCATATTGAATCTCTTCAATATTTTATCAATGTAAGCACTTTGACTTAATCTAATTAACCGCTATGATCTATCTCTGTAGATCTTGATTCCCAGAATGTATGCAGCTTCCCCTAAATCCTTCATAGAAAAACACTTTCCAAGATATGCCTTAACATTTTGCAAACTTGGAATGTCTTTTCCCATAATTAATATGTCATCAACATATAGGATAAGGAAAGTAACATCACTCCCACTAGCTTTGTGATATACACATAGCTCATCAAGATTCTGAGTAAACCCAAACTTTTTGATTTCTTTATCAAATCTCTTATTTCATTGTCGTGATGCTTGCTTCAAACCATAAATGGATCTTTGAAGTTTGCATACACGGTTTGGAAATTGTGGATTCACAAAACCCTCAGGCTGCGCCATATAGATGTCTTCATCTAGGCGACCATTTAAGAAGGCGGTTTTGACATCCATTTGCCAAATCTCATAATCATAGTACGCTGCTATAGCTATGAGAATCCTAATAGCCCTAATGTCTGCTACAGGAGAAAATGTCTCCTCGTAGTCAACCCCATAGGTTTGAGTAAAGCCTTTAGCTACCAGATGAGCCTTATAGGTGTGTACATTGTCATCCATGTCAGTTTTCTTCTTGAAGAGCCACTTACTTCCAATGACTTTAGCATTGGGAGGAAGGTCTAATTCAATCCAGACTTCGTTATCTCTCATTGATTGCATTTCCCCATTTATTGCTACTACCCATTTATCCTTTTGAGGATCATTCATGGCAGCCCTATAATTAGCAAGTTCTCCAAGATCCCCTAATATAGTTTCCTCAACTTCTACGTTTAGACATAGACGTTCAGGAGCACGTACAGTCCTTGCAGACTTACGAATGGGAACAACTTCAGGTGGAGGACCCAGACTCTTAGGTTCCACAGGAAGTTCGCTAGTGTTTTCAGAAGGTAATGCATCTTCATGATCATCTTCCAGATCATAAATTCTCCCACTGAATTCTTGAGATATGAGATACTTTTCAAGAAAGTCTCCATACCTAGCAACAATTACTTTGTTTTCAGGTGGGTAGTAAAAGTAGTAACCCATCGTTTCCTTTTGGTATCCTACAAAGATAAACTTTACAGATCTTTGTTGAAGTTTATCTGCTGAGTCACGTCTAACATATGCCTCGCAACCCCAGATCTTTAAATAAGACAAGTTAGGAGCTTTACCATTCCATATTTCATATGGTGTCTTATCAACCTTCTTGGTGGGAACCATATTTAGAATACGAACTGTAGATTCTAAAGCATAATCCCAAAAGGATAAAGGAAGAGTTGTAAGATTAAACACTGATCGCACCATATCTAACAATGTACGATTTCTTCTCTCAGATACACCATTTTGTTGTGGAGTATATGGAGATGTGAGATGCTGGACAATTCCATTCTCAGCTAAATAATCTTTAAACTCTTGGCTTAGGTATTCACCGCCTCTATCGGATCGAAGAGCTTTAATCTTCTTTCCTAGTTGCAATTCTACTTCTGCTTTGAAAACCTTAAATGTTTCAAACACCTCATGTTTATGTTTAAGTAAATAAACATAACCATAACGGCTGAAATCATCTGTAAAGGTTAAGAAGTAGCTAGCACCTCTCCTTGACACATGTCTAAGTGGTCCACATATACCAGTATGTATCAAACCAAGTACATCAGAAGCTCTTTCCATATAACTATGAAAAGGTTTCTTCGTCATCTTCCCAGATATACAAGACTCACATCGTGTTGCAGCTTTATCATGCGAGTCTTGCCTATATGAGCAAGTCTACAGTGCCAAAGGTAAGAAGAATTCAAGTCTGACTTTATTCTCTTACTAATGCTAAACATCGAATTATTTTTATTGGATACATTATCAAACATGTCAATCTCAAACACACCATTCACAGCAATAACATTAAAATAAAAAATACCATTTAAAGAAACAGAAATTCCATTACTAGTGATAGCGTGAATAAAACCAAGATCCAACAATAAAGAAAAGGAAACAACACCTCTAATAATAGAAGGTGCATAATAACAATTATTTAATGACAATACTAATCCCGAAGGCAAAACTAAATTAAACACTCCTATGGCTTCGACAGCTGCAGGTGCTCCATTGCCCACATGCAGATATTGCTCCCCATAAGACAGCTTCCTTTCAACTCTAAACCCCTGCAGTGTATTACATATGTGAATACCACATCCAGTATCATATACACAAGAATTAATTTTATGATTTAGAGTAAATAATTCAATCATAAATAAGTTACCTGAAGTACTGGCGACCTGCCCAGACTTTTTGTTCTTATTTGCTCGCAACTCTCCGAGATAAAGAGGACAATTCCTCTTCCAGTGACCCACTACATGACAGTAGTGGCGCCAAAAAAGTGATGCGTGGTTTTGCGACCTTACAACAGGTTTTACCTCTCGAGGGATCTCAAGAGGCTTACAACCCCACCAGGCAGTGTACCTGACCGATGTAGTATAGTGTAGTGGTAAGTACGGGGGATTGATCGTTCTCCACAGGGAATAGTGTTCGTTAGGTATGAAAAAACTACTCTAATTAGGTCTAAGGGTGAAGGAAGATTCTTTTTTGTATTTTTATATTTTATGAAAGCAAGTAAAATCTCTGGTTTTGGAAGAAGGGGCGGAATTAGTTGCTAATCAACTAACCCAAAAGCTACTAATTAAACTAATGTGCAGGAAAGTAAACTAGGGTTCTACAAGGGAAGTGAAGCGTATCTACCTATGATGTATTACTCCTTGCTAGCTATCCAATTCTACCTATTGAATTGTCACACCTTGTTTTAATTGACGGGTTGTATTCCTTAATACCATTCGTGGGGTGGCGTATGTACTTCCCCAACTCTATAAGCTCCTACTTCACTCCTATGTCGAGCCGGCTAAGAAGCTCCTAACATGGGATCACTAGAATTCGCTCATGCATTAAATACAACCAAATAAACCTAGTACGCATTGGTTCATGTTTCTTAAGACGTTCAAGCAAGTTACCGTATAGGAGGTTAGCCAGTTTTCTTAAGCCTAACATCGATATCACCCAATCAAACAAGAGACAATAGGAAACAAGAATTATAAGCTAAACCAATTAGATCTATTGAAGTGTCACACCTTTATTGATGACGATAGACACATACATCAACAAGGAATCAATAAGATCTAATTAATTATATACAAGTTTCACACAATCATAAGTAGACACAAGGTGAATTAGCAAAGCATGATCAATGAAGGGCAAACAACCACAATAATGAAAGACATAATTAAGTTAGAATCAACAAACCAATATTTGATGTTTATGAAATGAATGAAACCCTCTAAGTTGCTGGAAAAAACACCTACCTAAACCCTAGAATCGGACTTAGGGTTTAGGGCTTACAAATAATGAAGTTGTGAAGTTATATTTATAGGCAGTTTTCTGTCGGCCCGATCTGACGGCGTCAGACTTACACGTGACGCCGTCACGACCAATTTTTCACCAAATTGTAGATCTCTTCGTCCCGATCGCGTGGCCTTTTGAATCACCTAAATCCGAGTTCGTATGAGGATTTTATGGCCAAAACAGTAATAACTACTCCGAGCGCGAGTTGTGATTGTCTTGATTAACTTGTGGCGGTTTCACTAAGGTTCCTTCTCGTGTAAGCCTTCTTCCTGACGTCGTCACTCTATAACATCTGACGTCGTCAGGTTAAATCCTGACGCCGTCATGTTCAAAAATCCTCTGGCCCGTCTCTCTTTAACTTAACACTTGACGGCCTACATCCATTAACACGTGACGCCGTCACTCTTTAATTCCACAAAACCTTCTGGCGCGTCACGTGTAAATTCATATTCATCCTTTTGCCAGTACGTGACACCGTCACCTACAAAGAGTGACGCCGTCAAGCTCTGTTTCCAGCTTGGTTTTGGAGACTTTGCCGTTTTCTTCACTTTTCGCTCCAAAAACGTCCAAAATGCTTCCTTTTCCAGATTTCTTCTCCAAAGTACCTAAAATGACAAAAGGAACGATTTAGGGCAATATTTGATCAAATAATCACGAATTAGGGCTTAAATGACCCCCTAAAAGCGGTACACTTTTCGCTTCATCAAATATCCCTACACTTGGGATTTGCTTGTCCTCAAGCAAATGAGCTTTTCCACCAATCAAAATACAAGTTAGGGGTCATTTAACATTAATATAAAAGTAATTACAACAAATGATCGTTCCACCTTAGTCAAAACAAGCACGGAAATTATACACTAGCACCTCACATTAAGTGTTTGGATACTCTCATCTATCGGGTGTTGTAAATTTATATATGAAAATGGATAAATATCACTCATTACCTGTCATAGCAAATAGATTACCATAGGCTTGGGAAAGGATCAAAACCTCCACCACATTGGCGTAAGTACCTAGGATAAACTATCAAAGAGGTCTTTTAAGGGTTGTAATGTTAGGTGTAGGGATAAGGAAAACACGGTTTGTTGGATAAGGATATTTTTACTGGTGGCAAGTCAATCATCTTGGTCAATTACATGTAGAATGAGGCGTTGCTAAGCCAAGACTCGACTCAACTTAAACTAATCACGAACTAATAAACATAAAACAAAACAAAACATAAATAAAAGATAGAGGCGGATGGTAGTCCGTATGCTTTTGCTTTTTTTTTTTTTTTTTTTTTTTTTTTTTTTTTGCATACACTCTTGCCCTACCATCCAAAACAATACATCACTAGGGATTCTTTGTACCATCCCTACACTTGAACTTTTACATACTTTACATAAAATTATTCTAATGACTCGAATCAAGATAATCGAAACATTTGGAGTACTTTAAAATATTAACGTACATATGGGGGTAATAAATGATGTTCTTCCCCATTACTCCATTACACTAGTACTTTACCCATAAGTCCCAATCTTCCCAAAACAATATGTACAAGGATATGACTCGACTTAGCAACCATGTAATCAATTAGATAATTAACTAAGGGTTTAAACAAATGTTGTCACAATAATGCACTAAAGATGAGTGCACACAAGGTAGGCTAAGGCGATTTGGGTGTACATTTAAGTGGGGTGTAAACAAATTCTTCCTTTAAGTAAAATGCTTAAAGGTCGAAACGAAAAGATAGGCTCTGAGGGGTGTACTAGGGGTATCGTGTACTAAAAATGAGTACAACGCAAAGGGTGTGGGAGAATTACTTGACCAATGTAGCCAAAGTAATTATAACAAAAACACAGGTGTAAAACAATGGGTTAATCCTAATGCCTCTTATCATGTAGTCAATCCTAACTACACGAATGTAGTCTCACTAGCGGTCTCGGTATGCATCACAAACGCAAGTTCTAGAATCTATAAACTACCGGTATACTCATAAGCACCAACAATGAATGCTTTTTCCTAAAGATCTAAAGGCGAACCTCACATATTTGGGGTGGAAATTTTTGAGTGGTATGGTTTTTGTGCTAGTCATACAATTCCCTATCCATGAGACGCTTATTAAAATCAAAGTTTCACTCCTATATGTTGTAAAAAATTTTAAATTTGGTGCTAAAATTGCCCTAACCAATATTTCTCTTGGCTTTATTACACATTCACTATTAAACAAAACAAAAATCAAGCGAAGTTGTAGTTTCTAAGGCATCCTAATTTACCCTCCCTACACTTAATCCGAACATTGTCCCCAATGTTCTAGACAAAAGATGTAAAAGTAAAAATAAATGAGAATGGAAGAAACTAATACTCCCCTGATTCGCTCGATATGGATGATGTGATAATATGGTTAAATCTCCCTCCAAGAGAATGGACATGATAAGCTTCACTCCAGAAATATAATCATCCTCTTGATGTGTTGCTCGTACATCTTCTTATCCAATAATACCTGTAACCAACAAACACAAAAACCAAAGCATCAAACCGAACAAAGAAAAACCACAACTAGATGTATTTCCAGACTTAGAAATAAAAACAAAACAAAGCAATAAAAGGATAGGATACTTGCGGGATGACTTACAAATAGGAACTCATAAATCATGCCCACAAGTATTGACACACAAACAAGATAGAACATATGCTAATCATGAATTGTGAATTTTCCATGTTTGAATTTTTGTTCTTTTTAACAAAATATAAACTTCCCTACACTTATCTTTTTGTAAAATACCTTTATATGCAATTAAGACGAAGTTAAGAACAAAATAAAGCATTTTCACAAATTATTCAAAACATGAAAATTTAACAATTATGATTAAGCATATATGACACAAACAAACAAATAAAATAAAAACATCAAACAATTAAACAAATAAAGCTTGGGTTGCCTCCCAAGAAGCGCTTGTTTTTGTTCGAGTCACGAGCCTGACTCTACCCTTATTTAACAAAAATAGGGGAGGTTTTCCCTACACTTAGGATTAAATGCGGGTGAAAGTAGCGATACACACCCTTAGGGTGGAAATATGCCACGTGAGGTGAAGGGGGTGAGTGAATGGCTTCCTTCATCCTAAAACTACCCGGATAATATTGGTTGATGGGTGGGTCGGTTCCTCTTTTGTCTCCTAGATGTAAATCTAAGGATGAAAAGTTGTGTAAAGATTGAGGTTCCGGATCATCAACACTAGGAAATTCCCTAGAACTAAGAGTAAGGTTATCACTATAAGTATTCAAACCTATATCCTCTAGTGGTGCTTGGTCCAAGGGTTCTACCTCCATTGGGATTCCTAAAGTTTCTTCTACTTCTTCCGGGTAAGTCACGGGCGGTGTGTGTGCCTCAAGTGATGGTGGGACTTGTGGGGTACTTGGTGGGCTTGGGGTTTCTACTATATCCTCCATCACATAAGGATTACCTATGTGTTCATCATCTATTATGGTAGTGCCTAACCATAACATGCACTTAGGTGGCTCAACTCTACCCTCATGTGTGTCGTATGTTTTGGTGAAATCTATCCCACTCATGCACCTAGGTAGTTCAACATTAACCACTTCACAGTCTTGGTTTGATTCTAAGTTCATGTTCTTAGAAACTAGGTCATCTTGCTCATACAAATCCATTAATTCGTCGTACTTATCGGCCATGGTTAGGGAGCTTTCCTCAAAATTCATCCAACGGGCCTCACTAAAAGGAATTGATCCTGATAATGATCGTTTAATAGAATTCACACATGCATAGAATTCATCAAACCCATCTAACTTTACCCCCAAATCTTCACGGATGTCACTATGAGTTCGCAAAAAATCACGGTAGGAAGCAAATCTATTGGTGAAATATAATTGTTCCTCTATTGTCAATGATCTAAATGGAATTTCATCCACCATAGTGACAAATGAAAAATGGTTTTACAAACAAAGGGCACAAAGAAAAAGATAGACTACAAGAAAGCTAATAAAAAGAAAATAAAAATCTCACTAAGATAGGAATCTAATGAGTAGACCTAACAAAATAAAAATTCAACCTAAACAATAACTATTCCCCGGCAGCGGCGCCAAAAACTTGATGCGTGGTTTTGCGACCTTACAACAGGTTTTACCTCTCGAGGGATCTCAAGAGGCTTACAACCCCACCAGGCAGTGTACCTGACCGATGTAGTATAGTGTAGTGGTAAGTACGGGGGATTGATCGTTCTCCACAGGGAATAGTGTTCGTTAGGTATGAAAAACTACTCTAATTAGGTCTAAGGGTGAAGGAAGATTCTTTTTTGTATTTTTATATTTTATGAAAAGCAAGTAAAATCTCTGGTTTTGGAAGAAGGGGCGGAATTAGTTGCTAATCAACTAACCCAAAAGCTACTAATTAAACTAATGTGCAGGAAAGTAAACTAGGGTTCTACAAGGGAAGTGAAGCGTATCTACCTATGATGTATTACTCCTTGCTAGCTATCCAATTCTACCTATTGAATTGTCACACCTTGTTTTAATTGACGGGTTGTATTCCTTAATACCATTCGTGGGGTGGCGTACGTACTTCCCCAACTCTATAAGCTCCTACTTCACTCCTATGTCGAGCCGGCTAAGAAGCTCCTAACATGGGATCACTAGAATTCGCTCATGCATTAAATACAACCAAATAAACCTAGTACGCATTGGTTCATGTTTCTTAAGACATTCAAGCAAGTTACCGTATAGGAGGTTAGCCAGTTTTCTTAAGCCTAACATCGATATCACCCAATCAAACAAGAGACAATAGGAAACAAGAATTATAAGCTAAACCAATTAGATCTATTGAAGTGTCACACCTTTATTGATGACGATAGACACATACATCAACAAGGAATCAATAAGATCTAATTAATTATATACAAGTTTCACACAATCATAAGTAGACACAAGGTGAATTAGCAAAGCATGATCAATGAAGGGCAAACAACCACAATAATGAAAGACATAATTAAGTTAGAATCAACAAACCAATATTTGATGTTTATGAAATGATTGAAACCCTCTAAGTTGCTGGAAAAACACCTACCTAAACCCTAGAATCGGACTTAGGGTTTAGGGCTTACAAATAATGAAGTTGTGAAGTTATATTTATAGGCAGTTTTCTGTCGGCCCGATCTGACGGCGTCAGACTTACACGTGACGCCGTCACGACCAATTTTTCACCAAATTGTAGATCTCTTCGTCCCGATCGCGTGGCCTTTTGAATCACCTAAATCCGAGTTCGTATGAGGATTTTATGGCCAAAACAGTAACAACTACTCCGAGCGCGAGTTGTGATTGTCTTGATTAACTTGTGGCGGTTTCACTAAGGTTCCTTCTCGTGTAAGCCTTCTTCCTGACGTCGTCACTCTATAACATCTGACGTCGTCAGGTTAAATCCTGACGCCGTCATGTTCAAAAATCCTCTGGCCCGTCTCTCTTTAACTTAACACTTGACGGCCTACATCCATTAACACGTGACGCCGTCACTCTTTAATTCCACAAAACCTTCTGGCGCGTCACGTGTAAATTCATATTCATCCTTTTGCTAGTACGTGACGCCGTCACCTACAAAGAGTGACGCCGTCAAGCTCTGTTTCCAGCTTGGTTTTGGAGACTTTGCTGTTTTCTTCACTTTTCGCTCCAAAAACGTCCAAAATACTTCCTTTTCCAGATTTCTTCTCCAAAGCACCTAAAATGACAAAAGGAACGATTTAGGGCAATATTTGATCAAATAATCACGAATTAGGGCTTAAATGACCCCCTAAAAGCGGTACACTTTTCGCTTCATCTGCAAGCCTGGTCCTTCTTGGGATTCTCTTTCTTCTTAGGAGGATATTTCTTAGGTTCAGGTTGATAGGTCATAACTTGTTTACCCTTATCAACTTTACCTTTACTTTTACCCTTCTTGTTCGTTTGCGGTTTTGGCTTTGTGGGAAACTAGAAGGGGGGGTTGAATAGTTTACCGGTTTAAAAAAAAAAACTTCTTTTAAAAAAAAACTTCTTTTAAAAGTATGCTATTGGAAACTTTGATTCGAACTCTATGTGTAATCAAACAACACCAATATGAACTACAAACTAAGCTACGTAATAATAACAAATAAAAGTAAAGAGTAGAGTTGGAAAGATCAAATCGAGACAGAGGATTTATAGTGGTTCGGCTACGAAGCTCTTCTTCGCCCTACTCCACTCCCCGAGCACCACACTTGAGAGTTTCAAGCACTATGTCAACAACCTCCCTTAAGGCGGAGAAAACCGTACACGTCGCTTATCCTATTTCCGACACTAAGCTAGATGTCGAGTGCTAATCTTAGCTAGCACCAATCTACCAAGGTCCACGTGACCAAACACACAAGCCCAATGGCTTCAAGAGATCACCAAGATCTCAACACGATCATAACGATCAACACTCACTTCACTCTACTTAACTAACACTAACCTAATGACCCTTGATCTTCTTGATCAATCACACAAGCCCAATGGCTTCAAGAGATGTTCACTATCTCTATAGATCACACTTGATCTTCACTCTCACTCACAAAAAGAAAAGTATACTTGATGTATGCTAAGATACAACAAGGTTGTAACAAGTGTTACAAAAACCTATCAACTATAACTCTAGTATCTTCTTGATTACTTGAGTTCTTCTCTTGCTAATGAAGAGGGATGACAACACCTTGTATCAACTTGGATACTTGTGTTCTTCTCTTGCTAGTGAAGAGGTATGAAGAGGATCACTTGAAGGATGATTGGATCACTCTTGAAACAAAGAAAAACTAATCTAATTGACCCTAAGAAGTGAAAGGTGTGAGAGGGTTTTACTAAGGGATTTTTCTGTGTGTGAAGGGTGCCTAAAACTGTGAAAGAGGTGGGTATTTATAGGCAAAGAAAATCTGAACGTTACAATTCAAAATGGTACCGTGGAGCCGTGGTAGACTAGGACGCTCCAAATTTTGTCTTTTCTGGTGAAAACTTATTTGGGGAAGGTTGGAGCTGATTTTGGGGGGAAAAATAGCTGTTGTGATTTTCAAACTTATTTTTCCATTAAAACATTTCTTAATATTTCAAAAATAATTTGTCATGTGTATTTTTGAAAAAATGTTTTGTCCCATTTAAAATGTGAATTTTCAAAACATGAATTCACTTCTTTGATCACTAGTCCAAGTTGTAACTTTGTTCAAGAGTGATTTGCGTAGAAACGGGATCTTCCGATTAAAAACTTGTTAACGTTAATTTTAACGTAACGTGAGTTCACATTTTGTCATCCTCAAAACGTGAAGTAATCGAAAGATATAAATAACGTTTTTAGAACATTATTTGCATCAACAATCTCCCCCTTTTTGATGATGACAAAATATAAACTCATTTTAGGTTAAAATTAAATTTAACAAGTTTTTAATGAGTTTACTCCCATTTCTCCCCCTTTTTGTCAAATCAAAAAGGTGGTTAAGGCTCCCCCTTGATGTGTACTCCCCCTCATTTGGAGAACACAAAGGAATCGAGCAATGGATCGTGCTACAAAACAAAGTTAGACGACAAATATACAATATCTAACAAGTAGCACATTTGTGACAAATAACCAATCCCTTAAAAAGAAAAACCTCCACATAGAAGCATTCATTCATAAAACAAATAAGTGTCATAGTAATGTATGACTACATAGAAAGCACTAAGAAAGATAACAAGAAGCCTAAATTCCTAATGACTAGAGACAAGCTTCATTTCCAAGAGGGGTCCTAAGAGTTTATTGTGGAGGACTAAACAAGCAAGTGTTTAGTTGTTTTGGTTAGGAGGTGGTGGAGATTGGGGCCCCATTTGAGGTGGTGGAGGTGTCAAGAGATGTTCTATAAAGTAGAACATGAAATGAATCTCGTCTCTTAAGAAGTAGATGAGATTACGGTTGTGGAGACAACATAGGCAATTAGCATTATGTAACTCCAAGGGATGTGGTTGGTTGGGTTGTGTCATGATAGGAGATGGTGATTGTGGTAGGGTTGTTGGAGGTGAAATTGGCATGGCATTGTCCAATGGGGTGAAGGGAGATGGTGTGTATTCCATTGATGATGTGGTGTAATAAGATGATGAAGATGTTGTGTAGGTAGAAGATGTTTTAGATGGTGCATAAGGTGGTGATGGTGAGTATGGAGTGGCTTAGGAAGGTGGTGTCATAGCTTCATCATCTCTTGTGAGATCCACAAAGAGTGGTTTTGAGGGTGGTTTTACGGTTATCCTAGGTTTCTTGGAGATTTGAGAGGTTGAACCATGTGTGGAGGACATGGTGTTTGTGTGATGTGAGGTTGAAGGTGAAGTGCAAGATAAGCTTGCAAGGGTGAGGCCTTATATAGGCAAGTTGGGTGAAATTTGAATTAAAGTTAATCCTATGGTGTAAGAGGGGAATCCTAGGGTGAATGTGAGGGTGCAAGGTTTGCAGGTTTGAGGTTAGGGTGATAGGGAAATAGGAGCATTAGGAAAAATCCGTTATACAGGGTCACGGCTCCGTTAAATACCCTACGGTACCGTTAAATTTAACGGTGCCGTCTCTATTTAGTGGTGCCGTGACACTGTTGGCACGAACTTTTCCTTGCAGGCTAGTTTTGGGCAGCTAGGGGGAATTTTCTAGGGGAACTAATTCCTGGAAATGAGAGTGCCTCAACTCACTAGGTACTTATTTTCCTAATATATCCATACAATGCTACATCTAGCACATAAAGATGATCATACATTATACTTAAAGAATCATAAGCATGCAAGCATAAAGAACAAGATAAGGTATCATCCAAATGTCAAATAAAACATTTATGTAATCATGCTAGATAATTTGAGCATTAATTCCTAATATTATCTATTAGTAATAAACCCTAGTGAGAGATATAAATCTCTTCCTAACTACTTATGACTTGAGCATTCCCCTTTCTTGTCACACTCTCGTCTTGAGTATTTGTCTCATTCTCATGAATAGGATCATCAAAGGGTGCATAGTGGGTGGTGAGTTCGGAAGTGAGGATGGTTGAGACATATGACTCGGTTATGGGTTTCATGACAGGTGTGAATAGGGAGTATTGAGGACCATGAAGGTAAGGGTGAAAGGTTATTAGGTGATGATAGAGACGGGTTAGGAACATCCCATAAGGTATCAATTTATTCTTGTTACCATTGAGATGTACAATTCGCTTAGCGAAGAAGTAAGCAAGATTGTAAGGTTGTTGGGTTAAGAGACAGTAAATCATATGAGCACAACACGCCGGGAGTTGCTCACGATTTCCTGTGAGACTAAGAACATTTTCTCGCAGGATGACTGCCAAAGAAAGTAGTTCATGACGCACTTCTTCCAGATGAATTTTTGTTGGATGTGGGTGAGGGTGAGTACGGATGATTTTGGTTAGTTCGGTTGGAGAGGGTATGTATGAACAGTACGGACTATTCTCCTCACGATAGTGAAAGAGAGACTCAAGACACCAATCTTCAGTATAGGCACATTGCCCATGATTGGGTATACTAAGGATTTGAGCAAATTGCTCAAGAGTTAGAACGTATTTGAAGTTTTTGACCCAAAACCAAAGTGACAAGGATTGATCCTCGTTACGTACGAGTTCAACTTGTCGGAAGAACTCCAACAAAAAGCGAGGACAAATGTACTCGTTAATGTGGAGTAGACAATCGAATCCTATAGCTCTAAAGGAAGTGTTGATATCCCGGTGGTAAACTAGGGATGGATCAACGACACGGCCTTCATGAAACCGACGGGTTTCAAGATTGACATAGGCACGAATGTGGTTACCGGGTGTAGTGGGTTCATGTGAGATTTCGGGTGTATAGGTATCGGTTAGGAGATGATCAAAATCATATTCATGAGACATTTTTGTGTCCTATAAGAAAATTTAAAAAAATTTAGAATAAAAACTAGTTGCATACAACACGTGCCTAGTGTGTGCCTATATGCAGACTATGTGGAGGTGCGGTAATCTCGACTCAAAAGAAAAATAATGAGATTACCCAAACACTCCTGATTTCACTTTAGCTCAAACAAATATGTCGAAGAGTACATATTGATTATGTAATTCGAATAATATTTGTGAGATCATGAATGCATGAGAAAGTGTTTTTAGTTTGCATCAACAATGCATGAAAAGTAATAATTTCATGATCCTAATTTTGTGAGATTTTAAAATTGATGGAATTGGGGTGTTTTAGTGTTGATGACTTCTAATTTTGAAACACTCCTATAAAAAGGTGAAAATCCCCAATTCAATTTTCATCAATGAACAAACCCTAGACTCAAAATTAGAAATAAATTAGAATGAGAAAAACTTACAAATTATGTTGAAAAGGGTAAAATGATTGAGGATCTTGAAATCAATGTCTTGAATATGATCTTGAAGAGGTGTAATTGAGTTTTGGGTTGTGAGGTTAGGTTATGACAGCAATTGCTGAGGTTGTGAGGGTTTTGAATGAGTAATGTGGGAAAAGGGGACTGAAATACGAAATGTTCCAGATGCACGGTTCCACAGTACCGTTAAATTTAACGGTGCCGTGCCACATTTAGTGGAGCCGTGATCTGCTGGGACTGTTTTCTGTCCCATTTTGATTTTTGACGACTAAGTCTCGCTGTTTTAGTGAGATCTTATGACACAAGGAAAGAATTTGTACCTAACAAATTCTTATGACTAGGGGTTCCTAAACTTGACTAGACGAGATACACGGGATGACTTCAAGAGTCATGAGATTTATGGAATATGTTCCATCATTCCTAGACCTAGACGGAGGTAGTTAAAGGATTCTCATTTGAGAGGTTTGGTTAGTATGTCAGCGATGTTGTCTTGAGAAGGAACTTTCTCAATGGAAATGTTTCCTTTCTGAAGATTATCGCGAAGGAAGTGGTGGCGAATTTCAATGTGTTTAGTACGGGAGTGTTGGACAGGGTTTTTGCTCAAGTCAATAGCACCTTTATTGTAGCACATAATGGGAACATCATCTAAGTATATGCTATAATCGTTAAGGGCTTGTTTCATCCATAGTGCTTGCTGACATGCCTTTCCGGCGCTTACGTACTCGGCTTCGGTTGTGGAGATAGCAAGAGCCGTTTGTTTCTTGGAGAACCAAGAAGTTAGACAACAACCCATGAAGGTACAAACACCACTCGTGCTTTTTCGATCCACGTAATCTCCCGCATGATCAGAGTCGGCATAGACAACAGTTTCTATACCGGTCCCCTTGGGATAAAATAATCCCAAGTGCATAGTGCCTTTAATGTATCGGAAGATACGCTTAACCGCTTCAAGGTGAGAGGTTTTGGGATCCTCTTGGAAGCGAGCACAAAGGCAGACACTAAACATGATGTCGGGTCTACTTGCCATGAGGTATAGTAAACTACCTATCATACCTCTATACTTAGTGTTATCCACGGACTCACCTTCTTCATCCTTCGTGAGTTTTATTTCCGTGGACATGGGAGTTTTCATGGGCTTAGACTCTTCTAAACTAAACTTCTTAAGTATTTCCTTACTATACTTAGATTGATTAAAGAAGATACCATCTTCCATTTGCTTAATTTGTAGACCAAGGAAGAAATTTAATTCGCCCATCATGCTCATCTCAAACTCTTCATGCATGATTTTAGAGAAATCATTGCACAGTTCTGGACAAGTTGAGCCAAATATAATGTCATCAACATATATTTGAACAATGATGAGATGTGAATCTCGTTTCTTTGTGAAAACCGTGTTGTCTACCACTCCCATGGTATATTCATGTTCAATCAAGAATGCTTTCAGTCTATCATACCAAGCTTTGGGAGCTTGTTTAAGACCATAGAGTGCTTTCTTGAGTTTATAAACATGATTCGGATATTCGAAATCAACGAATCCCGGAGGTTGAGCAACATATACCTCCTCGTTGATATAACCATTAAGGAATGCACTTTTCACGTCCATTTGGTACAATTTAAAGTCTAAGGCACACGCATAGGCAAGGAGTATTCTAATGGATTCTAATCTAGCTACAGGTGCATAGGTTTCATCATAATCTATTCCTTCTTGTTGGTTATAGCCTTGTGCTACCAACCTTGCCTTATTCCTAGTCACGACGCCATTTTCGTTGAGTTTATTCCTAAACACCCACTTAGTTCCTATGATGGTTTGATTCCTAGGAGGAGGTACTAACTCCCAAACTTGGTTGGTGGTGAATTGATTAAGTTCTTCTTGCATGGCAAGTGTCCAACTTTCATCCTTAATCGCTTCACCAACATTCTTAGGTTCTACAGTAGATATAAAACAAAAGAAATTACTTTTGTTTTGTGCTTGTGACCTAAGGGTTCTTTGGTTTAGGTTTCCTATGACATTTTCAATAGGATGGTTCTTGGATTCCTTAACATTGACAATTTCGTCAACTTCAACTATTTCATCCTCAATGTCATCATCTAAGGTTTTCTTGCCATTAACCTCAATGGCTTGTTCCTCATCTAAGTCATCATCCACCAAGGGTGATGTCTTAGTTGGAGGAGGGCTTTCATCGAATGTCACGTTGAGTGACTCTTCGACTTTCATTGTTTCCTTATTTAGGACAATGTAAGCTTTACTAATTTGGGAGTATCCTTGGAAGACACCTTCGTAAGACTTTGGGTCAAACTTGGTGAGGTAATCTTAAGTGTTTAGTATGAAGCACTTGCTTCCAAACACTCTAAAGTAATCAAGAGTAGGTTTTCTACCTTTCATGATTTCATATGGGGTTTTTCCTAAGATAGGCCTAATTAAAATCCTATTAAGTATGTAAGTTGAGGTGTCCACCGCATTACACCAAAACTTTTGCGGAATTGATTGTTCATTCAACATCGTTCTACTCATTTCTTGTAGAGTACGATTTTTCCGCTCTACTACCCCATTTGATTGTGGAGTGCGTGGAGCTGAGAAATTGTGAGTAATACCATTAGCATCACAATATACTCCAAACTGCACTTCATTATCAAATTCCCGACCATGATCCGTCCTAATGGAAACTATTGTACATCCTAGTTGATTTTGGACTTTCTTACTAAAAACCTCGAATTCCTCAAAGGCTTGAGTCTTATTCTTAAGAAATATAGTCCAAGTGTACCTAGAGTAGTCATCAACTATTACTAAGGTGTAGTAGTTTCCTCCGTAGCTCCGTACGGCGGATGGACCGAATAAGTCCATATGAAGGAGTTCTAGGCATCTAGAGGTTGAGACTATATTCTTAGCTTTGTGACTAGAATGGGCTTGTTTTCCAACTTTACAAGCGTCACAAAAGTGTTGATCAAACTTAATCTTAGGTAGATCTCTAACTAGTTCCTTAGATGCCAATGATTGTATTAAACGCATATTGGCATGACCTAATCTCCTATGCCATAGAGTGGAGTTATCATCTATGGTTGCTAAGCATATCCTATCCTGAGGCTTATTTCCTATTTTCATGACGAATAGGCCATTTCTCCTAACTCCTTTGCCTATGGTTTTACCATCCTTAATGATCTCACTACCCTCTTCAGAGAATATAACTCTACACTTATTATCTACCATTTGACTAATGCTAAGCAAATTAAATCCTAAGTTATCTACATGCTCAACATTTCTAATAGTGAGGGAGTTATGAGTAATCGTACCTTTGCCAATAATGTTGCCCTTAAGTTTGCTACCGAAAGTGACATTACCTCCGTTGTATGCCTTGTATGATGAGAATAGACTTCGGTTGCCCGTCATGTGGTTGGTGCATCCACTATCCTTGACCCATTCGTCAGGCTCCAAGTCGATTCCCAAGCATATCTCATTTGAAGCATGAGCCATTAGACACGTTTCGTCCTTGGGCTTCTTTTCTTCATCATCACCGCTATCACTCCAGGCGCCTCCTATGTGAGCTCGTTGGTTGTTGAATATCGGTGGCTTGGGACACTCTCCTATGAGATGATTAGGATCTCCGCATCTAAAGCATTTCCTATCACTTGTCCCTTTCTTTTCAACATGGTTCTTTTGTGATGTCTTCTTCTCATCACGAGGTTGCCTAACGAACCTACCTCTTCTCCTAAAGAACTTTTTAAAATCCCTAACCGCTAGTGCATATTCCTCATCTTCACTATCGGAACTCGAACATTCCTCATCACTAGACTCCTTCTTGGCTTTCAATGCTAGAGATCTAACTCTCTCGCCTTTGCCTTTGACTAATTCGGAGTCTTTCTTAATTATCATCTCGTGAACTTTCAAGTTTCCTATAAGTTCATCGAGTGACAATGCCGCCAAGTCCTTTGATTCTTCTATGGCGGTGACCTTTGCTCTCCATTTAGGATGTAGAGCTCTAAGAAACTTCCTAACGTAGTTCTTACTAGAATAACCTTCATCAAGAGCTTTAAGACTAGTGATAATAGTATTAAATCTAGCAAAAGCATTATCTATTGACTCATCCTCCGAAATAGAGAATTGTTCATATTGTTGAACAAGAAGATCTATCTTGTTCTCTTTGACTTGGTTATTACCTTGGTGAGTGACTAACAAAGTTTTCCAAATGTCTTTTGCCGTATTACACATAAAAATTCTTTCAAATTCCTTTTTAGGCAAAGCATTATAAATCATCATTTTAGCCTCATTATTTTTGGTTAATTTCCTTTTAAGTTCATCACTTTGTTTATCATAAGAAACTATTTCATCCTTTTTAGTTTCCGGATTCTTTTGAATAGGTTGAAAGTCACCCTCGGTAATAACATGCCAAAGATCAATGTCTTTTGATTTCACATACGTTTCGAATCTTGTTTTCCAATAAATAAAACAATCGGTTTCGAAAAGTGGTGGTCTTTGCATAGATTGCCCTTCTAGATATTTGTCGGAATCCATTGATCGGTTCAAGCTTTAAAATACAATATACTTTAAAAACTTGACTGACGTGGCTCCTGATACCAATTGTGGGAAACTAGAAGGGGGGGTTGAATAGTTTACCGGTTTAAAAAAAAACTTCTTTTAAAAAACTTGTTTTAAAAGTATGCTATTGGAAACTTTGATTCGAACTCTATGTGTAATCAAACAACACCAATATGAACTACAAACTAAGCTACGTAAAAATAACAAATAAAAGTAAAGAGTAGAGTTGGAAAGATCAAACCGAGACAGAGGATTTATAGTGGTTCGGCTACGAAGCTCTTCTTCGCCCTACTCCACTCCCCGAGTACCACACTCGAGAGTTTCAAACACTATATCAACAACCTCCCTTCAGGCGGAGAAAACCGTACACGTCGCTTATCCTATTTCCGACACTAAGCTAGATGTCGAGTGCTAATCTTAGCTAGCACCAATCTACCAAGGTCCACGTGACCAAACACTCAAGCCCAATGGCTTCAAGAGATCACCAAGATCTCAACACGATCACAATGATCAACACTCACTTCACTCTACTCGACTAACACTAACCTAATGACCCTTGATCTTCTTGATCAATCACACAAGCCCAATGGCTTCAAGAGATGTTCACTATCTCTATAGATCACACTTGATCTTCACTCTCACTCACAAAAAGAAAAGTATACTTGATGTATGCTAAGATACAACAAGGTTGTAACAAGTGTTACAAAAACCTATCAACTACAACTCTAGTATCTTCTTGATTACTTGAGTTCTTCTCTTGCTAATGAAGAGGGATGACAACACCTTGTATCAACTTGGATACTTGTGTTCTTCTCTTGCTAGTGAAGAGGTATGAAGAGGATCACTTGAAGGATGATTGGATCACTCTTGAAACAAAGAAAAACTAATCTAAATGACCCTAAGAAGTGAAAGGTGTGAGAGGGTTTTACTAAGGGATTTTTCTGTGTGTGAAGGGTGCCTAAACCTGTGAAAGAGGTGGGTATTTATAGGCAAAGAAAATCTGAACGTTACAATTCAAAATGGTACGGACGGCTCCACTAAATGACCCACGGCTCCGTTAAATTTAACGGTACCGTGGAGCCGTGGTAGACTAGGACGCTCCAAATTTTGTCTTTTCTGGTGAAAACTTATTTGGGGAAGGTTGGAGCTGATTTTGGGGGGGAAAATAGCTGTTGTGATTTTCAAACTTATTTTTCCATTAAAACATTTCTTAATATTTCAAAAATAATTTGTCATGTGTATTTTTGAAAAAATGTTTTGTCCCATTTAAAATGTGAATTTTCAAAACATGAATTCACTTCTTTGATCACTAGTCCAAGTTGTAACTTTGTTCAAGAGTGATTTGCGTAGAAACGGGATCTTCCGATTAAAAACTTGTTAGCGTTAATTTTAACGTAACGTGAGTTCACATTCTGTCATCCTCAAAACGTGAAGTAATCGAAAGATATAAATAACGTTTTTAGAACATTATTGCATCACGAACCCGAATCACTAATTCTATTCAATCTTCATCGGGACAACGAACTCGGGGTTTTCACATTATTTCCCTTTTGTGATTTCTCTCTTGAACTATAATTGACAAATCAATTTTTGGCGCCGCTGCCGGGGAAGGTTGACGTGAATTCGTGATTCCGTTTTTCGATTCGTGTTTTGAAGACCCTTCCTCGTGAAGTTATCGTTTTCATTTGTAAATATTTGAAAATATTAAAATCCCAAAAAGATTTTCTTCTCCAAATTATTTTTCCTTTTTCTTTTGTGATTTTCAATGTTTCTAAAATTTAAAAAATCCAAAAATATTCTTCTTAATCCTCTTATTCGTTTGATTCTTTATCTCTTACCCTCTTAACCGTTTAATTCTTATCTTCTTATCCCTCATATTGTTTAATTCTCCACCATGTTCGATTCTTTCCCATCTCATCCCCATGATCCTCGGACCATGGAGGATTTCTATCGTCCAACCCTGATCGGTAGAGGAGGACCGATCACTCCTACATCAGTTCCAGGAACCAATTTCAAATTGAAAAATAACATGGTTCGACTGATCCGGAAAAATTGCCAATTTCACGGATTTCGAGATGAGGATGCTAACGAACATTTAAACAAATACCTATCCATCACTCAATCCATAAAGCAAAATGGAGTTTCTCTTGACAACATCCGTTTAAATCTCTTTCCATTCTCTTTATCCCACAATGCTGAATATTGGTTTTACAATCTTAAAACCCACTCAATTCATTCATGGGAAGAGATGTTCGTCAAGTTTCTCTCAAAATACTTTCCACATTCTAAAATGGTGCAGCTTAGGAAAGACATTATGAATTTCCGACAATTGCCCATGGAGTCAGTATTCGATGCTTGGGAGAGATTCAAATCGTTGTTAAGGAAATGTCCAGACCATAAAATTTTGCTTCTTGATCAAATCCTAACTTTTTATCATGGTATAACTCCGACTGATCAAGACAAAATTATGTTGGCAGCCGGTGGGAATCTCATGCGGAAAACCCCTCAAGAAGCATATGATTTGATTGAGAATATGACACATCATCATTATCAGTGGGACGCTGAAATTCAGTATGACTCTATCCCTGTGATGAGTGATCATTATTCCAAGAAAATTTCCGCTATGAGTGCACGAGTTGAGGTCCTTGACAATAACACTATTCCAAATTGTCAATATCAACAAGGACCAGGTCATCCTCACACCTTTTACTATTCAGACTCTGATGAGAGTGATGAGGATGAACCTTCAGAAGTATTAAAAGTTCAGACGTCGATTCCTCCTCCGAGTGGCAATCCCACTCCGTCTTCTGAACTCGTCATTTCCGACTCTGCCAGAAATTGTTGATGAAGATTGTGATCCGGGGGGAGATGCTCCGTTATCAGAAAAGGAGATATTTGATGAACCGTCATTTTCCCTTCCCCCGGAGGAAATTAAGGAAGTTATTTTTGAAGATAAGCCGTCCGATCCTCCGGAGCACGAGCTCGAGGATTTTGTTCCAGAATATGAGAGTTTTATCTTTGAGACCGAAGAAGAGACTAGTGGCAATCCCACTTCTCATCCCGATTATTCTCTCCCGGCTTATGAAGCATTTCACTTTGATATCGATCATACGGAAGAGACGAGTAGTGGCAGTACCACTTCTTATGCTTATATCTCTCTTCCCGAGTATGATTCGTTTCTCTTTGATAAGAATGATCCGGTCATTTTTGAAGAGTTCTCCGGTGAACTCTCTCATCCAGAATATGATCATTTTTATTTCAATCTTGATAAAGATTTTAGTCTGGGGGGAGGTGTACTTGATCAGAAGAATTTGCTTATTGATAATTTCATCCCAACCCTCCCTCCCGAGACTTTTGAAAAATCTGATTTTGAGGATGAAGAATTGATTTTCATTATTATAAAAATATTTCTTCCATTCATCACATTTGATGTGACTTCTCCTCTTCTTCACTCCGTTGGGAGTGAGGATACTATCTTTGACCCCGGTATTACCATTTATGGTTTTTCTTTCTTAAAACCGTGGGTATCTCATCGGAGTGGAACTTTCGTATGCTTCAATGTTTATTCAAACCTCTTGAGCGAAAGTCCGATTGAGATTATCTCTTCCACTTGCTCCCCCAAGTCGAGTCAAGCTACGTGACTCGATTATCAAAAATAAAGCGCTTCGTGGGAGGCACCCCATGCTTATCCTTCTATCTTCTTATCTATTTTCTAATAAGTGACGTGAGGAGGGCTACCTCTTCCATTTGTTGTGTTTCGTGGTTGTTTGTGTATGTCCAGGTTTGCCCGATTGATGAAGACTCTCGTGCTCGTGGTTTGCTTCTCTCCACTCGAGTTTCATCATTCGTTGCTTATCCGATATCCTAAATCTTATCGTTTTACGTTTATCTTTGGCATAATTAATAAACGGCCATAGATTTATGTAGGAGAACCCTTACCTTTAAGACATTGAGGACAATGTCTCGTTTTAGTCGCGGGGGGGGGGGGTAATCTTTCGATTTGATTTATGCCTTGCATTTTTTGTCGTTTATTCACGCAACCCCGTTTTTCCTCCAAAATTGGAAAAAATGAAAAAATCCAAAAAAATGAGAAAAATTTAAAAAATTTTGTGCAAAAATATAATAAATTTTTGACATTTTGTTGACTTTCCGCTGGTAAGAGTAGGAATAAAATTCTGACTTGACCGGGCGTGTTGAGCCCTAGCTTGTCCCCTTAACCTTTTATAATCTATAAGCTCATGCTAGTCTTTTACACAAGGAGCTATAAAATACGAATTCTTTTTAAGAGTTTGCAAGTTCCCGTATCGACTTTATATATGCATGGCTTGATTATAAGGCTAAGCATTCGCGGATCTTATTATTTAAGATTTTAAATTTGCGAAGAACGAGAAATGATAGAGTTGTTTATAAGTTAGATTGCTAAACGTGGAGTAGTTGGATCTCTTTAGAGCTCATCAAAGTTAATTGTGGCTTCTTGTTCCCATAAGCTTGTTTCACCCAATAATAGTAATCTAGGAATAATTAAAGGTATTTTGGTTTTGGCAATAATTAGTTTTATTTCTTCCTTAGAGAATCCTTGCTTATGAAAGTTGGGTACACATCAAGTTACTGTCAGTGTTACGGTGTAATAGGCAACTGATTCCTGATAGTACGTGCTATTGTCTCTATTGCTATAAAAGCCGTAGGACTCGGGATTTGGCAAAATGTAATGAATAATGAATAATAATAATAATAATAAATAATCCAAAGCCGATAAAAGTTTTCTGTTTCCTGACGGTTCGTCCCGTTGACTCAGACTTCAAAAAGGCAGAGGAAAAATATCCAAGGTCAAAATAAGACTCCCGATTCTTGACGGTTTGCTGCCGTTGTCTAGGTTGTTTAAAAGGCCGAGGAATAATAATATGTGCTTAATAATGTTAAAATTGCCAAATTTCGACTCCGGGGGTATCCTAATAAAAGCTTCTGTCTCTGGACTCGTAGATGAGTTGTTTCGGTCGTATATAAAAGGGATATCCTCAAAATCGTGTTAAATCAGAGACCTTGATGTGGACCTCATTTTTGTATGCAACGGTTTTCGAGGGAAGGTTTGGAAACTACTTAGCGTCTAAACTAGGTATCTTTATCGGACTAAAACTTATCGAAATGAGAATTTGAAGAAATTCATTTCTCACCAAAAATAAAATAAATAGAGGAAAATAGGAATTTGGGAACAAGAAGTAATACACAATTAGCTTTTATGGGTAGTATTGGCAATCTAACTTGTAAACAACAATGATTTCGTTTTTAAGCTTAGTTTGGGGACTCGTGAAAAATCAAGAACGACGAATTTTATCCGTATGGTCACTTCTTTATGAGTCGTGTTTCCTACTCGATGACCCTAAAAGTTATTGAAAAATAATGATTGTCAACGAAGCCGTCACTTGAAAATAAGAAAAATATAAAAATAGAATAAAAGGAAAAATGGGGAGTTTTTAGAACTTAAGATTTCTTAATCTCTTTTGAAAATTTTGCTACTTTTCAAAGTTAGTAAAAAGAGATTGGAAATTTTTGGTTTCAAAAACGTGTTTTCATAACATTGCGTGAGGACACAGCAATATCTTAGTCTGGGGGAATTTTGGTATGTGCTTAAACACATACCTTTATTTGACCAAAACCGGACCAAAAACTAACCAAAATGCCAAAGATATTTGTGTTTTTGTGTTTGTTTATGTGCAGGAACGGATATCGAGAAAAAGGGACAAAATCAAGTAAAAACCGGGAAAACGAGCACGAGATTTGGAAGAGTGTCAAAAGCCGAAGCCGGGGAGCAAAAAGTCAAAGTCAATCCTCAAAAGTTCATCAAATGTCAAAATTAAGCCCTTGGATCGGAATTGGGAAAATGGCAAAATTAGTCCCTGGAGTTTTCAGAAATTACACCTTTAGTCCTTATACTTTACCTTAACCAAAACTCATTTATCCTACACTACACCAAAACTGGATTAATTATCCAAATCCATATTACTAATTCAAATCCAATCCACTCTAAAACCAAAGCCCAAATACAAATCACAAGCCCATCTCCTTAAACCCGGATACCCAAAACCACGACCCATATCCACCAACTCAAACCCGGTTCAAAGGTTAATTAACTCCCAGTCAAACTTAAACAAATACCCGCGCCCCAAAATTCCCAGAAATTACTGTACGTAGAACCCTAATATTACCCAACTTCATAATTACTGCAATTAAGGGCATGATTGGTACTTCACATAGGACTGACAATATGTCAGAGATGTCAGAACGCACACGGATTGCCAAGGTGGACCAATGGAAGCATCTGATTGGTTGTGACACCTCACACGTTTGATCCTAGGGCTATTAATGAAAGAAGATTGATGAGAGGATGATCAAGGGCTGATATTGAGTATTCTTGAAGCTTCCTCTAGCTATAAAAGCCCTCTTTCAGTCACGAATTGAGATGTTAGATTATTAGGTTTAGGAGTAGGATTAATGTAGCTTATTATCACTGCTTATTGTATTTTCTAATTCATTTTCAGAAATATTGTACTCGAATTTCAGTTTCTATTAAAAG
Organism: Artemisia tridentata subsp. tridentata; assembly: GCA_021014915.2. Classification (NCBI taxonomy): domain Eukaryota; kingdom Viridiplantae; phylum Streptophyta; class Magnoliopsida; order Asterales; family Asteraceae; genus Artemisia; species Artemisia tridentata. The sequence continues at coordinate 37,983,120 of CP139505.1, forward strand.
TCAAATTTTAGTCAAAGTTGTTATTTAGTTGCTTATTGTTCTGATTTTAGAGTTAATTCTGAATATTTCTGCTTTATAGATCTTAAAATTAAGTATTGATTTTGGTTTACTTATTGTTTTCACTTAATTCTCATCTTCATTCAAAATAGTCAAAGAGTCAATTAAAAAGTCAAACTGCTTTTTAGATTATTGCTCATGTTTCAGTCCTGATTAAAATAGTTTTTCTAGGTTTAATCTAGTCTTTTGAACTCTTGTCTGGTCCTGTCTCAGCTTAATGTAGTCCAGATCTTTGAAAATTTTCTCATAACAGTTTTAATGGGGTGTTTGGAACAAGCCTTGTTATGAGTCTCAACAGGTCAGTACTGTGCCTTTGCCTTTTGTTTAAGATTGATTAAGCTTTATTAAGGATAATTTAGTTGTTTATGATAGGAGATAAGTTGTGTTGCATAGTTTTGAGTTTTTAGGTTCATTAGTTCATCATTAAGATTCATTACTGCCAACATTAGCTCCTTATAAGATGTGCCCTTTTTGATCATAGTTTTTGGCATAAGTTAGTTGTATTTTAGTTTGCTAAGTATGAATCCTGCACTTGATACTGTCTCATTCAGTTTTGATTACATTTAGGTCAAATTCCCTGATCTGCTGCATCAGTAGGCTTTGTGCAGACTATCACTATAAGCTGCTGATCTGAGCTTAATTCTGGCTTAATCAATAGAGCATAGGTTCTGATTTTTAGTTTACAATTAGTTTACATTACAAGCTTTTAGGTTTACAAAACCCCCCATAGATCTGCTCAGGTCTGCTCTTATTTCAGTCCACAATCACTTCTGTTCTTAGGCATATTTAGAGTTCAATTGGGTTGTTTAAATTAGGGCTTTTAGTATTTTAGTATAGCTTATAGTACTGAGAAGCTTTTGCCCCCATAAGATCCCACTAGTTAGCTTATCTGAATTACTTATTTGATCTGCAAATAGGTGGTTTAGCCTTTGTTTCTGTCCCACTTTGCAACTGTTCTTCTGTTTTTCTGCTTATTTCTATAGCTTATTGGTACTTTTTCAGTTGATTTTAGTTTTAAATAGTGTGCTTGATTGATTTTGATCAGTAGATAATTTTTAGAGCTTTTTAGCTTATTTTTAGCTTTTTCCCAACTGCTTATTTCCACTGTTCTGCTTATTTAGGTGTAGTTTAGTCCTGAATTTATTTTTCCTAGACTTTCAACTTAATTTTAGATTTACTCAGAAATTTTCATAATTTTCCAAAGTAGTTTACTATTTTTAAATCATTTAACTAGTTTCTTTTAGTTTTAAATTCATAAAATAATAATAATAATAATAATAATTCTTTTTTCTAAAAATTTCTTTTATCATTTAGAATGTAATAAAATTATTTTCATGCCCGTAGGATTAGTAGTGCTTCAAATTCACTTTTTATTTTGCGCTCGTACGTAGTTTTGATTTATTCGCGCGTTTTTAGGATTTCCTTTACGTTTGCCTTAGAATAGAATTTTCCCTTGCCTTATTTACTGTTTTTCGTTTATGTTTCATCATTTTAGTTTAAAAATCATTATCACTCACTTTTATTCTCTATTCACTGCACGTTTCACGAACCCGAATCACTAATTCCATTCAATCTTCATCGGGACAACGAACTCGGGGTTTTCACATTATTTCCCTTTTGTGATTTCTCTCTTGATCTATAAATGACAAACCATCAGCCACTCGCAAGACAATCCTGAGTGATCGAAAACATTCATTGAAATTCGTGGAGCCAGTCAATTTTTCTAGCTCAAAGAAAGTTTTGAACGCAGAACTCAAAGTAGTGTTATCGGTTTGAGCCATTTCTACAGAAACATTTTTGTTAGGAATATAAATATCCATCTGAAGACTCGGTCACCTCGAGTACTCATTAGTATTTAATAGCTCGTAGGAATATTAGTATTATTATTATTAGCTTAGTTACAATTAGTATTTGTGGAGTGGGTCGGGTCTTTACCCACTGTCAGCTCACTCTACAGCCCACTCGGGGCACATATGTATCTTAGTATAAATACCCCTCTCTACCTAGGGAGAGGGTTGGAACTTCACTTTCAATCTAATATCCAGACTTTTTCTCTCACTAAGTTCCCTACTCTCTCTCTCTCTCTCTAACACTAACTCTAACCATGGATTTGTTCTTCCATAATCCAAGACCTCCCGAATCCCACAATAATCAACATGTGTCGATCCTAGAATTGGTACCAGAGCCCAGGCTGTGTTACTTTGTTTATTTTTTGTGGGTTCATGTATCATTTTGAAGTTGTTTTACCATTAATTTTCGGATCTGAAATTTTCTTTCTTATCTTTTGTTGGTAAACAGTTGTTATACAATATGTTTTGTATCCTATGGTCAAAAGTCATAACATATATATCTATTTTCTCACTTTTGTTTTAACAGTTTCCAAAACTATTTCTTTTGTGACGGAAATACATATATATCCGTTTTCTCACTTTTGTTTTAACAGTTTCTAAAACTGTTTCTTTTGTGGTTGTTTTGTACCATCTCTGTGAAAAAGTGGTCTGAAAGTACGAAAACCCAGATCCGGTTTGAACATGTATTCTTGACTGCGACTTGGGTTTTTTCTTTGTTGCGGTGTAAGATTGAAGTAAGATTCTTGGTTGCGGTTTATGTAAAAAAGGGATGTTCTTGGCTGCGGTTTGATGAAAGAGAAAACCAAGATCCGTTTTTTAGGGAAAAGTACGAAAATGATAGCTCATTGCAGTTTGATTGGTCAACTACGATTTGACTATGGTTGCGATTTGATCTTGTGATTTGACTATTGAAAACAAATTATCAAGCAAATCTAAATAAAATGCTGCCAAAATTTCTTCAAAAGTTGCGATTTGTCCATAAAAGAATTAAGATGAAGAATAGAAGACTTTGACCAAACAAAAATACCAGACTCTCTTGGACCTCAGTTTACAACCATCATCGATCCAAGAATGCAATGTGATAGATTATAACAAGACCAACATCCAAAATCCATCACTAACGAATCACTGCAGTAAAGGTAATAACAAACCTCAGTTCAAAACATCACCACAAGATTATAACAAGAACAATCAACAAATCCGTAACTAATCTTAAACCCATCTCTTACTCACGACTATAACATCAACAACAAATAATCTCAGCTTCTTATTTCGTGTATTACAACAGCAAATCAAGACCCAAGGTCATTCAACACGAAAGAATCATCATTGATTTATAAGAAGTAAAACTTCTTATGTATATCCGAATCTACCAAGCAAAGAAATGTAACAATTCTATTACTTTCTTTCTTTTGTTCGTTCATTCATTAACACAACAACAAAACAAAACTACACAACACTTGTCGACTCTACCTGTGACCCTTCAAAAGATCTAGAAACCGAAGTCTTTGTGGTCGTGATGCTCTTGTCTACTCGTACCCTATTGATTGTATCAAGTGGTTCTCGGTCGGATATGATAGAGAGGAGTGTTGTTTTGATAATCTAATGAAGAATGATGGATTTGAGATAATATCGATGATATTAGAGATAGATGAGATGAGTTTGGTGACTGCATATTGAAGTTAGAGGAGTGGGGGTAGATGGTTAAGTGATGTGTGTTTGATTAGGGTTAATGACCACAAAATTAGGGTTAGGATCTTATAAGGGTGTTGAATTTGGATCGGGTTTAATCCTTGTGTTGGGCCACCTAATACTTCATTTTAATCAGACTAAAGGATTGGATCATCCGATGTTGGGCTTTAAAGATTAGATCACAAGAGTTGGATTTAACTTGAGACCGGATCAAAGATTTGAAATGATATAACTCACGGGCTTAGGTTCCATAAAATTATTAAAAGCATACAAAAGTTTATACAAATATTTTTGATATGTTTAGATAATTTGTGGCGAAAAGAATGGTACTCTGGTATTTTGGATTTACAAATTTTCACGAGATTATACACGGCTAAAGTTTTCAATGAATATCAAGTGTGACTGCGGTGGTGATTCGATATTATTTATTTGGGTTTGAAGTGATGTTTTACGGATGCGTGCACTTATTTCATCTTCTTTCTTTCTTCCTCCCGCGAAGAGACACTTGTTTGGGCATTCACGAGTGGTGATTAAGACTTGGTTTATCTTGTTTTTGTAGGTTAAGGGGTGGATGGACGAAGACCTAGTTAACTATCACTTAAAGGAGATACGTTGTAGTACTCAGTGACACATGAAGTTGTGGATAGTCTAAGAGGTGGATATTTCATATATAGTTAAGGAAGGTTGGGTGAGTATATGACACTACCTATGCTTTAAGGAGTTGCGTTGTAGTTCTCAGTATAGGTTCTTAGTCACACTATCGTACAAGATTAAGTCACAAATATAAGGGGTTTTTACTTTATTTTCAAGTTGGGTATATCGGGTTTACTACACCAAGTGGTCACAGCAATAGCCGATAGAATACGAGGTTGGTTAGTTAGCCAAAGTGTTTAAAGGACAGAGATTCGCCAAAACCAAATTTTCATAACACATTCAATTTGTTATTGTCTCACGGTTTCTTCTTGGTTTAGTAAAATCCCGCGAAAGAATCTATTTCTCGGTTTAAATCATAGGTTTGTAAAATCCCGTGATGATGGAACTATCCTGGAGAAAGAAAAGTGCATTTTTTCGGATCTTAATTTGATTCTGGTGCTACGGTTTCAACTTCGAAGAATGGATAAAGTTTGTACTTCATGTATTGGATGATTTTTGATATACTTCATGGCATTTTGGTTATAACAGAGTTTTACGGGGTTATGCGCTTTTGACAATGATCGGGATAAAACCATTATCAAAGCTCATTTAAACCACAAGATGTGACTACGGCGCTAGTTCACTATTATTTATTTGAGGTTGAAGTGAAATTTCACGGGTGCGTATACTTAGTATCTGAAGATATCGGGGTTGGTTGGATGAAGATTCTTCGAGATCCTTGTTCGAGCGTTTAACCTTTACAATGACGAAGACTTGGATATCTAGTTATTTTTGTGATTCTTCCTCTCTATTACCACAAAATAACTATCACTTTAAGGAGTTACGTTGTAGTGCTCAGTGTCACACGAAGTTGTGGATATCCAAGAGGTGATGTACGTCTTATACTTGATGGTTGGTTGGTTGAAGAGTATAGAGTACTTAGGGATTCGAAGTTGCACGAACTCTCTACACCGCTCTTAGTCACACATTAGTGCAAGTTTAAGTCACAAGTTCGGGTTATTTTACTTCAGTCTCAAGTTCATCATATTGGGTTTTTCTCCATCAGTAGTCACGACAACAAGCCGACAGAATGATAATGGGGTTGGTAACGAGTTAGCTGAGAGAAGTAGAAAAGAGAGAAATGACGTTTGAACACATCAGTTCATGCCTCGTTCTTCAACGACAATGAAGTTTTTCAGGCCTCGCTCTTCAACGACAATGGCGTTTGCAGATATCACTTCAGGCCTCGTTCCTCAAAGAAAAGAAAGGTGTACGCTTAAGTGCGCTTTATCTTCGAAAGAAGAGAAATCTTCTTGTTTATGACCATTCTCATCAACAAGTTTCATGCTCTTCCCATGCTCACTCAGTCATCAAGTGGATCAACGTACACTGGAGTATATTCTTATTCACTTGTTCTATCAAAAATTGCAGTCATATGCAATTTTTGAGGGGGGGAAAGGGTGAATAAACAAAATGTCAGTCATCAAGTGGATCTACTTACCGTTGATGGTATTCTTATTCACTCGTTCAATCAAAAATAGCAGTCATAAGCAATTTTTGAGGGGGAGGGGGAAAAGGGTGAATAAACAAAATGCCAGTTATCAAGTGGATCTACTTACCATTGATGGTATTCTTATTCACTCGTTTAACCAAAAATGGCAGTCATATGCAATTTTTGAGGGGGGGAAGCGTGAATAAACTACATGTTGATTGATGTTTGAGAAATGGTTATACGACTCCTGAATACATCAGTTCAGGAGTCGTGCAAACCAAGTTTCTTCAACACTATATGTTCCACTGATGCGTGGTTTTGCAACCTTACAACAGGTTTTACCTCTTGAGGGATCTCAAGAGGCTTACAACCCCACCAGGCAGTGTACCTGACCGATGTAGTATAGTGTAGTGGTAAGTACGGGGGATTGATCGTTCTCCACAGGGAATAGTGTTCGTTAGGTATGAAAAACTACTCTAATAGGTCTAAGGGTGAGAGAAGATTCTTTTTATGTTTTTATAATTTTATGAAAGCAAGTAAAATCTCGGGTTTGAAAGAGTGGGTGGAATTAGTTGCTAGTCAACTAACCCAAGTTACTACGAATGCAAATAAAATAAAATAACAGAAAATGAAAAGGTGGTAAAACTTATGTGGAGAGAAATGTGTTTACTTAGATTTCCTTACTCCCTAACTATCTTTTACCGGTTGATTAGTGTGTATTAATTGTGTGGATGACGGGTGTATTCCTTAATACCAATCGTGGGGTGGCGTACGTACTTCCCCAACTCTACAAGCTCCTACTTCACTCCTATGTCGAGCCGGCTAGGAAGCTCCTAACATGGGATCATTAGAATTCGCTTGTGCATTAAATACAACCATAAAAACCTTTAGTACGCATTAGTTCATGTTTCTTAAGACGTTCAAGCAAGTTACCAAATAGGAAGTTAGCCAGTTTTCTTAAGCCTAACATAGATGAACAATCATCCAATACAATTAATAACACACTAATAACCAATAATTAATGGCTAGGTTTCATTAGATCTAAGCAAACACAAAGATAAATCTAGCCTAGCATGTTAAACAAAAGACAAGAGCAAGATAGAATCAAACAACACATAGACATATTGAATGATTAATTGATAACTTATCTTCAATGTAACATGGAAGATCTCAAGGCAAAAAGCCTTGAAAAAGCTACTAAAATCGTCTTAGGGTTTTCACACACAAAGTTCCCCAATAAGTTCCACACTAATGACAAAAAATTGCAAAACTATATATAGACTTTCAGATCTGACGGCGTCACGTTATGGAGTGTGACGCCGTCACCTCGCCGCTTTTAGGGTTCCCGGATGACCTTCTTGACGCCGTCCCTCTTTAGCTCTCCAAAATCCGTTCTGGCTTATCAAGGCTTGACGCCGTCAGACTTAGGCGTGACGCCGTCCCTCTTTAAATTAAGCCGTGACGACCTTGATCACATTAAAGCGTGACGCCGTCAGAATTCCATGCAAATTTCTCTGGCTTATCATGAGTAATTTTCACATCCACCACTTTTGCCAAGCCATGACGCCGTCCAGAACAAATCCTGACGCCGTCAAAGGTAATTTCCAGCACAATTTTGAGACTTTGTCGTTTTCTTCACTTTTATGCTCCAAAAACGTCCAAAATGCCTCCTTTTCCAGATTTCTCCTCAAAAGTACCTAAAATGACAAAAGGAACGATTTAGGGCAATATTTGATCAAATAAATACGATTTAGGGCTTAAATGACCCCTTAAAAGCGGTACACTTTTCGCTTCATCAAATACCCTTACACTTGATATTTGCTTGTCCTCAAGCAAATGCGCTTTTATTCTAATCAAAATACAAGTTAGGGGTCATTTAATGCTAACATAAAAGTAATTACAACAAATATTCGTTCCACTTTAATCATAATAAGCACGGAGATTACAAACTAGCATCTCACAAGTAGTGTTTAGATACTCACATCTCTCAAGTGTCATCAAAATAAATCTCATAAATGAAAACGGATAATATCTCTCACTACCTGTCATAGCAAATAGATTACCATAGGCTTGGGAAAGGATCGAAAACCTCCTCCACTAGGCGTAAGCACCTAAGATAAACTATCAAAGAGGGCTTTTAAATGGGTTATAACGTTAGGTGTAGGGAAAAGGAAAACACGGTTTTGCTGGATAAAGGATATTTTACTGGTGGCGAGTTAAAGATCTTGATCAATTACATGTACTATACAATGTTGCTAAGCCAAGACTCGACTCAATCTTAAGCTAAAAACAAAATAACAAAAACATAAAATAAACATAAAATGAAACGGGATGGTAGTCCGTATGTTTTTTTTTTCTACTTTTCTTTTTCTTATTTTTTGTATTTTTCTTGATTTTTTATTTTTTTTTATTTTATTTATTTATTTTTTTTTTGACATACACTTTTGCCCTACCATCCAAAATAATACATCATAGGGGCATTGCATTCCCCTTACACTTGAACTTTTACATAACTTTACAAATAACTATTCTAATGACTCGAATTAAGATAATTGAAAAACTTGGAGTACTTTTAAAATATTTAGCACATATGGGGGTAATAAATGATGTTCTTCCCCATTACTCCATTACACTAGTACTTTACCCATGAGTCCCAATCGTCCCAAAACAATATGTACAAGGATATGACTCGACTTAGCAACCATGTAATCAATTAGATAATTAACTTGGGTTTAAACAAATGTTGTCACAATAATGCACTAAAAATGAGTGCATACAAGGTGGGCTAATGCGATTTGGGTGTACATTTAAGTGGGGTGCAACAAATTCTTCCTTTAAGTAAAATGCTTAAAGGTCGAAACGAAAAGATAGGCTCTGAGGGGTGTACTAGGGGTATCGTGTACTAAAAATGAGTACAACGCAAAGGGTGTGGGAGAATTACTTGACCAATGTAGCCAAAGTAATTATAACAAAAACACAGGTGTAAAACAATGGGTTAATCCTAATGCCTCTTATCATGTAGTAAATCTAACTACACGAATGTAGTCTCACTTGTGGCCTCGGAATGGTCCTAACGCAAGTTCTAGAATCTAAGTGCTACCGGTACACACATCATAGCATAAATGCTTTTCCTACCAATTCTAGGGGCGAACCTCACATATTTGGGGGTGGAAAAATTTTTTAGTGGTACGGTTTTTGTGCTAGTCATATAATTCCTATCCATGAGACGCTCATTAAGATCAAAGTTTCACTCCTATATGTTGTAAAAAAATTTAAATTTGGCACTAAAATTGCCCTAACAGGTATTTATCTCAGTTTTATTACACATCTATTATTAAACAAACAAAAATCAAGCGTAATAGCATTCTCTAATCGTACTTTTACCCCCCCCTTACACTTAAGATGAACATTGTCCCCATTGTTCAAATAACAAGATGTAAAAGCAAAAAGTAAAAGAATGAAATCAAATACTCCCCTGATTCGCTCGGTGGATAATGAAGTAACACGGTTAGATCTTCTTCCAAAGAGAATGTAGAAGCTCCAAGACTAAAGCATCGCCAAAAGCTTGATTCCACATACATTTCCTTGTCCAAAATAACCTGTTAAACCTGAGAAAACAAACACGAAAACCTGCATAACATCGACGGGATAAAATCTATATATAAGGATATAATGCTTGTGGAATGATAATTTTGCAGATTCCTGGAGATTATAAGTTAGAGATTTAATAAAAACTTTTTATGAAAACAAAACTTTCAAAAATTTTCAGAAAATTAAATCTGACGCCGTCAGGTTGTAAAGCCTGACGCCGTCAGAAATGATCTGACAGAATTCTCATGTTATGTTTCCGGAAAATTTTTGGAAAAACCTATACCTTACTTCCTGGAAATCCTGCAAAACATCATTATGACTCGATACAAGCATTTGACTCAAACAAATACTAATATGTATGTTCATTTATTATTATTATGATTCATGTTTATTTGTGTTCTAATAAACCGATTTGGATTTCCCTTACACTTAACTTTTGCAAAATACCTTTATATGTAGTTAAGACGAAGTTAAAAACAAGATAAAGCATTTTCACAAATTAGTTTTGAACATGAATCAATAATAATAAAATTCAAACATACATACGGAAACAAATAAAATCAAACAAACAAATAAATAAACACACAAAGCAAATAAAACTTGGGTTGCCTCCCAAGAAGCGCTTTTCTTTATTAACGAGTCTTGTAGCTAGACTCAAAGTCACGTACATTACGTGATTCCATCATTGGTCACGGTTTCTAGGTCATCCTCATGTCCGGTTCTAAATTCCGGTCCTAATTTCAAACAATCCTTGTAGAAACCGAATATCCTTCCCATAACATAGTCTACTCCTTTACTTCTATCTCTATCATTCCTATAGTAGACTGCTTGCTTAAGCTCCTTCTCAACATTTAACAAGTGTTGGAATTATTCTATCTTATATGGCATTTGGTAGTTTACCTCATCGGTCTCATCCTTAAATCTAACTATCCCTAAGGAAGGTTCATAAGTCATTCTAGAGACCTCAACAAATGGTTTTCCAAAAACCACTTGAGTTAAGGATGCATCGACTATTGGGCGGATATCTTCTACAATTACAAAGTCGGTGACATAGGTGAAGTTTCCTACATAAACCGGTAATCCCTTAACTCTTCCCGTGAAGTTACTCATCCAACCCTTGTCAGGGAACATCCTATACCCAAGTTGATTTTTCATTATCAAGTTGTAGTGGGCTCTAGTCATGATGTTTATGGGTGATCTAAGGTCGATGTAGGCTTTCCACACATGCAAATGTCCGATGTTGCATGGTATGTTGAGATTAGAAGGGTCGCCTATTTCTATGATTGGTCTACCTAGGAAGTATGGTGTCTCGGGGTCATCGAATAAGTTTGTATGATATGCGCGCTCTTCCTTAGTGGGTAGCCTATTGAAGTAGTCCTCATCATCATCTACTTCTTCAATCTCACTTGTCCTAACTTCCTTATCAACCTCGACTTTCTTAACCTCATCCTCAGGTTCACTATTATCCTCATTCCTATCAATTGGTTTGATAGTGACAATGTTGACGAAGTGGACGTGTTTGGATGAAGAGGGGTCTTTTACTTGGGGTCCGCTATTTGTGTTCCTAGCGTCCTTATGTGGAGGTGATAGCACTTGGTTATTGAGGGCTTTCAATAAGTTGTCAATTTTATTGGTCATCTCCGTTTGTTGTTGATTGAATTCGGATTCAAACTTAGCTATCCGAGCTTCTTGAGATGCCATAAATTGGGACATCAATCCTTCAAAGTTATTGGTACTACCATAATTGTGGGAAGGATTGTTATTGAAAGTACGGTTCGAGTTGGAACCACTTGATTGGAAACGATTAGGTGGGTTGGAAGAATTGGTTTGTTGTGCGTTTTGGTTTTGTTTCCACCTAAGGTTTGGGTGATTTTTCCATGAGGGGTTGTATGAATCACCGTAAGGGTTTGGCTCGGGTTTGAAAGTGTACCACTTGTCTCCCGCTCCGTCGGTACGCGAGGATGCGTAGTCCGCAAAAGCTTGTTCGGGGAGTTCCATGCAATCACGAGTGTCGTGGGGACCACTACATAATTCACATGAAGAAGTGATTTTGTTCACTTGGCTTGAAGGTTTAGGAGCCTCGTAGGATTTCATGAGAAACTTGACTTGGTCTTCAAGTTCTATGATCCTACGGTTGGAAGTGCTTGAATTGTTCGAAGGCAAAGATATTGCCTTGACCGTTTTATTCAAATCACGGGGATCACTCCAACTTTCGTTGTCATAAAGAGCAAGGTCTTCTAGGAGAGCCCATGATTGTTCCGCACTTAGATCACGTAGCTTACCACCGGCCGCTTGGTCAATGGTTTGCCTCGTGGAGAGATTGATATGGTCATAGAAGATTTGGACTTGGAGCCAAAGTTCTATGCCATGGTGAGGGACTTTTTGGAGTAAGTCCTTGAATCGAGTCCATGCCTCGTAGAGGGTTTCACCTTGACGTTGTTGGAACATCAAGATATCATTCCTTAGCTTGGTAGTTCTTCCCGGTGGGAAAAACTGAGCAAGGAAACGAGTGGTGAGATCATCCCAAGAGGTGATGGATCCTGCGGGTTGACGCTCTAGCCATTGACTAGCTTGGTCCTGCAGAGAGAATTGAAAGAGACGCAGTCGGGTTGTCTCTCGAGTGGCAACATCAAGGTCTATGGAATCAACGATTTTGAGAAAGTCCTTGAGATGTTGGTTAGGATCTTCAGAACGAAGTCCATGGAATGCGCATCCGCTTTGCACCAACCGGATGGTGTCGGATCGCAGGGGAGTGACATTGGCTCCTTGAGTGAGCTCAATGGTGTTTCGATAGCCATGGTGGCTAGGACGGGAGTACTCTCCTAAAGTACAGGCTCTAGGAGGTGGTGGTGGTTGTTGTGGTGGTGGGTTGTTGGGATTAAGGATATTACCATCTTCCATGATGTCGAATGGTAATGGTTACGAACAAAGAAACGAAGAAAATAGATAGACTAAAGAAAACCTAGAAAAATAAAATAAAAATCTCACTAGAAAGGAATCTAGTGAGTAGACCTATAAAATAAAAATTCAACCTAAACAATAACTATTCCCCGGCAACGGCGCCAAAAACTTGATGCGTGGTTTTGCAACCTTACAACAAGTTTTACCTCTCGAGGGATCTCAAGAGGCTTACAACCCCACCAGGCAGTGTACCTGACTGATGTAGTATAGTGTAGTGGTAAGTACGGGGGATTGATCATTCTCCACAGGGAATAGTGTTCGTTAGGTATGAAAAACTACTCTAATAGGTCTAAGGGTGAGAGAAGATTCTTTTTATGTCTTTATAATTTTATGAAAGCAAGTAAAATCTCGGGTTTGAAAGAGTGGGCGGAATTAGTTGCTAGTCAACTAACCCAAGTAACTACGAATGCAAATAAAATAAAATAACAGAAAATGAAAAGGTGGTAAAACTTATGTGGAGAGAAATGTGTTTACTTAGATTTCCTTACTCCCTAACTATCTTTTACCGGTTGATTAGTGTGTATTAATTGCGTGGATGACGGGTGTATTCCTTAATACCAATCGTGGGGTGGCGTACGTACTTCCCCAACTCTACAAGCTCCTACTTCACTCCTATGTCGAGCCGGCTAGGAAGCTCCTAACATGGGATCACTAGAATTCGCTTGTGCATTAAATACAACCATAAAAACCTTTAGTACGCATTGGTTCATGTTTCTTAAGACGTTCAAGCAAGTTACCGAATAGGAAGTTAGCCAATTTTCTTAAGCCTAACATAGATGAACAATCATCCAATACAACTAATAACACACTAATAACCAATAATCAATAGCTAGGTTTCATTAGATCTAAGCAAACACAAAGATAAATCTAGCCTAGCATGTTAAACAAAAGACAAGAGCAAGATAGAATCAAACAACACATAGACATATTGAATGATTAATTGATAACTTATCTTCAATGTAACATGGAAGATCTCAAGGCAAAAAGCCTTGAAAAAGCTGCTAAAATTGTCTTAGGGTTTTCACACACAAAGTTCCCCAATAAGTTCCACACTAATGACAAAAAATTGCAAAACTATATATAGACTTTCAGATCTGACGGCATCACGTTATGGAGTGTGACGCCGTCACCTCGCCGCTTTTAGGGTTCCCGGATGGCCTTCTTGACGCCGTCCCTCTTTAGCTCTCCAAAATCCGTTCTGGCTTATCAAGGCTTGACGCCGTCAGACTTAGGGGTGACGCCGTCCCTCTTTAAATTAAGCCGTGACGACCTTGATCACATTAAAGCGTGACGCCGTCAGAATTCCATGCAAATTTCTCTGGCTTATCATGAGTAATTTTCACATCCACCACTTTTGCCAAGCCATGACGCCGTCCAGAACAAATCCTGACGCCGTCAAAGGTAATTTCCAGCACAATTTTGAGACTTTGTCGTTTTCTTCACTTTTATGCTCCAAAAACGTCCAAAATGCCTCCTTTTCCAGATTTCTCCTCAAAAGTACCTAAAATGACAAAAGGAACGATTTAGGGCAATATTTGATCAAATAAATACGATTTAGGGCTTAAATGACCCCTTAAAAGCGGTACACTTTTCGCTTCATCATCCACCGTCCATGAAGAAAGAAGATATGATGTTTCAACCATTGGTTTGAAGAATACTTTCAGCTCCATTAAGTGTTGTATCTCCTATGTTTCCCGCTGATGCACAAATATCTGCTGCTACAACCGGTACTCCTTCATGAACCACAATGGTTCAAGAAGTACCATCTGTTAGTACTTCTCCAACAACTCATGAAATTATATCTCTAGTCATTCATCAAGGTGCTGAAGAACAAGTGTTGGGAATAAAATGTTCAAGTCAAAGAGCCTGCCAAAGATATTGAAGAGCCTGCTAGTTGATTTTGAAGTGTATGAAGATGTTCTACCAGTACCTTCTGGGTAGAAGGTACTGCTAGTTGATGAAGAGCCTGCCAAGCTTATGTCAAGTCGATTAGATATTTTGTAATAGATATTTAGTTTAATTATTAGTCTTTGTACATTGTTATACGTTATGTAGAAGTGATTTAGTCCTCTGTGGTTCACAGAAGAATATGGCAGAGTTGTACATTGGTAGTTGTATTTAATTGTAGGCGCCAATATAGTCAAAGTATAGTTTTATATTAAACCACTTGACAAACTTGTAATAAGATATCCTTATCTTATAAAAGGATATCTTAGTCACCACTTCATGCATGCATCTTCACTAACCAATAACCAAAAACGAACTATCTCTCAAGTAACCTAGTTACTTCAAATCAAAAATCCTTTTACAATCTTAGATTCAAGATTACTTTGTAATCCCGGTGATACTTAGATCATCCGTATTATTTCATCAATAATATTGAATCGTTTTGTGTTAACCAAAGTTGTGTTCTTTGTTCATTGCATTCTCACGTTTATTCAAACTCACCACCTTGTGTTCTTTTAAGTGTGTTGTAGTAGATTCCGCATGCTAAACACATTCAATACATAAATATCTCAAACAATAAGAACAAACCCGTTCCACAAGTGGTATCAGAGCTAGGCTTGATATTTACTAATTTAAAAGAACAATGGATGTTGAACATATTCAAACAAATGTTGCAGCTAAACTTTCATTACTTAAGCAAAATGAGTTTGAAATGTGGAGACTAAGGGTTGAACAATACTTTCAAGTGCAGGACTATGCACTTTGGGAGATCATTGAACAAGGCAATTCATTTAAACCCCAAATCACCACTACAACAGTAAATGATGCTCTTGTAACAAGAATACAAGACCAACCATCAAATGCAGATGAAAAAGTTCAGAAGAGAAATGATCTAAAGGCAAGGAGTATGTTACTGATGACTATTCCAAATGATCAGCTTCTGATCTTTAACAAATACAAAGATGCCAAAACCCTTTTTGAAGCTATTGTGGCTAGGTTTGGTGGTAATGATGCTACCAAGAAAACACAGAAAACACTTCTCAAACAACAATTTGAGAACTTTACAGCCACAACCAATGAGTCTTTGGACAGTATGTTCAATAGACTTCAGAAGCTTGCAAGTCAGTTAGCCATCCATGAAGTGATGATAACTCAAGAAGACCTAAACTCTAAATTTCTTAGGAGTTTACCTTTAGAATGGTCTATGCATGTCATTGTCTGGAAAAACAAGCCAGATATTGACCAGATGAGTCTCAATGATCTCTACAACAATTTCAAAATTGTAGAACATGAAGTAAATGTTAGACCCGTTCCCCGGGTAGTGGAACCCCACCCTAGATGAAAGTTGACCCGAACCTAAGTATGTTTGACTAAGGATATGTGGTTTTCTGATGAGGCCTAGATGCGGCGCATCTAGGAAGTGACATGCGGCGTATGGTAAGAAGGGAAAGTAGAACCGACCTATTATTGTCCATGCGCCGTATTGGGGGAAAGAGATACGGCGTATCAAGGATGCGGCGCATCTATGAAGATAGATGCGGCGCATCGACCTTAAATAAGCAGAATGGACAAAATTGCCCTTGTAGCTAGAAACTTCCCTATTATTCTATAAGATACCACACTCTCCTGTAAAAGAGAGTGTGTTTCTGTGGGTGTCGAACCAAATGGGAAAAAATGGAGAAGATGATGAGATGATGATGGTTTAATGGTGATAATTCAAGAGTGAAGTCTATAGTTTGTCCTAGCATGTTTATCAAGTAAGTAATGTTGTTTAATTAGTGTTTATTTGATGATTAAGAATCTAGGGTTTGTGAACCCTAATTTGGGATTAAAGGGTAAATGGTGTTTTAAGATAATTAAGAAGTAATGATGGTTATGTGATGAGTTTTAATGGGTTTAAGTGGGTAAATGATGGGATTGATTATCATATAATCAATCTATGATTATATGATAATTAGAAGTGTTTAGAGGTTAGTTATGGTGGTGTTAACCATGATTATGGCTAATGAGTATGTATTATATATTTTGATGATAATGGTTTAGGATGTAATGATGATGATGATGATAAAGATGAAGATGTGAAGATGATGTTAGTGATAGTTTTGGCTTGGACTCAAGGTAAGTAAACCGGCTATAAAATGATGTTATGATGACTTCTATGCATTATGTGTCTAGATGATCATTTGTGCTAAGATTAATGAATGTTTGTGTGATGTTGTTATGTGTTAGTAAGTGTAAGATAGTGATGGATTAGGCAAGGTTGGATTAAGGTATGTGTTTATGTTCGATGTATTGAAGGATTATAGGTTATGATGTGTAATGTGAGAACGAATTGTAATGTTATGTTATACCCGCTTTACTTACTAAGCATTCGTGCTTACGGTTTAAGTGTTTAATGTTTTGTAGGCGGAAGTATTAAGGCGAAGGCTTGGATAGGGATTAAGGATGGATATGCAAAGTGTAGAAGAATGGGTAAGAAAATAGAGCTAGGTAGAATACCGAGCTCAATGTCAAGTTTGTACCCCCGCAAGTCAAGTTATGTTTTATAAAGTGTAGTCAAGTGGTAAATTGTATGCCAAGTCTTGTATAACGAATTGGAAGTCATTTGACGAGTCTAAGTATGTTTTATGTGAAATCGAGTAAAGTTAAGGGGTGTTTGGATTAGTGTCCATTTGTACCCATTTTGGAGTCAAACGGGTCAATTGCCGTGTTTTATAGTTTGATATGGTTTTTAATGCTATTGGAGTGTTTTGGCACAAGTTATAGAGTTGTATAAAGGTGTCAAAGTGTATTTGAGGTGTGTTGGGTTTATGCAGGTCTTCCTGCTGATGTTCTGTGTCAAATGGGTAGATGCGGCGTATCTAATATGGTAGATGCGGCGTATCAGAAGTTTAATGCGGTGCGGCGTATCTAATATGGTAGATGCGGTGTATCAGAAGGTTCAGGTGATGCGGCGTATCACTTTAGGTGAATACGGCGCATGGTCTGATACGGCGTATTCCTCGAAGGGATGCGGCGTATCGTTGGTCAGAAGGATTGTCAGGTTGTGTTATAAAGTTGAATGTGAAATGTTTTGAAAGGTGTTCGAGTATAGGTCCTTGCAAAGTACTTTAAAGGGTTCAATGTGATAAGTTATGGTTATTTAAATGAAGAATTGTATGTGTTAGGTAAAGTCAAGCGTTTCCGCGTCAAAAGTTCAAAGTTTTTGGTCAAAGCGGGCACGGGGTGTAAAATAGTAGAGCATGCAGTAAAGAAGACTACTGGGTCAAGTTCAGGAAATATGGCTTTTGTTTCATCCCCAAGCATCTCCAAGGTTGATAATGAAGAAAAAGGTGGCAGAGAAGAAGGTACTGCCAACACAACCTTTGGTACTGCTAGTACTTCTAGTAGTACCAAATCCATTTTAGATGAAACAATTGGGTGTGCTTTTCTTACATCTCAACACAATGGGTCCGTATTAACATTTGAAGACCTTCAAGAGATTCATCCTGATGATCTTGAAGTGATGGACATAAAGTGGCAACTTTCACTTTTAAGCATTAGAGCTAAGAAGTTGTTGATGAGGACTGGCAAGAAGATAATGATAAATGGAAATGAGCCTGCTGGATATGATAAGTCAAAAGTGGAGTGTTACAACTGCCACATGATGGGTCACTACTCTAGAGAGTGTAGAAGACCTAAGAAGCAGGATGACAAGGGTAGAGGGTTTGACAACATGAATAAAGGAAGCTTTGAGAAGAAAGGAAGCTTTGAAAGCAAGAGTAAGGTTGTTGAAGTTGCTGAGCCAAAAGCAATGGTTGCTATTGATGGCATGGGTTTTGATTGGAGTTTCATGGGTGAAGATGAGTCAACTTCTGATGAATTGGCTTTGATGGCATTCTCCACTCCTGAGGTACAAACTATCAAATGTTCTAGCAATTGTGAATTTCTTAAGGAATTGGAAGTTATAAGAAAATCTTATGATGAGCTAAAAATAGAAGAAAGAAAAACCAATCAAACCTTATTTAACCATCAGTGTGGTATGGCCAAACTAGAAAAACAAATCATTCACTATAGAGAAAATGAACTCACATTTTCTGATGCTAAAGCTGCTCTTAATAGACAAATATTTTTGAAAGATTCAGAAATAGAAATGGTAAGGAATGAATGCACTAAAGTAACATTGGCTAGAGATAATATTCAACTGACTGTTACTAAATTAGAAAATGCTTCTGAATGTACAAGGAGCATAGTAGAGAATCAGATGAATAAGAAAATAAAATCAGGGATAGGATACAATGAATGTCCACCTCCTTATAGAGGAATTCCTTGTCCTCCAGGATCAGATCTTGCTGAATCAGGTGTGCATGAAGTCATTAACAAACCATTGGCTAAACCTGTAGTGATAAGTGCACCTTCTGAGAGTGCTAAGAATGCCCCACTCTCTAAGGTGCTCACTGATAAAAGACCAGATGTCCTAATTATTGAAGATTGGGTATCTGATGATGATGAAGATAAGACTATTCCTATTAAAGGAATCAAAGTAGGACCATCCAGTCCTAAGAAAGTAGAAGTTAAAGCTAAGGCTAAAGCTGTTTTGAAAACAGTTGAAAGTTGTAAAAATTGTAATAACAAACCTAGGGGAAGCCAAAGAAATTGGAACAACCTTAAGTCACAACAACTAGGTGATGACTTTGTTATGTTCAATAAGGCTTGTTATTATTGTGGTAGCTTTAATCATCTTCATGCTTATTGTAATAAATGGGTTTCTGGGAGTAAATCAAAGTCTAAAACAAATGTTACTCACCCCAGAAAAAGTTTTGTTAAGTCTAACACCACAAATGTTAAACATACTGTTAGACAAAATAAGCCTGTTATTGCAAAACCAACTGATAAGGGTACAAGAAACACTTTCAAAAGTGTACCAAAAGTTGTGAATAGTCCTATTCAAAAGAAATATGTGGTCAAAACACAAATTTGGAAACCAAAAACCAAAGGTCCTGCTAGACCAAAGGGTCCTGCTAGACCAAATGGTACTGCCAAAATTGGTATTACCAAAATTGGTACTGATAGACCAAAGACCACACAATGGATTAAAAGGGAAAGTGCTGTTAAGTCCTCAGCATGTTGGATTTGGAAACCAATCCAATCAAAAGGTGCATCAACAATCCTGAAAAGGTTTGATTTCATTGATGCAAGAGGCAAACCCAAGTCTGTCATGGCTTGGGTACCCCAAGGAAACTAATATGTTTATTCATGTGCAGGAACATTCAACTGATATTGAAGATCAAGGATATGTTGATAGTGGATGTTCAAGGCACATGACAGGCAACATGTCATTCCTCTCAGACTTCAAAACTTTTGATGGAGGATATGTTACCTTTGGGGGAGGAATAAAAGGAAAGATCACTGGTAAAGGTACTATCAAAACCAGTAAACTAGATTTTGAAAATGTGTATTTTGTGAAAGAACTTCAGTTTAATCTTCTTAGTGTCTCACAAATGTGTGACAAAAAGAACAATGTTCTATTTACTGACAATGAATGTATGGTTCTTTCTTCTGATTTTAAGATGCCTGATGAGAATCAGATCCTTCTTAAAATTCCAAAAAGGAACAATATGTACAGTGTCAATTTAAAGAACATTGATCCTAAGGAGAGTCTAACTTGTTTAGTAGCAAAAGCCTCATTGGATGAATCTATGCTTTGGCATAGAAGGCTTGGTCATGTAAACTTTAAAACAATCAACACTATTGCAAAATATGATTTGGTAAGAGGTTTACCCAAAAAGATTTTCCAAAACGACCAATCCTGTGTTGATTGTCTAAAAGGCAAACAACATAGAGCTTCTTGTAAGCCCAAGACCCAAAACTCTATTTCTTAGGCTTTACATATGCTTCATATGGATCTCTTTGGTCCTACTAATGTGTGCAGCTTGAATGGAAAAAGATATTGTCTGGTTGTTACTGATGATTATAGCAGATTTTCATGGGTTTTCTTCTTAAGATCTAAACATGAAACTAGTGAGATACTTAAAACATATATCACTGAGGTAGAAAACCAATCTGATAAGAAGGTCAAAGTCATCAGATGTGACAATGGGACAGAGTTCAAGAATAGAGTTATGGATGACTTTTGCAAGGAAAAAGGCATAAAAAGGGAATTTAGTGTAGCTAGAACACCTCAGCAAAATGGAGTAGCAGAAAGAAAGAATAGAACACTTATAGAGGCTGCTAGAACTATGTTAGTAGACTCTAAGTTGTCTATTTCATTTTGGGCTGAAGCAGTTGGTACTGCTTGTTATGTACAAAACAGGGTTCTTGTGACAAAACCACATAGAAAAACACCTTATGAACTTTTCTTTGGTAGAACACCATCTTTAAGTTTTATGAGACCTTTTGGTTGTCATGTCACTATTCTAAATACAAAAGATCATTTAGGCAAGTTTGATGGAAAAGCAGATGTTGGCTATTTGATAGGGTATTCCTTGCAGAGTAAGGCCTATAGAGTGTTTAACACTTGCACTAGGCTAGTTGAAGAGAATCTTCACATAGAGTTTCAAGAGAAACTAACAAATGTGAAAGGAATTGGACCAGATTGGATGTTTGATATTGATAGGCTTTCAGAATCTATGAATTATGTGCCTGTTACAGGTACAAATACTAATGATGATGCAGGTTCTGAAGATAATGTTGAAACTCCTAAAGATCAAGATTACATCTGGATGCCAATTTGGAAAAGTATGGATCTATCTTCAAGTCAAGAAGGACTTTCAAACACAAGAAATGAAGGCAATGAAGAAGATCATGGAACTCAGAATCAAGAGAATCAAGAAAGTGGTGCTAATGACAATGGTACTGCTAGTTCACCAGATGGTCCTGCTAGTTCATGTAATGATACTGCTGAGCCATTGAATGTTCAAATAGATGATTCTTTACCAGAAGAAAGGGGGATTAGCAATCTTCCATCTACATATGAAGTTCCTAAAACACCCAACACTAGAATTCTCAAAGATCACTCAACTGATGATGTGATTGGAAGCATACATTCTGGTGTTAGAACAAGATCTCAAGTTGGTTTATCTCAAGTCTTATCTTCAGATGAAGAAGGGTTTATCTCCTCTATTTATGAAGAAAAGAATAATGATACTTCCAATATATGCCTGTTTTCATGTTTTCTATCTCAGGCTGAACCCAAAAACATAAACAAAGCTTTAGATGATGTAAGTTGGGTGGAAGCAATGCAAGAAGAGCTTCTCCAATTCAAGATTCAGAAGGTTTGGATATTGGTTGATTTGCCCAAAGGTTATAGGGCAATTGGAACCAAATGGGTGTTCAGAAACAAGAAAGATGAAAGGGGTATAGTGATCAGAAACAAGGCTAGATTGGTAGCACAAGGATATACTCAAGAAGAAGGGGTAGATTATGAAGAAGTGTTTGCTCCAGTTGCAAGAATTGAAGCAATTAGGCTTTTCTTGGCCTATGCTTCATTCATAGGCTTCACTGTCTATCAAATGGATGTTAAGAGTGCATTTTTATATGGTGAAATTGAAGAACCAGTATATGTGTCTCAACCTCCAGGCTTCATTGATGCAGAGTATCCAGACAAAGTTTATAAAGTTACCAAGGCATTGTATGGTCTACACCAAGCTCCTAGGGCATGGTATGAAACATTGGCTTGTTTTCTACTAGAAAGTGGATTCTAAAGAGGCAGGATTGATCCAACTTTGTTCATCAAAAGAACAAAGAAAGATATCTTGTTAGTGCAGATTTATGTTGATGACATAATCTTTGGATCAACAAACCAAGACTTGTGTGTACAATTTGAAAAACTTATGCATACTAAGTTTGAAATGAGTTCCATGGGGGAACTTACTTTCTTTTTGGGTCTCCAAGTGAAACAATCCAAAGAAGGCATATTTATCAGCCAAGATAAGTATGTAGCAGAGATCCTAAGGAAATTTAATTTTGCTGATTCTAAGGTTGCAAGTACACCAATGGATCCAGACAAAGGGCTACTCAAGGATGCTGAAGGAGAAGATATGGATTTGCACAATTATAGATCAATGATTGGGTCTTTGATGTACCTTACATCATCAAGACCAGATATCATGTTCTCAGTATGTGTATGTGCAAGGTTTCAAATACATCCCAAGATCTCTCATCTCACAGCAGTCAAAAGAATCTTTAGATATCTTAAGGGTCAACCTAGGTTGGGTCTTTGGTATCCAAGGGAATCATCTTTTGAATTGGTGGCTTATTCGGATAGTGACTATTGATGAGGCGAAAAGTGTACCGCTTTTAAGGGGTCATTTAAGCCCTAAATCGTATTTATTTGATCAAATATCGCCCTAAATCGTTTCTTTTGTCATTTTAGGTACTTTTGAGGAGAAATCTGGAAAAGGAGGCATTTTGGACGTTTTTGGAGCATAAAAGTGAAGAAAACGGCAAAGTCTCAAAAATCGGCTGAAAGTTACCTTTGACGGCGTCACAATTAACTCTGGACGGCGTCATGCTTTGGCAAGAAAAAGTGGACGTGAAATTTACTCATGATAAGCCAGTGAAAATAGCATGTGAATTCTGACGGCGTCACGCTTTAACTTGATCAAGGGCGTCACGGCTTAAATCATAAGGGGACGGCGTCACGTTCACGAGCTGACGGCGTCAAGCCTTGATAAGCCAGAATGGATTTTTGAAGAGCTAAAGAGGGACGGCGTCAAGAAGGTCATCCGGGAACCCTAGAAGCGGCGAGGTGACGGCGTCACACTCCATAAGGTGACGCCGTCAGATGCAAAAGTCTATATATAGTTTTCTAATTTTTTGTCATTAAAGAGAGCTTAGTGTGTGGAATTTTGGGAGAAAATCCTAAGACGATTTTAGCTACTTTTTCAAGGCTTTTTGCCTTGAGATCTTCCATGTTACATTGAAGATAAGTTATCAATTAATCATTCAATATGTCTATGTGTTGTTTGATTCTATCTTATTCTTGTCTTTTGTTTAACATGTTAGGCTAATTTTATCTTGTGTTTGCTTAGATCTAATGAAACCTAGCTATTGATTATTGGTTGTTAGTGTGTTATTAGTTGTATTGGATGATTGTTTATCTATGTTAGACTTAAGAAAACTGGCTAACTTCCTATTCGGTAACTTGCTTGAACGTCTTAAGAAACATGAACCAAATGCGTACTAAAGGTTTTTATGGTTGTATTTAATGCACAAGCGAATTCTAGTGATCCCATGTTAGGAGCTTCCTAGCCGGCTCGACATAGGAGTGAAGTAGGAGCTTGTAGAGTTGGGGAAGTAAGTACGCCACCCCACGAATGGTATTAAGGAATACACCCGTCATCCACGCGACTAATACACACTAATTAACCGGTAAAAGATAGCTAGGGAGTAAGGAAATCTAAGTAAACACATTTCTCTACACATAAGTTTCTCACCACATTTTCATTTCAGTTATTTATTTTATTTGCATTCGTAGTAATTTGGGTTAGTTGACTAGCAACTAATTCCGCCCACTCTTTCAAACCCGAGATTTTACTTGCTTTCATAAAAATTATAAAAACATAAAAAGAATCTTCCTCAACCCTTAGACCTAATTAGAGTAGTCTTTCATGCCTAACGAACACTATTCCCTGTGGAGAACGATCAATCCCCCGTACTTACCACTACACTATACTACATCGGTCAGGTACACTGCCTGGTGGGGTTGTAAGCCTCTTGAGATCCCTCGAGAGGTAAAACCTGTTGTAAGGTTGCAAAACCCACGCATCAAGTTTTTGGCGCCGCTGCCGGGGAATAGTTATTGTTTAGGTTGATTTTTTTTATTTTATAGGTCTACTCACTAGATTCCTTTCTAGTGAGATTTTTATTTTATTTTTCTAGGTTTTCTTTAGTCTATCTTTTTCTTTGTGTGTTTGTTCGTAATTTCCATTGACTCTTCCGTTCACCATTATGGAGTACGCGAATCCACCATACCACCAACCACAAAGGCCATTCTACCCTATTGACATCTCGAATTTCAAACAATATCGAGATGAACCCATATATGATGCATGGACTCGTTTTAGAAATTTACTCCGAAAATTCCCTCATCATAGTTTCGCTTTAGCATCCCTAACCCGAACCTTTTACTATCGTGTTGGCCAATATGACCAAATGCGCATTGAGGATTTTGCCAATGGGGACTTTAGGGAATTAAGTGCTGAAGAAGCATGGGATGCCATAGAAGATTGTGCCCAATATTATTATAGGGTAGACAACCCAACAAACGTTAGTACAAGTCAATTGAATATAAATTTCCTGGATCATGAAACAAGTTTGTTTGGGGATGAATACATTAGTGTTGAGATACCTAAGTGGTTGTCATGTAATGCCATAGTACAAAACAAACACATAGGTGACCTTGATGTGACGGAGGATTTAGCCGAACATGATCACATTGATCAAAAAGACCTAGGTTTTGTGATTGATGACGTCGAATCTCAAGAAACACATGATGAATCTTTTAGGCAGTTTGAATATAGCAGTCAGAATATTGAGGATGATCCTTATGATTCGGACATAGAAGTTGAGATGCCTAGAGAAGCACTTGAGATACTTGGGAAAATGTTAGGGTTAGATCCTACTAAAACACATGATGAGGATATAGGTGATCTTGATAAGATGGACGATAGAGTAGAAAATCTAAGACCACCAAGTACCCCACAAGTCCTACCATTATTTGAGGCACATACACCGCCCGTGACTTACCCGAAAGAAGTAGAAGAGACTATAGGAACCCCAATAGAGGTAGAGCCCTTGGACCAAACAAAACTAGAAGAAATAGGTTTGAATACTTGTAGTCATAACCTTTCTTTTAGTTCTATGGAAGTTCCTAGTTTTGATGAACCGGAGCCTAAACCAAAACCGTTACCTAATCTTCCATCCTTAGATGTGAACTTAGGAATTGAAAAAGGTCCCGATCCACCCATCAAACCATATAGTCCGGGTAGTTTTACGTTGGAGGTAGTAGACTCTAAGCCTTGTAGAGAGGAAGCCAATATAGGAGTGAAACATGACCTTACATACTTACATCACCCATTCATGATTGATCACAAGAAACATTATGGGTTTAAACCGGGTCTATTGGGTCAAGATGGATTCCCAATTAGGAGTCTCTCGAAGTTGTTAGAAAATGATCCCTTTTTAGGAGAAAACTTTAACTCACCCATTGACCAAAGTGAACTAGGTAAGGTTATGATGAAAGGAGCACACCCCTTTGAGCATATAATTCATCCACCACTCTTTCCTCACGTGGCATACTCCTACCGAGCTGGTGTGTATCGCTACTATCACCCGCACTTAATCCTAAGTGTAGGGAAAACCTCTCCTTTATCCATTAAATAAGGGTAGAGTCAGGCTCATGACTCGAACAAAAACAAGCGCTTCTTGGGAGGCAACCCAAGCTTTATTTGTTTTATTTGCTTTGTGTGTTTATTTATTTGTTTGTTTGATTTTATTCGTTTCCGTATGTGTGTTTAATTTTTATTAGTGTTGATTCATGTTCAAAAGTAAATTGTGAAAATGCTTTATTTTGTTTTTAACTTCGTCTTAACTACATATAAAGGTATTTTGCAAAAGTTAAGTGTAAGGGAAATCTAAATCGGTTTATTAGAACACAAATTAACATGAATCGTAATAATAATAAATTAACATACATATTAGTGTTTGTTTGAGTCAAATGCTTGTATCGAGTCATAATGATGTTTTGCAGGATTTCCAGGAAGTAAGGTAAAGGTTTTTCCAGAAATTTTCCGGAAACTTAAAATGAAAATTTTTGTCAGGTCATTTCTGACGGCGTCAAGGTTTATAACCTGACGGCGTCAGATTTAATTTTCAGAAATTTTTGAAAGTTTTGTTTTAAAAAAAAAAGTTTTTATTAAAATCTCCAACTTATAATCTCCAGGAATCTGCAAAATTATCATTCCACAAGCATTATATCCTTATATATAGATTTATCCCGCCGATGTTATGCAGGTTTTCGTGTTTGTTTTCTCAGGTTTAACAGGTTATTTTGGACAAGGAGATGTTTATTGAATCAAGCTTTTGGCGATGCATTAGTCATGGAGCTTCAACATTCTCTTTGGAGGAAGATCTAACCGTGTAATTTCACTATCCACCGAGCGAATCAGGGGAGTATTTGATTTCATTCTTTTACTTTATGCTTTTACATCTTGTTATTTGAACATTGGGGACAATGTTCATCTTAAGTGTAAGGGGAGGGTAAAAGTACGATTTTAGAGAATGCCATTGCGCTTGATTTTTGTTTGTTTAATGGTAGATGTGTAATAAAACTGAGATAAATACCTGTTAGGGTAATTTTAGTGCCAAATTTAAAATTTTTTACAACACTTAGGAGTGAAACTTTAGTCTTAATGAGCGTCTCACGGATAGGAGTTATATGACTAGCACAAAAACCGTACCACTAAAAAATTTTCCACCCCAAATATGTGAGGTTCACCCCTAGAATTGGTAGGAAAAGCATTTTGCTATGATGTGTGTACCGGTAGCACTTAGATTCTAGAACTTGCGTTAGGACCATTCCAAGGCCACAAGTGAGACTACATTCGTGTAGTTAGATTTGCTACATGATAAGAGGCATTAGGATTAACCCATTGTTTTACACCTGTGTTTTTGTTATAATTACTTTGGCTACATTGGTCAAGTAATTCTCCCACACCCTTTGCGTTGTACTCATTTTTAGTACACGATACCCCTAGTACACCCCTCAGAGCCTATCTTTTCGTTTCGACCTTTAAGCATTTTACTTAAAGGAAGAATTTGTTACACCCCACTTAAATGTACACCCAAATCGCCTTAGCCTACCTTGTATGCACTCATTTTTAGTGCATTATTGTTACAACATTTGTTTAAACCCAAGTTAATTATCTAGTTGATTACATGGTTGCTAAGTCGAGTCATATCCTTGTACATATTGTTTTGGGACGATTGGGACTCATGGGTAAAGTACTAGTGTAATGGAGTAATGGGGAAGAACATCATTTATTACCCCCATATGTGCTAAATGTTTTAAAAGTACTCCAAGTTTTTCGATTATCTTAATTCGAGTCATTAGAATAGTTAAGTGTAAAGTTATGTAAAAGTTCAAGTGTAAGGGGAATGCAATGCCCCTATGATATATTATTTTGGATGGTAGGGCAAAAGTGTATGCAAAAAAAAAAAAAAAAAAAAAAAAAAAAAAAAAAAAAAATCGAAAAATCTAGAAAAATACAAAAAAATGAGAAAATGAAAAATAGAAAAAACATACGGACTACCATCCCGTTTCATTTTATGTTTATTTTTATGTTTTTGTTATTTTGTTATTTTGTTTCTAGCTTAAGATCGAGTCTAGTCTTGGCTTAGCAACATTGTATAGTACATGTAATTGATCAAGATTTTTAACTCGCCACCAGTAAAATATCCTTTATCCAACAAAACCGTGTTTTCCTTTTCCCTACACCTGACGTTATAACCCATTTAAAAGCCCTCTTTGATAGTTTATCTTAGGTGCTTACGCCTAGTGGAGGAGGTTTTCGATCCTTTCCCAAGCCTATGGTAATCTATTTGCTATGACAGGTAGTGAGAGATATTATCCGTTTTCATTTATGAGATTTATTTTGATGACACTTGAGAGATGTGAGTATCTAAACACTACTTGTGAGGTGCTAGTTTGTAATCTCCGTGCTTATTATGATTAGAGTGGAACGATTATTTGTTGTAATTACTTTTATGTTTGCATTAAATGACCCCTAACTTGTATTTTGATTAGAATAAAAGCGCATTTGCTTGAGGACAAGCAAATCTCAAGTGTAAGGGTATTTGATGAGGCGAAAAGTGTACCGCTTTTAAGGGGTCATTTAAGCCCTAAATCGTATTTATTTGATCAAATATCGCCCTAAATCGTTTCTTTTGTCATTTTAGGTACTTTTGAGGAGAAATCTGGAAAAGGAGGCATTTTGGACGTTTTTGGAGCATAAAAGTGAAGAAAACGGCAAAGTCTCAAAAATCGGCTGAAAGTTACCTTTGACGGCGTCACAATTAACTCTGGACGGCGTCATGCTTTGGCAAGAAAAAGTGGACGTGAAATTTACTCATGATAAGCCAGTGAAAATAGCATGTGAATTCTGACGGCGTCACGCTTTAACTTGATCAAGGGCGTCACGGCTTAAATCATAAGGGGACGGCGTCACGTTCACGAGCTGACGGCGTCAAGCCTTGATAAGCCAGAATGGATTTTTGAAGAGCTAAAGAGGGACGGCGTCAAGAAGGTCATCCGGGAACCCTAGAAGCGGCGAGGTGACGGCGTCACACTCCATAAGGTGACACCGTCAGATGCAAAAGTCTATATATAGTTTTCTAATTTTTTGTCATTAAAGAGAGCTTAGTGTGTGGAATTTTGGGAGAAAACCCTAAGACGATTTTAGCTACTTTTTCAAGGCTTTTTGCCTTGAGATCTTCCATGTTACATTGAAGATAAGTTATCAATTAATCATTCAATATGTCTATGTGTTGTTTGATTCTATCTTATTCTTGTCTTTTGTTTAACATGTTAGGCTAATTTTATCTTGTGTTTGCTTAGATCTAATGAAACCTAGCTATTGATTATTGGTTGTTAGTGTGTTATTAGTTGTATTGGATGATTGTTTATCTATGTTAGGCTTAAGAAAACTGGCTAACTTCCTATTCGGTAACTTGCTTGAACGTCTTAAGAAACATGAACCAAATGCGTACTAAAGGTTTTTATGGTTGTATTTAATGCACAAGCGAATTCTAGTGATCCCATGTTAGGAGCTTCCTAGCCGGCTCGACATAGGAGTGAAGTAGGAGCTTGTAGAGTTGGGGAAGTAAGTACGCCACCCCACGAATGGTATTAAGGAATACACCCGTCATCCACGCGACTAATACACACTAATTAACCGGTAAAAGATAGCTAGGGAGTAAGGAAATCTAAGTAAACACATTTCTCTACACATAAGTTTCTCACCACATTTTCATTTCAGTTATTTATTTTATTTGCATTCGTAGTAATTTGGGTTAGTTGACTAGCAACTAATTCCGCCCACTCTTTCAAACCCGAGATTTTACTTGCTTTCATAAAAATTATAAAAACATAAAAAGAATCTTCCTCAACCCTTAGACCTAATTAGAGTAGTCTTTCACGCCTAACGAACACTATTCCCTGTGGAGAACGATCAATCCCCCGTACTTACCACTACACTATACTACATCGGTCAGGTACACTGCCTGGTGGGGTTGTAAGCCTCTTGAGATCCCTCGAGAGGTAAAACCTGTTGTAAGGTTGCAAAACCCACGCATCAACTATGCTGGTGCAACTCTAGACAGAAAATCCACAACTGGTGGATGTCAATTTCTTGGTTGCAGACTAATCTCTTGGCAATGCAAGAAACAAACAATGGTGGCCAATTCTATAACTGAAGCAGAATATGTTGCTGGTGCAAGTTGTTGTGGGCAAGTTCTTTGGATCCAAAATCAGATGCTTGACTATGGGTACAATTTTCTTAACACCATTATTTATATTGACAATAGCAGTACTATTTGTATCATTAAAAACCCAGTTCAACACTCAAAAACAAAACATATTGAAATCAGACACCATTTCATAAGGGATTGCAATGAGAAAAGGTTAATTCAAGTAGTTAAAATTGATTCTGAAAAGAATTATGCAGACCTTCTCACCAAAGCTTTTGATTTAGGTAGATTCAAATATCTTGTAGGAGGTATTGGAATGATAAATCTTTGAAAAACATGTGTTTTTGTTCATAAAATTAACTGGTATTGGCTTTTAAACAAGGTACTGCTAGTTAGTCAAAAGGTCCTGTCAGTTCATAATTGGTCCTGCTGATATAAAATTGCTATGTTTTGTTCATATAATAGCTTGAATGTTTTAAAATGCTATAGATCAAGTGCTTTGCACTTTGTTCTTTTTGGTTTGCAACTAACACATTTCAGGTAGATAACAAAACAAGAGTTCTTCCAAACAAAAAGGAGCAACAAAAGTTATATTCATTTCAAGAGAGATAACAATCTCAGGGGAGGAATTAATAGCCCAGAATGGAAGAAAAACCAATTTATGAAAGGAAAGACAAGAGCATACAAGATGATGCAGAGTTGAAAAAGATAGAGTTAGATCACATATCTAGAAGGGATGAAGCATTTCTCAAGGAGAAAGTTCTATCTAGATCAAACTAAGGAAAGTTTCAACTCAAAGGCATGACATTAGATGATTTCACTTGTTGAACCAATCATCCAAGATACACAGCATCATTGCCTTTTTAAATTTCCTCCATCCAAGGAAATTGCACCATCTTTGGGCCATCATGGCTTTTGGTATTCCACTCACCAAGTTTTTACAAACTAAAGAGTTGGCTAGTCCTTAAGCAAACGGCTTTTGGTAAAGACAAATCAAATCCGTTGATGGTTGATAGTTTGCTAAAAACTATAAGGGATTTTTATAAAACTTTCAAAGGTACTGGTAGTTCAAAATTGGTACTGCTAGTATAAAAAGGTACTGCTATATAGCCGTTGAGCCTGTCAGAAAAAGTTTTAGCCATTAGGCCTGGTAGTTAAAATTAGCCGTTGGGGTAGTTATGTAAATTACTGATGATTATATTATATTATATTTCACATATAAAAGATCTTTTTAACCGCCTATACATTTACTTATTATAATCTTTCTTATTGTCGGTTAAAAGTAATTCTCTCATATCTTCTTTCATCAGTCATTATCATAATTCACATACACCTTTCATCTTCTACCAGTACTACCAACAAATCCCACCATTATATTCAAAATTTTCATTATGGCTTCCACAGTTGTTCTAAACTTTGTCCAACGTCACAATCAGTTAGCATTTTTGGAGAAGTCAGAGGATAATGCCTCATTTCATCAAATAGTGGACTTTTTAAACAACTCCTACATCAGGTTTGCTTTGCTAGTCAATCCCACTATTTATGAAACACAAATTTTACAATTTTGGCAATCTGCTAAAATTAAAACTTCTGAAAATGGGGAACAAAGAATTAAGGCCAAAGTGGATGGTAAACATTTGACTCTTACTGAGTCATCCATAAGAAGACATCTTCATTTGGATGATTCTGATGGTATTAGTCAGTTACCAGATACTGAAATTTTTTAAAATTTACAAAGAATGGGGTATCATGCTGAGTCTAGCAAACTCACTTTTCTGAAAAAGCATCTTACTCCACAATGGAGATTTTTGATTCACACAATCCTTCACTGTTTGAGCCAGAAGAAAACCTCTTGGGAGCAATTTAGTGGAAACATGGCTTCTGCTCTCATTTGCTTAGCCACAAACAGAAAATACAATTTTTCAAAACATATTTTTGAAGGATTGATTAAAAATGTGAAAAGTGAAACAAAGTTTTTGATGTATCCAAGATTTATTGGGTGCATCATTGCAAAATTAAAACATTTGTTACTTCCCACAGACTCAATTTATGACACACCAAAACTTTCTCACAAAGTATTTTCAAATATGAGAATTGGTTTTAGAGGGGAAGAAATACCACTTTTTGATGAAATGTTACCACAACATCCAGAAGAACCAACACCATCAGCTGATACACCATCATCTAGTTCTTCACATGGTTACATTTCCCCAACACATCAAACATCACCAATACCATCTCCAGTACCATCAGCAACACCACCACCATCATCACATCATGTATCACAAACCCAATCACCTCAGACAATGCAAGAACTGAAAGACAAGGTGAAGTTCTTAGAAGATGCTCTTAAAAGTCAAAGCAAGAAGTTTTCTGAGATCAACATCAAATTAGTAAAGAGGGTAAAGAGATTGGAGGGTGAAGTGAAGAAGCTCAAGGGTAAAAAGTCTGCAAAGGTTGTTTTATCTAGTTCTTCACAGTCAGATGCTGATAGGATAGGTCACTCTTCCAAAAAGGGGAGGAAGGATAGTTCTGAAGATGAGGAAGAGGCTCAATTTGAATTCCATGATGGAACTCAAGTTTATGATGAAGAGCCT
The DNA here is from genome assembly GCA_021014915.2 of Artemisia tridentata subsp. tridentata. NCBI lineage: Eukaryota > Viridiplantae > Streptophyta > Magnoliopsida > Asterales > Asteraceae > Artemisia > Artemisia tridentata. The sequence goes on from CP139505.1 coordinate 38,015,387, forward strand.
GTTGGAGCAGGGCAAGAGCCTGCTAGGCCAGAAGAAGAGCCTGCTAGGAGAGAAATGCTATTGGCTATGGGGTACAAAGGGTCTGCTGAGAAAGTGTACAAGAGAAAGAGGGATTTAATTGCTGATGAGCAATCTTCTGCTCCATCACAAGCACCAACTCCAAAGGATAAGGGCAAAGGCATTATGATTGAAGATGAGCCTAAATCCAAGAAGTTGAAAAGAACGCAGCAAATTCAGATGGCTTTAGGAGAAGAAGAAGCCAAAAGGGTTCATGAAGAAGAGCTAAAAGCACTTGAAGCTTCAAGAATGCTTGCAGTAATGAAAGAGCAGAAAGATGCTGAAGATGCTGCTCAAACTCTTCTTGATACTCAAATTGCTCAAGAAACCTTTGATGCACAGATGCTATGGATTATCAATAATGATCCAATTGTAAAAGGTCAAGCAGCAAATATAGTAAATGACAAGACACTCAATTCTGATGAGAAAACAGAAGCACTTGAATCTTTCATCAACAAGAAGTACAAAGAAGCAGCTTTGGCTGACATTTTTGAAAAGATGAAGGAAAATCAGAAAAGAGGTTTTAAGGTAGGACAATCACAGAAAGATCAGGTGATTTTTATGAAAAGGTTTTTGAAAGGTCAGGCAAATTGGACTGACTATCAACTAAAGAAGAAATCTGCTGATGAAATCTTCTTCCTGTATCTACAAGCCTACAAGAGTCTTTACTATAAAGTTCCATCTGATGTACACCCCTCAATGAAGAAGAAAGATGCTCAGAAGAAAGAAGTAGCAAAATTGGACACAGAGCAAGTAAGTAAAATGTTGATTACTTTGCCTACTATCATTCATGCTGATCCAATTAGCTGTAGAAGACCTATTATTGATTGGGAGATCAACCATGATAGATTAGGAAAATCATGGAAAATAACAAGGGTTGGGGGACAGTTTGCTATTTTTAAGAATTTTGAAAATTTAGTTAGAGCATGTGACAGAGCAGACTTGGAAGAATTGTGGAATCTAGTGCAGATTAGACTAGACACAACTTCTAGTACAGATGCTAAGGAACAAGAACTTTGGGTAGAATTCAATAGGATGTTTGATCCTGATCCCAAAGATGTTCATTGGAAATTTCCCTATTATGATCCTTCAACAACTTGGGAATTTCTAAGCCATAGCAACATTCATCACCTTTTCACACAGAGTGGGATAGAACTCTTTATGTTGGCTGAGAAAGAGTATCCACTTAGTTATGAAGTGCTTAAAACTATGATCTCCAAGAGATTAAGGTGTGACAAAGATGATGAGAACTCAGAAATTGTTCAGAGTTTGCTGAGGAGCATATCTGAGCAATATGAAAGAAAAAGGAAGAACAGAGAGTGAAGGTTTTTGGAAGAGTTCCCTCAAATCCTCAAGGTATGTATTTTATTCATCAGAAACTTGTGTATTTTAATGGAAATAACAAGTTTAGGGGAGGATTGTTGGGAATAAAATGTTCAAGTCAAAGAGCCTGCCAAAGATATTGAAGAGCCTGCTAGTTGATTTTGAAGTGTATGAAGATGTTCTACCAGTACCTTCTGGGTAGAAGGTACTGCTAGTTGATGAAGAGCCTGCCAAGCTTATGTCAAGTCGATTAGATATTTTGTAATAGATATTTAGTTGAATTATTAGTCTTTGTACATTGTTATACGTTATGTAGAAGTGATTTAGTCCTCTGTGGTTCACAGAAGAATATGGCAGAGTTGTACATTGGTAGTTGTATTTAATTGTAGGCGCCAATATAGTCAAAGTATAGTTTTATATTAAACCACTTGACAAACTTGTAATAAGATATCCTTATCTTATAAAAGGATATCTTAGTCACCACTTCATGCATGCATCTTCACTAACCAATAACCAAAAACGAACTATCTCTCAAGTAACCTAGTTACTTCAAATCAAAAATCCTTTTACAATCTTAGATTCAAGATTACTTTGTAATCCCGGTGATACTTAGATCATCCGTATTATTTCATCAATAATATTGAATCGTTTTGTGTTAACCAAAGTTGTGTTCTTTGTTCATTGCATTCTCACGTTTATTCAAACTCACCACCTTGTGTTCTTTTAAGTGTGTTGTAGTAGATTCCGCATGCTAAACACATTCAATACATAAATATCTCAAACAATAAGAACAAACCCGTTCCACAACAAGTTCATGGAATTCTACCTCCCGACCCTTCGACATCTTCTCACGGGATGATATAATCAGTGATAAAGGGCTTCTAGTTAATGCTTCATGTACACATCATTATGCTTCATGTACACATCATTATGATGATTCCGATTAATCGTAACCATCAGGGGAGAGAAATTTGTACACGAAGGACGCACAACAAGTTCACATGATCGGGTTTAACATCTTATGAAACAAATTAAATATGATCAGTGTTTCAACTTGTTACTTTGGTATCTTCATTTCATGTGTACGTCACGGGCGGATTAATCGTAACCATCAGGGGAGAGAAATGTGTACACCAAGGACGCACAACAAGTTCACGTGATCGGGCTTAATGTCTCATGATACAAATTAAAGATGATCAATGTTTCAACTTGTTACTTTGGTGTTATCATTTCATGTGTACGTTACGGGCTGATGGGTTATATGTAAGATTACTGGAATGCATTTGGTGAGATGAAGATGTTGATATTCTGTTCCCCAAATGGACAATCTTGAAGAAGGTCGAGTCTACAGTCTGTTCTACATTTTCCGTTGTGTGTTAGAAGACTAAATACGGCATTCATTTGGCTATCAAAAGACTTCTTCATATTCTGGGCATTCATCAGAAAGGTTTTCAGTTTGGGGGAGAGCACTAATTAGGGGAGAGTGAAAAGCCATATTTAAACCCTAATTAGATCTGCTCACATTGTTCTTCTGCAAGTAAAGAGATGGCATCTGAGAAGATTTAGGAAGCTAAAAGAAGTAATGTAGTTTGAAGACCACTCTCAGAGCTGCTGCATCAAGTTCATCAAGGTGGTGAAGAACAAATCTATCAAAGAAGAATTAAGGTGGTAATTCTTCATGTATCCTTTGTAAATACATAAAATCATAAAATCATAAAAACTCAAAAATATTTTTTCCAATTTCATAAAACTTTGTATATATTTTAAACCAAAAAGAAAATAGAAAAATATAAAACCTATAAAAACCTAAAAAAAATCAGAAAATCAAAAAATACCAAAAATAGTTCCTCTAGGCATGTCTTCTGTTTATCGATAACATTTACGGACCTAGAAATGTCATTCAATAATGACACGGGTCTTTAAATGAAGCTCGAGCAGAAGTTATACTAACTGGTTAAAACATGTCTAAACGGCTTGCAGTTACTTCAGACTGCACCCCGTGCTATACTATGGGGAAAGCATGTCGCCAAAAAGACAGTTGTTCCTCCAACTGGGTGATGTTCACCTGGGCATGGATTACTTTATATCCATGTTTCTTCGATCTGATGTACGATTCAGTGCATCATTTCTTGTATAAGAAGATAAGTCTTCTTTACACCAAAAACACTTTCCGTTCTATGATTCTTCAGGAGAGTTTTGGTGTTTCACAAGGTGGTAACTGGACTTAAATTTTCACAAATACTTGACGCTCAATTGAATGACTACAGCTCTTTAAATAGAAAACGGGTCATTAATTGAGGGGGAGAGTATTTGTTCAAATTTCTGACACCTTTTTAAGCATTGTGCAACATCAGCAGTGACACTCTCTCGTGGTTTAAGGGGGAGCATAGTATGCTCCACAATCAGAATATATCTAACCTGACCACATTTTCTCCCATAATTTCTAACTTATTTAAATCAATTGGGATCACAAATCTCAAATGGTTTGAAATTTTTGATCGGGGGAGAGAATGTGATTTAAATATGAAATTCTGATAAAAATGTGATGTTTTGGACTTAAACGTAAGCTCTCCCATATGTGCTAAACTCTTTCGTATATCGATGCACATATTGAGGGGGGGGGAAATAGTTTGTGATAACAGAATGGATGTGGCATCTCATGTGAGCGCGGCTCAGACTTCACCAATGAATTGACGAAACAAATACTGTCATTAATCGAAAGGACATGTCCTGGCCGGGTAATAATTTCAAGCTGGTCTAACCAGTGATGTAAGCGTGTCTCGAAGAGGACGTGTCTAAGTAGAGTGTACTGTTTCAAGAAACTTTCTGTGGACTTGACCAGGCCGGGTAATAATTTCAAGCTAGTCTAACTAGTAATGTAAGCGTGTCTCGAATCGGTCATGTTCACTGAAAGTGGATCAATTCAAAAAGTGCGAACTCCACCCAACATGTGCAAATTTATAATAAAATCATCTGAGCACATGTTAAGGGGGAGAATTTGAAAAATATAAAACTCTCAAAGTGTTAGCAAAATGTGTTTCATAATCATGAACACTTTGAGAGATTTTTCAAGGATTTGGTAAATGGCAACATAGGATAGTCATGAAGTTATAAGGTGGCTAAGGTTAGGAAAACCGTTCTATGATCCGCCAGAGCCGGAGGGATCTACCCAGGGACAATACCGAATAGTTAGTATTAGAAAGTCCTAGGTATGATCATGAAAAAAGGAGTAATATGAGAAAGGAGAAAGAAGGGGTTGAAGAATTAAAAAGAAATGAAATGAAAAAGGGTGAAAAGAAATAGCCCTCCAATTATTCAACCTTAGGGCAGAAACCGGGTTCAATTCATATGCTACTGGTTGTTACTAAGGTAACACCGGTATTGAAGACAAGACGCCATGGACCCAGTGACGCACTGCACTAAACCTTCTAAGCCACTCAAGTTCTTTTAAAAGGACTTGTTTCATTCTCACGGGGAACCCTGCATAATCTATCGACCGCTCATTACGAGTTATGTTGATATTGAAACAGGAGACACCGCTCCAGTCTCCGACTACCAAAATTGCACTTATCGAGTCTAGAGCCACGAGATGCATCATAAGATCTCATAGGAACACGTGTTACTTCTACACTGGTTGTTCAACATTAAGGACACCAGTTGTAAACTTATGAGTCCTTCGCAGATCTTAGCAATCTGCCAGAACATTTATGAGGGAATTTACAAATGAAATTCTCAGTGATTGAATGGAAACTCTTGCCAGGGTCAACATCAAACAGCCCTGAAAGCAGGTCACTTCGGTAATTCCTTGTGAATTACGCTTAGTGGTCGCGGCGGTTTCAAACGGTCTACAGTCGTGGAGTGAACTCCAGCGACTCACCTAATCGTTGATTTACTACGGTAGATCTTGTAAGCCCTCTGTGGGTTTTCGATTTAGGAACGGCCTTGGTAAGGATTAGAGAGAGTTTTCACACTATGCTGTTGACAATCTCTAAGTCCGAACCTGTAAGTACCGGACGTTTTATTGCTAACTGTCGTATGCAGGAATATCTGGCGGTTGCTGCTGATTGCCGAAAAGATGCTGATCCATCACCCCATGCTCACACTTCACCATCATTGTATTCAAAGAAGTCATGATAAACTGAAAGACCTTCAACATTGCTTCCGCAAACTCTGAAGCTGAAAAATCATGATCCAGAAAAGTGTGAGCATGCAGTCCAAATGTCACACCGAATCACATGGAGGCAATGCTACTACAACTAATGAGCTTGGAGACTTACAGTGGCAGATGATCACAATGAAGGCTCAAAGATCACAACTTCATATGAAGACAATGTTGCTTGATGACTTGAAAATATATGTTGGATGATGTTCTCAAAGATTCCTCAAAGATCATCCAAGACAAAAGATCTGTCATCAAATGCTCACTGCTGATAGCACAAAGATTAAAGATTTTGAAGAATCAAGATCTACGAGCTAGGAAGACATGTTCATCTAATGGAATGCTAAGAATTCAAAATATTATTTCCGGGGTGACCTCCCTTAGGGGGAGATTGTTAGGAATATAAATATTCATCTGAAGACTCGGTCACCCCGAGTACTCATTAGCATTTAATAGCTCGTAGGAATATTAGTATTATTATTATTAGCTTAGTTACAATTAGTATTTGTGGAGTGGGTCGGGTCTTTACCCACTGTCAGCTCACTCTACAGCCCACTCGGGGCACATATGTATCTTAGTATAAATACCCCTCTCCACCTAGGGAGAGGGTTGGAACTTTTTCAGTTTCAATCTAATATCCAGACTTTTTCTCTCACTAAGTTCCCTCTCTCTCTCTCTCTCTCTCTCTCTCTCTCTCTCTCTCTCTCTCTCCTCTCTCTCTCTCTCTTCCTCTAACACTAACTCTAACCATGGATTTGTTCTTCCATAATCCAAGACCTCCCGAATCCACAATAATCAACATGTATCGATCCTACAAATTTCAAATATTAGTATTTTCGATAATACAATTTTTCAAGAAAATAGAATACCTAAGGAAATATTCATATAACCATAGAATTTTCTTGAAAACTATGACCCAAATTAACATAGTTCCATTATATCAGTTGATCTGCTAGTAATGAAAGTATAAAATAAGGTAATATGTCGAACAATAATTGGCAAACAATTTCCAATTCCTAGATCATTATGGGATTTATATTGCCAAACCTAGTTGCAATGTAAGGATGTCTATCCCCATCTAATGCCTTGAGTTATAGCTCTCACTAAACAACTCAATTAAGTCGTCTAATTTAAAAAACTGCAAATGTGTCCAGTTGAGTTGTCACACAACGTGAAGATTTACCTTTCCATTGCAATCTAGCTAAGTTCTCACATAACGTAAATTGCAACTTCAATTGTTCTTTTATTTAGATGGCATAAACTTAAATTTTAAGGGTACAAGATGTGGAAACCGTAGAGGGGGGGGGGGTGAATACTTTTCCATTTAAAAACTTAAAACCTTTTGTATCAAACACCCAATCAAGTGTGACGTAATATGAAAAGTGTCAACAATGATCACATATCATCTAGGAATGAATAAATTAAACTACAACACAAGCACAATCAACCATGACACATACATAATCAACATAACATAAGAAACTAGCCACACAAGCATAAACGCAATGCAAATATAAATATAAAGCGATAAAGAATAAAATGAAAGTAAAGAGATAAGTAAGAAGGCGCAAACCGGACACGATGATTTATAGTGGTTCGGTCACGAAACTCCTCTTCGCCCTACTCCACTCCCCGAGTACCCAACTCGAGAGTTACTTCACTAATCAACAAACTCCCTTTAGGCGGAGAAAACCGTACACGTCGCTTAACTTGTTTTCCGACACTAAGATAGATGTCGAGTGCTAATCTTAGCTAGCACCAATCTACCACGATCTACCCGATCTACACCGTACACGTCGCTTATCCTATTTTCGACACTAAGCTAGATGTCGAGTGCTAATCTTAGCTAGCACCAATCTACCACGATCTACCCGATCTACCCCGTACACGTCGCTTATCCTATTTCCGACACTAAGCTAGATGTCGAGTGCTAATCTTAGCTAGCACCAATCTACCACGATCTACCACGATCTACCCGATCTACCCTTGATCCACATGATCAATCACACAAGCCCAATGGCTTCAAGAGATCTTCACTATCTCTACAAGATCACACTTGATCTTGACTCACTCTCTCTCATAAAGGTAAAATGATCTTGATGTATGCTATGATACAATCAAGAGTGTAACAAATGTTACAAGACCTAACAACTATAACTCTTGTATCTTCTTGGATACCTTGAGTTCTTCTCTTGCAAATGAAGTGGAATGATAACACTTTGTATCTACTTGGATACTTTGTGTTCTTCTCTTGCTAATCAAGAGGGATGACAACACTTTGTATCTACTTGGATACTTTGTGTTCTTCTCTTGCTAATCAAGAGGGATGACAACACTTTGTATCTACTTGGATACTTTGTGTTCTTCTCTTGCTAATCAAGAGGGATGAAGAGGATCACTTGAATGGATGATTGGATCACTCTTAAACAAACTAAGACTCTCCAAATGATCAAAGAAAGTCATCTAAGTGAGAAGGGATTAGACCAGAGAAAAAGGACTGGAAAAATCAAGTTGGAAGTGTGGAATGGTCCACTATTTATAGGCAAGGGAAAATCTGACAGTTACAGACCCACGGCTCCACTAAATACCCGACGGCTCCACTAAATTTAGTGGAGCCGTCCCTATTTAAAGGAACCGTGGACGCTCCTTCGTTTGTCTTTAGTGGGGAAGGTTTATTTGGGGATGTTAGGAGCTGTTTTGGGGGGAAATTTGACTGTTGGGATTTTCAAACATATTTTTCAAAATAAAACATTTTTTTTAATTCAAAAATAATTTGTGAAATATATTTTTGAAAAAATGTTTTTTCACATTAAAAATGTGAAGTTTAGAAAAATAAAATCCTTTGATCATTTGTCAAGTAGTAGATTTGTTTGTCCATAGCTTGAGTGATTTATGTCGGGATGCAAATCTACGACTTCGTTGAAGCATACTTGAGACGTCGGGAGGTGTTGATGTAAGTATGCATTGATGATTTGTGTTTACAAGTAACTTGCACATTTTACGTTATGTATTACAAGTTACATGTTTGTCATTATTAAAACCAAAAAAATCGTTTAGTTTAAATATCGTAATATTTGCACTAACAATCTCCCCCTTTTTGATGATGACAAATATGTAAACCCGTAAGACATAGTAAAATGTAAAAGTTACCTGTTTACACTTCCTTCTCCCCCTTTTGTCGAATCAAAAAGGTAGTTGCCTCGAGCGCTTCCTTGGATTTACTTCCTACTCCTCCTTACTACACTACTATCCTTTTCTCCCCAGAAAGGCGAGTTTGCTTCATCCTAGTGAAGCCTTCTATCAACACTTGTGAAGACGACTCCATGCTATGTATTCAAATACTCCCGAGCTCCCCCTAGCTCAATGCTCCCCTATGGTGACTTAAACCCCTTGTTTATTTACCTTAGTATCTAGCGGATCCATGGATCAAATTCTTACAAAGGCTTTTCCTACATCAAGGGTTAGCTTCGTGCAACATAATATATAACAGTATAGGAGCGACATTATAGGGATAGAATACACATAGCAAGACATGCATGGGTTAAACTATGTTAACACGTAAGTGTCACAACCCGACCGAAAACCTAAGGTGTAATTGTTCACTCAATCACACTAATCAAGAACGAGATTCGTTCATTGACTGACGCATTAAATGACTTATTCCAAGTTGTCATTGGGAAGGAAAGTTCTAACAAACCTTTTGAACAACATAATCATCTACCTAAGATGATTGATGTTAAGAATAGTTTGTTGATAAGACATACTCTAAATGATTACTATTATGACAAGTCTTGCCATAAAGTAGACTCGATAGAGGTTATACCTAAATGATTCCATAAGGTGGGAGAGTGTTGGTTGTGGTGACAACAAGGACAACTTGGGTTATGTGGTTGTAGGGGATAAATAATGGGATGACCCATTAGTGGTTGTGGTGATGGTGATAGTGATAAGGATGATGTGTTAGTGCCAAGTTCAAAAGGTGATGTAGGTGACAAGGTTAGTGTGAGAGCTAAAGGTTGTGGTGATGGTGATGGTGACAAGGATGATGTGTTGGTGCCAAGTCCAAAGAGGTTTGATGGTGATAGGGTTAGTGTGATAGCTAAGGGTTGTGGTGGACTTGGTGGAGGTAAGGATGTAGGAATCCTAACGATGGAGGATGATGATGATGTGGTTGGAGATGTTGGTTTTGCCCTTTGAGGAAAGGTGGGAAAGGATGGTTTAGGTTAATATATCGTTTGCACTGACAATGAGATGCATGATATATTTCAAAAAGGAAAAAGAAAAGGTGCATGTAATCCTAACAGGATTGTTGGTGGATATCTCTAACGGGGTTAAGGTAATGAAGTTCTAGGTTTCTAGGTTGGATGATCCTAGTTGTGTGTTAGAGATAATTTGGTGCATGAAAGGTTTTGTGTGATTGTGAGGGTTGGAGGTTGTTTAACTAACTATCACTTATCCAAAGTGAGGAGTAGTTGTAAGGTTTGAGTGTGATGATTGATGAGTTGAAGGTTGTAAGGTTTGAGTGTGGTGATCCATGAGTTGAAGGTTGTAAGGTTTGAGTGTGAGATGCAAGATAAGCTTGCAATGGTGAGGCCTTATATAGGCAAGAATTGTGGGATTCGAACTAAAGTTGGTGTTAGAGTCCTATGGTGTAGTGAGGGAATCCTAGGGTGTATGTGAGTTTGCAAAATTTTGCAGGTTTGAGGTTAGGGATGCAGGGATCTAAAGGAAACAGTGAAAATTCGTCAAACATAGGCACGGTACCACTAAATACCACACGGTACCATTAAATTTAACGGTACCGTGGCCTATTTAACGGTACCGTGACCTGGAAGTCACGAATTTTCCTATACAGCCTAGTTCTGGGCAGCTAAAGGGAAGTTTCCTAGGGAATAAGAACCACATTAATGTGTTCTTGAGAGTGTTTGGTGAAAGACTATATGAGTGTGTTTTCGCTCCCCCTTAATCTATGACCATCCGGACAAGATGAAAAAGATAAACTAAAGAGGAGAACAGACATTGACGGAAGCGATGAGCTTAGTAACGTCATGACTAGTGGTGGATAGCATACAATAAACTTCACCTTTGAAGTCACGTAGCTCTTCTCAATCATTGTGAATATTCATAGAACATTCATATGATGAGGCATGTGATCATGTGGAGATATTCTAAGGGTTAAGAAGATAAAATCTTCAAGTTTGTGAGGTTAGTGATAAGGTTCTAGTGGGGTTATCTATGTTGATGAAGAAGGGTTATCTCAATGTATCCTAGCGGTTCTTCGCTTGAGGTATGTGGAAGGTGAGTGGGATGTGGAAGCATTGGTAGTGTTTAGTACCATGCGGAAGTGAAAGGGAAAAAGCTAAGGAATCAGATGATAGATAGAATCTATTCTGATAGGAGACGGTTTTGGTTCAAGACTACATCGAGTGGGTTTTGATAGTGTTGGTGAGAATTGAAAGCAAGATTTTTGACAAAGAAATTTCACATATGTTGTGATTTTTCTGGACTTTAGATTAAAAGAATTTATACCAAATAAATTCTTTTATGAATGAATCCAACGGGATTCGATGAACGTTTGTCGAGAACGGGAAATGACATTTAATTGCATTTCGCAAATTAAATAAACTTTAAATATTTCGGATGAAATATTTAAGTTGTCATTGGAGTTTAAGAGGATTTTACGAATAAATCTCGCTGTATTTTTCGACACGAGGAGAGAATTTATACCTAATAAATTCTTTGAACGGTATTGGACGAGAAGAGATGACTTTTATATTTCTGAGGAAATACATAGGTAGTCATTAGAGCGATGTGAAAGATGACTTAATATTTCCAGTGAAATATTTAAAAAGTCATCAGACGAGACACAGGATATGACTTGACATTTCCAATGAAATATCTAACAGTCATGGGACGAGATAGAGGGAATGACTTGATATTTCCAGTGAAATATCTAAAAGTCATGACACGAAATAGAAGAGATGATCTCAATATTTCCAGTGAAATATTCAAGAGATCATGCAAGGAACGTGAGGGATGACTTAATATTTCCAGTGAAATATTTAGATAGTCATGAGAGGGATTTAAAGAATGACTCAATATTTCCAGTGAAATATTTAAAGAGTCATGAGACGAGACACACGAGATGACTAAAATATTTCCAGTGAAATATTTAAATAGTCATAAGATTTATGGAAAATGTTCCATCATTCCTAGACCTAGACGGAGATGGTTAAGGGATTCTCGGTTGAGAGGTTTGGTTGATTTACGGATTTCGATGTGCTTCGCACGTGAGTGTTTCGCGGGGTTTTGAAAGATGTAAAGCTAGGCCTATGGTGCTGGTTCGCAGCAGGGTTTGGGATCTTAAGACGTGTATATTCACACGAGGATGAAAGGAACTACTAATCACTTAAATAGCAACTCGTGAGTCCTTTGTCACCCGAGGGTTGATGTTAGCTTTTAGCTTTGGGATGAGCGTTTTAACATACGTTGTTAAAAGGCTTGAGTATGATGTTTCGGATATGGCATTTAACAATTGCGATCGCAAGTTAAACTTACTTGAATATTTCGGACGAAATATTTAAGTTGTCAACCCTACTCCGAGTTCTACTAGGTTTGTTCCTAACCTTCCCATGACAAAAGGGTGTATTACTTGGAAGAAGGCGAAGTGATGACTGAGGAATTAAGGTAACTTCGCGACTACTTTGACTTATGGGTTTTGACACTAGTGTATGGCTCTATGACTTCTAAGGGTTCATAGTGATGGGCATACCTAATTCCTAATGTGTCAAAAGGACATAGTGTGGGTGCAAACTTTACAAGTAAATCATGTAAAATGCACATAAGAAATAAATGCAAGCATCATGTAAAACATGATAATCATTTAGCATTTAAGATCATGAAGACATTTAACCATATCTTACGAGAACATGTTATCATTTTGAAACACGTATGTGGGATGCAAGCAATCTAGGTTTGCTAAGGCAGATCCTAATTACTACTTGTTCAAGATGACATCCAAATGGAAGATAAAGTTCACCGATGTAAACTATCTCTAGTCAAATGTAGAAATGAAAGTTTTTCAAGTTAGAGAATGAGTATGAGACTATCACTAGTGGTGCTCAATTAAGGCTAAACACGACCATTTTTACGGGTTATACCACAAAACCAACTTCTCTCCTGGAAGCAATTCAACCGTTAGGTCAAATTGAATTTCTAGTGCGATAGGTTCTCCAGTAGTCATTCTCATGTTAGAAAAATTCAAATTCCTATATTTGCCTATCGAAGTATAGCAAAGATGATGTTATCTTTTTTTGCTTATACATGGCCTAATATGACTCAATTAACCATACTTTAAAAGTTGGTTAAGAAAATGGCATGTCTTACACAACTCCTAACAAAGGCAAGTGAAATGTTTTAATTTCGTGCTTGAGATTTAAAGGTTGTTTGATGGAGATGGTGTATTTTATGATCTCTTGGACAACATCTTTGTTTGTTGAGTTGTTACATGTTATTTTAACATGATTTGGTTTCCTAGAACCAAGAGACACTCTAATGTGATACAATGTAGAATCTACTACATCGTGTGTGTTTCAAGAATGCTCCTTTGCATATCTTGAGAAAGAATCTAGTGAAGGTTACATACCTCAATAGATCTTGTGAGCATTATATTAAAAATGAGACATATTGTGTATTTCAACAAATATGCTTTTCTAAGAGGAAACTTATCACTCTTACGAATGCTTTGTGATACAAGTATTTTAGTGTATGACCAATTTTACTTGTTTATGCAATGAGACATGTTGTATTAGGTTATTATTCAACTCTAATATCCTATATTTGTTAACAGGATGCAATGTATTCTCTTGTAACATAACCATTCATGTTACAAAGAAAATAAGATGCATGAGATATAGGTTATCTTTTGTCAATCTTTTGATAAGAAAAATACATGTGATATTCTCAAAGATTGATGACTTACATAATAGTTAATAACATATTATGTGTGACACTTTTACTAGACATGTGGCTTTGAGTGTTGATTTGTTCATGAGCAAAGTTTACATATGTTGTTAGTTTGCTCGTGTTTGGTTTTTTGGAAATGACACATTTACCAATTGCATTGCAATGTAAATTACTTGTATATTTCGGATGAAACATCCAAGTTGTCAATCCTACTTGGTTGTGTATTTTATGCATCTTTTAAACATATTAGTTTAAAGTTTGGAACACAACCATTGGACACGAAGACTCAATATGGCATCTTCAACACAAGTGTGAGTTATGATCCGATGCATATTATTTTCGTCTTGATAGAACGTCATTATTTTCACAACAATCGAATGTGATTGAGTATGTAGATTCAAGATAATACTTTTCATCATATTTTGATGTTATCTTGAAGCTAGACAAATAATGACTCCAATTTCATGTCCACACTTAAAAACTTGTCAATTAGATTCGATAATGATATCAATCATAATTTGAATAATGAATTGATATGTACTCGAGATCTTTCTTGACCCTCACAATCACTCATTTTTAAAAAAAATAAAAATAAAATTAAGGAGTATGTTCCATTTATTCTAACACTAGTTGTATGTGTGAGGTTAATGACAAATTAGGTTACTACTTTGATATTGTCATTTATTTTTATTTGAGAAAAACTATTTATATTATTAAGTATAATACTCTTAGTTTTTCGACACCTCATTAGTATAAAAATAATTATCTTAACCATTTTTATACCACATACGTAAAATACTAAATGTTTAAAACATTTTGTATGTGTGTTAAATCAATGCAAGTTTAATACATTTTCTTTTACTTAAATACTAATGTATTAAAATGACCTTTTATCTTGTTTAGACAACCCATGGTCAAACAAGACAAAATGATGTAATGTTTTAAAGATCATGTTACGGATTTTATGAAAGTGTTAAGTGTTTTGGGGTGATATACTTTTTACACTTAAACCTTTTAAAAAATAATTGTGTAAGACAATATCTTTTGACACACATGATCTATCAACTTAGTTTATATTCCTAAGAAAGTTACTAAACCATTTTAAGAACTTGCAACAAATGCAAGACAAATGGTTGATGCCTATATGCAATGCAAACTAATTACTTAATATAGTGCAAGTGATTTAGCATGAGCCTTATAAATGCATAAACCGAAAAACTATAATAAGCAAATAGCAGTTTAGCTTAACACACAAAAATACTTATCGTCATTTTGTGTATTAGGTATAACAATGTATACTAAGCTTGATTTTATTTGACAATGAATTGGTTTCCTCCCCATTTCAAAGATTTTTGCTGAGCACTTTGAAAACATGTCAAGGTTTAAAGGTTGAATCGCCCTTTTTCAGTTTGACCAAAAATTTACGCAAACTGCATGACCAGAAGACCTTTAGTTGAAAATCAAGGACTTTAACATACTTTCATTTAGAACTAATTAAAAAAAAAATTTCTCAAATGAAAGTAGAATCAACTTTGTTTAAAATGATGAGTGACACAACTTCTACGAACTTATGGTTGATTTTATAAGAATTTCTGGAAATGACTCAATACTGAAAACTGACAGACAGAGGCACGGTACCATTAAATAACCCACGGTACCGTTAAATATAATGGTACCGTCCTATATTTAGTGGTACCGTGTTCTCTTTTCTGATTCAGTTTACAGTTTTAGTGCAGCGACTCGACGGAGAACATGACCAGACACTTAAGACTCTATTCTTTTATTGGTTTGAGAAAACCTTCAAGCTAGTATGACAAAGTATACTTAACAACAAAACTTGTAAGTATTAGACAACTAATTACTTATCATATTTCATCACATTCATAGGTAATTTGATACACGGATCGTACTCAATTTTGAAAACCATTTGTTTTAAAAATTTGAGCAACCTGGCTTTGATACCAATTGTGGAAACCGTAGAGGGGGGTGAATACGTTTCCATTTAAAAACTTAAAACCTTTTGTATCAAACACCCAATCAAGTGTGACGTAATATGAAAAGTGTCAACAATGATCACATATCATCTAGGAATGAATAAATTAAACTACAACACAAGCACAATCAACCATGACACATACATAATCAACATAACATAAGAAACTAGCCACACAAGCATAAACGCAATGCAAATATAAATATAAAGCGATAAAGAATAAAATGAAAGTAAAGAGATAAGTAAGAAGGCGCAAACCGGACACGATGATTTATAGTGGTTCGGTCACGAAGCTCCTCTTCGCCCTACTCCACTCCCCGAGTACCCAACTCGAGAGTTACTTCACTAATCAACAAACTCCCTTTAGGCGGAGAAAACCGTACACGTCGCTTAACTTGTTTTCCGACACTAAGCTAGATGTCGAGTGCTAATCTTAGCTAGCACCAATCTACCACGATCTACCCGATCTACACCGTACACGTCGCTTATCCTATTTCCGACACTAAGCTAGATGTCGAGTGCTAATCTTAGCTAGCACCAATCTACCACGATCTACCTGATCTACCCCGTACACGTCGCTTATCCTATTTTCGACACTAAGCTAGATGTCGAGTGCTAATCTTAGCTAGCACCAATCTACCACGATCTACCCGATCTACCTTTGATCCACATGATCAATCACACAAGCCCAATGGCTTCAAGAGATCTTCACTATCTCTACAAGATCACACTTGATCTTGACTCACTCTCTCTCACAAAGGTAAAATGATCTTGATGTATGCTATGATACAATCAAGAGTGTAACAAATGTTATAAGACCTAACAACTATAACTCTTGTATCTTCTTGGATACCTTGAGTTCTTTTCTTGCAAATGAAGAGGAATGATAACACTTTGTATCTACTTGGATACTTTGTGTTCTTCTCTTGCTAATCAAGAGGGATGACAACACTTTGTATCTACTTGGATACTTTGTGTTCTTCTCTTGCTAATCAAGAGGGATGACAACACTTTGTATCTACTTGGATACTTTGTGTTCTTCTCTTGCTAATCAAGAGGGATGAAGAGGATCACTTGAATGGATGATTGGATCACTCTTAAACAAACTAAGACTCTCCAAATGATCAAAGAAAGTCATCTAAGTGAGAAGGGATTAGACCAGAGAAAAAGGACTGGAAAAATCAAGTTGGAAGTGTGGAATGGTCCACTATTTATAGGCAAGGGAAAATCTGACCGTTACAGACCCACGGCTCCACTAAATACCCGACGGCTCCACTAAATTTAGTGGAGCCGTCCCTATTTAAAGGAACCTTGGACGCTCCTTCGTTTGTCTTTAGTGGGGAAGGTTTATTTGGGGATGTTAGGAGCTGTTTTGGGGGGAAATTTGACTGTTGGGATTTTCAAACATATTTTTCAAAATAAAACATTTCTTTTTAATTCAAAAATAATTTGTGAAATATATTTTTGAAAAAATGTTTATTCACATTAAAAATGTGAAGTTTATAAAAATAAAATCCTTTGATCATTTGTCAAGTAGTAGATTTGTTTGTCCATACCTTGAGTGATTTATGTCGGGATGCAAATCTACGACTTCGTTGAAGCATACTTGAGACGTCGGGAGGTGTTGATGTAAGTATGCATTGATGATTGCGTGGTTTTGTAACCTTACAACAGGTTTTACCTCTCGAGGGATCTCAAGAGGCTTACAACCCCACCAGGCAGTGTACCTGACCGATGTAGTATAGTGTAGTGGTAAGTACGGGGGATTGATCGTTCTCCACAGGGAATAGTGTTCGTTAGGTATGAAATGCTACTCTAATTAGGTCTAAGGGTTGAGGAAGATTCTTTTTATGTTTTTATAATTTTATGAAAGCAAGTAAAATCTCGGGTTTGAAGGAGTGGGCGGAATTAGTTGCTAGTCAACTAACCCAATTTTACTACGAATGCAAATAAAATAAAATAACAAAAATGAAAAGTGGTGAGAAACTTATGTGTAGAGAAATGTGTTCACTTAGATTTCCTTACTCCCTAACTATCTTTTACCGGTTAATTAGTGTGTATTAGTCGCGTGGATGACGGGTGTATTCCTTAATACCATTCGTGGGGTGGCGTACTTACTTCCCCAACTCTACAAGCTCCTACTTCACTCCTATGTCGAGCCGGCTAGGAAGCTCCTAACATGGGATCACTAGAATTCGCTTGTGCATTAAATACAACCATAAAAACCTTTAGTACGCGTTTGGTTCATGTTTCTTAAGACGTTCAAGCAAGTTACCGAATAGGAAGTTAGCCAGTTTTCTTAAGCCTAACATAGATAAACAGTCATCCAATACAACTAACAACACACTAACAACCAATAATCAATAGCTAGGTTTCATTAGATCTAAGCAAACACAAGATAAAATTAGCCTAACATGTTAAACAAAAGACAAGCATAAGATAGAATCAAACAACACATAGACATATTGAATGATTAATTGATAACTTATCTTTCAATGAAACATGGAAGATCTCAAGGCAAAAAGCCCTGAAAAAGTAGCTAAAAACGTCTTAGGGTTTTATCCCAAAATTCCACACACTAAGCTCTCCCTAATGACAAAAGATTAGAAAACTATATATAGATTTTTGGATCTGACGGCGTCACCTTATGCATTGTGACGCCGTCACCTCGCCGCTTTTAGGGTTCCCGGGTGACCTTCTTGACGCCGTCCCTCTTTAGCTCTTCAAAAATCCATTCTGGCTTATCAAGGCTTGACGCCGTCTAACCCTGAACGTGACGCCGTCCCCTTATGATTTAAGCCGTGACGCCCTTGATTTAGTTAAAGCGTGACGCCGTCAGAATTCTCATGCTAACTCACTGGCCCGTCATGAGTAAATTTCACATCCCACTTTTCTTGCCAAGGCATGACGCCGTCAAGAGATGATTCTGACGCCGTCAAAGGTAAATTTCAGCCGATTTTGAGACTTTGTCGTATTCTTCACTTTAATGCTCCAAAAACGTCCAAAATGCCTCCTTTTCCAGATTTCTCCTCAAAAGTACCTAAAATGACAAAAGGAACGATTTAGGGCAATATTTGATCAAATAAATACGATTTCGGGCTTAAATGACCCCTTAAAAGCGGTACACTTTTCGCCTCATCAAATACCCTTACACTTGAGATTTGCTTGTCCTCAAGCAAATGCGCTTTTATTCTAATCAAAATACAAGTTAGGGGTCATTTAATGCAAACATAAAAGTAATTACAACAAATAATCGTTCCACTCTAATCATAATAAGCACGGAGATTACAAACTAGCACCTCACAAGTAGTGTTTAGATACTCACATCTCTCAAGTGTCATCAAAATAAATCTCATAAATGAAAACGGATAATATCTCTCACTACCTGTCATAGCAAATAGATTACCATAGGCTTGGGAAAGGATCGAAAACCTCCTCCACTAGGCGTAAGCACCTAAGATAAACTATCAAAGAGGGCTTTTAAATGGGTTATAACGTCAGGTGTAGGGAAAAGGAAAACACGGTTTTGTTGGATAAAGGATATTTTACTGGTGGCGAGTTAAAAATCTTGATCAATTACATGTACTATACAATGTTGCTAAGCCAAGACTAGACTCGATCTTAAGCTAGAAACAAAATAACAAAATAACAAAAACATAAAAATAAACATAAAATGAAACGGGATGGTAGTCCGTATGTTTTTTCTATTTTTCATTTTCTCATTTTTTTGTATTTTTCTAGATTTTTCGATTTTTTTTTTTTTTTTTTTTTTTTTTTTTTTTTTTTTTTGCATACACTTTTGCCCTACCATCCAAAATAATATATCATAGGGGCATTGCATTCCCCTTACACTTGAACTTTTACATAACTTTACACTTAACTATTCTAATGACTCGAATTAAGATAATCGAAAAACTTGGAGTACTTTTAAAACATTTAGCACATATGGGGGTAATAAATGATGTTCTTCCCCATTACTCCATTACACTAGTACTTTACCCATGAGTCCCAATCGTCCCAAAACAATATGTACAAGGATATGACTCGACTTAGCAACCATGTAATCAACTAGATAATTAACTTGGGTTTAAACAAATGTTGTAACAATAATGCACTAAAAATGAGTGCATACAAGGTAGGCTAAGGCGATTTGGGTGTACATTTAAGTGGGGTGTAACAAATTCTTCCTTTAAGTAAAATGCTTAAAGGTCGAAACGAAAAGATAGGCTCTGAGGGGTGTACTAGGGGTATCGTGTACTAAAAATGAGTACAACGCAAAGGGTGTGGGAGAATTACTTGACCAATGTAGCCAAAGTAATTATAACAAAAACACAGGTGTAAAACAATGGGTTAATCCTAATGCCTCTTATCATGTAGCAAATCTAACTACACGAATGTAGTCTCACTTGTGGCCTTGGAATGGTCCTAACGCAAGTTCTAGAATCTAAGTGCTACCGGTACACACATCATAGCAAAATGCTTTTCCTACCAATTCTAGGGGTGAACCTCACATATTTGGGGTGGAAAATTTTTTAGTGGTACGGTTTTTGTGCTAGTCATATAACTCCTATCCGTGAGACGCTCATTAAGACTAAAGTTTCACTCCTAAGTGTTGTAAAAAATTTTAAATTTGGCACTAAAATTACCCTAACAGGTATTTATCTCAGTTTTATTACACATCTACCATTAAACAAACAAAAATCAAGCGCAATGGCATTCTCTAAAATCGTACTTTTACCCTCCCCTTACACTTAAGATGAACATTGTCCCCAATGTTCAAATAACAAGATGTAAAAGCATAAAGTAAAAGAATGAAATCAAATACTCCCCTGATTCGCTCGGTGGATAGTGAAATTACACGGTTAGATCTTCCTCCAAAGAGAATGTTGAAGCTCCATGACTAATGCATCGCCAAAAGCTTGATTCAATAAACATCTCCTTGTCCAAAATAACCTGTTAAACCTGAGAAAACAAACACGAAAACCTGCATAACATCGGCGGGATAAATCTATATATAAGGATATAATGCTTGTGGAATGATAATTTTGCAGATTCCTGGAGATTATAAGTTGGAGATTTTAATAAAAACTTTTTTTTTTAAAACAAAACTTTCAAAAATTTCTGAAAATTAAATCTGACGCCGTCAGGTTATAAACCTTGACGCCGTCAGAAATGACCTGACAAAAATTTTCATTTTAAGTTTCCGGAAAATTTCTGGAAAAACCTTTACCTTACTTCCTGGAAATCCTGCAAAACATCATTATGACTCGATACAAGCATTTGACTCAAACAAACACTAATATGTATGTTAATTTATTATTATTACGATTCATGTTAATTTGTGTTCTAATAAACCGATTTAGATTTCCCTTACACTTAACTTTTGCAAAATACCTTTATATGTAGTTAAGACGAAGTTAAAAACAAAATAAAGCATTTTCACAATTTACTTTTGAACATGAATCAACACTAATAAAAATTAAACACACATACGGAAACGAATAAAATCAAACAAACAAATAAATAAACACACAAAGCAAATAAAACAAATAAAGCTTGGGTTGCCTCCCAAGAAGCGCTTGTTTTTGTTCGAGTCATGAGCCTGACTCTACCCTTATTTAATGGATAAAGGAGAGGTTTTCCCTACACTTAGGATTAAGTGCGGGTGATAGTAGCGATACACACCAGCTCGGTAGGAGTATGCCACGTGAGGAAAGAGTGGTGGATGAATTATATGCTCAAAGGGGTGTGCTCCTTTCATCATAACCTTACCTAGTTCACTTTGGTCAATGGGTGAGTTAAAGTTTTCTCCTAAAAAGGGATCATTTTCTAACAACTTCGAGAGACTCCTAATTGGGAATCCATCTTGACCCAATAGACCCGGTTTAAACCCATAATGTTTCTTGTGATCAATCATGAATGGGTGATGTAAGTATGTAAGGTCATGTTTCACTCCTATATTGGCTTCCTCTCTACAAGGCTTAGAGTCTACTACCTCCAACGTAAAACTACCCGGACTA
Organism: Artemisia tridentata subsp. tridentata; assembly: GCA_021014915.2. Lineage (NCBI taxonomy): Eukaryota > Viridiplantae > Streptophyta > Magnoliopsida > Asterales > Asteraceae > Artemisia > Artemisia tridentata. The sequence continues at coordinate 38,036,904 of CP139505.1, forward strand.
TATGGTTTGATGGGTGGATCGGGACCTTTTTCAATTCCTAAGTTCACATCTAAGGATGGAAGATTAGGTAACGGTTTTGGTTTAGGCTCCGGTTCATCAAAACTAGGAACTTCCATAGAACTAAAAGAAAGGTTATGACTACAAGTATTCAAACCTATTTCTTCTAGTTTTGTTTGGTCCAAGGGCTCTACCTCTATTGGGGTTCCTATAGTCTCTTCTACTTCTTTCGGGTAAGTCACGGGCGGTGTATGTGCCTCAAATGATGGTAGGACTTGTGGGGTACTTGGTGGTCTTAGATTTTCTACTCTATCGTCCATCTTATCAAGATCACCTATATCCTCATCATGTGTTTTAGTAGGATCTAACCCTAACATTTTCCCAAGTATCTCAAGTGCTTCTCTAGGCATCTCAACTTCTATGTCCGAATCATAAGGATCATCCTCAATATTCTGACTGCTATATTCAAACTGCCTAAAAGATTCATCATGTGTTTCTTGAGATTCGACGTCATCAATCACAAAACCTAGGTCTTTTTGATCAATGTGATCATGTTCGGCTAAATCCTCCGTCACATCAAGGTCACCTATGTGTTTGTTTTGTACTATGGCATTACATGACAACCACTTAGGTATCTCAACACTAATGTATTCATCCCCAAACAAACTTGTTTCATGATCCAGGAAATTTATATTCAATTGACTTGTACTAACGTTTGTTGGGTTGTCTACCCTATAATAATATTGGGCACAATCTTCTATGGCATCCCATGCTTCTTCAGCACTTAATTCCCTAAAGTCCCCATTGGCAAAATCCTCAATGCGCATTTGGTCATATTGGCCAACACGATAGTAAAAGGTTCGGGTTAGGGATGCTAAAGCGAAACTATGATGAGGGAATTTTCGGAGTAAATTTCTAAAACGAGTCCATGCATCATATATGGGTTCATCTCGATATTGTTTGAAATTCGAGATGTCAATAGGGTAGAATGGCCTTTGTGGTTGGTGGTATGGTGGATTCGCGTACTCCATAATGGTGAACGGAAGAGTCAATGGAAATTACGAACAAACACACAAAGAAAAAGATAGACTAAAGAAAACCTAGAAAAATAAAATAAAAATCTCACTAGAAAGGAATCTAGTGAGTAGACCTATAAAATAAAAAAAATCAACCTAAACAATAACTATTCCCCGGCAGCGGCGCCAAAAACTTGATGCGTGGGTTTTGCAACCTTACAACAGGTTTTACCTCTCGAGGGATCTCAAGAGGCTTACAACCCCACCAGGCAGTGTACCTGACCGATGTAGTATAGTGTAGTGGTAAGTACGGGGGATTGATCGTTCTCCACAGGGAATAGTGTTCGTTAGGCATGAAAGACTACTCTAATTAGGTCTAAGGGTTGAGGAAGATTCTTTTTATGTTTTTATAATTTTTATGAAAGCAAGTAAAATCTCGGGTTTGAAAGAGTGGGCGGAATTAGTTGCTAGTCAACTAACCCAAATTACTACGAATGCAAATAAAATAAATAACTGAAATGAAAATGTGGTGAGAAACTTATGTGTAGAGAAATGTGTTTACTTAGATTTCCTTACTCCCTAGCTATCTTTTACCGGTTAATTAGTGTGTATTAGTCGCGTGGATGACGGGTGTATTCCTTAATACCATTCGTGGGGTGGCGTACTTACTTCCCCAACTCTACAAGCTCCTACTTCACTCCTATGTCGAGCCGGCTAGGAAGCTCCTAACATGGGATCACTAGAATTCGCTTGTGCATTAAATACAACCATAAAAACCTTTAGTACGCATTTGGTTCATGTTTCTTAAGACGTTCAAGCAAGTTACCGAATAGGAAGTTAGCCAGTTTTCTTAAGTCTAACATAGATAAACAATCATCCAATACAACTAATAACACACTAACAACCAATAATCAATAGCTAGGTTTCATTAGATCTAAGCAAACACAAGATAAAATTAGCCTAACATGTTAAACAAAAGACAAGAATAAGATAGAATCAAACAACACATAGACATATTGAATGATTAATTGATAACTTATCTTCAATGTAACATGGAAGATCTCAAGGCAAAAAGCCTTGAAAAAGTAGCTAAAATCGTCTTAGGGTTTTCTCCCAAAATTCCACACACTAAGCTCTCTTTAATGACAAAAAATTAGAAAACTATATATAGACTTTTGCATCTGACGGCGTCACCTTATGGAGTGTGACGCCGTCACCTCGCCGCTTCTAGGGTTCCCGGATGACCTTCTTGACGCCGTCCCTCTTTAGCTCTTCAAAAATCCATTCTGGCTTATCAAGGCTTGACGCCGTCAGCTCGTGAACGTGACGCCGTCCCCTTATGATTTAAGCCGTGACGCCCTTGATCAAGTTAAAGCGTGACGCCGTCAGAATTCACATGCTATTTTCACTGGCTTATCATGAGTAAATTTCACGTCCACTTTTTCTTGCCAAAGCATGACGCCGTCCAGAGTTAATTGTGACGCCGTCAAAGGTAACTTTCAGCCGATTTTTGAGACTTTGCCGTTTTCTTCACTTTTATGCTCCAAAAACGTCCAAAATGCCTCCTTTTCCAGATTTCTCCTCAAAAGTACCTAAAATGACAAAAGAAACGATTTAGGGCGATATTTGATCAAATAAATACGATTTAGGGCTTAAATGACCCTTAAAAGCGGTACACTTTTCGCCTAGAGTTGCATCAATAGTCACTATCCGAATAAGCCACCAATTCAAAAGATGATTCCCTTGGATACCAAAGACCCAACCTAGGTTGACCCTTAAGATATCTAAAGATTCTTTTGACTGCTGTGAGATGAGAGATCTTGGGATGTATTTGAAACCTTGCACATACACATACTGAGAACATGATATCTGGTCTTGATGATGTAAGGTACATCAAAGACCCAATCATTGATCTATAATTGTGCAAATCCATATCTTCTCCTTCAGCATCCTTGAGTAGCCCTTTGTCTGGATCCATTGGTGTACTTGCAACCTTAGAATCAGCAAAATTAAATTTCCTTAGGATCTCTGCTACATACTTATCTTGGCTGATAAATATGCCTTCTTTGGATTGTTTCACTTGGAGACCCAAAAAGAAAGTAAGTTCCCCCATGGAACTCATTTCAAACTTACTATGCATAAGTTTTTCAAATTGTACACACAAGTCTTGGTTTGTTGATCCAAAGATTATGTCATCAACATAAATCTGCACTAACAAGATATCTTTCTTTGTTCTTTTGATGAACAAAGTTGGATCAATCCTGCCTCTTTAGAATCCACTTTCTAGTAGAAAACAAGCCAATGTTTCATACCATGCCCTAGGAGCTTGGTGTAGACCATACAATGCCTTGGTAACTTTATAAACTTTGTCTGGATACTCTGCATCAATGAAGCCTGGAGGTTGAGACACATATACTGGTTCTTCAATTTCACCATATAAAAATGCACTCTTAACATCCATTTGATAGACAGTGAAGCCTATGAATGAAGCATAGGCCAAGAAAAGCCTAATTGCTTCAATTCTTGCAACTGGAGCAAACACTTCTTCATAATCTACCCCTTCTTCTTGAGTATATCCTTGTGCTACCAATCTAGCCTTATTTCTGATCACTATACCCCTTTCATCTTTCTTGTTTCTGAACACCCATTTGGTTCCAATTGCCCTATAACCTTTGGGCAAATCAACCAATATCCAAACCTTCTGAATCTTGAATTGGAGAAGCTCTTCTTGCATTGCTTCCACCCAACTTACATCATCTAAAGCTTTGTTTATGTTTTTGGGTTCAGCCTGAGATAGAAAACATGAAAACAGGCATATATTGGAAGTATCATTATTCTTTTCTTCATAAATAGAGGAGATAAACCCTTCTTCATCTGAAGATAAGACTTGAGATAAACCAACTTGAGATCTTGTTCTAACACCAGAATGTATGCTTCCAATCACATCATCAGTTGAGTGATCTTTGAGAATTCTAGTGTTGGGTGTTTTAGGAACTTCATATGTAGATGGAAGATTGCTAATCCCCCTTTCTTCTGGTAAAGAATCATCTATTTGAACATTCAATGGCTCAGCAGTATCATTACATGAACTAGCAGGACCATCTGGTGAACTAGCAGTATCATTGTCATTAGCACCACTTTCTTGATTCTCTTGATTCTGAGTTCCATGATCTTCTTCATTGCCTTCATTTCTTGTGTTTGAAAGTCCTTCTTGACTTGAAGATAGATCCATACTTTTCCAAATTGGCATCCAGATGTAATCTTGATCTTTAGGAGTTTCAACATTATCTTCAGAACCTGCATCATCATTAGTATTTGTACCTGTAACAGGCACATAATTCATAGATTCTGAAAGCCTATCAATATCAAACATCCAATCTGGTCCAATTCCTTTCACATTTGTTAGTTTCTCTTGAAACTCTATGTGAAGATTCTCTTCAACTAGCCTAGTGCAAGTGTTAAACACTCTATAGGCCTTACTCTGCAAGGAATACCCTATCAAATAGCCAACATCTGCTTTTCCATCAAACTTGCCTAAATGATCTTTTGTATTTAGAATAGTGACATGACAACCAAAAGGTCTCATAAAACTTAAAGATGGTGTTCTACCAAAGAAAAGTTCATAAGGTGTTTTTCTATGTGGTTTTGTCACAAGAACCCTGTTTTGTACATAACAAGCAGTACCAACTGCTTCAGCCCAAAATGAAATAGACAACTTAGAGTCTACTAACATAGTTCTAGCAGCCTCTATAAGTGTTCTATTCTTTCTTTCTGCTACTCCATTTTGCTGAGGTGTTCTAGCTACACTAAATTCCCTTTTTATGCCTTTTTCCTTGCAAAAGTCATCCATAACTCTATTCTTGAACTCTGTCCCATTGTCACATCTGATGACTTTGACCTTCTTATCAGATTGGTTTTCTACCTCAGTGATATATGTTTTAAGTATCTCACTAGTTTCATGTTTAGATCTTAAGAAGAAAACCCATGAAAATCTGCTATAATCATCAGTAACAACCAGACAATATCTTTTTCCATTCAAGCTGCACACATTAGTAGGACCAAAGAGATCCATATGAAGCATATGTAAAGCCTAAGAAATAGAGTTTTGGGTCTTGGGCTTACAAGAAGCTCTATGTTGTTTGCCTTTTAGACAATCAACACAGGATTGGTCGTTTTGGAAAATCTTTTTGGGTAAACCTCTTACCAAATCATATTTTGCAATAGTGTTGATTGTTTTAAAGTTTACATGACCAAGCCTTCTATGCCAAAGCATAGATTCATCCAATGAGGCTTTTGCTACTAAACAAGTTAGACTCTCCTTAGGATCAATGTTCTTTAAATTGACACTGTACATATTGTTCCTTTTTGGAATTTTAAGAAGGATCTGATTCTCATCAGGCATCTTAAAATCAGAAGAAAGAACCATACATTCATTGTCAGTAAATAGAACATTGTTCTTTTTGTCACACATTTGTGAGACACTAAGAAGATTAAACTGAAGTTCTTTCACAAAATACACATTTTCAAAATCTAGTTTACTGGTTTTGATAGTACCTTTACCAGTGATCTTTCCTTTTATTCCTCCCCCAAAGGTAACATATCCTCCATCAAAAGTTTTGAAGTCTGAGAGGAATGACATGTTGCCTGTCATGTGCCTTGAACATCCACTATCAACATATCCTTGATCTTCAATATCAGTTGAATGTTCCTGCACATGAATAAACATATTAGTTTCCTTGGGGTACCCAAGCCATGACAGACTTGGGTTTGCCTCTTGCATCAATGAAATCAAACCTTTTCAGGATTGTTGATGCACCTTTTGATTGGATTGGTTTCCAAATCCAACATGCTGAGGACTTAACAGCACTTTCCCTTTTAATCCATTGTGTGGTCTTTGGTCTATCAGTACCAATTTTGGTAATACCAATTTTGGCAGTACCATTTGGTCTAGCAGGACCCTTTGGTCTAGCAGGACCTTTGGTTTTTGGTTTCCAAATTTGTGTTTTGACCACATATTTCTTTTGAATAGGACTATTCACAACTTTTGGTACACTTTTGAAAGTGTTTCTTGTACCCTTATCAGTTGGTTTTGCAATAACAGGCTTATTTTGTCTAACAGTATGTTTAACATTTGTGGTGTTAGACTTAACAAAACTTTTTCTGGGGTGAGTAACATTTGTTTTAGACTTTGATTTACTCCCAGAAACCCATTTATTACAATAAGCATGAAGATGATTAAAGCTACCACAATAATAACAAGCCTTATTGAACATAACAAAGTCATCACCTAGTTGTTGTGACTTAAGGTTGTTCCAATTTCTTTGGCTTCCCCTAGGTTTGTTATTACAATTTTTACAACTTTCAACTGTTTTCAAAACAGCTTTAGCCTTAGCTTTAACTTCTACTTTCTTAGGACTGGATGGTCCTACTTTGATTCCTTTAATAGGAATAGTCTTATCTTCATCATCATCAGATACCCAATCTTCAATAATTAGGACATCTGGTCTTTTATCAGTGAGCACCTTAGAGAGTGGGGCATTCTTAGCACTCTCAGAAGGTGCACTTATCACTACAGGTTTAGCCAATGGTTTGTTAATGACTTCATGCACACCTGATTCAGCAAGATCTGATCCTGGAGGACAAGGAATTCCTCTATAAGGAGGTGGACATTCATTGTATCCTATCCCTGATTTTATTTTCTTATTCATCTGATTCTCTACTATGCTCCTTGTACATTCAGAAGCATTTTCTAATTTAGTAACAGTCAGTTGAATATTATCTCTAGCCAATGTTACTTTAGTGCATTCATTCCTTACCATTTCTATTTCTGAATCTTTCAAAAATATTTGTCTATTAAGAGCAGCTTTAGCATCAGAAAATGTGAGTTCATTTTCTCTATAGTGAATGATTTGTTTTTCTAGTTTGGCCATACCACACTGATGGTTAAATAAGGTTTGATTGGTTTTTCTTTCTTCTATTTTTAGCTCATCATAAGATTTTCTTATAACTTCCAATTCCTTAAGAAATTCACAATTGCTAGAACATTTGATAGTTCGTACCTCAGGAGTGGAGAATGCCATCAAAGCCAATTCATCAGAAGTTGACTCATCTTCACCCATGAAACTCCAATCAAAACCCATGCCATCAATAGCAACCATTGCTTTTGGCTCAGCAACTTCAACAACCTTACTCTTGCTTTCAAAGCTTCCTTTCTTCTCAAAGCTTCCTTTATTCATGTTGTCAAACCCTCTACCCTTGTCATCCTGCTTCTTAGGTCTTCTACACTCTCTAGAGTAGTGACCCATCGTGTGTGTTTCAAGAATGCTCCTTTGCATATCTTGAGAAAGAATCTAGTGAAGGTTACATACCTCAATAGATCTTGTGAGCATTATATTAAAAATGAGACATATTGTGTATTTCAACAAATATGCTTTTCTAAGAGGAAACTTATCACTCTTACGAATGCTTTGTGATACAAGTATTTTAGTGTATGACCAATTTTACTTGTTTATGCAATGAGACATGTTGTATTAGGTTATTATTCAACTCTAATATCCTATATTTGTTAACAGGATGCAATGTATTCTCTTGTAACATAACCATTCATGTTACAAAGAAAATAAGATGCATGAGATATAGGTTATCTTTTGTCAATCTTTTGATAAGAAAAATACATGTGATATTCTCAAAGATTGATGACTTACATAATAGTTAATAACATATTATGTGTGACACTTTTACTAGACATGTGGCTTTGAGTGTTGATTTGTTCATGAGCAAAGTTTACATATGTTGTTAGTTTGCTCGTGTTTGGTTTTTTGGAAATGACACATTTACCAATTGCATTGCAATGTAAATTACTTGTATATTTCGGATGAAACATCCAAGTTGTCAATCCTACTTGGTTGTGTATTTTATGCATCTTTTAAACATATTAGTTTAAAGTTTGGAACACAACCATTGGACACGAAGACTCAATATGGCATCTTCAACACAAGTGTGAGTTATGATCCGATGCATATTATTTTCGTCTTGATAGAACGTCATTATTTTCACAACAATCGAATGTGATTGAGTATGTAGATTCAAGATAATACTTTTCATCATATTTTGATGTTATCTTGAAGCTAGACAAATAATGACTCCAATTTCATGTCCACACTTAAAAACTTGTCAATTAGATTCGATAATGATATCAAGCATAATTTGAATAATGAATTGATATGTACTCGAGATCTTTCTTGACCCTCACAATCACTCATTTTTAAAAAAAATAAAAATAAAATTAAGGAGTATGTTCCATTTATTCTAACACTAGTTGTATGTGTGAGGTTAATGACAAATTAGGTTACTACTTTGATATTGTCATTTATTTTTATTTGAGAAAAACTATTTATATTATTAAGTATAATACTCTTAGTTTTTCGACACCTCATTAGTATAAAAATAATTATCTTAACCATTTTTATACCACATACGTAAAATACTAAATGTTTAAAACATTTTGTATGTGTGTTAAATCAATGCAAGTTTAATACATTTTCTTTTACTTAAATACTAATGTATTAAAATGACCTTTTATCTTGTTTAGACAACCCATGGTCAAACAAGACAAAATGATGTAATGTTTTAAAGATCATGTTACGGATTTTATGAAAGTGTTAAGTGTTTTGGGGTGATATACTTTTTACACTTAAACCTTTTAAAAAATAATTGTGTAAGACAATATCTTTTGACACACATGATCTATCAACTTAGTTTATATTCCTAAGAAAGTTACTAAACCATTTTAAGAACTTGCAACAAATGCAAGACAAATGGTTGATGCCTATATGCAATGCAAACTAATTACTTAATATAGTGCAAGTGATTTAGCATGAGCCTTATAAATGCATAAACCGAAAAACTATAATAAGCAAATAGCAGTTTAGCTTAACACACAAAAATACTTATCGTCATTTTGTGTATTAGGTATAACAATGTATACTAAGCTTGATTTTATTTGACAATGAATTGGTTTCCTCCCCATTTCAAAGATTTTTGCTGAGCACTTTGAAAACATGTCAAGGTTTAAAGGTTGAATCGCCCTTTTTCAGTTTGACCAAAAATTTACGCAAACTGCATGACCAGAAGACCTTTAGTTGAAAATCAAGGACTTTAACATACTTTCATTTAGAACTAATTAAAAAAAAAAATTCTCAAATGAAAGTAGAATCAACTTTGTTTAAAATGATGAGTGACACAACTTCTACGAACTTATGGTTGATTTTATAAGAATTTCTGGAAATGACTCAATACTGAAAACTGACAGACAGAGGCACGGTACCATTAAATAACCCACGGTACCGTTAAATATAATGGTACCGTCCTATATTTAGTGGTACCGTGTTCTCTTTTCTGATTCAGTTTACAGTTTTAGTGCAGCGACTCGACGGAGAACATGACCAGACACTTAAGACTCTATTCTTTTATTGGTTTGAGAAAACCTTCAAGCTAGTATGACAAAGTATACTTAACAACAAAACTTGTAAGTATTAGACAACTAATTACTTATCATATTTCATCACATTCATAGGTAATTTGATACACGGATCGTACTCAATTTTGAAAACCATTTGTTTTAAAAATTTGAGCAACCTGGCTTTGATACCAATTGTGGAAACCGTAGAGGGGGGTGAATACGTTTCCATTTAAAAACTTAAAACCTTTTGTATCAAACACCCAATCAAGTGTGACGTAATATGAAAAGTGTCAACAATGATCACATATCATCTAGGAATGAATAAATTAAACTACAACACAAGCACAATCAACCATGACACATACATAATCAACATAACATAAGAAACTAGCCACACAAGCATAAACGCAATGCAAATATAAATATAAAGCGATAAAGAATAAAATGAAAGTAAAGAGATAAGTAAGAAGGCGCAAACCGGACACGATGATTTATAGTGGTTCGGTCACGAAGCTCCTCTTCGCCCTACTCCACTCCCCGAGTACCCAACTCGAGAGTTACTTCACTAATCAACAAACTCCCTTTAGGCGGAGAAAACCGTACACGTCGCTTAACTTGTTTTCCGACACTAAGCTAGATGTCGAGTGCTAATCTTAGCTAGCACCAATCTACCACGATCTACCCGATCTACACCGTACACGTCGCTTATCCTATTTCCGACACTAAGCTAGATGTCGAGTGCTAATCTTAGCTAGCACCAATCTACCACGATCTACCTGATCTACCCCGTACACGTCGCTTATCCTATTTTCGACACTAAGCTAGATGTCGAGTGCTAATCTTAGCTAGCACCAATCTACCACGATCTACCCGATCTACCTTTGATCCACATGATCAATCACACAAGCCCAATGGCTTCAAGAGATCTTCACTATCTCTACAAGATCACACTTGATCTTGACTCACTCTCTCTCACAAAGGTAAAATGATCTTGATGTATGCTATGATACAATCAAGAGTGTAACAAATGTTATAAGACCTAACAACTATAACTCTTGTATCTTCTTGGATACCTTGAGTTCTTTTCTTGCAAATGAAGAGGAATGATAACACTTTGTATCTACTTGGATACTTTGTGTTCTTCTCTTGCTAATCAAGAGGGATGACAACACTTTGTATCTACTTGGATACTTTGTGTTCTTCTCTTGCTAATCAAGAGGGATGACAACACTTTGTATCTACTTGGATACTTTGTGTTCTTCTCTTGCTAATCAAGAGGGATGAAGAGGATCACTTGAATGGATGATTGGATCACTCTTAAACAAACTAAGACTCTCCAAATGATCAAAGAAAGTCATCTAAGTGAGAAGGGATTAGACCAGAGAAAAAGGACTGGAAAAATCAAGTTGGAAGTGTGGAATGGTCCACTATTTATAGGCAAGGGAAAATCTGACCGTTACAGACCCACGGCTCCACTAAATACCCGACGGCTCCACTAAATTTAGTGGAGCCGTCCCTATTTAAAGGAACCTTGGACGCTCCTTCGTTTGTCTTTAGTGGGGAAGGTTTATTTGGGGATGTTAGGAGCTGTTTTGGGGGGAAATTTGACTGTTGGGATTTTCAAACATATTTTTCAAAATAAAACATTTCTTTTTAATTCAAAAATAATTTGTGAAATATATTTTTGAAAAAATGTTTATTCACATTAAAAATGTGAAGTTTATAAAAATAAAATCCTTTGATCATTTGTCAAGTAGTAGATTTGTTTGTCCATACCTTGAGTGATTTATGTCGGGATGCAAATCTACGACTTCGTTGAAGCATACTTGAGACGTCGGGAGGTGTTGATGTAAGTATGCATTGATGATTGCGTGGTTTTGTAACCTTACAACAGGTTTTACCTCTCGAGGGATCTCAAGAGGCTTACAACCCCACCAGGCAGTGTACCTGACCGATGTAGTATAGTGTAGTGGTAAGTACGGGGGATTGATCGTTCTCCACAGGGAATAGTGTTCGTTAGGTATGAAATGCTACTCTAATTAGGTCTAAGGGTTGAGGAAGATTCTTTTTATGTTTTTATAATTTTATGAAAGCAAGTAAAATCTCGGGTTTGAAGGAGTGGGCGGAATTAGTTGCTAGTCAACTAACCCAATTTTACTACGAATGCAAATAAAATAAAATAACAAAAATGAAAAGTGGTGAGAAACTTATGTGTAGAGAAATGTGTTCACTTAGATTTCCTTACTCCCTAACTATCTTTTACCGGTTAATTAGTGTGTATTAGTCGCGTGGATGACGGGTGTATTCCTTAATACCATTCGTGGGGTGGCGTACTTACTTCCCCAACTCTACAAGCTCCTACTTCACTCCTATGTCGAGCCGGCTAGGAAGCTCCTAACATGGGATCACTAGAATTCGCTTGTGCATTAAATACAACCATAAAAACCTTTAGTACGCGTTTGGTTCATGTTTCTTAAGACGTTCAAGCAAGTTACCGAATAGGAAGTTAGCCAGTTTTCTTAAGCCTAACATAGATAAACAGTCATCCAATACAACTAACAACACACTAACAACCAATAATCAATAGCTAGGTTTCATTAGATCTAAGCAAACACAAGATAAAATTAGCCTAACATGTTAAACAAAAGACAAGCATAAGATAGAATCAAACAACACATAGACATATTGAATGATTAATTGGTAACTTATCTTTCAATGAAACATGGAAGATCTCAAGGCAAGAAGCCCTGAAAAAGTAGCTAAAAACGTCTTAGGGTTTTATCCCAAAATTCCACACACTAAGCTCTCCCTAATGACAAAAGATTAGAAAACTATATATAGATTTTTGGATCTGACGGCGTCACCTTATGCATTGTGACGCCGTCACCTCGCCGCTTTTAGGGTTCCCGGGTGACCTTCTTGACGCCGTCCCTCTTTAGCTCTTCAAAAATCCATTCTGGCTTATCAAGGCTTGACGCCGTCTAACCCTGAACGTGACGCCGTCCCCTTATGATTTAAGCCGTGACGCCCTTGATTTAGTTAAAGCGTGACGCCGTCAGAATTCTCATGCTAACTCACTGGCCCGTCATGAGTAAATTTCACATCCCACTTTTCTTGCCAAGGCATGACGCCGTCAAGAGATGATTCTGACGCCGTCAAAGGTAAATTTCAGCCGATTTTGAGACTTTGTCGTATTCTTCACTTTAATGCTCCAAAAACGTCCAAAATGCCTCCTTTTCCAGATTTCTCCTCAAAAGTACCTAAAATGACAAAAGGAACGATTTAGGGCAATATTTGATCAAATAAATACGATTTCGGGCTTAAATGACCCCTTAAAAGCGGTACACTTTTCGCCTCATCAAATACCCTTACACTTGAGATTTGCTTGTCCTCAAGCAAATGCGCTTTTATTCTAATCAAAATACAAGTTAGGGGTCATTTAATGCTAACATAAAAGTAATTACAACAAATAATCGTTCCACTTCAATCATAATAAGCACGGAGATTATAAACTAGCACCTCACAAGTAGTGTTTAGATACTCACATCTCTCAAGTGTCATCAAAATAAATCTCATAAATGAAAACGGAAAATATCTCTCACTACCTGTCATAGCAAATAGATTACCATAGGCTTGGGAAAGGATCGAAAACCTCCTCCACTAGGCGTAAGCACCTAAGATAAACTATCAAAGAGGGCTTTTAAATGGGTTATAACGTTAGGTGTAGGGAAAAGGAAAACACGGTTTTGTTGGATAAAGGATATTTTACTGGTGGCGAGTTAAAGATCTTGATCAATTACATGTACTATACAATGTTGCTAAGCCAAGACTAGACTCGATCTTAAGCTAAAAACAAAATAACAAAAACATAAAATAAACATAAAATGAAACGGGATGGTAGTCCGTATGTTTTTTCTACTTTTCTTTTTCTCATTATTTTGTATTTTTCTTGATTTTTTCGATTTTTTTTTTTTTTTTTTTTTTTTTTTTTTTTTTTTTTTTTTTTTTTTTTGCATACACTCTTGCCCTACCATCCAAAATAATACATCATAGGGGCGTTGCATTCCCCTTACACTTGAACTTTTACATAACTTTACAAATAACTATTCTAATGACTCGAATTAAGATAATCAAAACACTTGGAGTACTTTTAAAACATTTAGCACATATGGGGGTAATAAATGATGTTCTTCCCCATTACTCCATTACACTAGTACTTTACCCATGAGTCCCAATCGTCCCAAAACAATATGTACCAGGATATGACTCGACTTAGCAACCATGTAATCAATTAGATAATTAACTTGGGTTTAAACAAATGTTGTAACAATAATGCACTAAAGATGAGTGCATACAAGGTAGGCTAAGGCGATTTGGGTGTACATTTTAGTGGGGTGTAAACAAATTCTTCCTTTAAGTAAAATGCTTAAAGTTAGAAACGAAAAGATAGGCTCTGAGGGGTGTACTAGGGGTATCGTGTACTAAAAATGAGTACAACGCAAAGGGTGTGGGAGAATTACTTGACCAATGTAGCCAACGTAATTATAACAAAAACACAGGTGTAAAACAATGGGTTAATCCTAATGCCTCTTATCATGTAGTAAATCTAACTACACGAATGTAGTCTCACTTGTGGCCTCGGAATGGTCCTAACGCAAGTTCTAGAATCTAAGTGCTACCGGTACACACATCATAGCATAAATGCTTTTCCTACCAATTCTAGGGGCGAACCTCACATATTTGGGGTGGAAAATTTTTTAGTGGTACGGTTTTTTGTGCTAGTCATATAACTCCTATCCGTGAGACGCTCATTAGAACTAAAGTTTCACTCCTATATGTTGTAAAAAATTTTAAATTTGGCACTAAAATTACCCTAACAGGTATTTATCTCAGTTTTATTACCCATCTACTATTAAACAAACAAAAATCAAGCGTAATAGCATTCTCTAATCGTACTTTTACCCCCCCTTACACTTAAGATGAACATTGTCCCCAATGTTCAAATAACAAGATGTAAAAGTAAATAAGGTAAAAGAATGAAATCAAATACTCCCCTGATTCGTTCGGTGGATAAAGAAGTAACATGGTTAGATCTTCTTCCAAGAGAATGTAGAAGCTTCAAGACTAATGCATCGCCAAAAGCTAGATTCCACATACATCTCCTTGTCCAAAATAACCTGTTAATCCTGAGAAAACAAACAAGAAAAACCAAAGCATCAAACCGAACAAAGACAATTCACAACTAGGTGTAATTCCAGACTTAGAAATAAAACAATTAAAGATATAATGCTTGCGGAATGAATGTTTTGCAGGTTCCTGGAGTTTATAAGTTAGAGATTTAATAAAAACTTTTTATGAAAACAAAACTTTCAAAAATTTCAGAAAATTAAAACCTGACGCCGTCAGGTTGTAATTCCTGACGCCGTCAGAAATGATCTGACAGAATTCTCATGTTAAGTTTCCGGAAAATTTCTGGAAAAACCTATACCTCATTTCCTGGAAATCCTGCAAAATATCATTATGACTCGATACAAGCATTTGACTCAAACAAATACTAATATGTATGTTAATTTAATATTATTATGATTCATGTTCATTTGTTCTAATAAACCGATTTGACTTTCCCTTACACTTATCTTTTGCAAAATACCTTTATATGTAGTTAAGACGAAGTTAAAAACAAAATAAAGCATTTTCACAATTTTAGTTTTGAACATGAATCAATAATAATAAAAATTAAACATACATACGGAAGCAAATAAAATCAAACAAACAAATAAATAAACACACAAAGCAAATAAAGCTTGGGTTGCCTCCCAAGAAGCGCTTGTTTTTGTTCGAGTCACGAGCCTGACTCTACCCTTATTTAACAAAAATAGGGGAGATTTTCCCTACACTTAGGATTAAGTGCGGGTGAAAGTAGCGATACACACCCTTAGGGTGTGAATATGCCACGTGAGGTGAAGGGGGTGAGTGAATGGCTTCCTTCATCCTAAAACTACCCGGATAATATTGGTTGATGGGTGGGTCGGTTCCTCTTTTTTCTCCTAGATGTAAATCTAAGGATGAAAAGTTGTGTAAAGGTTGAGGTTCTAATTCATCAACACTAGGAAATTCCCTAGAACTATGAGTAAGGTCATCACTAAAAGTGTGCAAACCTATATCCTCTAGTTGTGCTTGGTCCAAGGGTTCTACCTCCATCGGGATTCCTAAAGTCTCTTCTACTTCTTCCGGGTAAGTCACGGGCGGTGCGGGTGCCTCAAATGATGGTTGAGTATTTTGTGGGCTTATGGTGTTTACCTCATTATTCCACGTGTCAAGATCACCTATATCCTCGTCAATTGTTTTCTTAGGTAGTGATAATAACAAACCTAGTGCTTCATCCAACTTATGATTTATTGATACGGCTCTATCCACAATTCCTTGGCAAACTAGGTCGCTTTTCCTATTAGCCTCACTAAAACAAGATCCTAAACATGTAGGTTGTTCATAAGAATCTATCCTAGGTGAAGGCTCATATGATTCATAAGTTTCTCTAAATGAGGTATTTTGAACTTCTTGGTGTTCTAGCCACTCAACCATATCTTGCAATCTTAGAAATCTAAGTGAAAAGTCCATTTGAAGCAAATTACAAACAAAATCACAAAGAAAAGATAGACTACGAGAAAGCTACAAAATAAAAAGAAAATATCTCACTTGATAGGAATCTTGTGAGTAGACCTAATAAAAATAAAATTTCAACCTAAGCAATAACTACTCCCCGGCAGCGGCGCCAAAAACTTGATTGCGTGGTTTTGTAACCTTACAACAGGTTTTACCTCTCGAGGGATCTCAAGAGGCTTACAACCCCACCAGGCAGTGTACCTGACCGATGTAGTATAGTGTAGTGGTAAGTACGGGGGATTGATCGTTCTCCACAGGGAATAGTGTTCGTTAGGTATGAAAGGCTACTCTAATTAGGTCTAAGGGTTGAGGAAGATTCTTTTTATGTTTTTATAATTTTATGAAAGCAAGTAAAATCTCGGGTTTGAAGGAGTGGGCGGAATTAGTTGCTAGTCAACTAACCCAATTTTACTACGAATGCAAATAAAATAAAATAACAAAAATGAAAAGTGGTGAGAAACTTATGTGTAGAGAAATGTGTTCACTTAGATTTCCTTACTCCCTAACTATCTTTTACCGGTTAATTAGTGTGTATTAGTCGCGTGGATGACGGGTGTATTCCTTAATACCATTCGTGGGGTGGCGTACTTACTTCCCCAACTCTACAAGCTCCTACTTCACTCCTATGTCGAGCCGGCTAGGAAGCTCCTAACATGGGATCACTAGAATTCGCTTGTGCATTAAATACAACCATAAAAACCTTTAGTACGCGTTTGGTTCATGTTTCTTAAGACGTTCAAGCAAGTTACCGAATAGGAAGTTAGCCAGTTTTCTTAAGCCTAACATAGATAAACAGTCATCCAATACAACTAACAACACACTAACAACCAATAATCAATAGCTAGGTTTCATTAGATCTAAGCAAACACAAGATAAAATTAGCCTAACATGTTAAACAAAAGACAAGCATAAGATAGAATCAAACAACACATAGACATATTGAATGATTAATTGATAACTTATCTTTCAATGAAACATGGAAGATCTCAAGGCAAGAAGCCCTGAAAAAGTAGCTAAAAACGTCTTAGGGTTTTATCCCAAAATTCCACACACTAAGCTCTCCCTAATGACAAAAGATTAGAAAACTATATATAGATTTTTGGATCTGACGGCGTCACCTTATGCATTGTGACGCCGTCACCTCGCCGCTTTTAGGGTTCCCGGGTGACCTTCTTGACGCCGTCCCTCTTTAGCTCTTCAAAAATCCATTCTGGCTTATCAAGGCTTGACGCCGTCTAACCCTGAACGTGACGCCGTCCCCTTATGATTTAAGCCGTGACGCCCTTGATTTAGTTAAAGCGTGACGCCGTCAGAATTCTCATGCTAACTCACTGGCCCGTCATGAGTAAATTTCACATCCCACTTTTCTTGCCAAGGCATGACGCCGTCAAGAGATGATTCTGACGCCGTCAAAGGTAAATTTCAGCCGATTTTGAGACTTTGTCGTATTCTTCACTTTAATGCTCCAAAAACGTCCAAAATGCCTCCTTTTCCAGATTTCTCCTCAAAAGTACCTAAAATGACAAAAGGAACGATTTAGGGCAATATTTGATCAAATAAATACGATTTCGGGCTTAAATGACCCCTTAAAAGCGGTACACTTTTCGCCTCATCAATTGATGATTTGTGTTTACAAGTAACTTGCACATTTTACGTTATGTATTACAAGTTACATGATTGTCATTATTAAAACCGAAGAAACCGTTTAGTTTAAATATCGTAATATTTGCACTAACACTAGATTTGATGTGTATAATCAAAAATATGTACGAAGAAGCATGCATACAACTTCGTGTCATAAGTTTTAATAAAAACCTTTTTATTAACCAATTCAGTAAGATCAAATTAACCAAGTTTTAATTGAGGTATTGGATGAACCAATCAAAGAATTACCTACAATTATCGCCCACTATATCGTACTACTGCATGAGTCAAAAGACTCAAGTTATTCGGATAATTACCACAAGGTGGCGCGTGGAATTGAGGTCAATTCACCCTTAAGGTGATTTTGTACATATAAAATAGTCATACTAGGTAGCTCCAATTTGACGCACAAATGAGCAGAGAAACAAAGGTTAGCTTAAAGCCATTAAAAACCCGTTTCTTTAAGGTCACAATTTAATGCGTACCCTCCTTATACCCCTCACACAGTTTGTCAAGTTGGGTGAGCCTTTCTTACTATTTAGTACAAAAAACACCAATCAACTAAAAGCTTTAGTTTTTGACTCTTAAAAACATGTCATAAATTATAAAACTTGCTAGTCTCGCCTGGGAGCGAATTACCGTGCGAAGCGAACCACTATCGGCACACGAGACCTTGCAAGATTCATAATTTATACACAAATCAAGTTTCACCATTATTTAATCTGGTTTATTTTATTCAAAATTACCCTTTTTGCTTACAACATGTCAAACAAAATAAACAAAACAAGTAATAATAAAAAATAAACATATAAATAATGCGCACATAACTTAACAATTAATATATGTAAACAATTAGCCACATGCAAACTAATTCGATAAAACCTATTAATAATCAATTCTAGGTTAAATAATGCATATATTAACTATGACTCTCACTTACAAAGGTAAGTAAACCACATGCATCGACGTATCGATTGCGTAAACCATAGCTAAAAATATGCCATATTACACATAATTGATTAATTAATTCTATTGAGGTCTTCCCCAATTCAAGATTTATCAAAACAATACATGTGAATAATAACTTAACAATTAATGTATGTAGACAATAATTCCATGACAAACATGCACGTTTAATCATGGATTTCTCATAACAATTATAACACGTTGTCACAAGATCGCATACAATTAACACGTAATTATATCATGCAATCCTAGGGTTTCTAATTCAATTAAAAAGCAAAACAATTTTTTTTAATATACGAATTAGGGCAATCGGCCCCATAAAAAAAAATTAGGGTTCCTAATTTTCCAAACCCTAGAAAATTACATATATAATTAAACACAATACAAGATTCATTTTTTTACGTGTTTCAGTAATTAATTACACATTATACAAGGCTCGTGATGCCACTGTTGGTTTTTTATAATAATATTTCATACATAACTAAACACAATAAACATCAAAGAAACATGCGGAAGCGTACAGATCAAATAACATATAATTAATTAACCGAATATAAAATGTATGCGTACCTTCTAGCAATTCTTCAACAATCAACTTTATGAACCCTAATTTGGCTTTATGTGGATTATAATAATTGTCCCTTACCGTTTTACAATTCAATCCAAGATACTAACAATAGCGTGTTAGTATCACGTTCTTGTACACACGTACTAATACCAAGTTAACGTTATGCTAGTACAAGAACACAAAACAATTTTAGAATTCAAAAATCAAACCAATCGACCCTAATGGGTGTTTGTTCGATCGGCCAAGAAAACAAGGAGAGGAAAACAAGGTTTAGGGTATAATGTGTATGCAAGAGTACTGAACCCCTAGCCTTGTTTATATAGGTGAGTAAACTTAAAGGACAAGTTAGACTAGGATTAGGAAATCCCTAGCCCAACCGATCGGCCTAACCGCCCATAGGGGCTTCCGGATCTTTCCCGACCTCTAATTTACATACTAGTCATTCCTTTTATTATTTAACGATCGTTAGTCAATTATCATTAATTACTTAACGTCCGTTAGTCGTTTTGTGTATTTAATAATTAAATACAACATTTTATATTAAATTATTAATCATTAACTCTTCATACGTAAAGTGTGCAATCGTGTGATCTCGAGTTCGATCCTGACATACACTACTAATTTATGTCCATAAAACTAATACTTAGACCTATATAAAATCTCTTTTCTAAAGACGGGGCCTAGAATCAAGTGTAAAAATACTACTAGTATAAGTTTGTATTTCATGTTACTTTATTGTGATTAAATTTGTAGCGTGCGCCAATTTCAAATTTAACAGTTATATTTTGTGCACTCTCATTTTGCATAACTAGCAATATCGTTCTTCATCTATGCCGAAAACTGTAGGAACTGTTCATCATCATCCTTCGAAGCCCATGACAGCATGACGAGGGTGGCACTAGTGAGTTATGACAAATTTATGACAACAGTTGTAGACTTTATTGCGGGTGAGGGAGAGGCTGCTGTCTTCAATGTGGATGGCAGGGTGTCACGGAAATGGTGCATGGTGGCGTAGGCGTCGTTGGTGATAGAAGCGCAGGCATAAAGAGAGAAGTGTGTGATGAGTGTTGTAAGGAGTATAGCGGCTGATGTATGTGCTGCTATGTAATACATAAGTTTAGACACATGAACTAAAAGCCTCTGCGTCTGGTGTTTTCTACTATGCAATTTTTTGGAAGTTGCTCATTTGATAAAACTAGTACTTTGGATATCGTGTTTCACAAGAATAGCTATTAGCTTATGTGGTCAATAAGTTACAGACTGTTTATTATTGAAAACATGGTAAAAGAAGATAAAGTTTCTTCAGCCGTTCAAAAAAAAAAGAAGATAAAGTTTATTTATTTACAGTATTTATTTGAATGGAAGTCAAAAAGCTATAGGGAATTTAAGGAATGTTTCATCCCAAACAAACTGACCAATCATTGAACAAATTTTACAACATGGTGTGTTGCAAGGAATGTTTCATCCATTAAAGATGCAAGTTCATTGCCCAGTTTCCATAACAAGCTAGAAGCTTACAGCATCCAAGTTCCAAGGTGGGTCATTTTATGAGGAGTAAATTGCAAGAATCGTCCTTGGGGTTTGCCCATATTGTAAATTTCATCCCTGACCTTTCATAAGTGCAGGCGGCTTCCTTGTGGGGAAAACTTTGGTCCATTTTAGTCCTTTACTTATTAAAGATTAGGGACGATTTTTGAAATTTTGGCAAACCACAGGAAGGCACCACGCCACCACATGGAGGCCGCCTGCACTAAGAAAGGACCAAAACGGACGCAACTTTTCCCCACAGGGAGGGCGCCTGCACTTATGAAAAGTCAGGGACGAAATTTGCAATCTGAGCAAACCACATGGACGATTCTTGCAATTGACTCTTTTATGAGGAATCACGACTACTGCTAGTACAAGATGTTGCATCTCATAAGAGATCCTTAAGCTCCAAGTTATTTGCTTCTACATCGTCCAGTTTCAAACCTCCAACAAGTATACTTTCCTGAAAGTACACAACGTTCATCACATAATTAGCTTAGAGACCTTGGGGCCGTTTACTTTCAACTTAATGTCCAGTTTGGTAACAAAACTGGCTGGAAACAGGAAACTTTGGTGTTTCTTTTTAACTTATTGCAAAAGAGAATCCTTAATGTGGAAGGGGGCAATTAAGCATACTGTTTCTATTCAGGACGTCTTAATACGATTTTTTTCCCGAACTAGTGTAGGTGGAAAAAATAAATTCGAAAAATTTAGAAAACTTCGAAAAAATTTATAAAAATTCAAAAAAAATTTAAAAATTCGAAAAATTTATAAAAATTCGAAAAATTTATGAAAATTCGAAAAAATTTATAAAAATTTTAAAAAAATTCAAAAAATTTTAAAAATACAAAAAATTTATAAAAATTGAAAAAATTTATAAAAATTCAAAAAATTTATAAAAATTCAAAAAAATTTATAAAAATTCGAAAAATTGATAAAAAATCAAAAAATTCGAAAATTTTATAAAAAATTTATAAAAATTCAAAAAATTTATAAAAATTGAAAAAATTTATAAAAATTGAAAAAATTTATAAAAATTCAAAAAAATTTATAAAAATTCGAAAAATTGATAAAAAATCAAAAAATTTGAAAATTTTATAAAAAATTTATAAAAATTCAAAAAATTTATAAAAATTCAAAAAATTCGAAAATTTTATAAAAATTTATAAAAATTCAAAAAAACTTATAAAAAATTTGAATTTATTAAATTTTTTTTCGAATTTTTATAATTTTTTTTGAATTTTTAAAAAATTATAAATTTTTACAAATTTTTTGAATTTTAAAAAAATTATAAATTTTTATAAATTTTTTGAATTTTTTAAAAAATTTTATAATTTTTTATAAAATTTTCTAATTTTTTCAATTTTTATAATTTTTTTGAATTTTTAAAAAATTATAAATTTTTACAAATTTTTTGAATTTTAAAAAAATTATAAATTTTATAAATTTTTTGAATTTTTTAAAAATTTTAATAAGTTTTTTCGAATTTTTATAATTTTTTATAAAATTTTTGAATTTTTATAAATTTTTTGAATTTTTAAAAATTTTCGAATTTTTTTAAAATTTTTATAAATTTTTTCGAATTTTCATAAATTTTTCGAATTTTTATAAATTTTTTCCACCTACACTAGTTCGGGAAAAAACTCGTATTAAGATGGTCAATTAAGCATAAAAAAGAAACAACATATATCCACACAGGACCTAACTAGAAACAGGAAAAAAAAAGAAACAGCCCTTTAGTCTAGCTTTTATATAATTGAGTGGTATGTCGCGTCACCATTTCACTTGTTAGACAAGGTGGATTGCATACAATGTAAAAAATGCCTTTTTTTTTTCTTAAATACAATAATGAAGAAGAATCACTACTCACTTCTCAACATGAGAAGAACTTAATGCTATCATACTATCAAGGTTTTTCGCACTCTTGGATTGTTAATAGAAATAGAGTTTTTAAACCCGAGTGGTTCAATTGGATTTGTGATCCAAAATCTTCTTGTAATATATTACCTTGTAATCTTCTTTCTTTCTAGCTTCTAGCTAGTTTAATAAAAATGCCGTTCTAAAAAAAATGCTATCATACTATGCCGATTTCAGTTCGATCCACTGAGATAAAAGCTTGTTAATCAGTATTTTAGATGTTCAAACAAACTTGCCAACCCAAGTTTACATACACCAAGGCTCATTCTTAACATTCGTTCAAGATAAAAGCGTTTGTGTTTGGTGACAATGTGTTAACAATCAGGGGCAGAACTACATGTTGCTTAGGGGGGCGGGGCCCTCCATGCTTCGTCAAAAAATATAAATTTTTTGTGTAAAAATTTATTTTTTAGGACCATTTTATTAAAGTGCACCCCACCACAAAAATAAATTGCCCCCACCTTAAAGTCAAACAATGTAAAATCTTTACATCTCTATCTTAATCATAAAAAAATATCAGTTTTTAGTATAAAAAATAAATAAATTTATGACCTTTTTATTAAAGTGCATCACGAATTTTATCAAAAAATTTCTTTTTGCCCCCCGTACTCTAAGATTCTGGGTCCGCCACTGTTAACAATTATTTTCTTTGTTGTTTACATGACAATCACTCCTTTGCTGATTAGACTTTAACTCTGGCACGTAGTTATTACTATTTTTTATTTACTATTTTTACGCCAACTAATATACTACTAGTAGGTTTTAGTTCGCCACCAACATGCACAAACAAGAACAATACCCGTGCGTCGCACGGGTAGAAGAATTTTTTGGTGATGTTTGCAATAAGTTTATTAAAAGTTAGAACATCGAAAAGTTGAAAAAAAAAAATTTTATTTACCTCATTCTATCCATCAAATAAACAATTTAAATATATGCATTCTAAAGTGGCATAGAATATAGTTCTTGAAAAGAAAAGAGATGACGCACAGTAGACAATATTGGCATGCTTGGTTGGGTCAACTTGTTATGTTTGGCTAAATATAAACATATTTGTATGGAATATTAATAGATGAGGATTAAAATATATTATCACTTATCATGTTATTAGTACATATAATAAGGCTTTCACTAATATGGGATCATGTTAGTAGTATATTGAGTGGATCGAGTGGTCACTCGTTACCCAAAGAAAGTCTTTGCAAATTTTCATTCATGTGAAAGTAAATACATTAAGTTACAGACTTCACACAATATACATTCAGGTAGTATCAGTATTGTCATTTACTTATTAATTAATGGGGTAAAGTAGATTTTCATTGTCTTGTTTTAAAGCTGTAATGACCGAAAACTATCTTTATCATACAAACAAACACAAGATTGAATGGTACTCAAACAATAAGATAAGATGAGAAGAAAGTAAAGTGTGGATCGTATAATATGGGTTTTACCGATTGTATATTAGCTTCAAAGAGAAAGAAACAAGATACAAACTTTTAGAGAACACACACTTACACACACTCTCACCTTTACAATACTTTTAGGCACACTTGAGACACACTAACTTTGAGTGAGAGTGTGTGTTTAAATACTCCTAAGGCCGGCGCCCTAAGGGGCTTTTTATGGGCTTTGTGTGGGCTATTGGTGGATTACACATTTACATGGATATTACTAACATAACTAATATCAATAGCTCACTTCCTAGACTATTTGTTCCATTCGACACACAAGTTCTATTCTTGCAAATGACCATCACTTTTCATTTAATAAATTAAATGCTAACAATCTCCCCCTAAGGGATGGTCATTTCAATGATGCTCCTGGTGATAGGTCTTTTGTCTTCAATGTCTTTAACTTTGTGTGTCGATGTATAATAGTCTTGATTCTTCGTTCCTTCATGCTTTGTGATCTTCAACGTAACGTCTTTTGGTCCTTCTTTCCTTAATTCACTTCTTCTGTCCAGTTGCGTCGTCGTTGTAGATGATGATGGTGAATGGACTTTCGTCAGTACCTGCATAAAACAGTTAGCAATAAATCATCCAGCGCTTATAGGTTCAGACTTCGAGATCGTTATCAGCATAGTGTGAAAACTTTCTCTGATCTTTACCAAGGCCGTTGAGAGCCTCTGAAGTATACCGAAGTATCACTTCAAGACTGTAGACCGTTTGAAGCACGTAACCATCATGACATAAGGCAAGATCCTTAGATCTCATTAAGACTCTTACAACTTGTGTCCTTAATGGTGAACACAAGTGCATTGTATGGAAAGTGTTCCTAAGAGATCTTTGATGAATCTCATGGCTCTAGACTCAATAATGTGCGTTATGGTTTTAGTCGTCGGAGGCATGGAGCAGAGTGCCACCTTTTCAATATCAACACATCTCGGAATGAGAGGCCGATAGATTATGCAGTGTTCTCAATGAGAAATGAAACAAATATATTTTGAGAGATATCTGAGTGGCTAGGAGGGGTGGTGCATCGCGTCACTGGGTCCATGACGTCTTGTCTTCAATATCAGTATCAACTTGTGATAACCGATAGCAGATGTATTGACCCGGTTTCTGACCTAAGTTTTCATGGAGGGCTATTTCTTTTCACCTTTTCATTCAACTTTTTTTTTTAAATTCTTCAACCCCTTCTTTCTCCTTTCTCATTTAACTCTTTTTTTCAATCTTACCTAAGGACTTCTAATTCTAATCTATTGGAATTGTCCTTGGGTAGATCCCTCCGGCTCTGGCGGATCATAGGACATAAACCTAACCATAATCACCTTATTACTCCATGATTATCCTAGATTTATTGATCACTTGCCATAAAACCTTTTGTGAAAATCTCTCAAAGTGTTTATGAATAAAACACATTTAGATAACACATTGAGAGTTTTGCATTTTTGAAATACTCCCCCTTCACATGTGCTCATGCATTTTTGAAATAAAATGCACATGTTGGGTAGAGTTCGCACATTTTGAATTGATCGATTTTCAATTAATATGACCATTGCGAGACACGTTTACATCACTAGTTAAACTAGCTTGAAGTTATTACCCGTCCCGGTCATATCAGAAGATCATCTCTCGAATTGGTACATTCTACTCGGACAAGTCCTTTGCGAGACACGTTTACATTACTGGATAACCAGCTTGAAATTATTACCCGTCCCGGACAAGTCTTTTCGACAACGGACATTTATTTTTTGTCAATTCGAGTGTTCATGCTGAGTCTTTTGAAGAGCTCGACTTACTGTCATTACTTTTTGATCACATTTAATCACGTCTTCTCTCCCTTATACCTAATCTCCCCCTCAAAAATAGCACGAAGTGATAATTTTGATATCGAGTGATTAAATTGAAAACTTGTTGGAGAGGAGGACGGATTTGAGCATGAAAATTGGAACTTTTTTTTCATTTTATACTCCCCCTTAAACAAAGCATATTTATAAACATGTGAGTTTAAAATCGGTTTAAGGGTTTAGGAGGGAGTTGTCTTGAGCACAGAAGTTTGAGAAAGATTTTGAAAAATCTTTTTGAAAGATCTTGATCCTGTGCTCAAGGATTTTATTTTTGCCATTAACATTACGAGTCCTAATCGGAAATAATCAGAAGTCATCAATGTAGCGCGGGTCTCTTACTGAAATATACGAAAGCCGTGGTGAAGAAAATTTAGAGAAACGACATGTTTTAGAAAAAATTTAAATGAACTTTCGCTCAAGCATCTGTACATGCCCGTATCATTGTTGAATGACATTTCTAGATACGTACAGAATATCGATTATACGAGAGACATGTCGTGAGAATAATATTTTTGGTTTTTTGATTTTCTATTGTTTTTGTCTTTTTAAAAATTTTCTATTTTTATATTTTGCTTTTGTTGGTTTTTCAAATTTTGTATTGTGTTTTTCAAAAATATTTACATACGAAGCTTGATGAGATAATTTAACAAGATTCGAGAAGACTTTCTAACTCTTCGGGAGTTAGGCTTCGCATTCCAATTCGACGAACTAAGTTTTCAAATCGCTCTTTTGGGAAGGCTTTAGTAAATAGATCGGCGAGTTGGTATTCAGTCTTCACGAAAAATAATTCAACAGTACCCTCTTCCACGTGTTCCTTTATGAAATGGTAGCAGACTCTAATATGCTTGGTCTTCGAGTGTTGAACTGGATTGCACGAGATGGCTATGGCACTTTTCGAATCACAATACAGAGGTATGCGGTCGAAAGAGAAGCCATAATCTGTGAGTTGTGTCCTCATCCATAGAACTTGGGTACAACACGCAGATAAAGACACATACTCGGCTTTTGCGGTTGATAGTGCAGTGCAATCTTGTTTCCTTGATGACCAGCCTACTATCTTTTCTCCCAAAAATTGTGCTCCGCCTGATGTACTCTTTGTTGTAACTTGGCAACCGGCATGGTCTGCATCTGAAAATGCTATTAGTGTAAACTCCGAATCCTTCGGATACCAAAGTCCCATGTTAATGGTTCTTCGTAGGTACCGAAAGATCCGTTTAACCTCTTGGAGGTGAAGTTCGGTAGGCCTTTCCTGAAACCGTGCTAATAGACAAACAGCAAAATGTATATCGGGTCGACTAGCATTTAAGTACATGAGAGAACCAATCATGCTCCGATATTTCTTCGGATCCATGGGTTTCCCATATAAATCAGCGCCTATTTTTGGTGAGGTGACCATTGGTGTACCAACAGAGTCACAATTTTCCATTCCATGTTTTTTCAAAATCTCAATTGTATATTTAGCCTGATTAAGAAAAATACCACGTGGCGATTGATGAATTTGTAATCCCAAAAAGAATTTTAATTCTCCCATCATGGACATTTCAAATTTGCTTTTCATGAGATTTGCAAAATGTTTTGAATGTTGCGGATTAGTGGACCCAAATATTATGTCGTCCACGTAAATCTGAACAATCAAAATGTCATTTTTGAATTTTCTTGTAAACAAGGTCGGATCAATTGTTCCTTTGGTGAAGTTATTATGAAGTAGGAAAGATGATAATTCGCCATACCACGCCCTTGGGGCTTGTTTCAAACCATATATAGCTTTCTTTAGCTTGTAGACGTAGTCTGGATGATCTTTGTCGACGAATCCGTCTGGTTGACTTACGTACACTTCTTCTTTCAGAGTTCCATTCAAGAAAGCTGTCTTGATATCCATCTGATAAACCGTGATGTTCTTGTGAGCTGTATATGCTAAGAAAATCCTGACTGCTTCAAGCCTTGCTACTGGCGCGAATGACTCTTCAAAATCTATCCCCTCTTCTTGTCTGAATCCTTTGGCCACGAGACGAGCTTTGTTGCGAATTACAGTCATCTCTTCATCCTTTTTGTTTTTCCATAACCACTTAAGATCAATGACGAATTTGTCAATTGGTCTTGGAACTAAATCCCAAGTGTCATGTAATTGATATTGGAGAAGTTCTTCCTGCATCGCATCAATCCAAGCATTATCTGCCATTGCTTCCCGAATGTTCTTTGGCTCTATCAGACTGACTGAGCAGGCGTAGATGCACATGTCACAATTAGTGTGGAGTTGTTTTCTCGTCTGAATTGGCCTTGAAGGTTCACCAATAACTTGTTCTATTGGATGGTCTTTTGTCCACTGTAACGTAGAAGGGTACCTTGGATTTGACGAATGCGTGTTAGACGGTTCATGTAACCTTGAAGATGATTCAGCAGATTCTGTTCCAAACGGGTTTTCGAATGGTTCTTCGTCTAACACATCATCGTTGTGGTCTTGCTCATCAATTCTTGGTAAAACAATCTCAATTACTGGAGTTAGTGGAGTATATGTTAATGATGTGGAGGGAGTTGGTGCGCCAGCTTCGAATGTTGTTGATGCATCTTGATGTGGTGGTGGTGGTGGTTGTTGATTTTGAGCGGGTGCAGCGGAACGTTGTTGAGATGCATTTATCGAAGCGCCACCATAGTACTCATCATACATAAACTCGAAGAAATTATCCAGTTCTTGATTTGTTGGTTTTTTGGTGTAAGTTGATGGAGCTCCTTGGGGTACGAGTCCTGAACTGATATGTCCAGAAGTTTGACTGTTTTGTGCGGGTCCTAATCCGGTATGATTAGAAGCCATCGGGTTAAGCGCGGGTTCTAGAGCGAGTCTCTCAGAAGCCATCTGTGAAATCTCATCAAATTTCACATTCATCGTCTCCATAATCTTTTTTGTTCTCCTGTTATACACCATGAATGCCTTCGAGTTTTCTGAATAACCAATGAAGATTCCAATATCACCCTTAGCTTTCAACTTCCCCAGATCTTCTCTGTCATTCGTTGGATAGCACAAAGCACCAAATACATGAAGATATGAGATATCTGGTTTTCTGTTGTTCACTAGTTCATACGGGGTTTTATTGAATCTTGGATGAACTAGGGATCGGTTCTGAGTGAAACAAGCAGTGGTAACAGCATCGGCCCATAAGAAGAGTGGTGCACTAGAATAAATCAGCATTGTGCGAGCAGCTTCTACAAGAGTTCGATTTCTTCTTTCAACTACCCCATTCTGCTGAGGAGTTCTAACAGCTGATGTCTGATGTGTGATTCCAGCATCTTCAAAGTAGGTTCTTAACTCCTGAATAGTGAATTCTGTGCCATTGTCTGTTCTTACGATCCTTACTGGAGCTTGAAGTAAGACTTGAATTCGCTTCAGAAAGGTGATGATGATGCCTGGTGCTTCGTCTTTTGACCTCAGAAACTTTACCCATGTATATCTTGAATAGTCATCGACGATTACAAGAATATACTTCTTCCCATTTATGCTAGCAACTCTCATTGGGCCACATAAGTCCATATGCAACAAATGTAACTTATCAACCGAACTGGGTACGGGTTTAGGTTTATATGTTGCCCTTTTGCTCTTTCCTTGCTCACAGGATGGACATAAGTGTTCTTTGGTGTATTTGAACTTTGGGAGACCGTTGACGATGTTGTCTTTGGCAAGCTTGTTGATGGTGTCAAAGTTAAGATGGGACAGACGTCGATGCCACAACCAGGACTTTGTTTCGCTTGCCCTTGTCATGAGACAAATTGGTGATGAAGAGGCCATTTGGTTTATGTCTATTGCATAGAGATTTGTTCCATGATTCCCAATTAAGAGATCATCTCCAACCAAATTCCTAACGAAGCAAGTGTTTCTCCTAAATGCAACCTCTAAATCTGCATCGCAAAACTGCCCGACTGAAAACAGATTGTGTCCCAACCCTTCGACATAGTAAACCCGAGTGATCAAGTAGTTCCCAAACTGTAGATCTCCATAACCCAGAATAGCTGCAACATGATCATTCCCAAACCGTACAGTTCCCATGAACTGCCATACAAAGTTGATCAGCAGCTTCAAATTCCCGGTCATGTGCTTGGAGCAACCCGAGTCGACAATCCAAAGACAAATTTCAATGACCAGCAAAGAACAGATGATTTTGTATATGGAAACCGTTTAACATTTGGTTCCATGGGGTTAGAGGTAACAGGTGAATCACAATTTGAGAAGGTTTCCATATTTTCATTGGGAACAATTTCTAATTTGCCATTCTTAAGTGTAAACATTCTACCCGTTGGTTTCCATGCACAAAACTTAAGATGGTCCTTAGGCAATAGGCTACTAGTTGTTTTCCTAGCTTTTGCAATAAGTCTTCGAATATATCTAGACTTAGCCCTAGTTACTAAAGGAACCTCATTCTGTTCAGGCATATCATTCACATTTACAGTGTTAGAAACAATATCATCACAAGCATTTTCAGACAAAGATTTCTTGTACATTAAACAAACAGAGTCGTTACAAGCACTAGAAACAGAAGTCTTAACATTACATCCAGATGACATATGTTTCTTATTTGAAAGCGTTAAATTCCTAGGGTGTTCTTCTACTTCTTTGCATTCACTCTCAGAGACAGGCAAGACTCTATTGTTCCGGGTATTGCTCCTAGGCTTTTGTCTGCTGCTCCTAGAGGTGCTTTCTAATCCTGTAGAAGGTAAGGCACACTCATTAGAATTTATGTTGTTGTCCTGAGAGGTTGTTGTAGCATTCCTAATCTCGTTTGGATTATCTTTTATACTTTTGTCTATCACCCTATATGTTTTAGATGTAGAGGCAGACGCAGTAGTGGGACTAATCCTATAAAGGCCAGGCGCTATTATATTTGATGTTTAGACAACAGCTTTCTCATTATCAGCACATTGGTTAGATAAGGATGATGGAGTGACTGGTTTTGTCAAATCATTTGTCACATCAACCTTTGGAACAGTTTGAGAAATTTGCATTTTTGGTTGTTCCGAAGTTGATGGTTTTGCAAACTTAGTTTCCTCACCCTTCCTTTTTAGACTGTCCAGCTGAGACTTCAAACGATCATTTTGTTCTTTCAGATTCTTGTAAGCACGCTCATACGACAATTTGTCATACTTGCATTCTTCCTTTTTCTGATCAAGTTGTTTAAAATATGTGACATTTTGTTTTTCAATCTTAGCAAGAGCATTTTCATATTTTACAACAATTTCAGAAGTCTCAGCTCGGAGTCTTTCATCATCTTCCACAGAATATGTTTGGTAAATAAGGGACATAATTTCGGTCGATAGAGCTACTTCAGAGAGTATGTCATTGTGTCTTTCCAAAACTTTGATGTGTTCAATGTTTTCATTTGCGTCCTTTACCAGGGATTTGTGGTCCTTGACAAAGTCGGCTGTTTCTTTTAAAAGCGCATTTTCAACATTAAGTACTCTCGCATGAATTGCCATGAGAGGAGTACTAATTTCTGTTTCATACACCTTTTTCATTTCATTATGAAAACTTGAGTCCCAATCGTTAATGCGATTTTTATTTGTTTTGGACGCCACAACCATTTGAAGTGTTTCAACTCTCTTTTTAAGATCATCTAAATATCGTCTAGCTTCACTTGTGTTAGAAATGTTACTAGAGGACATTTGTTCGATGTTAGAAAGCTGTTTCGAAACAACTTTTCTTTTTGCGACAGCCACTGGTTTTTTGAAAAACAATGGTGACTCTTTTTGCACAAGATGAATGCCAGAATCTGTATTAAGCTTGTTATAATCAATTGGTTTAATTTATGGGTTCTTTTGTCTCATTTTAACACGACTCTCTTTGGAAAGCTCAATCGTTTCATAGGAATCACGAACCTCTGGAGGATCATGTTTATCATTTATCACACTACCATTATATAACACATTCTGATGTTGCTGAGCTTTCTTGAGAATATAAGGATTTTCACAACCGATAGCCATTTTCTTCATTGTATGTAAAATCGGGTTAGGATCGTTAATAAGCAAATTAATTGTTTGTGCAGACTGACCCCTTTTTACAAGCAAATTTTCCAACTTTTTAATGGCTTCTTGTTGGTCAATGATTTCATCAAGAAGATCATTTTCACGTTTTGAAAACCTTGCATGCAACTCTTTCTTTTCTTTTTCAAGATCAGAACAAGTTGATTTTTGTTTAGAAAGTTGGTTGGTTAATTCAGAAATTTCCGTGTTTAAAGATTTGATTGTCATGTTCAAATTAACATCAAGTGTGTCATATTTGATTTGCAAATGTTTTTCTCTTAACACAGAGTCTCTATAACCAATTTCAAGTTCTGACAATCGTTTGTTATTAAATTCAAAAGCTTGTTGATTCACCTTATATCTCTCAAGCTCAGTGGTCAATTTTTCATTCGCGGCCTTAACATCGCGATTGACCTTTTTAACGTTCTCAATTTCAACACTACAATTATGCAGTAATGATTCAAAAAATGCACGTGTTTCCTCATCATTCTCAACATGTTGGGACTCGTAGTCTCCATTAGGATCCATATCTGGAGTTGCCAAATTAATATTGCTACAACTTGGCGTGTCCATATATGTATCATAATTGGATGTTAGAGTCGCAGGATGTCGTTCATCATGAGTCAACATATCAAACATTTCATTATTGTGACATGTAGTGAATAGTGGTACCTCAGATACTGCATTGGTGTCATACACAGGAGGTGTTTCAGAATCCGTGTCATATTTTGCCTCCTGGAGATTGGCCATGAAAATGCAGTTTGCATCAATGTCCTCAAGGTCTTCCATATCATCCATAAGAGCCATGAAGTCATTCTCTTCTGCACTCAACTGTAACCCAGCCGTTTCCTTATTTGCCAACATTAACGCTTTCTGCAGATAAGTTGGATCCCTCTTTTTCGGCTTGTCGGGATAGTTCCTAGCCATATAACCGACACCCTGACAGTTGAAACACTTTATCAAATTAACCTGATTTATATTCCCAGCCCCTTGAGCAGCAACATTCCCAAACTGATTCCCAGCATTCTGACCCCTCTGATTTCCAACAACTGGACCCAACTGATTCCCTGCATACGGACCCATCTGATTTCCAACAAACTGCCCTGCATTCTGATTACCTATCTGATATCTAGGAGCATATCCCTGCTGATTTCCATATCCTCCAACCATCTGCCCTTGTTGTCCCATGTTGAAACTCGGCTGTGCAATCTGCTTGTTCCGAGTGTTCGATGAGATTCTTTGATTGTTGTTGGTGGATGTGGAGTAGCGTCCTTGGAATGCCTTGGTTAGGTAAGCAAATGCCTGAGTCAATGCAGCAGTGGACTCGTCATTGTCATTAAAATCTTGTTCTAGGTGTTGCGGGTATTGTTGTAGTGGGATGACTTGTTGTTGTTGTGGGTAGAACTGTGATTGTGGAATATATTGTTGTTGCATGAAGTTTTGAGTTGAAGATGAAGAGGGATGTGTATTCATTGTTGCAGGTGTAGGTGTTTGAGCAATGAGCGCAAGAGGATCATGTTGCTTTGCCAACTTTTCTTTCCTGACTTCATTTGCCTCAGCCTGGTTTTGCTTCAGGAAATCATAGAGCTGATCATAGTTTACCTCATGAAGGTTCTTTGTTTGGGTAACAATTGTGACGTATCTTCCCCATTCTTCTGGTAAGTTATTGATGAATTTGATGTTTTGAGCAATGGGTTTTGGTGTCAACTTGTTTCTGATGAGCTCGTTCATTAAAGTGCAAAACCGGGTGTAATAAGATTCAATTGGTTCAGCTGGAGTGGATGTGAACTTCTCCCATTCAGTGAGCAGCTTGTTTTCAACATCTTGTTGCCCAATTTTCGTGCCATGACAGAGTCTTCTAACTCTTTCCCACATAGCATAAGCTGAATCACAACCATCTACAGCCGCAAATATTTCCCGTGGTAAACCAAGTTGAATTAAGTGCATTGCTAAGTCATCTGCTTCAACTTGTTTCCAGTCCTCTGGTGTGTATTCCGCCTCTGTTTGATCACGAAAGGATGGTGGAGCGGGAGGTGTTGCAGTTGGGTCACCAGCTACTTGAATCTGACGAGGCTTGAATGGTCCGTTCTCGATTAAGTTAATCAGGAGTCTACCTTGACCATTAGGTTTGGTTTTGGTATATCGAATCATACGACTCGTCCATGGAAGATAACCACCTTTTTCTAGCATGGGAGGACGGTTTTCTGCACCTGCTGCGTGAATGTCTTGTTGAGTAGTCATTGTTGATGTTACGTATGATAAAGTTGATGTAGGATCGTTGCAACGAAATAGGAGTTGAGGTTGATGAGGGTTAAACTTAGTTGTTGTTGTGAACACTTGGTTCTGTGTTGATGATCATTGAAGATACAATTTAGATAAACGAAACAAATTAAATAAAGTTACTAAATTTAACTAAACAATAATTTAGACAAGATCAAAAGATCACAAATTCGACAACGTTTATGTAAATTACAATTTAGATAAAGTGACAATTTCTATAGAAATTTCAATTTATACCAAAATTTATACAAATTATGGCAAAATTTCAATTTAGATATAATTTATCTAATTTATATAAAAATCTAACTAATTTATACAAATTAGTAGATATTCGTTTGTCGAAGTATTTTGCACACTTATACAAGTGAGAAAATACCGAGTCCGCGATCCTTGACGTTGTAGAAATTAAAAGTTCAAATCAAATTTATAAAAATTATTTAAGTTGTAAGTCGTTTAACTCAAATGCGAGGACCTGTTTTGCCAATTGCGAAAAGTTCTATAAATCTGCCACAATTGCGAAAAGGGACCAAAATTGTCAATTGCGAAAAGTTTCACAATTGCGAAAGAATGATCAATTGCGAAAGACCACAATTGCGAAAGATCACAATTTCGAAAGGTTCTGGCAATTGCGAAATGCTTCCAATTGCGAAAGGTTCTGACAATTCCGAAAGTCAGCCAATTGCAAAAGATTCTGAATTGCGAAATCACTTGATCAATTGCAAAAAGAAGGCCCAATTGCGAAATGTTCTCCAATTGCGAAAGGATGACAATTGCGAAAGGTTCTGTTCTCTGAATTGCGAAAGAAGCAGTTTTACCAACTCTACCAACTCTTGACTTTTTTGGACTTATCTACTGACTTACCAACTCTTGTAAGATCTAACCACTCTTTACCAACTCTTACCAATAATTCTTTTGGAAGAGTTACACGCAAGAAAGATCAATGAAGATCCAAAAACAAATCTTACACAATCTTCTTTAATTTGTGTCGATCTAATAACTTAGAACACCACAAAAAAAATCCAACCTTTAAACACAAGATTCAAGTGAAGAACTATCAAATCTTCACAAACCAACTCAACACTAACAAACACAACCTTGAACCTTGATTTGTGCGTACGATTCCAAGAAAAATGCGACAGTGGGTTTCTTTGGAACACAAACCGAACACAACTAACCTTCTACCTTGTTGTATGGCGTGTTGATACCACTTGTAATGACCGAAAACTATCTTTATCATACAAACAAACACAAGATCGAATGGTACTCAAACAATAAGATAAGATGAGAAGAAAGTAAAGTGTGGATCGTATGATATGGGTTTTACCGATTGTATATTAGCTTCAAAGAGAAAGAAACAAGATACAAACTTTTAGAGAACACACACTTACACACACTCTCACCTTTACAATACTTTTAGGCACACTTGAGACACACTAACTTTGAGTGAGAGTGTGTGTTTAAATACTCCTAAGGCCGGCGCCCTAAGAGGCTTTTTATGGGCTTTGTGTGGGCTATTGGTGGATTACACATTTACATGGATATTACTAACATAACTAATATCAATAGCCCACTTCTTAGACTATTTGTTCCATTCGACACACAAGTTCTATTCTTGCAAATGACCATCACTTTTCATTTAATAAATTAAATGCTAACAAAAGCCATGATAAGCATATAGTGTAAATGATATAAAAGGAACATATGTTCGACATATAACAATTGATAACTGCAAGAGTTGTACTAGAATAATAAAATAAAACATAACGTATGATGGTCTAAACTCATTATTTTCATAATGTACTAAATGATGAAAGTAAATATGTGAACGGATTAAATGGCTGCAAATTGTCTAAACGATTCAAGTAAAGGACTACGAACGATTAACCACTTTCTCATCTCCCTCATCCTGCATAATCTCCATACGCTGAGGAACTGCAACCTCATTAACCTCAATGTTCATGTTGTTTACATTGACCTCATCCGGCATTTCATCAATTTCTCTTACCGTAGCATTTGAAGAAGGACACACAACTCTGTTTACAGCAATTGGAAGTTCATTACTTGCATGAGATACATCATGTACGGAATCATCAACAGGAGCCTCAACAACAATAGCATTAACCTCATCATGTACGGGATCATCAACGGGATCATTCATGTTTGTATTATGTGCATGAGGAGGCTGATTTGTAAGTGTATGAGTTGTAGGAGGCACTATTTGAGAGACACAGCTCCACTCAATTTCATCCATCAACTTTTCTTCATCCTCGGTTATGGTCGTTCCCAAATTTTCATAATCAATAGCATAATCAACCATATCAGAATAGTTTAATCCCGATGATACATTAGAATTTGCGAACCTTGTTACCGATCCAAACATTGACGAACTCCCACGATGTTTATTCAAGTCATTGACATCGCTACCATAGTATTTTGTAACAGTATATCTTTTGACATACGTAGGTGGTAGATTAAATTTATCAATCTTGATCTCGAGAACAACCATTTGAGTGAAGAGTTTGTCAACGAAGTAATCCACTATCCAGTTTGGGTCGTCTGCTCCCTATGAATTATCATATGATACTTAGTTAGTACTACGGATGCATAAACTTGTGACCATAGTAAGTAACATAATATGAGCACCATAGTAACTAACATAATCTTGTGACCATGGTTGTAATACAGTTGTAACATGTGTTCATAAAAATTGAAATATTTTCTTTTAAAAAGCTCACCTCCTTTAAAGTCTTGGTAATCAACTCTTCCACCGTAAGGCCTAAAATCTCAGTGGCAGCCGAGTTAAAAAGTACACAATCAATATCCTCTCCGTTGTCTCTTACTTTTATCACTAACTTGTACATATAAGGATAAATATAAATAAAAGTTTTTTGTAAAGCATAAGTTTCATGAGGATATATAGAACGTACGTTTGACGCGGGTTGCTGACGTGTTTTTTGCAGTCGTCACAATAATATCAAACACCATCTAAGGTCACTTTGTGGAAGCACTTAGTACATTGTATGAATTTCCAGTCGTTATCTAAGTCAATACCGATAACCATTCCATATATAATGAACCTTGTCCCCTGAGAAAAGAACATCAAACGATTAGTGTGAATGGTAAAGTGAAATCAAATATGTAATTCAGATTTCTAATATGGGAAATTACCAGAGTAGCGCCATCAGCCAAGCACTGATAAATGTCTGTAACTGGTGTTACTTTCAACGTATCAGTCTCAACAATTGTAGATGTAAAGAAAACGGGTTGGATATGCCTAAAAAAACAGTATCGCAAGGTAATGTAAATATATGTAGTATGTAAAACGTATAGAATTTGGTAACATGTGTCCCGATAGACATTAAATGTCACCTTTGGTTGTATGCAAGAGTTTCAGCGATCGGGAGGTTCAAATGAAATTGTGTCGATACCGTCGTCGTTAATTGTGGTGCACCTGATATAAAGAAGAAAAAATACTTATCAACTGAAAAAACGATATTTGAATTTATAGGCATATGATGGTAAAATGGGGAATTACGTATGAGGGTTAAAATGGGGAATTTCGGTTGAGTTTACCACACCATTCTCATTACTGAAGGGTAAATACACTAATATTAGATTGTTTAAAGGCAAATAAAAGCACGGCAAAATATTGTGGATGTCTTTATTAAAAAATACACCACATCAAAATGGCAAATATTTTTAATTTTAGGCTATGGGCCAACACAAATTGGCTTATGCTACTGTTTTTCTGTATTTTGCAGTGTTTGTTGCTTGGATGCTAATGTGATAAGCGAGCATGACAGGGAAATTAGGATGTAACACCCCAACCCGACAAGGGCAGAGATGTCACAACAATGGTTACATATCAGAACAAACACAAGCATAAGACATAGATAATACAATAGAAATTCAAGGGTTACAATGGAAACTCTGAAACTACAAGCTTACAATACAAAAGTTTCTAATTAAAGGTTCTTCTAATCATCTTCAAAAGCTATTACGGTCTTCTAAGCCCAAGTACTCTCCACTCATACCCAGCTTCCAAACTAAAACCTGCCGCAGGAAAAGAAATGCGGCTGAGCTACGAAAGCTCAGTGAACAGATATAACGATAACAAAGCAGTAGTAATGGGATGGAAAAGTAAATGGAATAATACAAGGTGTAACAAGAGTAGGAAAGAAAATGATAAGGTTATCAAGAAATGTTTACAATAGGTAGGTGTAAAGCAAACCGTAACCCACCACCAGCCCAAATCGAATCAAATCAAGTCCAGTATCATGTCATAGGGTAACATAAACAGAAATCCATTACGAGCCCAGAACAAATCCAATCAAGTCAAGCAAGGTGTACGGAGGGGTGACCTCGGTACCAAGTACAATATGAGGGGATACCTCCAAGGGGTGGAGTAGCTAGCTCCCAAGAGTGAATGACGTGTATCGCACACACCCATCATGTCACTAAGCAATACAAGTAGTCAAGTCAAGTCAAGTACAAATCTAGGATGCATCCATACGCCCCTGTAGGCTGCCACAATGTCTCCATCCACGTGCAAGTCACATATCAAGTCAAGGCAGGGACGGGATAGGTCATCACTTTCCTACCCAAAAGTCAAGTCATTGGTGCATCAATGACAAGGACATGAAACCCTCATGCCTAGTATGGCTCGTAATCTCAAACTGTGGGTCAAGGTCAAGGCCAAGCGTACAAGTCAAGTTCAAGTTTCAAGTTCGTGTTTACATATCAATGGGTCCAACTCAATGTATCAAGGTTCAAGTCAAATGGTCAAGACAAGAGATCGTAGCAAATGTTCATAGTAAAGGTTCAATCTAAAAGTTCATTTGAAAACAATCCTTTTAAAATAGTTTTTCATTAAAGAATCTTTTAAAATGGTTTTTCATAACGATAGTATTTTAAAATGGTTTTCATAAAATAGTCCTTAAAATAGTTTTCAATAAGATAGTTTTAAAAATGGTTTTCTTAAGACATTTTCATAAACGAATAAAAAGGTTTTCTTATCCAATTACATTATCAAACATATTAGGGTTCAAGTCAAGGTTCATATCAAGGTTCATAGTGGTTCAAGGCAAAGATCAAGGCAAGGGTTCCAAAACAAAGGTTCAAATCTAAGGTTCACAAAACACGGGTACATAGCAATGGTTTGGGAAATCCTAAACGAATCAAAACAAGAGATCAAGAGAATGAAGGCACCTTAAAAAGGGCAGAATATCTGTACCTTATTATGAATGCAAGAACAGAAGAGTAGCAAAACTGACAGGGATCAAATCACTCCCTCTTCGAACCTAAAGGAGTAGAAGACAGAATTACTATTTTTAGTTATCCTTCCATTTTAAGTAGCTTTCTATCTTTATCACGTTTTCTGATATAATAACGTTTAAGGTTAAAAATGCCAATTAGATAATTTTAGACTTAAAAATGATAAATATTGTATCTTAAGATTTAATATGACACCTTTAGTAATTTTAAGGTTTTAATGAGTCTAAATAATAAAGTATAGGGTGATTTATGAAATTTAATGGAATAAGGCTAAAGTAATATATGTTGTACTGTACCATATTGTGTTGCAATGTCTAACATATCCAACAGTCAAAACAATTCCCCTACTGCCATGTGCTATAGATTCGAATAGGACACAAAAGAAGACAACCCATGCATGCACTTATCATTTTAAAATCCTTGCTGTACAACCAAACCCAAGTTACTCTTTCTTTTATTTGTTTCGAAAATAGACACATAAAGGAGAAGGAAAATAGAACCATGTATGCATACTCTTCTTCTACTCGTATGACATATATCAAAACGGTTTGAATACTAGGCAACCTTACACGATCCTTTTACTCACACACACAAGACCCATTTCACACAGCCCCTTCTTACATGCCAAAACCCACTTAAACTCACTCTCGTTCCATGCATAACTCGACACACAATCAGCCCATATAGTGACTCATATTCACAGCCACACAACACCCTCTAATGCCCACATAAAATCATGAATTTCACACTACTTGACACCCTCTATATTCACGGCATGAGTTTCGAAAAAAAAATAACAAAACAAACATGTATTTTCTTCTTTTATTTCAGTTCGTAGGACATAGTTTTTAATAGTTTTTAGGTCGTGTATTTGAGATCCCTTCATGCGTAAAACATGGTTGAATAATATGACACAAATAAGTTCACAGGTTAGACCTTTTAGATTGTTATTTCATGTGTTATATTCCATACTTTACATGCGACATTTACATCATATATATATGCTGAGATCAAACGAAAGAAAAGAAAAAAAAAGAATGGAGCAAGGTTGATACGATACCCTCGAAGCGTGATCACGAAAAGAACGAAAGCACCAAAGGAACCCACGAGCAACACCTCTCGAACTAGGAACAAAGCACGCTTAAACACTTCTTTGAAGCAACGCAAAAACCTCCTATTTGCCTTGATTTAAGCTCGAACAGCAGGGAACAA
Organism: Artemisia tridentata subsp. tridentata; assembly: GCA_021014915.2. Lineage (NCBI taxonomy): Eukaryota > Viridiplantae > Streptophyta > Magnoliopsida > Asterales > Asteraceae > Artemisia > Artemisia tridentata. The sequence goes on from CP139505.1 coordinate 38,077,718, forward strand.
ATAAGGAACAGCAGCAGCAGCAGAACGACAGTTTTGTGGAGTTGGTTTTAGTGTTTATAAAAGTGAAAAAGTGTCGGTATATATAAGAAATAGGAGAAACCGTGTTATGGGATTGGGTCAAATAAGGAATGGCCTAGTTTTAAGGGATATGATATCTTTTAAATTTATACATATCTTTTATTATAAAGAACAGTGATGGGTTGGTTGAGATTTACTTTGATATCTTTTTAAATTTAATGTATATCTTTTCCTTTCTTTCTTGATCTCCTCTAGCTAGCCGAAATATTGGATTATTTGGCACAAGGATGTCGAAATTTTTATTGAGGATATTGTTTGTGATTTTAATTATAATGTAAGGTTATTAGTTTAGTTTATTTTGTAATTTAGAATGTTAATTACTTTAGGTACAAATAATATGTCTTTTGTTCTATTTTATAAATTCTTAAATTTTCAAAATTAGAGGGGTATTTTGGTCATTTTAGATTACGCTAATTTTAGGGTTTTACATCAGGATCAAAGTTTGGCTCATGGAATCCGGATAGTAGAATCAGAGAGCTGCTAGTTGGTTCCTGTTTTTTTGAGCTAACAAACTTTGTGGGTTACAAACAGAGAACGAATTTCAAATATTTAAGTATTGAAGACGCCAACCTGCATAAAGCCGAACTCTGCAACACGTCAAGACCACAATGATGAAGCGAAAAGTGTACCACTTTTAAGGGGTCATTTAAGCCCTAAATCGTATTTATTTGATCAAATATTGCCCTAAATCGTTCCTTTTGTCATTTTAGGTACTTTTGAGGAGAAATCTGGAAAAGGAAGCATTTTGGACGTTTTTGGAGCATAAAAGTGAAGAAAACGACAAAGTCTCAAAATCTTGCTGGAAGTTACCTTTGATGGCGTCAGGATTAACCCTGGACGGCGTCATGGCTTGGCAAAAGTGGTGGATGTGAAATTTACTCATGATAAGCCAGAGAAATTGCATGGAAATTCTGACGGCGTCACGCTTTAATCTGATCAAGGTCGTCACGTTATAATTCAAAGAGGGACGGCGTCACGTTCATAGTCTGAGGGCGTCAAGCCTTGATAGGCCAGAACGGATTTTGGAGAGCTAAAGAGGGACGGCGTCAAGAAGGTCATCCGGGAACCCTAAAAGCGGCGAGGTGACGGCGTCACACTCCATAACGTGACGCCGTCAGATCCAAAAATCTATATATAGTTTTGCAATTCTTTGTCATTAGTGTGGAACTTATTGGGGAACTTTGTGTGTGAAAACCCTAGGACGAATTTGGCAGCTCTTTCAAGGCTTTTTGCCTTGAGATCTTCCATGTTACATTGAAGATAAGTTATCAATTAATCATTCAATATGTCTATGTGTTGTTTGATTCTATCTTATTCTTGTCTTTTGTTTAACATGTTAGGCTAGATTTATCTTGTGTTTGCTTAGATCTAATGAAACCTAGCTATTGATTATTGGTTATTAGTGTGTTGTTAGTTGTATTGGATGATTGTTCATCTATGTTAGGCTTAAGAAAACTGGCTAACTTCCTATTCGGTAACTTGCTTGAACGTCTTAAGAAACATGAATCAATGCGTACTAAAGGTTTTTTATGGTTGTATTTAATGCACAAGCGAATTCTAGTGATCCCATGTTAGGAGCTTCCTAGCCAGCTCGACATAGGAGTGAAGTAGGAGCTTGTAGAGTTGGGGAAGTACGTACGCCACCCCACGAATGGTATTAAGGAATACACCCGTCATCCACGCAACTAATACACACTAATCAACCGGTAAAAGATAGTTAGGGAGTAAGGAAATCTAAGTAAACACATTTCCCTCCACATAAGTTTTCACCAACATTTTCATTTTCTGTTATTTTATTTTATTTGCATTCGTAGTAATTTGGGTTAGTTGACTAACAACTAATTCCGCCCACTCTTTCAAACCCGAGATTTTACTTGCTTTCATAAAAATATAAAAACATAGAAAGAATCTTCTCTCACCCTTAGACCTATTAGAGTAATTTTTCATACCTAACGAACACTATTCCCTGTGGAGAACAATCAATCCCCCGTACTTACCACTACACTATACTACATCGGTCAGGTACACTGCCTGGTGGGGTTGTAAGCCTCTTGAGATCCCTCGAGAGGTAAAACCTGTTGTAAGGTTGCAAAACCACGCATCAAGTTTTTGGCGCCGTTGCCGGGGAATAGTTATTGTTTAGGTTTGAATTTTTATTTTATTAGGTCTACTCGCTAGATTCCTTTCTAGTGAGATTTTTATTTTCTTTTTCTAGGATTTTCTTTAGTCTATCTTTTTCTTTGTGTCTTTGTTCGTAAAAGAAATTTCCATTGACTCTTCCGTTCACCATTATGGAGAACGTGAATCCACTACATAATCTACCCCTTCCACTCCAAAATGACATCTTTATGTTCCGTCGACATAATGGTGAATCTTTTTCCGATACATGGACTCGTTTCAAATACTTATTAAAAAAGGTCTTTCATCATGGTCTTGACTTATTGTTTCCACTTCAAATCTTTTACACTCGTATCGACCGCCAAACCCAGCAGGAGATTGAAAATATGGAAGATGGGAAAATGTGGGATTATGGTGATGAAGAGGCATGGGAAATCTTTGAGATTCTCGCCCAAAAAAGAAGTGGAACATGTGACCCAAAAAATGCAAGCTTAGACCTATTTGGTATTTGGATAAATCAATCGGAAGGTTTGTTTAGGAATGAGGTGGGTAGAGTTGAGGTACCTAAGTGCATGTCATGGTTAGGCCCTACCATAATACAAGATGAACACATTGGTGATCTTAATGTGATGGAGGATATAGTAGAGAACCCAAGCCCACCAAGTACCCCACAAGTCCTACCATCATTTGAGGCATACACACCGCCCGTGACTTACCCGGAAGAAGTAGAAGGGACTATAGGAACCCCAATTGAAGTAGAACCTTTGGAAGAAACAAAACTAGAAGAAATAGGTTTGAATACTTGTAGTCATAACCTTTCTTTTAGTTCTATGGAAGTTCCTAGTTTTGATGAACCGGAGCCTAAACCAAAACCGTTACCTAATCTTCCATCCTTAGATGTGAACTTAGGAATTGAATTAGGTCCCGATCCACCCATCAAACCATGTAGTCCGGGTAATGTTAAGATTAAGGTAGTAGACATTAAGCCTTGTAGTGAGGAAGACAATATAGGAGTGAAAAATGACCTTACATGTCTACATCACCCATTCATGATTGATCACAAGAAACATTATGGGTTTAAACCGGGTCTATTGGGTCAAGATGGATTCCCAATTAGGAGTCTCTCGAAGTTGTTAGAAAATGATCCCTTTTTAGGAGAACACTTTAACTCACCCATTGACCAAAGTGAACTAGGTAAGGTTATGATGAAAGGAGCACACCCCTTTGAGCATATAATTCATCCACCAATCTTTCCTCACGCGGCATACTTCCACCAAGTCGGTGTGTATCGCTCATACGCATACCAAGTTGACTCTCTTCCTTAATTGTCACTTGACTCGCAAGTTTTGGGAACCCCTTTATTGCTTTGTGTGTTATTATTTGTTTGTTATTGTTTCGATGTTTTAAACATATTATTTCATTTCAAACTTAATTTGTGAATGTATTTTAGTTTTATACTTCGTTTAACTAATAAAGGTATTTGCAGTTAGTGTGGGTCTAAAGTTTAATAATCTTAAAATTTGTATTTGTTTACATTCAAGAGTATAGTTTTAACAGTTATTATAGTTGTTAATATTTTTAAAATGTTTTGAGTTTTGTTTCGATAAAGGTTTTTAATTAAATCTAAATTAATTTGAAGCTTTTTTTTTTATTAAATTATAACTATATCTCAGGAATCTGCAAAATTATCATTCCACAAGCATTATATCCTTATATATAGATTTATCCCGCCGATGTTATGCAGGTTTTCGTGTTTGTTTTCTCAGGTTTAGCAGGTTATTTTGGACAAGGAAATGTTTTGGATCAAGCTTTTGGCGATGCATTAGTCATGGAGCTTCAACATTACTTTGAAAGAAGATCTAACCGTGTTACTTCATTATCCACCGAACGAATCAGGGGAGTATTTGATTTCATTCTTTTACTTTATACTTTTACATCTTGTTATTTGAACATTGGGGACAATGTTCATCTTAAGTGTAAGGGGGGGGTAAAAATACGATTTTTAGAGAATACAATTGCGCGTGATTTTTGTTTGTTTAATAATAGATGTGTAATAAAACTGAGATAAATACCTGTTAGGGTAATTTTAGTGCCAAATTTAAATTTTTTTACAACATATAGGAGTGAAACTTTGATCTTAATGAGCGTCTCACGGATAGGAGTTATATGACTAGCACAAAAACCGTACCACTAAAAAATTTTCCACCCCCAAATATGTGAGGTTCGCCCTAGAATTGGTAGGAAAAGCATTTTGCTATGATGTGTGTACCGGTAGCACTTAGATTCTAGAACTTGCGTTAGGACCATTCCGAGGCCACAAGTGAGACTACATTCGTGTAGTTAGATTTACTACATGATAAGAGGCATTAGGATTAACCCATTGTTTTACACCTGTATTTTTGTTATAATTACATTGGCTACATTGGTCAAGTAATTCTCCCACACCCTTTGTGTTGTACTCATTTTTAGTACACGATACCCCTAGTACACCCCTCAGAGCCTATCTTTTCGTTTCTAACTTTAAGCATTTTACTTAAAGGAAGAATTTGTTTACACCCCACTAAAATGTACACCCAAATCGCCTTAGCCTACCTTGTATGCACTCATTTTTAGTGCATTATTGTTACAACATTTGTTTAAACCCAAGTTAATTATCTAATTGATTACATGGTTGCTAAGTCGAGTCATATCCTTGTACATATTATTTTGGGACGATTGGGACTCATGGGTAAAGTACTAGTGTAATAGAGTAATGGGGAAGATCATCATTTATTACCCCCATATGTGCTAAATATTTTAAAAGTACTCCAAGTTTTTCAATTATCTTAATTCGAGTCATTAGAATAGTTATTTGTAAAGTTATGTAAAAGTTCAAGTGTAAGGGGAATGCAATGCCCCTATGATGTATTATTTTGGATGGTAGGGCAAAAGTGTATGCAAAAAAAAAAAAAAAAAAAAAAAAAAAAAAAAAAAAAAAATCGAAAAAATCAAGAAAAATACAAAAAAATGAGAAAAAGAAAAGTAGAAAAAACATACGGACTACCATCCCGTTTTATTTTATGTTTTTGTTATTTTCTTTCATTAGCTTAAGATTGAGTCGAGTCTTGGCTTAGCAACATTGTATAGTACATGTAATTGATCAAGATCTTTAACTCGCCACCAGTAAAATATCCTTTATCCAACAAAACCGTGTTTTCCTTTTCCCTACACCTAACATTATAACCCATTTAAAAGCCCTCTTTGATAGTTTATCTTAGGTGGTTACGCCTAGTGGAGGAGGTTTTTGATCCTTTCCCAAGCCTATGGTAATCTATTTGCTATGACAGGTAGTGAGAGATATTATCCGTTTCCATTTATGAGATTTATTTTGATGACACTTGAGAGATGTGAGTATCTAAACACTACTTGTGAGGTGCTAGTTTGTAATCTCCGTGCTTATTATGATTAAAGTGGAACGAATATTTGTTGTAATTACTTTTATGTTAGCATTAAATGACCCCTAACTTGTATTTTGATTAGAATAAAAGCGCATTTGCTTGAGGACAAGCAAATATCAAGTGTAAGGGTATTTGATGAAGCGAAAAGTGTACCGCTTTTAAGGGGTCATTTAAGCCCTAAATCGTATTTATTTGATCAAATATTGCCCTAAATCGTTCCTTTTGTCATTTTAGGTACTTTTGAGGAGAAATCTGGAAAAGGAAGCATTTTGGACGTTTTTGGAGCATAAAAGTGAAGAAAACGACAAAGTCTCAAAATCTTGCTGGAAGTTACCTTTGACGGCGTCAGGATTAACCCTGGACGGCGTCATGGCTTGGCAAAAGTGGTGGATGTGAAATTTACTCATGATAAGCCAGAGAAATTGCATGGAAATTCTGACGGCGTCACGCTTTAATCTGATCAAGGTCGTCACGTTATAATTCAAAGAGGGACGGCGTCACGTTTATAGTCTGAGGGCGTCAAGCCTTGATAGGCCAGAACGGATTTTGGAGAGCTAAAGAGGGACGGCGTCAAGAAGGTCATCCGGGAACCCTAAAAGCGGCGAGGTGACGGCGTCACACTCCATAACGTGACGCCGTCAGATCCAAAAATCTATATATAGTTTTGCAATTCTTTGTCATTAGTGTGGAACTTATTGGGGAACTTTGTGTGTGAAAACCCTAGGACGAATTTGGCAGCTCTTTCAAGGCTTTTTGCCTTGAGATCTTCCATGTTACATTGAAGATAAGTTATCAATTAATCATTCAATATGTCTATGTGTTGTTTGATTCTATCTTATTCTTGTCTTTTGTTTAACATGTTAGGCTAGATTTATCTTGTGTTTGCTTAGATCTAATGAAACCTAGCTATTGATTATTGGTTATTAGTGTGTTGTTAGTTGTATTGGATGATTGTTCATCTATGTTAGGCTTAAGAAAACTGGCTAACTTCCTATTCGGTAACTTGCTTGAACGTCTTAAGAAACATGAACCAATGCGTACTAAAGGTTTTTTATGGTTGTATTTAATGCACAAGCGAATTCTAGTGATCCCATGTTAGGAGCTTCCTAGCCGGCTCGACATAGGAGTGAAGTAGGAGCTTGTAGAGTTGGGGAAGTACGTACGCCACCCCACGAATGGTATTAAGGAATACACCCGTCATCCACGCAACTAATACACACTAATCAACCGGTAAAAGATAGTTAGGGAGTAAGGAAATCTAAGTAAACACATTTCCCTCCACATAAGTTTTCACCAACATTTTCGTTTTCTGTTATTTTATTTTATTTGCATTCGTAGTAATTTGGGTTAGTTGACTAACAACTAATTCCGCCCACTCTTTCAAACCCGAGATTTTACTTGCTTTCATAAAAATATAAAAGCATAAAAAGAATCTTCTCTCACCCTTAGACCTATTAGAGTAATTTTTCATACCTAACGAACACTATTCCCTGTGGAAACGATCAATCCCCCGTACTTACCACTACACTATACTACATCGGTCAGGTACACTGCCTGGTGGGGTTGTAAGCCTCTTGAGATCCCTCGAGAGGTAAAACCTGTTGTAAGGTTGCAAAACCACGCATCACACAACGATGTTGGTATTTTTTTTTACTCGATTATGTTATCTTCATACCTCAAAGCACACTTCCCCCATAACGATATGTTCAGTTTTATATCACTGCAATTGAGTAAATCGTCGTAAGATCCTCTTCAGCTAATACCCTATTAACTACAAAACATTTTCTAACAATTATGAGATAACCAAGAAACCCATTTGATGATATAAAATTTGAAATCACTCTCCCCCTCAATCAATGACCCGTATTCAAGTTAAGGTGTTGAAGTCATTGATTGAGTGACAAATTTTATGAACAATCCAAGTCTGAAAGAATTTCAACCAACACGTTACCACCATGTGTCTCACAAATAATTTTCAGAAGAATCATAGAATGAAATACAAAGAAGATTTCTCTTCTTTTACAAGAAATGATGCACTGAAACGTACATCACATCAGGGATGCATGGATATGAAGTAATCCATGCCCGGGTGAACTTCACCCGTTGTTAGGAACAACCGTCTTTTTGCCGACGTGCTTTCCTCATTTTGAAACGCGGGTTGCTATCTAAAGTAATAGCAAGCCATCATGACATGTTTTGACAATTCATTTTAACTTCTGCTCGAGCTTCATTTAAAGTCCCATGTCATTATTGAATGACATTTCTAAGACCATAAATGTTATCGATAAACAGAAGACATGCCTAGAGAAACAATTTTTGGTATTTTCTAATTTTCTGATTTTTATGGTTTTTCTAGGTTTAAGTTTTTCTATTTACAATTTGTTGGTTTTATAATTTTCTATTTACATTTTGGTATAAGATATTTACAAACTATATTATTCAGTTTAAGAAGATGTTGACATGTGTACCGAAATAAGGATATCGTTCTTGGACTTTGTAGAAGTCAGTAGTCAACATTACTTAAACTTTCACCACCAAAGCTTTGGAGACTCATGAAAAATTGTCTGAACTTGAGCCTTCTCAATTGTGAAGCTTTGATAGCTTCCCCCCAAACCGACAATCTTCTTTTTGAGCAGTTTCAAAGCTCTCTTTCAAGCTTACATAAGGTAAGTATACAGCGGAAACCGTAGCACACCACATCAAGTATTGCTGCTCCTTTTAAGAATAATCATCGTGATTCTCCGTTCGGGGATCATCAAATAGATCAGCAACGAATCATCTCACACTTGAATAATTCTTCTCACATTTCTTCCCGCTGAAGTCTGAAATACTGCATACCAAAAGTATCCAGAGACCACTTCCCCCAAGTAGTTGAAGTGATGCAATCAGTCTCATTATATGAAGCTCAAAAACCAGAAGTACACACTCAATCCCATAAATGAAGTCGAAAACGTAACATCAAGATCAATTAAGATCCAGAAATCCCCTTTCTCCCTTCAGGAAATTGCAGATGATAATTGTTACACCAAAGTCACCTAAGTCCCGAGTGTAAGCAATTTATCCCGTATGTAGTCGAAATGATAATACCAAGACAGTACCACAAAAGCAACTGAGTACCGGATGTAGTCGAAATGATAACACCAAAACAGTACCCTAAAATTCAAGTAAGTCCTGGATGAACACCTTTCCTTCTGTAGGATACCGACTAACCATAGGAATCATCATACATTTGTGTACTGATGCGTGGTTTTGCGACCTTACAACAGGTTTTACCTCTCAAGGGATCTCGAGAGGCTTACAACCCCACCAGGCAGTGTACCTGACCGATGTAGTATAGTGTAGTGGTAAGTACGGGGGATTGATCGTTCTCCACAGGGAATAGTGTCGTTAGGATTGAAAAAACTATTCTAATAGGTTTAAGGGTGAGGGAAGATTCTTTTTGTATTTTTATAATTTTATGGAAAGCAAGTAAAAATCTCGGGTTTGAAAGAGTGGGCGGAATTAGTTGCTAGTCAACTAACCCAAATAACTACGAATGCAAATAAAATAAAATAACAGAAAATGAAAAGGTCGTGAAACTTATGTGGAGAGAAATGTGTTTACTTAGATTTCCTTACTCCCTAACTATCTTTTACCGGTTGATTAGTGTGTATTAATCGCGTGGATGACGGGTGTATTCCTTAATACCAATCGTGGGGTGGCGTACGTACTTCCCCAACTCTATAAGCTCCTACTTCACTCCTATGTCGAGCCGGCTAAGAAGCTCCTAACATGGGATCACTAGAATTCGCTCATGCATTAAATACAACCATAAAAACCTTAGTACGCATTGGTTCATGTTTCTTAAGACGTTCAAGCAAGTTACCGTATAGGAAGTTAGCCAGTTTTCTTAAGCCTAACATCGATGAACAATCATCCAATACAACTAATAACACACTAATAACCAATAATCAATAGTTAGGTTTCATTAGATCTAAGCAAACACAAGATAAATCTAGCCTAGCATGTTAATCAAAAGACAAGAACAAGATGTAATCAAACAACACATAGACATATTGAATGATTAAATAATCACTTATCTTCAATTAAACATGGGAGATCCAAGGGTATGAAAACCCTTAAAAATGGCAGAAATTCGTCTTAGGGTTTCTCCTCCAAAATTACACACAATAAGTTCCACACTAATGACAAAAAATTGCAAAACTATATATAGAGTTTAAGGGCTGACGGCGTCACGTTATAGATCCTGACGCCGTCACCTCGCCGCTTTTAGGGTTCCCGGATGGCCTTCCTGACGCCGTCCCTCTTTAGACCTCCAAAATCCGTTCTGGCTTATCAAAGCTTGACGCCGTCCCTCTTTAATTTAAACCGTGATGGCCTTGATCACTTCAAAGGGTGACGCCGTCAGATTTTTCATGCAAAATTCTCTGGCTTATCATGAGTAATTTTCATATCCACCTCTTTTGCCAAGCCATGACGCCGTCTGGACCAATCCCTGACGCCGTCAAAGGTACTTTCCAGCATAATTTTGAGACTTTGTCGTTTTCTTCACTTTTATGCTCCAAAAACGTCCAAAATGCTTCCTTTTCCAGATTTCTTCTCCAAAGTACCTAAAATGACAAAAGGAACGATTTAGGGCAATATTTGATCAAATAAATACGATTTAGGGCTTAAATGACCCCCTAAAAGCGGTACACTTTTCGCTTCATCATGTACCTCTTTAATCATCAGAAACTGTTTCTTACATCTCTTCCCCCACGTAGTTGGAATGATACACCATAAAGAATGATTTAAAACACTGATTTTCTCTGTGGTTATGACATTTGTCTTCCTGGAATAACTTCAATTCAGAAGAAGTATAACGTTCATCACGTGTACTCGTTGTGCGTTCAGATGTATGTCTCCTTCCCCCTTGCTGGTTTTGATACCTCAGAATCAGCAACACATTTTACGCACATATACTTGAGATCTTGTGAGAAGACGAAAATTGGCTCAAATGTATCAAGTGAGAATCAACCGCTACCGAAACACTCTCTGACTATCTTTACCAACCCTTAAGTAGGCTATTTGACGAGATGACTGATGGAGCAAACCCGATATACCAAACTTGAAACTGAAGTAGAATTCCCCGTTCTCGTGACTTAAGCTTGCACTAATGTTGGAAGAACGGTGTAGAGAATTTATGCTCCAAGCAAATCTCTAAGTACTCAATACCCAACCAAAGTATGAGACATTAACACCTCTTGCGATTATCCACAACGTCATCAGCGTGTGACACTGAGTACTACAACGTAACTCCTTTAAGTGATAGTTAACCAGGTCTTCAAGCATTTACCCCGACTGCTGGTAACTAGATAAACTAAGTCTTCAACTTAAATCTTAAGCACGAGCAAGATATCATTGAAAGTCATGCATCCAACCAACCCCGACTTCAAGATAAGATAAGATCACGCCTATGTGAAAGTCAACTTCAATCTCAAATAAGTGATACCCGATCAACTCCATAGTCACAATTAAATGCCCAACAAGTGAGTGAACAACCAATCAAATGTACGTCGATCCACTTGTTCACACTTCTCCCCCTCAAAAATTGCATATGAGAATGCCATTTTTGATTGAACAAGTGTATATGAGGTTGATCCACTGTTCACACTTCTCCCCCTCAAAAATTGCATTTGAAGTTGCCATTTTTGATCGAGTGAATAAACGTCCAATCTAATGAAAGTAGATCCACTTGATGACTGAACGAGCATGGAGCAAGTATGAAGCTTGTTGATGAGAATAGTCAGAAACAAGAAGATTTCTCTTCTTCCGAAGATAAAGCGCTCTCAAGCGTACGCCTTTCTTTTCTTTGATGAATGGGGCCTGAAGAGTTGTCAGCAGATGCCATTATGTTGACAATGAGGCCCGAGGCTTGAACTGCTGTGTTCAAACGTCATTGTCGATGAAGAACGAGGCCTGAACTGATGTGAACAGACGTCATAGTCAATGAAGAACGAGGCCTGAACTGATGTGAACAGACATCATTGTCGATGAAAAACGAGGCCTGAACTGAAGTGAACAGACGTCAACGTTGATGAAGATCATCAAGCTTGAATTGCTTGAACCCCTACTTCATGAGATATCAATCTTTTTGGCACCCAAACCCTGAGTCTTTCCTTAATAGCAGGGAACGATGTACCTGCACTTAAGTAAAGACTTCCTGCATTGACATTAAGAGTTTGTCTGCATTTATATGGGTTAGTGATCTCAGCATTTAAACCATTTGGGGTTTCACTGTCAACCTTGGTTCTGTACTCAGTAAACATCTTTCTACTAGGTATCTATCTAAGACCCACAATCTTAAAAATTCTACCCGTCGGTATCCACTTAAGACAAGATCTAGGAGTGTTTGGTTTCTCAGGCACAGTGAAAGACTTGTTGGGAGAAAACCTTTGTCCTATAGCAATCTGTCTACCAGGTTTCTGAATATACTTCTTTGGTTCTACGGGCTTGTTGTTGTTTCTAGTCTTAAAGGATTGAACCTTAGTACGAGCATTCACTTCCTTCAGGAATTTTGTTATACAATCATCATGGGTTGCATTAAAAACACATTTCTGACAAGTCGAGCAAACAAAGTGTTTGGAATCAGAAAAAGATCTAGGATTCTTAGAGTGATCTGCTACGGGAATTGCCTTAATTGGCACGCAACTACTCTTAGAAACAGGCACATTCCTAGTCTTCTCAAGTGTGTTTTTCTTAGCATCCTCTAGGTTGTGATTTTGAACACTGTTTTTATGTCTAACATGTTCCTTTGGTGTCACTAATGACACACGCTTTGAACTAATCCTAGAAGAGCTAGAGGCACTCATGTGATGAGGTTTTGCAAACGTACATTCCATTTCCTTAGGTCTAGACTGTGAAGTGACTGGTTTTGACAAAACTTGTTTCGAATCAACTTGGGAGGCAAACCGTGGTTTTGAGGATTTTGGTCGCTCAGATCTAAACGCAGTCGGTTGTCTAACAACTGATTGGTTTCTAAGTGGTGGTTTCCCCAAGATTGATGGTTTTGCAAACTTAGTGTTCACACTATTTTCATTCAATTTTCTCAACTCGTTTTTCAATGCTGCAATTGCAAAACCCTTTTCCTGAAGTTGAGCTTTGAATTCATCATTTTTGACAATCAAAGAGGTTGTTTGCTCTACAGTCTTAGTTTTCGCTTCTTTGATTGAGTTACACAGTTCATTGCAATGAATTTTCAAAGTCTCATTTTCATACAGTAATTCAGCCACTTTATGTTCTAGTTCAGCATTTTTTGTTGCATTAACATCATTATCATGTTTAGCCTTAACTTCATTACACATATCACGCATCTCAGTAATACATTTTTTCAGGTTGTTGATCGTTAAGTTTTTGGCTTCTAGCTGAGCTTTCAAATCGTTTATTATAAAAAATTCACGGAATTCAGGAAATTCCGGATTCCTACATGGTTGGTTAGTTTGAAGACTTTCTTCCTTTTGTTGCATTGAGATTTCAAGTGAAATACAATGTTTTTCGAGTTGTAAAAATTTGTTTGAAAGTTCATCATAAACTTCTTTTTTAACCATATTGTTTGATTTGAAAACCTCAGCAGTAAGCAAAGAACTTGACGTATCATCATGTTCAGCATCCTGATCAATTTCTCCCCCCTTATGACTCATATTTGTTGAATCAGAGGTGATATTGCTATCAGTCTTTTCCAACAGATTTGTGTCATAAGTAGGTTTAATTTGATCAGTGTGTTGATGTTCATTAGCAAGGACATTATGTTGAACAGTTACATGTACCTCAGCAAATGGCTCTTGGTCATTTACTGGTCTGATATCAGCATCCACAACATGTGTGATATGAGTCACATAACTGCTGCTTGCATCATGCTTGTCTGATTCTGTTCCATTTCCCACATGTTGAGCCCTTTCATTAATGAACCCCGTAACATTACTCATAAGTTGAAGTAATGTCCTTCTGAACATGTCAACCTCAGTTCCAGTGTAATTAGCAAAACACTTTTTCGCCATTTGACTATCATCATCATAATCTTCAGTGTATTGCGAATCAATGAACACTTGAAATTGGTTGTTAATCACACCCAAAGCAGCCATGGATCTATCTTCAGAAAAATCTCCTTTATCAAGTTGTTGTTCAAGTTGATCCAAATACAGAATCATCTTGACTGTGAAAGTCTGAACATCTTGACCAAAGAGCGATGTGAATACACGCCTGTATCCTCCCAAGTATCCGGGCTGTTCAAAGAGAACCTTGATATGTGAATGAAGTAATCGAAAACATTCAATGCAGCTTTCCTTTGCATTAGGCACCATTAGTGACTGAATCAGCTCTCTCTCTTGTGAATTCGAGCCCGAAGATTCCATGTTAGTAATCTCAGAATCACACACGTTTATTTGTTGTACATAATTGGAAGTCTTTTGTTTATCATATGTGTCGTACAACTTGAGTACCTCAGATATGAAGGAATCTGAAGTAGTGGACATGATGTAAACATGCACGGGATTTTACAATTCTATGATTTAAACCGAGAAATAGATTCTTTCGCGGGATTTTACAAAAATCAAGAATAAACCGTGAAATGATAATGATTACTTGAATGTGTTATGATTAGTGATTGTGTGTTGAGGGTGATGATTGATGGTTAGACTTTGTGAACCGTTGTTTGATTTTGGTTGAAAGGGTTTAAGTGAATCCAAATATCCACCGTAGCTATACCCAATAAACTCGAAAATATCTAATAACTAGCACGGTAGTTATATCCAACGAACCCGAAAAAAATTAACCCAAGATTAAAATTAATCTCGGATAATTGAATCTCAAACGAAATCGTTGACCAAACTTGTATCACTAATATCTATCTCAACTTCTCAAACACACAAATTCATCCTTGTGATAATACCCAACACTGTCCAGCCCAAAACTATATTAAGACTAAAATCGTCCTTGTGAAATCAGTCCAAAAAAAATAATAAGCCCAATCAATAATAATAACAAAGTTGTGGCCCAAGTTGAATTCACTACTAAACCTAACTCAAAGTTTAGAATATAAAAGTGATACTAATCACACTATAACCCTAATCCCCAAAAAAAACGCAGCCACCCAAATCTAATCCTCTACACAAAGCAGACACTCTAAGACCAAAAAAAATCCGCTCACTTCACCTCTATCGCTACAATCCAGACCCTAATCACATCACATACAAGCTGATTGATTGATCTTTTTCAAAGTTGTTGCAAATTTTCTAATCAAGAAAATGCACAAGAGGCTTCAAGATCTAACAATAGGTCTCGGGTAGGTCATATTTCTTTTGTTTTCTTTTCTTTAACTTTTAACGAGCACAAGAAATAGTCGACAGAATCAGATGTGTGATGAAATATTTTCACGTAATGATCTTAGAAGATTTTTGAAATAGTTGACTACAGGAGGGCATAAATAAAGATATTTGATGATAGATGGTGAGGTAGGATTGTTGACTGGTATGTTGTAGTTGGAGATGGGTATGATTAGTTGTTGGATTTGTTGTAATTAGCAGTGAATGTAAACTTGATTTAAAGAATTTTCTTTTGTTGTTGTACTTTGCTGTTGTTAGGTTTGATTTTGGTTGATATCACTTTGCTTCTTCCAAATTTTTTTCTTTTTGATTTAACTATTAAAGAGTGATAACTCGAACCGCAAGTCTTGATCTGGAGACAAACCGCAATTCTGAATCAGACCAGGCAAACCAAAACCGCTAGATCACAAAACCGCTACACTGAATGGCCAAACCGCTGGTTTCTTGGATCAAAGTGCAACTGTCAAACCGCTAAGTAGCAAACACAGACCGCTAGTACAGATATCAAACCGCTAGTACAAACCGCTAGTGTCAAACCGCTAGAGCAAGGGGACAAAAACGTAGCAGACAAGTATGGTCCCTTTCACCAGTATTTGTCACTTTTCCCATTTTAGCTACTATCCAAAGCACAGTCCGCTATTCCAGATTAAGTTAAAAACATGAGTCGTACATTAATAATCACAAACCGCTGCAAAGAAGTTAGTCAAACCACTAACAAGAACAATGGACATCAAAGTCTCGAATAGACACAGAGAAACACCAATATTCAGAACCAAATCAATAAAAATGATCAAGCACAAGAAGATGAACTTGTAAGAAGAAGCATATGTTCGAACAAAACAGAACCAAAAGAAGAAAACTTAACCAAATCATTAAACTTGTGAAGCCCAAAACACAAGAAACATAAAACAAGAAAATACCACACTGATGTTAAAGCCCACACTAATGTTAAGGCCCACACTAAAGTTCTATTACACCCCGTTCCCGCTTAGACAAAAAATTTAAACTTTATACGCGGAAACGCTTGACTTTCGAGGACATCCTGTCACTCTTTTGACAACTGAAAAAAATCTGAAAAAACATTCAGCCCTTGAGGCTATTTTTAAATGAAATTAAATTCAATTACCTTCAAAACGATATGTGGTACGACTCGTAACGACTTACGGTTTAAAAGATATGATTTTTTGAAAATCGGCTAAAACCGACAAAATCTGGAAAAGTACCATACAGCTGTATGGGAAAATACCATACGGCTGTATGGTCATTCAACAGATCCTGAGGAGACACCATATGGCTGTATGGGAAAACACTATATGGCCGTATGGCCATCTGAACCTTCTGTGATTCAGACCATACGGCTGTATGGAAATACCATACGGCCGTATGGCCATCTGACCTGCAACTTCCCAAAATACATTTCGTTTCCATTCCATTTTCGCTATAAACGACCCATACGACTTCCGTTTTACGCCAAACTTTACCAAAAGCATAATATTAACATAACAAACATGTTTCAAGGGTACTTGACCCGTTAACATCCCAAAATGGGTAATTTCATACATAAACCAAACGCCCCTTTAACTTTACTCAAAAACACATAAGACATACTTAGACCCACCAAATGACTACCAAATCGTTACATAACTCTTGACATACAATTTGACACTTGTCTACTCGTTACAAAATATTACTTGACTCACGGGGGTACAAACTTACACATTCGAGCTCGGTATCTACCTAAGCTCTAATTCCTTACCAATCTACCCATCTCGCATAACCACGCCTTAACCCATATATATATCCAAATCATCCATCTAAGCACACCAACCTACAAAACGGTTAGACAACTAAACCGTAAGCACAACGGCTTAGTAAGTAAAACGATAACAACATACAATTATACTTCAATCCACATAACATCATATACATAAAACACTTACTTCATGGCTCACTACTCAAATCTCAACTAGCACGTAGCATCAACATGTTCCATAGCATCATCTCATCACTTAAACCATAATCATGGCATCACATAAGCATAACCCAAGCTCATCTTCTCAACATAAACATACATAACACCTAACAATAGAAATCCACATAACATATACTATCATCATTTTACTTACCTCAAAACGAGCTACATCATAACATGAACATCATCATCTACACAATCTTCCATTATCATCATCACCATCCTTCATAAATAAACAAAACCTAACAACATAGCAATAAAATACATAACAAGGGTTATCAAAACCCATCAAAACATATTCATCTTGCTAACCAAATCATCATATGATCATACCCATATCATATGATGATTTCCCACTTTCCTTCTCATCTATAACTTTATTAATTAAAGACAATAGATTACTTACTTAATGATGATCATTACTAAGGGAAGGCTATTGACACTTGATCTTCACTTTCTTCTTCCTAGATCATCACTTAGCTATTTTCCCTCTCTTTTCTTCTCACTAGAAACCGGTCTTCTCAAAGGCTCAAGAATGATGTGGATCTCTCTAGACTTAGCTAGATATAACTAGTTAGGCACAAGTTTGGGTCATTGGCAAGAATGGCCCCTCAAGCCCAACTTAAATGTTTAAACAAAATACCTTCTTCAATGGATGAATATTGGTTTAGCTACCAATGTATTTCGTATGATCGATACAAAGCAAAATCTTTAACGTGCCTGTATATAGATATTAAAAAAGGAACATAAATTATCAAAACAATGATTCAAACACATTCAATTATGTGAACAAAAAAGAAAAAAATATATAAACCTAATCTTATATATTCAGGTACAACACTAACGATAAAAATATATACTCTTGATCAAAAATATAAAAGATAATGCGTATTAGTGATGTATTGTTACCTTCCTTACAATATAGATGAATATACTAAAACCTTGAATTTCTCTAGCTATTTTTTGAAGCATTTATGGTGTGTTTAAGGTTTTTTTAAAGCATTAATGGTGATCTCAGTCTTTTTAAAGAGTAAATAGTTTGAAATCTAAAATTCAGCATGCATCCTATTGAGGAGATATTCAAAAATGCATAAGATCACTAAGACCGGTTTTATAGTAAACAACCGGTGTCTATAAGTGGAATATAATACAAACCGGTTTCTTAAAAGAAACCGGTGTCTTTACTAATATTCTAAGACTGGTCTTTTTCGCAGAACCGGTTTTTCTTAATTTTTATATTAAAGAGAGTGGTTATTCTATGACAACCGGTTTTTTACACTTTCCCAACCCCATATTTTATACAATAGGAACCGGTTATTATATAACCGGTTTCTATTAGGGGATGTTTATGTTCTTTTTTGTGGTAGTGCCTATTCTTTCTATTTTGGCCACCACTAACTTATAACTCTTTATAAAATGTTTAACACTTAGCAACCTAGGCCCCTTTAGTTATGCATCATATTATATAACTATATTAATTACACTTTGACTATTAATTGGCTATCGGGTTTGACCATTACACAACTTTCGTTGACTGGCCAATCACATAAGGCTTTTATCATTTTCATCTAGGGTGGGGTCCCAACACCCGGGAAACGGTTCTAACAATTCTACCCCCCTTATTTAGATTTCGGGGACGAAATCTCTCGTCTATCACTATCCAAAACCAATTCACAACATATACATGTTCTCACACTTTCAAGTCCTTAGCCATTTCATTGCGACGATCTAAATGATCTTGCAATTTTAAACTTCTATACCATAGTCTCAGCTCATAATCTACTATAATCAACACTTCTCATCGCAACTTTTCTAAGATTTCCCACAATGACTACTTGTCATCCGGGAACATCTACTACTTTGACTCTATGCAAGTCAAGCTTCATCACTATAAACACGTTATCATCAATGCACTAATCATAACATAACATCCTATTTCGGCCAATCTCACATTCCACATAATACCAAATACATATCTATGCCAAAAACCGGCAACTTATTTCAAAATATACAAGGTACTATACAAACGACACCTTCAAAATTTCTTTCTCACGCATTACTTAAGCAAACTTTCTTATCAAATTATGGGAATACTCACAATTTAACTTATCAACTTAATGCACAATTCATTTTAGACGTCTATCTTAAGGTTTCACACATGACCTTAACGCCACTATAAGTTTTATTCATATCTATCTTTTCTTATGACGTCTAACACATTTTATTTTTCACTTTCTCATATCACTATCCGAACTCACGTCATATCGGCTACACATAAGCCCACTCATTTATTCATGCCATTTTCGATTACCTTCTAAGACTTATAGAAATATTACATGAATTAGCTTTGTAGCACCATACTTTAACATTTGTCGCCACATTACACATGACATTTATCATCAACTATTTCCATTACTCACATTTTGCACCACGGCATAATTAAGTATTATAACATTTTGAAACATCATTACAATTCCTTAGTTTCGCCAACTTAAACTTAACACTCAAAACATAGGTTTCTCATATGTCTTCACTAAGAGACGTACTCTGATCTTAATCCTCCTATCTTAGTCCTTAAAATTCCTAACTAACTCTAGACTTCCGCTTTCTACTTCCCTAACCCTATTCGTGCCGTGTCGGCAACACATAAGCCCCCTCATTTATACTTCCTCATTTACATGGAGAGGCGTCCCAATCGATGTAAATCAAGAAATATAAACTCATGGTTATGTACTCCCGACATAACACCACTACTCCTATTTCCCAATTTAAATTTTATTCTTTCATTCTTTTTATACTTCCCATTTCCTTTTTAGACTTGGATCCGTATCATTAACACATTCATTCTGGGGATATTTCTATTGCCAAGGATGTAGGCAACCCCATTTGCCGATGAAGGCAATACGTTCCATCCCGAAGGATCTTTAACATTCATCCCGAAGGATTCCTTAACATTCCTTTACTTGGTCATCCCGAGGGATACCACATTTAACATTTATCCCTAAGGATCATTAACATTCATCACTTTACCACTTTCACATTTTAACATCGGATCCAAGCCATTAACATTTTACATACATTATTACATTCAGATATTTTAGTGAAGTGCAAGCGCATAGAGCATATGAGCCTGCTTGTTATAATTACACACTTCTATGTGTTCTCACTCTTTATTACCTCTTGCATTCTTAGCCCACACTACTCATTTTCACATTCTTACATTACATTTTAGTCTACTCAACTCATTTACATCTAAACTTTTCACATTTTACCAACCGTAACTCATGCATTCATTATAGTGATTACAGCTAATCGCCTTAGCCGTAATATGCTAATTTCAAGACAACGCCTTTATCTCATACACACTCCTCTCATTCTTTCTTACATTTTTAATCCATCACATTCTTGTCCTCGTATCTTATCTCTCTTCTTTTATTACTTATCTATGCGCTTAGAGCAATGCCGCTCTTGGTCATTCTTTACATATCATGTTGCTTTAGTCTCAGTCTGTAACTTTTAATTTGATAGACATTTATTATTCAATACGCCAAGTCGTTCTCACTTTCATTGCATATCACCATAACATCGTTATCATTACTATACGTTCATGCACATGCTCAATCCTCCTACCTACTCATCCCATTCTTATTTACATTCTTAGCTTATCGCATCTAGCCTTTAGCATTCAAACTTTTTCGTTTGAGTTACATCATATATATATATATATATATATATATATATATATATATATATATATATATATATATATATATATAATATATATATATATATATATATATATATATATATATATATATATATATATTTATATATATATATATTTATATATATATATACTAGCAGGGTACCCGCGCGTTGTAGCGGCGGGTACCCTGTGATTAAAATTTAGGTGCTAACAAAATTACATTGACGAACTGATTAACCGGAAAATACAAAATTATACTTTTAATACTTTTATTCATGTCTTTTATATTTGGAATACTGAAAATAAGAAGTGTATGAAACACACTTCTTATCTCTCACTTCTTTCTCTCACTGTAAACTTTACTCTTTCGATTATACTCCTCTCTATCAATTACACCCACAAACATATCTGAAGCCTTCGATTGTTTTGGTTTAGGTTTAGTGTAATTTAGGGTTACGGTAAAATATTCGATCTAACAAAAGTAAAAATGGTTTGGGGTAGGGTAAGTATAACAACCCGCAATTTTTCCATGGTCCTTACCCATTGTTTGTATCGAGTCCTTGTAGGCCTAGAATGTAGCACGTCGCGGCTTGGCACAGTAATTAGTTTAAAAACGCGAATTAAATTAATTTTGACACCTCGGGACAAGAATATGCGTATTTATAGTCAATTTTATTGGAAAAATTATTCTAAAAACAATGGAACACATTAAAAAATTTTGGGAAGTCGCCTCGACACTTAAATTTAGCTCGGTTACGTATTATAGAAAGTTTAGCTAATTAACACTTCCCACCCCACGCCCAAGTCACACAATTAGTCCTTGAGGGACACCATGAGTTCATTCCAAGTCCAAGCACTATAAAAAGAATAGTATAATCTCATTTAGGGTTAAACCCTTCCCCTTTTCACTTATCAGCCGCTCCTCTTCTCTCTCTCTACTCTCATTTTCCGGCCAAGTTTTCCGGCGAGCACCACACACCACCACCGCACCTTCTCTTCCTACACCACCACCATTGAACTTCATCTTTTACAACCCTTAACCCATTTCTAAACAATACGCGCCCATAAACCCTCTCACACCATCACCACGCGCCACCACTTAGTTTTTCGACCAAGATCTATTCTCATCCGAAGGTTTAAAAGGTGGGTAACACCGAGTCACCCGTGGTTGTGACTCGGTGTGAAACAAACTCAAACATAACGAGTTATTTTTATTCTTTTGGTTCGAATGGGTTATGTAAATAAAAGGGTTTTATGTTCTTTTTTTATTAATTGAGAAACAATATTAGTTTGGTATCCGGGTTTTGTTGTGTGTCGAGTTGCATCTAGCAGTGAGCATAAGCTCATGGTTATGGTTATGGTTGTTTCTTTTCTTTTTATTTGTTTCAGTTTTGTTTGGTTTTGTTACTCCGAGAGATAGGTAGGGTTGTGGATTTGTACATTGTGGTTAAATAATTGTATATTTTGGTGAAGGGGTAAATTAAATTGTGTATTAATTGTAAGTCTGAAAATTATGTGCATTAAAGTGGTGTACACTATGCTTAATTACTTGTAAGTCTGAAAATTTTGGTCTGAAAATTTTGAAGAGAGAGAGTCATCCCTCTATTATATGTAGTATAGATATACCAATACTCTTTTTCACCACCTCGCGTTCACACTTAGGCCTCACATACTTTACCTTACTATTACCCCGTCTCTATACCACTTCCATGTTAGTCTTTAGTCACTAAATATAATGAGACCATATGTTGGTCTCATTTCGTGCTATCATTCTCTAACCTCATTCTTTAACCTTCAAGTCATTAAACGTTTAATCATTATTTCATTAGTTTCATCTTGTCTTTTCACGCTATACCTTAGTACACTTAATACCATTACGATCCGTACTTAGAGCGTTATTTCTTAATTCACTTGCTATCCCATCTCTAATACCACTTATCGTTCCTACCTATATTCCATTGCCGTTGCTTTAACATATATTTGTATAATCATAATATAATCAACGGAACTAACCAAGTGCACGGTAAACAATTCGATACGTGTCATCACCAATTAATCGCCTCTAATTCACTAATTCTATGGATCACCAATTTATTCCTTATGCAAGCATTTCTTAGTCTACCCCGTTTTCACTTTCTCTTCTCTTTGCCTCAAGCACCTCCGATCGCTCACCTATCACCTTTCATTACCTTGACACCATCTTAGCAATACTTATCTTTTTCATGCTTCCGAACATGTGAATATACACGTTATGTTTCATCTAAGTTGTCACATTATACTTATCATTTTCTCTATGTTTATTGCCTTAAGCAATTTCAATATTCACTATCACGCTTTCTATTATCTAGACAAGTTTCTATATAACACTTGTCGATTTATTATATTTGCATTCTCGCCATGCAACTTATCATTCATCCGTCAACCCCAAGTTGACTTACGCCCTCTCTACGTGCCATATTTATTTAGACCATTTATATGTAATGCTTATCCATTACAACTTACACATCTCTACGTGTTCTTACAACACACTCTTACTAATACCCGTCAACCCCTTGTTGACCATATTCTCAAATTAGACTATCGCTCCATTTAGTTTATTTAAATTTTACGCATGTAAACCTTACGTAAGCTTATTCTTTAACACTATCACAATTCTCATCATATCCATTCCAACTATATATATATTAGCACGATTATATTCATGTTTTACCATTCTTTCTAGCGCACTTCATATCACTATGACTTCTAGCGCAATCTATATCTCAATCATCGCTTCTACTCATCACGCTTAGCCATTTATTATTAATGTGTTTAACTTATCATGTTTTATATGATACATGACCTCATCACGTCTTAACTATACGCTTAACTTTCTCATATAAGAATTTATGTCTTCAAGCATCTAATCGTTATTATATCAATCATGCCTCTCAAGACATCAAACTACAAACATACTTCGCTATTCACTTCTTACTTATCTAAATCTTTTTAAGCATTTATGCTTTTTCAAATAATTATCATGCTTCTTAAATTATTTCACATATCAATGTGTTCTCTCAACTTTCTTTCGACACTAAGTCATCACGTAACATGCATTCCAATGCATCTATCTCAACTCATACACTTCTATACAATCGTGCTCTCAAGCACATCACATAAAACTTAGACATATAATAAACTACTATAGACTTAACATCACATAAGCAATCCTAACATAACACTTAACACTTATCCGACATGCGTTAAAACATTCATGACATAAACAAAACATGAAGTCCATGGCATCATATATCGTATAAGCATAATCAATCTATGTCTAAGCATCAACATTCTAACTAACCGCAAGCAATAGCCCATCTTATAACTAAGGCATCATAAACCTTAGTTCACTTACCAACCCGTCTCTAATACCTCTCATCATTGCTACTCGCAATCCATCACTATGGTTCTATTATACATTCACAATCGCAATACAATCCCCGACACCAACCAAGGTGCTCGGCTAACTATCAATCAAACACTTCAAGTCCTCTACGGACTTCTATCTCATACACAACAACCTTATAATACACATACATCACCTATCCTTAACAAGCTCAACTAGCATAAATCAAAATCCGTTTAACACTTAGCAACTAATTTTCGCGCAACTAATACTTACGTCAAATATTTCTACGAGTGGTTTAAGTCTAGGCAATCCTAAAGAAAACCTAATTCACTTAAACCGAAGCTCTGATACCAAGTTGTTACACCCCGTGCCCGCTTAGACCAAAAATTTAAACTTTATACGCGGAAACGCTTGACTTTCAAGGACATCCTGTCACTCTTTTGACAACTGAAAAAAATCTATAAACATTCATCCCTTGAGGCTACTTTTAAATGAAAGTACATTCAATTACCTTCGAAACGATAGGTGGTACGACTCGTAATGACTTACGGTTTAAAATATATGATTTTTCGAAAATCGGCTAAAACCGACAAAAATCTGGAAAAGTACCATACGGCTGTATGGGAAAATACCATACGGCTGTATGGGAAAACACCATATGGCCGTATGGCCATCTGAACCTTCTGTGATTCAGACCATACGGCTGTATGGAAATACCATACGGCCGTATGGCCATCTGACCTGCAACTTCCCAAAATACATTTCGTTTCCATTCCGTTTTCGCTATAAACGACCCATACAACTTCCTTTTTACACCAAACTTTACCAAAAGCTTAATATTAACATAACAAACATGTTCCAAGGGTACTTGACCTGTTAACATCCCAAAATGGGTAATTTCATACATAAACCAAACGCCCCTTTAACTTTACTCAAAAACATACAAGACATACTTAAACCCACCAAATGACTACCAAATCGTTACATAACTCTTGACATACAATTTGACACTTGTCTACTCGTTACAAAATATTACTTGACTCACGGGGGTACAAACTTACACATTCGAGCTCGGTATCTACCTAAGCTCTAATTCCTTACCAATCTACCCATCTCGCATAACCACGCCTTAACCCATATATATATCCAAATCATCCATCTAAGCACGCCAACCTACAAAACGGTTAGAAAACTAAACCGTAAGCACAACGGCATAGTAAGTAAAACGATAACAACATACAATTATACTTCAATCCACATAACATCATATACATAAAACACTTACTTCATGGCTCACTACTCAAATCTCAACTAGCACGTAGCATCAACATGTTCCATAGCATCATCTCATCACTTAAACCATAATCATGGCATCACATAAGCATAACCCAAGCTCATCTTCTCAACATAAACATACATAACACCTAACAATAGAAATCCATATAATATATACTATCATCATTTTACTTACCTCAAACCAAGCTACATCATAACATGAACATCATCATCTACACAATCTTCCATCATCATCATCACCATCCTTCATAAATAAACAAAACCTAACAACATAGCAATAAAATACATAACAAGGGTTATCAAAACCCATCTAAACATACTCATCTTGCTAACCAAATCATCATATGATCATACCCATATCATATGATGATTTCCCACTTTCCTTCTCATCTATAACTTTACTAAATAAAGACAATAGATTACTTACTTAATGATGATCATTACTAAGGGAAGGCTATTGACACTTGATCTTCACTTTCTTCTTCCTAGATCATCACTTAGCTATTTTCCCTCTCTTTTCTTCTCACTAGAAACCGGTCTTCTCAAAGGCTCAAGAATGATGTGGATCTCTCTAGACTTAGCTAGATATAACTAGTTAGGCACAAGTTTGGGTCATTGGCAAGAATGGCCCCTCAAGCCCTATTCTTTCTATTTTGGCCACCACTAACTTATAACTCTTTATAACATGTTTAACACTCGGCAACCTAGGCCCCTTTAGTTATGCATCATATTATATAACTATATTAATTACACTTTGACTATTAATTGGCTATCGGGTTTGACCTCTTGAACAATTGTTGTTTCATCAGTTTTGTCTTCATCAACAGTTTGACTTTCATCTGGAAGTTCATCAACGTCAATCACGTTGCTCCAGTTCCAGTTCTTTAGGTTATGTTCACGCTTTCTTTTTTTCGTTGCCTCACGAATTATTTCAGCGATATCCTAGTATAGAACAAAGTAAATTAAGATAATAACTATGAAGTAAAAAAAGGTGAAAATGCATGATCGAATGAACCTACCACGTTGTTGTTGTGGTTGTTTTCCATTATAGCATGGATGATTTCAGCAAGATCCTAATCAAAATAGAAGATTACAATGCATGATTTAAGGAAAATGATACTTAAACTTGTTCGTATATGATGTATGAAACACATGATATGTACCTGATGGTTCGCCATTTTGGTATGTATGCAAAGTGTGAAAGTGACAATTGCTAATATTTGTTTGTGTGTTGTAGATGATAAGTGAAAGTGATATATATATACATAGGGTAAAGTTAAAATAAAAAGACAAATATCCGTACACTACGTAATCAGATAAAATCCTCCCATTTCGAAAGGTTGGCGAAACCCATGTCCAAACCGATAGCCGAATATTCAGTTCGGTTCGGTTCGGTTCGGATTTGATTTTCGGTTATTGTGGATATTACATGCTCCGTGAACACCCCTAATTTAATTAATCAAAACAAATTTGGCATGTTAGCCCCAAAATTAAGCCCAACACATCTCACTTACACTTATTATTTAGAGTTTAGACTCTGATGTTGGCCCATATCAAAACAAAATTTTCAATCCAACATCCAACATAAAAGTTAGGGGTGTTCAGAATTCGGGTAATACCGACAGGAACGGAAAACCGAAACTGACTGAATCAAAAAAGATCAAATTGAATTTGCAACCGAACCAAATTTGTCAAAATCGAACCGAACGGAATTAAATATTCTGTTTTCGGTTTGGATATGGTTTTGGCAATCTAAACCGAAAATCGAGTTCATATATATATATATATATATATATATATATATATATATATATATATATATATATATATATATATATATATATATATATATATATATATATATAGCCCTCCTATATATACATAAAATGACCTTTAAAACTCTTTTATAGTCTAAATATAACATTTTTCTAAGCTTGAAAACTTTGTTTGTTGCTAAAAGTTTATATAAAATAACAATTAATTAAAAATTTAAAATCAAGTATTTCGGGTTATTCGGTTTGGTTTGATTTTCCGTTTTACGAAAAAAAAGAATAAGTTAACCGAACAACCCGATAACCGAACCGATGAACACCCCTAATAAAAGTCGTAAATTATATAAAGTGTTTAACAACGAAATTTTTTCAAAGTCGTTTTAATATGTCAACTACAAAATATCGCATATAATATTGCGAACTTTCAAAAACTACATATAATTTTTTCAAAGTTTTCAACCACTTAATCTAGAGGGCAGTTTTTGTAACTTTTACACCTTTTGACCTTTTAACATCTTTTTTCCTCCTATATATATACACCCACTCAATGAAATAAACATTGACAGACACATTTTCACACACCGAAAAACACACACAAGATTCACGGCGGAACACGCCGCTCGGGCCAACGGCGGCGCAACGACGGCGCAACTTTCTTCTCCGATCGAATAAACGCACGTGACTATCACGTGACCAATTACATCAATTCCTCATTTGTGACTGTTTTCAATCTCAAACCCTAATTTCACTCGTATTCAATTCACCTGTATAATTGAACCAGCTCACGTGACTGGCACGTGACTGATAACATCAATTGCTCACTTTTGCCCTAGTTTTATCATCGCACGTGACAGGCACGTGACTGAATGCATTACAAGCCCTAATTTTGTTCAATTCAATATGTATTATTTGAACTAGTAGTTAATAACACAATTGAATTAACGCACGTGACTTGCACGTGATTTAGTAGTTTAGGATTTAGCAATGGGGGAATTAGGTCAAGAATCGGTCGAATTTTCGACGCTAGTGACCCGAGCGGCGGAGGAGTCGTATATATCGTTAAAGGAGTTAGTTGAGAAGTCGAAAACGACGGAAATGTCGGATTCGGAGAAGAAGATTAGTTTGTTAAAGTATCTTGTTAAGACGCAGCAGAGGATGCTCAGGCTTAATGTTCTTGCGCAGTGGTGTCAACAGGTTGTTAAAAGGCGATATCTTTATTGTTTTCGATAATCAATTATTCGTTTTTTCGATTGTGTTTGTAAATATTATGTGAATGTGATAGTGGACGAGTTGTGATGATAGCTTAGTATGTGGGAAAATTCGTTGAGAAGTGGTTATCGAGATGAGTAGTGATTTTGAATGGTTAAATGAAGTTATAAAAATATATGCAAATATCACTCAGCTTGTACAAACACGACATTTATGTTACTTAACTATCCAAAAAATGCGTTCAGTAACCTTGAAATTAGGGAAAGTAATCTAACTTCAGTGGCCCAAATGACCAAAATGAAAGTTTGTTACCTTAGGCGCACTTTTTTGGAAAGTTTAGTGACATATTTGAATACTACGTATTAACCCTTGAACTACATAATGAATATCTGAAGTAGGAAAACTGCTCGTTAAATTCAAAAAAATTTCTATTCTGAAAATACAATTTTCTATATTGAAGAGCCGTATATGTTATTTACTGTTGTGTTTGTTATCTATGTTAGAGTAATGACAAACATGCTCTCTAAAAATACTGACTTCTGATAAGCAGGTGCCACTGATACAATACAGTCAGCAACTTGCGTCGACCTTGTCAAGTCATGAAACATGCTTCACACAGGCTGCAGATTCAATGTTTTTCATGCATGAGGGACTACAACAAGCTCGTGCTCCAATATATGATGTTCCATCGGCCATTGAAATTCTCCTTACTGGAACTTACGAGCGTTTGCCTAAGTGCACAGAAGATGTGGGTATCCAGAGCACGTTAACTGAAAAACAGCAGAAGCCTGTGCTGAAGAAGCTAGACACCCTTGTCAGATCAAAATTACTCGAAACTGCACTTCCCAAAGAGTTTTCCGAGGTTAAAATTTCTGATGGTACGGTAACTCTTATTGTCCAAGGAGAGTTCAAGGTGTTGCTAACCCTTGGTTATCGGGGACACCTTACAATGTGGAGAATATTGCATTTGGAGGTACTTGTTGGTGAGACAAGTGGTCCAGTGAAGCTTGAAGAAACGAGGCGGTTTGTTCTTGGAGATGATTTAGAACGCAGAATGGCTGCTTCTGACACTCCGTTTACAACTTTGTATACCATTTTGCATGAGTTTTGTGTAGCTCTTATTATGGACACTGTCATAAGACAAGTTCAAGCACTTAGGATTGGTAGATGGAAAGATGCTATTCGGTTTGAGCTCATATCTGATGGTAATCAGGGTCAAAGTAGTGCTGCTGGTTCTATGCAAACGAGTCAAGAAGGAGAAACTGATTCGGTTGGTTTACGCACTCCGGGAGTTAAAATACTTTACTGGTTGGATTCTGAAAAAAATAGTGGAACGTCAGACGCAGTATCATGTCCTTTTATTAAGATTGAACCAGGGCCAGATCTTCGAATTAAGTGTCTACACAGCTCATTTGTCATCGATCCTTCAACTAACAGAGAGGCTGAACTTTCCATTGACCAGAGCTGTATCGATGTCGAGAAATTGCTACTAGGAGCTATAAGTTGTAACAAGTATACCCGTCTGCTTGAAATCTATAGAGAGTTGGGGGATAATAGTCATATCCGCCGAGCTGGGGGTGATGTTCTTCTTCACACCCGAGTTGAAGAACCTGGTTCCGAGCACAATAAGGTCAGTTAATACAAAACAACTTCTTACTATTTTGAACCGAGCCTTTATCATGTATATTGCTCCACATGCCTAATATTTTAAATGTATTTCATGCAAGTATTTAGAATATATGATTCGTCGAACTGTTACAGTATAATAGATCCAATAGAATTTTTTAAAATGAAAGTAGATTGTTTTGAATATGTTTCAACTACCTTATTTGATCACAAGAAATTTGAGGTGGCTCATAATCGCATATATTTGTATTGTGGTTTGACCTCTCATGACCCTCTTTTTTGTTTTGCCATGTTTGTTCTATGCTGCATGAAATCATGTACAAGCTGGGGTAACTCAAAAGTGAGAGTAATTGTTAGTTTATTAAGACATGTCGTCTTTGTAGTCAGTGTGCTATATTAGTCGACTCCTTTCTATACACTACCCGCTCATTCCTACGAGGTTATTAAGATAGGGGAGGTATAAGTAAAGTGAGTGAGTAGAGCAAGTGACTTAGAAATTCGCCTTAGGCATATTTTGCAGCCAAGGTTATATGACTCAATAGTTCACTGAACTGACTGAAGTGATAATTATTTACCAAAATTCCAATATAGGAATCAATATTCTTTATTGAACTTCAGATAAGTATGAGAATTAATAATTCATTTCCATTCTAAAGTACATGATCTGTTTGTATCTTAATGATCTCTGCTTGTTTTTAACAACCACTCAACCTCCTCAATTGGTCTGCCATACCATTCTGAGAATGCAGCATTGTAGCTTTATGAAGAATTGTGTCTATCAGTGATAATGAATTTCTGCTCTAAGCATTCTAGTTACCACTTGACGACCCAAGTATAATCAGTAGTAGGTTTAAATCCCAATCATTAAGAAGTTCTTGTCAAAGACAATTATTGTTTGTACGGATTGTTATGGCAGCTTGTTCATCTAAAGTGACTATGCACTGCTTCTCAGATTGTTAAAACTTATGTCGTTGATTATTTACATTTTGCTAATGGATCGTATTGCTTGGCCTGATTTCTATATGCAGGACAGCACATCAGATTCTGAAGGACAGGAAGTATTACGTGTGCGTGCCTATGGCTCATCATTTTTTACACTTGGAATAAGTATAAGGTCTTACTCCAACCCATGATGTATTTGTTTGTATATGAGGCATGAGCTATGCTATTTTGCTTTATCTACACTGAATGCTTCTTGTTCTTAAATATAATTAGCTGGTGGTTGTATATGAGTAATGATAAATGGCTATATCTACATTGTTGTGTACTCGTATTAAACTGGTGGTAAAATATTGTTTGGATGTTTGCATTATGTACTAGCTTTTGGGAAAGCTTCTTGGACACTCAAATAGTCAATGATATAGACATATTCTTCTGTGGGTGACATGAGGCTTTATGTCTTTCAACTCATCATCTGCTTTTCTTGCAACTTGCAGGACTGGGCGCTTTCTCCTTCATTCCTCAAGAAGTACCATTTCGTCTTCAGCGCTAAAAGAATGTGAGGAAGCACTAAATGGGGGAAGTATGACTGCAGCTGAAGCATTTATAAGCCTAAGAAGCAAGAGTTTTTTGCATTTATTTGCATGTATTGGGCGGTTTTTGGGTCTTCAGGTAAGAACTGTTTTTAGCTGCACTTGAAGCTGTTATCATTTTGCGTACGTACTCATGCTACTTATTAAGACGGAAGTTTCTAGCAAAAATCTTGAGTCATATTAAGACTGAATGTATTATCTGAATTTGCATCATAGATCACAAATGAAACTATCTACCGTGCGTTAGTGATGGCATTTTTATTCTTGCAGGTGTATGAGCATGGGTTTTCTCCTGTGAAGGTGCCAAAGCATGTCTTAAATGGTTTCAGTACGCTTCTCTTGGGATTTCCTGATTGTGGGAGCTCTTTTTTTCTGCTGATGCAACTTGACGAGGACTTTAGACCTCTTTTCAAGTTGCTAGAGACTCAGCCAGATCCATCAGGAAAGCCTGAATCTTCTGGTGCTATGAACATTGTTACTCGCATAAAAAATGTTGATATTGATCAAATGCATCTCCTTGAAGGTGAATTAAATTTGAGCCTTCTAGATAATGGTGCCCTGACAGCTTCTGCGAATGACACGGCCATCATTCAGACGTCCGAGCATGTTTTTTCTAATTTGAGCCTAGAAGGTTCCACTCATCTATCTGGTTTTTCTTCAATCGTTGACGAGATATTTGAGCAAGAAAGACGTTCCTCAGCACCTGCTTTTCCTGGCCAAAGTTTCAACACTACATATAACACTACCCCTAGTCACGGGTCTGCAGTGTCACAATTATCTCATATTGACAATCCTGTGAGTTCTAGTTGGAATGGTTCGTTGTATCCTATGAGTAATTACAAGGGCAGGACACAGTCTGTTTCTACCAGTTCAGGCCCAGGAAGGAGTTCAGTCATGAAGAAACTGCCAGGTTCAAAATCCGATCAAGATTTGGCTTCTAGATCTCCACATTCTGCTGAAGTGGGTTCTTACATCACAAGTGGCCCTCGAGGTTCTGCAGCAAATGCGAGAACAAATGCTTTCAGAAATTCTGTTACCGGAACTCCAGGTGGGTCAGTTAATTGTTTTGGATCTAGCTTGTTTGTTACAACTGAAAGCAAACTTCTTTTCGCCTACCATGTTTTGTTTTAGGGATAATTGCAGAAAAAGGTATATTTTAGACAGAAAATGAAATGTTTCCCCTTATAAAATCCATTATGCTTTCTAAAAATTTGATTTTAGGCAAAACTGAAAGTTAACTAGTTTCTAGACACCATATCGAATCCAAGTCAGATCTAAAATCTTACCGACATTTCAGCTGCCTCGTCATCATTTTGATTTGGTAATCGGGTCAGATTACTTTAAATCGAAATTACTTTAAGTTGCTTACATCATATCATTGTGGTTGGAAGTTTAATGATTTCAATGTTATTAAACAAAGTTTGTTACCTAAATAAAAATACGCCCAAGTATTTTACATTTCTATGTAACTTTACTTGAATAACTTTGCAATTTTTAGCAATAAATAATCTGGCAACTTACACTTGATAGTTGATACTTTTTTTTGTAGCTTCAGCCCCAGATTCCACTTCCGCTCATATGCCTGGAGATAATGGATCACGAAAACGCACATTGTCAGACATGATAGACCTACTTCCGTCACTTAAAAGCCCAGAGATCCTTGAACAATCTCTCAAGAAAAGAAAAATCACTCAGAAGTCTTCCTCACTGACACACATTCAGTCAGGTGTTGTCAGTAACATTGAAAAATACAGATATGTGAATCTTATAGCAGAGGCAAATAAGGGCGACGCACCATCTAGTATATATGTCTCAGCTCTTCTACATGTGGTCAGGCATTGCTCACTCTGTATCAAACAAGCTCGTTTAACCAGTCAGATGGATGCACTTGACATCCCATATGCCGAAGAAGCGGGTCTGAAACAAGCTTCTACAAACATATGGTTCAGGCTCCCGTTTGCTGTTGGTGATACATGGAAACACATATGTTTGAGACTCGGACGCCCAGGAAGCATGTATTGGGATGTCAAAATTAATGACCCGCACTTCATGGACTTATGGGAGCTTCAAAAGGGAAGCATTAGTACTCCGTGGGGTTCCGGTGTCCGGATTGCAAATACATCTGATATGGATTCTCATATACGTTATGATGCTGATGGTGTTGTTTTAACTTACAACTCTGTTGAAGCCGATAGCATAAAGAAGTTAGTTGCTGATATTCAACGCCTATCTAATGCTCGGACATTTGCTTTGGGAATGAGGAAATTATTGGTTGTGAGATCCGATGAGAAAACAGAAACAAGCCGATCTAACGGTGATGTTAAAGCAGCACCGGTAGCAAAAAGTGGTTCTGAAGCAGTTGATAAATACTCTGAACAAATGAGGAAGGTGTTTAAAATCGAGGCGGTTGGACTTATGAGTTTGTGGTTCAGTTTTGGCTCTGGGGTTCTGGCTCGGTTTGTTGTTGAATGGGAATCTGGTAAAACTGGCTGCACAATGCACGTGTCACCAGACCAACTCTGGCCTCATACCAAGGTATATCTATAAAGTTATATTTGATCGTTCAGTATGGTTCCTTATCTGATTTCCACCACCAGAATAACACTCCCTCGTCTCAAAATTATTGCACACCTTACTTTTTTCTATGTCCCAATTCGTGCTGTTCCCAAAAGAATTTTGGTTATCTAAAGTTTTTTCATTTTTAAAAATCATTATCACAAATCTCTAAAAAAAAACATTTAATAATCAGTCAACGGGTAGAATTCTCACATTATGCTAAATAAAAGTTGTCACACATATGCTTTCTTAAACTGTGTTTTTTGTCTACTGGCCAATTCATTTCTGGACGGGAGTAGCTAGTGGGTGTTACACTTTAGTTGACTAATTAAATTATTTCCAATTTCAGTTTTTAGAGGATTTTATCAATGGGACCGAAGTTTCATCCCTCCTGGATTGCATTCGTCTTACGGCTGGACCATTACATGCTCTTGCTGCTGCAACACGTCCTGCACGAGCAGCTCCTGTTTCTGGGGTTCCTGGTGCTGCTTCCTCTGTCCCCACACTATCAAAACCAAATGCGTATGGGCAAATGCCAAACAGTTCTAACCCAAATGTTGGCCAAGGTTCTGCACCTAACGGAACGCCTGGTGCATCTGCAATGTTGGCTGCTGCTACTGTGGCTGGACGAGGTGGGCCTGGAATTGTTCCGAGTTCCCTATTGCCAATTGATGTCTCTTTTGTTCTTCGGGGTCCTTATTGGATTCGGATTATATACCGCAAGTATTTTGCAGTTGACATGAGGTGTTTTGCTGGAGATCAGGTATGGTTACAACCGGCAACACCACCAAAGGGTGGTCCTACAGTTGGAGGATCATTACCTTGTCCCCAGTTTCGACCGTTCATAATGGAGCATGTTGCTCAGGAGTTAAACGGGCTAGACCCTAATTTTACTGGCAGTCAACCGTCAGGTGTACCAACTACTTCTGCTGCATTCTCCGGTCCACAACCCTCAACCAATGGCAACAGAGCTGGCCTTGTTGGTCCTACCGGAATGTCTCGCTCTCAACCGGCTGGGTTTAACCGCCCTACAAATCCTTTGGCAGTGTCATCAAACTCACCATTGGGATCGGGATTGCCTCTACGCAGGGCACCTGGTACAGTTGTTCCTGCACATGTTAGGGGAGAGTTGAATACAGCCATTATTGGGCTTGGGGATGATGGAGGTTATGGTGGAGGATGGGTCCCGCTTGTTGCGTTAAAGAAGGTACTTCGAGGCATTCTAAAATACCTTGGAGTATTATGGCTCTTTGCACAATTACCAGAACTCTTGAAAGAGATTCTTGGATCGATCCTAAAGGACAATGAAGGCGCACTCCTAAATTTGGATCAGGAGCAGCCAGCCTTGCGCTTTTTCGTGGGGTAAAAATTCAAACCTTAGCTTTAGGTCAATTCATCAATTCCTGGTTAAGCATCTATATATGCTTCTTTATTGTCAAAAAAACAATAGCATATCATAAGGTTTTGGATTTTATTGGCCCATAAGAGATAAAACATCGCCCGAGTAGACCCAGCCATAAATAATTGGGAGGTGATTTTTACATCATTTTTTTTTTTTTTTTAACCATATACCTCCAACTTAATGGAATTTATTATAATGGTCTCAACTAGGGCCGATCATCGGTCGAAGACCGGACTGGACCGGACCGGCCAAGACCGGGACCGAAATAGTCAAAAAACCTAGACCGGGACCGAGACCGAATGTGTTCGGTCCGGTCCTTCGGTCGGTCCGGGTTGGTCCAAGAAGGCAAAATGGTCGGTTTGTACGTCGGACCGGACTGGACTGAGACCGAATTCGCCCAAAAACCTAGACCGAGACCGGACCGCTGGTCCTTCGGTTCGGTCTCGGTCGGTCCGGTCCCGTTCAGTTGGTTTGCTCAGCCCTAGTCTCAACCACTCGTTGATAGTGTTGTGCATGCTTTTAGTATAAGGGTATAGTGCTAAAATCCAAAAGTTTGTTAGTGTAAGGATGAAATAGGAAAAATTGCCTCATTGACTCTTTTGCATGTGGGACCATTACAGTTTATACCTTATGAGCAAGCATATCCGGATGGTTTGCGATTCACCTAAAGTTTGCATATATATTACGTATTATCACAAGTAATATTTTACCTTATTTCTTTTAATGTTTGAATAAAACAATTGTTAAGGGGACGAAAACAATGTAAAATAAATTTAAGGATAAAAACATTGCCAAAAATTTGTTAGTGTAAGGATGAAATAGGAAAAATTGCCTCATTGACTCTTTTGCATGTGGGACCATTACAGTTTATACCTTATGAGCAAGCATATCCGGATGGTTTGCGATTCACCTAAAGTTTGCATATATATTACGTATTATCACAAGTAATATTTTACCTTATTTCTTTTAATGTTTGAATAAAACAATTGTTAAGGGGACGAAAACAATGTAAAATAAATTTAAGGATAAAAACATTGCCAAGAAATCTTTAAGGGTTAGACCCGATGGGTGAAAGTTTGAGGATTAAACCGTTATGAACTTTATTTGACCCATTAGAGAAAAAACATAACGAGATTAGACTCATTCATAGTAAATTGGTCGATAAGTATTTCTTGTATTAACCAAATACTTTTCTTCAGGGGCTACGTGTTTGCAGTCAGTGTCCACAGAGTTCAACTTCTTCTTCAAGTTCTAAGCGTAAAGCGGTTTCATCATTCACAGCAACAACAGCAACAGAATGCGGTTGTCGCTCAAGAGGAATTAAGTCAGTCAGAAATTAGTGAAATCTGTGACTACTTTAGCCGTCGTGTAGCATCAGAACCGTATGATGCATCCCGTGTTGCATCATTCATAACTCTTCTTACGTTACCAATATCAGTTTTACGTGAGTTCTTAAAACTAATAGCCTGGAAAAAAGGTTTGGCTCAAGCCCAAGGCAGCGACATTCCACCAGCACAAAGATCACGCATTGAATTATGTCTTGAAAATCATACTGGAGTTTATCCAGATGGTAACACCAACAGCGAGAACACTTCAACATCCAAAAGTAATATTCACTATGACCGCTTTCATAATGCTGTTGACTTTGGGTTGACTGTTGTTCTTGACCCTGCACACATACCTCACATAAATGCTGCTGGCGGTGCTGCATGGTTACCATACTGTGTTTCAGTGAGGTTGAAGTATTCATTTGGTGAAAACCCTTGCGTGTCTTTTCTCGGTATGGAAGGTAGCCACGGTGGACGATCTTGCTGGCTTCGTCTGGAAGATTGGGAAATTTGTAAACAGAGAGTCATCCGGGCAGTTGATATGAACGGTTCCTCTGGTGGAGATGTGAATCAAGGAAGATTAAGGATAGTTGCTGATAATGTCCAAAGAGCTTTACATACGTGTCTTCAAGGATTGCGTACTGGCAGCAGCAGTAACGGTGGTACTGGAGCCATTGTGGCATGACATGTGGTTTTTATACATGAATATATACTGATCAGTCGAGAGGTGATGGTTTGTATGGTTATTGTTTTGGTGGATAATTACATGTATTATTAGGTTAAAGTAGGGTTAAAATTTTCCCTTTGTATAGCAGTCGGTTTTATTTCGGTTTGTATAAACATTTTGTCTCGTCCACTGTTATGAACAATAACAAACAGTAGCTTCAATGAATTAGGTTATTTTGAAAGTGTCGAGCAGACGAGCACTTGATATCATAATTTTGTTTTTATATTATGAACCTTTTTTCTAGTAATATTAGATAATACTAGATTTGAATCCCCCATGATGTTGATGGTAGTGGTGAGGGAATGAAAAAAAGTTGAGGCTCAAAAATAAAAAGGTTGACTCTTGCAAAAGAATATTAAATATTCTTGTCCCTTAAATTCATTTTTATAGAAAATGATATAACTAGTAGAACCACCAATGTGTGATTGGTGACTAATGATATATTTTCTCTCTTATTTTTGCTATAACCAATCACATATTGACATTTTCTTTGTAAATTTTATTTTGTAGGGTTTTTGTTGTTCTAGCAATGCTCAACTAAAATAAAGATTTTATAAATTCATTCTTGTAGTAGATATGTGATTGTTTTATTATTTGCATTAGAATATGTTAAAACTCAAAATTCATATCATAACATGCAAAGGTACAGATCCGGTAAGAAGAAAACCCTAAAACCAAAAAAAATATAAAGTTACATGGGACATGGCATGACATGAGATAAAAAGGAGCATCTAATGTCATTTTCAAAAGAGTAAATTGCAGAAATCGTCCCTGTGGTTTAACGAAATTGCAGATATCGTCCCTAGAATTCCATAAGTGCAGGCGGCGTCCCTGTCACGAAACCTTTTGATCATTTTGGTCCCTGGCCAGGGACTAAACGTGCAATTTTGAGCAAACCACAGGGACCATTTCTGCAATTTTGAGCAAACCACAGGGACCATTTCTGCAATTTTGAGCAAACCACAGGGACGCCGCCTGCACTTATGGAATTCTAGGGACGATATCTGCAATTTCGTTAAACCACAGGGACGATTTCTGCAATTTACTCTTTTCAAAATAGCATCTACTCTTGAGTGGAAATAATCAAACCACTAGTTAGTTGTTATACAAACTATACTAAAAAACACACACACAACTCAAACTAGTTTAGCTTCCATGGAAGCACCATATCAACCTTTTCCTCCTACTCAAGAAGAACAAAACACACCAACACTAACATATCAGGTATGTATATGTCTTTCTTTCGTCCACAACGTTAACTCGTTAAGCATCGCATGCTAAAAGAAGACAAAAGATCTCATGTTGGAATATGAACATGAGCCCTTTTGTTTTTTCTTGCTATGAAAGTTCCGTGATTTACCTCTTTCATGTTGTTCGCGTTCACCATTTTTTGTTGTTAAATCTTGTGTTTCTTGTGTTGTTTATGTATGAAGTACGGCTCATGCATGTTTTTTTGTTTAGGCATGTGTTCTCAAAACCTCCATTCACTGTGTTGGTTGCAAGCGAAAAGTGAAGAAAGTGCTTCAGAGCATTGAAGGTATTTAATCTTTACAATCTTAACTTGTTAACAACACCTTTTAATTATTCTTAAGAAGATACTTTATTTATATGTATTTTAGCAAAATTAGAAGTTGTAAATCTATGTAATTTTTAAACATTTGTAGTTTCATTTGGTTTCTAAATTCTAACCAAAGATATATTAGTTTTGCAGGAGTGTATACAGTTGATATTGATGCAAAGCAACATAAAGTTACAGTTTTAGGTAATGTTGAAGTTGATACACTTATAAAGAAACTAATCAAGGCTGGAAAACATGCGGAAAGATGGCCCGAAAACACCCCCAGAAAAGTAAAAATGCCCGCCGAAGGCGAAAATAAAGAGAAAGAAAAAGGGTGTGATAGCAGTGGAGATAGTAGTGGTGATGAAGGAAATAAAACACCGGCACCGGAAAATGGTAAACCTGGCGGCGGTATGACGGTGAGGTTTTCCGGTGTAACGGAAAATATTCCGCCATCGGGAAATGGTGCAATGGTTGGTCATATGATTGGGTCCGGAAACAGAGGTGGTGGCCCCGGCGGTGGAGGTGGTGGCCCCGGCGGTGGAGGTGGCGGTGGTGGTGCCCCCGCTGGTGGTGCTAAAAAGAAGAAAAAAAAGAAAAAGAAAAAGAGTGGAAGTGCTAATCCCCCGGGTGGACCAGCAAGCACCGGAATGGTAGCACCACAAGAAGTGGGGACAACCCAAGTGGTTGATCAAATGCATCACAACCCTCCACCTGGCTATCAGTATCCGGTGCATTCGGTGCCTGCTGGTCCAGCGTATGTTGTATCTTACAATGAGGCGCATCCTAGTGCTAATGACGGTCCTGCGTACTATATTCCTCCAACGCCGTACATGTATGATTATACCGAGGATAATGATGATTATATAACATCATCTCGACCATCGGATACATTTGAGTTACTTAGTGATGAAAATCCTGTTGGATGTTATATCATGTAATTGGGGCAAGTTATTTGGACCCTCCCATAAGGAGGGTTTCAATCATTGCAAGCATCGTCGGTTTGTACGATCTGCATCGCGGGTTGTATGATTTGACCAAACCCCTCTGATGTGACAATATAGGGAGGGTTTGTATAACACAACCCCGTGTAATTATGTAAGAGTTTGTCCTTTATTTGAATGTTATGATGAAGGCATTTTGGACTTTTACTACTTTAATTCTTACGGTTCATGATAACAATCATTTAAGTACACTTAGTTACGGTAAATATACGAATTGCTTATTTAAAACTAGTTATTTGATCCCCAAATGATCATATAAACTTTCACAAACATTACACACTATGAGCACTCTGTGTGGTGTTTGTTGTGCCTCGCCATTGTGATGTGGCAACCTTGCCATGGCTAGCCATTATACCACACCATCTTGCCATGGCTCGCCATCTTTCCCTTCGTTGTGCAGACGACGAGCACAACACTCGTCCTTTTTTGTACGAAATTTGTTTTTTTTTATTTTTTTGTTTTGTTTTTATTTATAATGGTTGTGTGTGTGAATAAGTGTGTATGTGGAGCCCAAATGAGTAAGTTGTGCCATGTTATTGGAAATGGGGGTTGTAAAGGGAGGTATGTCATGGTGACATGACACCCCGTGAGGCCCGAATGAGAAGTTTTGCCTTGCCATTACACCTATTGCTCTAATCATTACAACTCTAAAACACAATAATTAGTTAGTACAAGATACGAATCAAAACACCCTCATAAGGTAAGAACAAAATAGTCCAATCTTCTAAAACAAATATAAAGTAAAATTGAAGCACCTAAGCCTCAAAAGTCAAAACTTAGTAGAGTTTTTAAAATGTGTTAGCATAGATATAGGGGGCACAAAGCTCCATATTTACACTTTAACGTAATTTCCGTTTGGTAGGTAGTATTTTGTTAGTAGTGACAAAAATGTCTTTATTCGTTTGAATTTGTTTCTAATCTTATTGTTTAACAATCCTTATGATAATACCATTTA
The DNA here is from genome assembly GCA_021014915.2 of Artemisia tridentata subsp. tridentata. Taxonomy (NCBI): domain Eukaryota; kingdom Viridiplantae; phylum Streptophyta; class Magnoliopsida; order Asterales; family Asteraceae; genus Artemisia; species Artemisia tridentata. Next base: position 38,118,741 of record CP139505.1, read on the forward strand.
GAGTTACTTTGTAATTGATTCCCTAAACTACACTATGAGGATTAAGTAAGTGAAGAACTTTGTAAAGTATATGTGTTGTAGTTTTGATTATGCAGACGCAAGAATTTTTGATGTGCAATTATCGTCCCTCCCATAAGCACAAATGAAACTTTGAAGTGTAAGTTTCTCACAAGAAACGCGCGTGCACCTTTAAAAAGTGTAGGGATTGCGCCTGCAATTTGTCCGAACCACGAGGACAGCTTTTGCTATTTAATATCTTGTATATCTACTGTATGGCTTGCTCTAGAGATGTGGTGCCAAAACATTTTACGGCTTTGGGGTGGAGCCGAGACTTGAGATCTGGCCTATAGGTTCGGTTTCTTTCAGGTTTAATTACAAGATAAGTTTTAAGGTTTAATTAATTACTAGAGATGTGGTGCCAAAACATTTTTGAATGTGCTAAACGGGTCGTGTTCGTTTGCCTTGAAATTAATGTCAGCCAAATCAACAAGAGATTCAAGTTTTTCAGCCAAATTTCATGGCAAACGAACACGACCCGTTTAGCACATTCAAAAAGTTGTCATTTTTTTTACCCTACATGTTTTCACCTGTTACTCAGCCCGCCCATTTTGCCACATGCATAAAAAATACAAATAGAAACGTGCACACAAGGTCAAGACGCAAGATGGGCAATTAAGATCACACGTTAAAATCTACAAACCAATCGAAATAAGTAACCCAATAATCCAAACCGGTCATCACACTGTACCTGGGAAGTGTTGGTCTTATTCCTATCTATCTCCATCAGAAAAAACTAGAGGCTTTTATGGAAGAAAAGAATATGATCCTTTAGAATCTATGCTTTCCATGCATAGATCAGCATGGATTTATCTCAACTATTCCAGAGCTTTCCACCAACAAAGAATATATTCATAAAGATTGATCACAAACTAAAGCAAAAAAACAAAGTTCGTTCTACGTATTGAAAGTGCCTTCACTTTATATTATGATTCATCTAAAACCATATACGATAAATATGAGGTCTTTTGGGACGGAAGGAGTATTTATGATTACAAAATGGAGGTCATTTCAAATTTTTTCTAATGTTATCAATAATTCAATATCCATAAAGAAACAATAAAGGACTAGACGCGAAATAATAATGTTGAGTGCAAAACTGTACAGCACTAGCTACAACTACTGCAATAAGAAACATATTATATGCAAGTCGAAGCCTTTGAAGTGCGTTTATTTGTACCTAAGCTTATGACGATAACAGTTACATCATCATGATATTTTCTTCTTCGACCAGCAGGGACACTCATCAGCTCTTCCGTACTAAACCCTGCAAAACATTCACGGCGTAGGTAAAAAAGCATGACAAAAGCTCAACAAACACGGCCCACAATTTTTATTTATATAGAACAATAGTATAAAAATCACTCTTGTAGTTCTTTGGTAAAACTAAATTTTCATATCTACAAGACTCGAATCTCATACTATTATATATTTGATATTTAGTTAGAAACTAATAATAATAATGAAAAAAAAAAGGCTAAAAAACAGGACCCATAGTTATTTCTATATCCGAACCTAATTTATTTCATATCTTGTTGCAATTTGCAATTTTTTGGTCAAAAGTATAAACCTTTTTATGCCTACAAACTTGAATCGTAACGAAAAATATTTTATAATATATTCTAAGAATAGAATTAGAAACATATAAAGGTAATTGAACATGACCCATATGTATGAAATTCTCATTTTTACATCTCAAACAAGATATACTTCCATCTCTATGTAGATTTTTGGTCAAAAGTATATAACTTTTCATATCTACAAGCCTTCAATCTCATAAAAAAAATATTTAGATAATTATGATTAAAAAATGTTGGTCACTGATGTGCAGAATCCATGTTGATTCGAGGTTGAAAACTACTAGGTTTGACCATCGATATCAACCCTACATACAACCCTTTTTAGATCTTTGCAATTGTTTGTACCTTTTATTTTACGATTGAAACCTATGAATATACCTGCAGAACGAGCAGCTTTGAGTACAAGCTGCTCCAATAGATATCTGGCTGGATCCCCTGACGGTTTTGAGGATATGTAGGAGTGAACAAGTTTCACAGCTTCATCGTTTGTGAAAAAATCAAATAAACCATCGCTACCGAGTATTACAAAGCGATCAGAGCTTGAAACTGTATGCATATATAGTGATGGTTCTACAGAGACGTATGGAGGACTTAAAAGGTTACGCACCCGAAGAATGCCCATCAACGCATCGTTCAAAACTTTCTGCAGAAAATAAAGATCACAAAAACATATTGACCATAACGCTTACGAAGGGGGTCTTTTTTGTACAGTAATACATATAAAGATGATCATGAGTGATTTGCAAATTATTATTTAAGTAGAAGATCGTGTTTGAAGAAAAGGTTAATACGTATTTTTTAAAAATCCTTAACTAATCAGTTTTGTTGCACTTATATGAAAACATTAGGATTCGATTATTTGCGACTTCAAGCTGCAATAATTTAATAATCGGTTCTAAAATGCAGATTCAAACAACCCTTAAAAATCATTTTTGTAAAGAAAAAAAAAAAAAAAAGTTTACCTTTTTCAAATAACCAACTCCAAATGCTCGAGTAACCTTCAGCTTTCCTTTAACTCTACCTTGCACAATCGTCTTAGGATCATCAGGATGTTCCCTAATAAGTTGGTTTCTTTCCACTTCATTATCAACCGTATGACTATCAGTCAACTGCACTGCTTTCAATCCCTTGTTTTCGTCATCATCACTTGCTAAAACCGCTCTACTATCACCTAAATTCATTATATACAAATCTTTCCCTTGCAAAAGCCCAACAAGAACACAAGAGCCCACCGACACAATATCCGGTCTGTCCTCCATTTCTTGCTCAACCATATACAAGAAATCATTTTCAGCTTGATTAAGAGCACGGTGTAAGCTATCAAGCACTCGGTTTTTAGGCCTTGTTATGTTATCTCCATCTTTAAGAAAATAATCAAATTCAATATCTAAAGAATTTAGATTACACCTAATAGTTTCATAAAATGTGCCAGCTAGAAAATCAGCTGCATCACGCCCATTAAATCCATCATAAATTGCACAGAAAACCCAACCGTTTTCTTCAGAACAAACCGTTTGAACTCTATCTTCACCAGCGGCTCCACCTGCCACTTGTACTTCATCTGCATTGAGGAAATCATCGTTTCTTGAAGGCGCACTATATGGCTTTGATAAAAATGAATCAAAGTCAAGCATTTCAGGGGTTGACGGGCTGCAACTTAAGTTCGACATGCTACTTTGGAAAGATGATGATAATAAATCTAGTTTTGTGAATGAGGGTGAAGAGGGTATTCTTCGAAATGATTTTGGAGAGTCTAATGATGGAAGAATTTCTGAGCTAATTAAACCGTTGCATATATTTGTGTTGGCTAATGTTGCATTTGCGCTTATGGCGGCTCCCGAGAGGCACGAGAATGAACTGTTATTTCTTTGGAGTTTTTTTCCGGAAGGGATATCGTATGCGTCGGTTGTATTACACTTATAGCCAAAACTTACTTCCATTTCTTCACCAGGATCAAGAATTAATTTTTCATCCATCATTTTGATCTGAAACATCAGAAAGAAAAACGTGTGTGATTCACTTAGTAAACATAAGCAGAAAATGCATATATCTTATCAAATATTTTGATCTAAAATTGAGCAATTCAAGGATGTCTCTCAGTCATGACACACGATTCGGGTTATTTTATTTAACGGGCTAAGGATATAAAATTATATTTGTCCTTCATCTCAAATCTCAGTTTCATCTTCACTAAAGGTGGCAATTTATTACATTCGAATGGGTGGATTTGGGTTATGTTTTTCTTAATTAAACGGGTCAGGTTAATGAGCTAAAAAATGCTCAAAACAAAGCTGGTCAAACAGGTTAAAGTCGTTCACAATGTACTCTTTTTACAAATATTTTTATTATAAATCTCGTAATCATATTATCACACTATTATACATAAAAAGGTTAATTTTATTTTACTGAGATTTAGTTCCATTCAACCCAACCAAACCCGCACGGCCGCACAAAAAAGTACTCATTTGATATGATTGTTACCAAACCCACCCCACCCACACATACACACAATTGTAACAAGACCAGTCAAATAAACAGAGTTCACACTTTTTATGTTTAGAAAAATGATAAATTTGAACAATTTTATAATTTTCCAATTTTATAAATTTGAACAATTTTATTTTGTGGCATCACCAACAAGCCAAATATGTGTACATGAAAACTAAATGTATGATAGAAACTAAATGTTTGATTTCAAGCGTATATGATGTCGAGATTGCTCTTCAAATATAGTGCAGTTATTTTAATGACAATGCAGCAATCAGCAAACAGATAATTATATATTAAAAAGACAATATGATTTCAAAATCTTTATAAGAAATTCATTAACATATAAGGGTCAAGAGTTATGATAGTGAAATGGGTTCCGAAAAATCATAAACAAATATAACATGCAGTAACAAACAAAGAAAAGGTCAAAACTAATGACACAATGCACAACCAGTAGCCACATAATTACCTCATGAAAAAAAACATTATAATACCAAGACCCGTCATTAATCTAATGTAATCTGACCCTACTGATAATGCAGTTGTCTATATTCAAACAGCATCCATCAAAGACACATTATGCAACTAAGAATTAAAAATGAAAGCACCAAGAACAGTGAAATTGAAAAAGGTTTAAAAGTTGTTTTTTTTCACTAATTCACAAAACAAGAAACCTTAAATCTAAATAACAATGATTAAAAAGAGACCGTTCAACACAATAAAATTTATCGGTTTAAGCATCCCTTATATATGCACATTACAATATCAAAACCTGCAATAAAGTAAAGCCTCGAGGAAAATAACAAAATTAAACATATTGCTAATTCCAATGCATGTAATCAAGATTTTTCATTAGTGACAACATATAATTACAGAGTGTGACATGAAAGACTCAGACTTGAGAACAGGGAAATGAAAAAGGGTTTGATTAAAACATATATAATAACAAGATACACCAAATTACAACATCCAAATAATCACCCTTTTATGAATCAGCATAGAATTACAAAGCGTGCAATGGATATGATTTAGCTCATTCATAACAAGAACAAAACTTAACAAACAGTGTTCAAAATAAACACAAAAAAGGTTATAAATTTAAGTAAAAGAACAAAATCTTGAACTTAGCTCCTTGAAGAATAAAATATTTTCAAAACTTAACTAATGACAAGGCAATAATCAATGTCCATATAAGCATTCATTAGGCAGTGAAATCCGAAAGTTTTGGCTGAAATAACCACATAACAAGAATCACCAAATCAAAATATAAATAAAATAAAATAAAGATCACAAATTTAAGCAAGAAATCAAATCTTGAACTTACAAAACTTTGTTTTGAAAGGCATTATATTACATGAAGTAACAAGACTAGCAAGATGCTAGGATTACAACGCAAACAATGGTTCGACCCCAACAACTGACCCTAAGAAATACAACCGAGAAAATCCAACAACTAAAAGAGAAAACATCCATTATTGAAACAAAATACAATTGCAGGAAAATGGTTAGAACCCAATTCAAGAAACAAAAAATACAAACACCCATTACAATAAACACAACAAAGATCACAAATTCAAGCTAAAAACTAATCTCAAACTTACAAAACTAATGACAATGCATTAACCAATTAACAAACTAAGGATATAACTAATACCCATCAAACAAAACATGATAAAGATCACAAATTTGGACTAAAAATCCAATCTTTAACTTACAAAACTAATACCAATGCATAAAATTTTGATTTCTTAAGCAATAACAATAAAAAAACTAAAATTAACCAATACCCATTACAATAAACACAATAAAGATCACAAATTAAAGCTGAAAAACAAATCTTTAACTTACAAAACTAATAACAATGCATAAAATTTTGGATTTTTTAAGCAACAACAATTCAAAAACAAAAACTAACAAATACCCCTTACAATAAAGATCACAAAATTAAGCTAAAAATCCAATCTTTAACTTACAAAACTAGTAACAATGCATATATTTTTGGATTTTTTTAAGCAATAACAATATAAATTTTTTTTTAACAAATACCCATTACAATAAACACAATAAAGATCACATATTTAAGCTAAGAAAACAAATCTTTAACTTACAAAACTAATGACAATGCATCAATTATTGCAAATTTTATATAATACTGATATAAAAACAAAAACTAACAAATACCCATTTCAATAAACACAATAAAGATCACAAAATTAAGCTAAAAATCCAATCTTCAACTTACAAAACTAATAACAATGCATCATTTAATGCAAATTTTATACAATAACAATACAAAAACTAAAACTAACAAATACCCATTACAATAAACACAATAAAGATCACAAATTTAGACTAAAAATACAAATCTTTAACTTACAAAACTAATAACAATACATCATTTAATGCAAATTTTATGCATTAACAATACAAAAACTAAAACTAACAAACACCCATTACAATAAACACAATAAAGATCACAAATTTAGACTAAAAATACAAATCTTTAACTTACAAAACTAATAACAATACATCATTTAATGCAAATTTTATGCATTAACAATACAAAAACAAAAACTAACAAACACCCATTACAATAAACACAATAAAGATCACAAATTTAGACTAAAAATACAAATCTTTCACATACCTCCTTGAAGAACACTAAAAACCCAAATCAAAAACACCAAAAAGCAGTCAACTTTATACCCCAAGATTTATATAAAGAAATTGTAGTAATGGGTTTTATAAGAAAGAGAGTCTAGTTTGGAATAAAAGAGTGGACGGTTGAGAGTAGAGACTGACGAAGGAGAAGGATACGGGAACGAAAGGTCAAATATTTGATTGTATAAAAATTCGGTAAATTTGTTAAAAACCACCCATTTTAAAGCTTGAATGGGTCCCACTATCCCCCACTTGGAGTGTGCTTTTTCTAGCTGCCCAAGAGCCAAACACCTTCTCAAGTTGTTTTTTTGTTTGTTTTGAGTTGTTTGAGATTAAAAAGTATTCATCACATCACATCTAACTACAGTAGATTCTTTAGTAGATTTTTGGAGAAAGAGTTGAAAATGGTCACGGCATTATATCTGTTAGACCATGTGTAGTGGGGAGAAATGGGGAGTGGGGATTGTTCCACACGTGTCATGTGAGATAGGATGGGGCTTTGTTGAAAAAGTGGTGTAGTGGAGAGTGTAGGGTTGTTTGACACGTAACAGTCCTTTTTTATTCCTTTTTATTTATTTTTAATGATAAAAAACTTATAATAAAAACTAAATAATATAAATAAAAACATAATTTCATTAAAATAAACCCTAAACTATTACATAATTAAAAAAAAAAAAAAAAAAAAAAAAAAAAGTCATACATTTCTATAAGATTTTCGTTTGAAAACATAGCCTCGTTCTCATTAACGCGACGAGGACGAACGTATTCGTTGTTTGGGTAATATTGTGGGCGGGTTGGGATTCATGGTGGTTTGATGAGTTTATATTGTTTGATGAGTTTAGATTGTTTGAATGTGTAAAAAATGTATAGAAGTAATTTGATTTATAGGAGTGAAAGGGATTTAAAAAAAAAAAAAAAAAAAAAAAAACGGGCTGCTAGTATCCGTTGCAATTGCAACGTTCCCTTCTTTAATTGCAACGTTCGTTTTATTGTTGGAATACGCAAAATGTGGAGCGCTGTCAGCACAACCATGGATAGCAAATTTAAGCCAACAGCGCCCAGTCGTTTTGCAAACTGGGGCGCTGTTGGGCGCTGTTGAACGAAAATCTGGGTGCTTCAGCGCCCAGTACGCATGGTCTTAGGTTGTGTTAGAAAAAAAAAAGGGAAATTGCATATATATATATATATATATATATATATATATATATATATATATATATATATATATATATATATATATAATATATATCCCTCCCAAAGCGAATAATTGCGTATATATTTTTTGTACAAGTTTTTTATGCATATAATACAATAGGTTTTATGCATGCTTTGGATATATATGCAATTTTGCATTTTCGAAAAGATATATATGCAAAAGCCAAAAAAAGTCGACACCATTTAAACTCAACAGAAAAAACCTCGTCTATTTTAAACTAGTAATATAATTCTTTAATTGATTTTTTTTTTCCTTTTCGAAAAGCCTTTAATTGAGAAAATTAATTAATAGGGGAAATCGATAAGGTTTGTTTATTTCAAACGTAATTCAAATGTATGACTTAACATGAAAAATCATGAGGGTGTTGCCTTTTCCATTAAGTCTGTGATTTATTCATAATTATGGTGATTAAGACACTTATTCAACATACGAAACAAACAAAAACCACTTATTTACAAACAATACTATTATATATACACACAAACACTATCGATAGACAGAACTTAACAACAATTTTAAACAAACAAGCTCTTAGTATGATGTTGTTTGAGAAAGAAACAGTAGTCGCCTAGTCAATAGTAATACCTAAAAATATCGAACTCAGATAACTTGAATAAAGAAAACTTCATCCGTTCGACACTAGTAACTAGGGGCGGAGACAAGGAGGGGTCACAAGGGTCACGTGCCCCCTAGCGAAAAAAATTGTTGTGTAATTTTTCTCCCCCTGCTAGTAACGTACTCGTGCGATGTTAACTTGACAAAGTAGTAGTCACATAGTCATTAGAAATATAATCATCTAATGGTTCCAACCCGCTTCTAAATGGTTGATATACCTTGTTAAAGACATTTGTTTTTTTTTTTTATTCATGTATTAAAAGAAGGCATGTTGATGTAAAACAATGAATTCATTATATTTTATGATAAAATATCTATATGTGAATATATAGAATCCTATAAACTGTCCATGGTTGTAATAGTCAAATTGCTAATGGAGTTGAATTGCAAGATTTTAACCGTCCATGGGTGTAATAGTCAAATTGCTAATGAAGTTGAATTATAACATTTTAGGGTTAAACCCTTTAGAGGGTATGTCGATTATGTAACAACTCGTCAAAATTTAACATCTTATAAAGCTTGGGTTGTGAGTTGTGGAATTTTGATTTTCTATCGTGGTTTGTAACTTGCAAGTTTATTTACTTGTGGTTTTAGTATAAACATCGTATGAACCTTGAATTTTGGCTAATTAACACTTTGTGGCTTATTACATGATATGTTTTCCTTAATAATGATAAGTTAAAAGTTGCATTTCTAATCTGAATTGTCACAACTATCACATCAAAAGATAAAATGCCTATATATCAAGATTATAGCTTTTTCATGAATATGATATTCTCACTATTGAAAATCTACTTTTCTGAAAGGGTCATGTTATAGGACTTCCCTATTGGTCAATCGTACAAACCGCGAACCACACAGTATAACACCGCGATACACACAGTACAACCGCTTGATGTGTGCAATGATTCGAAACTCTCTCTACAGGGTCCAAATAAACTGCCCCTTTCTGAAATAGTACTGTAGTACATAAGTTCTTTGACTAAGGGGCCGTTTACTTTCAACTTAATGTCCTGTTTGGTAACAAAACTGGTTGGAAACAGGAAACTTTTGTGTTTCTTTTTAACTTATTGCAAAAGAGAATCCTTAATGTGGAAGGGGGCAAAATTTGATACTGTTTCTATTCAGGACGTCTTAATACGATTTTTTTCCCGAACTAGTGTAGGTGGAAAAAATAAATTCGAAAAATTTAGAAAACTTCGAAAAAATTTATAAAAATTCAAAAAAAATTTAAAAATTCGAAAAATTTATAAAAATTCGAAAAATTTATGAAAATTCGAAAAAATTTATAAAAATTTTAAAAAAATTCAAAAAATTTTAAAAATACAAAAAATTTATAAAAATTGAAAAAATTTATAAAAATTCAAAAAATTTATAAAAATTCAAAAAAATTTATAAAAATTCGAAAAATTGATAAAAAATCAAAAAATTCGAAAATTTTAAAAAAATTTATAAAAATTCAAAAAATTTATAAAAATTGAAAAAATTTATAAAAATTCAAAAAAATTTATAAAAATTCGAAAAATTGATAAAAAATCAAAAAATTTGAAAATTTTATAAAAAATTTATAAAAATTCAAATAATTCGAAAATTTTATAAAAATTTATAAAAATTCAAAAAAACTTATAAAAAATTTGAATTTATTAAAATTTTTTTCGTATTTTTATAATTTTTTTTGAATTTTTAAAAAATTATAAATTTTTACAAATTTTTTGATTTTTTAAAAAATTATAAATTTTTATAAATTTTTTGAATTTTTTAAAAATTTTTATAATTTTTTATAAACTTTTCGAATTTTTTGAATTTTTATAATTTTTTTGAATTTTTAAAAAATTATAAATTTTTACAAATTTTTTGAATTTTAAAAAATTTATAAATTTTTATAAATTTTTTGAATTTTTTAAAAATTTTAATAAGTTTTTTCGAATTTTTATAATTTTTTATAAAATTTTCGAATTTTTTGAATTTTTATAAATTTTTTGAATTTTTAAAAATTTTCGAATTTTTTTAAAATTTTTATAAATCTTTTCGAATTTTCATAAATTTTTCGAATTTTTATAAATTTTTCCACTTACACTAGTTCGGGAAAAAACTCGTATTAAGATAGTCAATTAAGCATAAAAAAGAAACAACATATATCCACACAGGACCTAACTAGAAACAGTACACATATATCCACACAGGACCTAACTAGAAACAGGAAAAAAAAGAAACAGCCCATAAGTTCTTTGACTAAGATATACTACGGAGTACTATGTTTTTCAAAAGTGGTGTGCTATGAACAGTTCTTTTCACAAAAATGTCTTATTCAAACAGCCATTTTAATTTGTGGACTAAATTGCCTCCTGACTAAACTTGCTCTTTCAAGATCACTTTTGTAGGATGGCTTTCTGCATTTCTTACCAAATGTCGTTATAGAGTACCAAACAACTAAAACCTACACAACAACTAGTTTCACTTATCCATTATTGAAAAGTTAAGTTGTCAAACGTTTTAATTTTAGCTTTGGTTAAGAAAAGTTAAGTTCTGCTTAGCATTTTTCTCCAAATCTAATCTTGAATTAATACCTAGTTTGATACGTGTTGTATTTGTGGTATTTTGATACCTACTGTTGGAAAATTTAGTGCACTTGAAGGATTAATTCATACTTGTTAATGGGTTTGGAGGTACGGAGTGTACACCCATTTGGTCACTGAATCCCTTGACTCAATAGTGGTTATGATAAAGTACTGCTTGTTCAAGGTACTGTTAGCTTGTTCAAGGTACTGTTAGCTTAGTCAAGGTACTGCTAAGTATAAATGACAATGCTGCTGATGCAGTTGATTCTGCTGATAGCATTATCTGTTCCTGCCAATAGCATTGTCATTTCTGCTGATAGCTTTATTGCTGCTGATGCAAAATGACTCTGCTGATAGTGTATCAATTCTGCTGATAGTGTTATTGACTCTGCTGATGGGCAATAACTCTGCTGATTGTATAACCACCGACTCCTACATTTATGGAAACTATTATGGATAATTAATGGGCCGTTAATTATACATAATTCCATGGGCTAGGGTTTTGAGTAAACTCTATTATAAATAGAGATCATCACATGGCATGAAGGACACGATATAAAACCCTAAACACTAAAATACGATCGGTTCTTGCTCTGTGCCTAGAACAAGAGCTTCACTTGGTTTTATCCCATAGAGATATTCGTGCAACCCAGGCATAGGGTCGAATAGTTTCTATTGGAAAGTGATACCACGACTTCAAGTGAATATCCGGTACCCTTGATTGATTATCATTACCCTGTTTGGGTGCACTACGACACACATATAAACCAACAATCAATAGAAACTATTTTGAGATAATCAATGGCTGCTGCTATGAGACAAATAGCTGCTAACTTTTCTAAGCTAGAAAAGTTTGAAGGTGTGGATTTCAGACGATGGCAGAAGAAGATGAAGTTCTTGTTGACTAGCATGAACGTGGCTTATGTTCTGACCACTCCTATTCCTGCTGATTATGGGGATGATGCTACCATGGAACAGATGAGAGCCAGAAGCAAGTGGGAGAACGATGACTATGTCTGCAGAGGTTTAATCCTCAATGGTATGTCTGATACTTTATTTGATATTTATCAGAATGTGGAATCTTCACAAGAACTATGGGATTCTCTGGAAGCCAAATATATGGCTGAGGATGCATCAAGTAAGAAGTTTCTTGTAAGTAATTGTAACAATTACAAAATGGTCGATTCTAGACCGGTCATGGACCAATACAATGAACTTCTTAGTATACTTGGTCGTTTTACTCCACACAAGATGAACATGGATGAGGCTATTCAAGTCTCTTGTATCATCGATAAGCTACCTCCTTCTTGGAAAGATTTCAAGCACATGCTTAAGCATAAGAAGGAGGAGTTAACTCTTACTGAGTTGGGCAGTCATTTGCGCATTGAGGAATCACTCAAGGTGCATGAAAGTGACAAGCCAAAGAGCAGCACTGCTGCTGGTCCATCAGTTGTCAATATGGTGGAGCATAACAACTCCTCCAGGAACAATGACAACAAGGGCAAGCGTAAACATCAGGATAATACCAAACCTGATCCTAACAAGAAGTCAAAGGCTACTTGTTGGAAGTGTGGTAAAACTGGACACTTCAGGAAGGATTGAAAAGGTGGTAAAATTGGCAGTAAGACCAATGGATCAGGCACAAGTGGATCTGGGAATGGTAACTCCAATTCCCTGAAAGGTCAGAATATATTTAATAAGTCTTTTTGGATTTATTATGTTACATATATATCTGAATTGTTCTTTGTGCAGGATGATGATGTGGCTTGGTGGGTTGACTCTGGAGCAACAGTCCATGTGTGTAAAGATAGAAGTTGGTTCAAGACCTACGAGTCAATGAATGATGGTTCTATTCTTCATATGGGAAATGAGTCAACAGCCCTGGTGCATGGAAGAGGAAGTGTTGAGTTGAAGTTTAGTTCTGGAAAGATTATTACTTTGTTGAATGTTTTACATGTTCCTGATATTAGAAAAAACTTGGTTTCTAGTGGTATTTTAAATAATTGTGGTTACAAACAAGTTATTGAATCTGATAAGTTTGTTTTGTCTAAAAATGGTGTATTTATTGGATTTGGTTATTTAAGTAATCACATGTTTAGACTTAATATTGTTCATGATGTGATTGATTCTGTTTGTAAGTTGTCATCTAAACAATATGATTCAACCCTTTGGCATGCTAGACTTGGCCATGTACACTTTAAACGTATGCAAGATATGTCTAAGGATGGGTTAATCCCAGCATTTGACATGGACACTAAAAAGTGTAATACTTGTATGTTGAACAAGATAACTAAGAAACCATTTAAAGATGTAAAACGTGAATCTGTGATATTGGAATTAATACATAGTGATTTATGTGATTTACATGCTACTCCCTCTTTGGGGAATAAGAAATACTTTGTTACTTTTATTGATGATGCTTCTAGGTATTGTTATGTTTATCTTTTACATACTAAGGATGAAGCATTAGATAAATTTAAAGTATTTAAGTCTGAAGTTGAATTGCAACAAGAGTCACTAATCAAAAGGTTAAGGACTGATAGGGGAGGTGAGTACATGGATACTCAGTATTTCCAGTCGGTTGGTATAATCCATGAAACGACTGCTCCTTATACTCCTCAGCAAAATGGAATTTCTGAAAGGAAAAACCGAGTGCTAAAGGAGATGGTTAATTCCATGTTGTCCTATTCAGGGCTGAGTCAAGGGTTCTGGGGTGAAGCTATGTTAACAGCTTGCTATTTGCTAAATAGGGTTCCTAACAAAAGGAACAAGACTACCCCTTATGAACTCTGGACTAAAAGGAAACCCAACTTGAATTATCTCAAGGTTTGGGGTTGTAGGGCAGTTGTAAAACTCCCTGATCCAAAATTGAAAACTTTGGGTGAAAGAGGCATTGAATGCATCTTTGTTGGATATGCTGAGCATTCCAAGGCTTATAGGTTCTATATAATTGAACCTAATGAGTCTGTTTCAATTAATTCTATAATTGAATCAAGGGATGCAAATTTTGATGAGAATAGATTCTCTTCAGTCCCTAGACCAAGTCAGAGGATTCCTAATGGAACCAATGATGTTGGTGTATCAGAAACCCCTGATGAGGTCACTGATGAGGTTGTGGAACAACAACCTGAACCTGAGCTCAGAAGAAGCACAAGGGTGAGGACTCCAAAAACATTTGGACCTGAATTTCAATTTTACTTAATTGAAGGAACAAGGGATGAGGTCTCTGACCAACACTCCTATTGCTTTAATGTTGAGGATGATCCCAAAACATTTGATGAAGCAATGAAGTCCCAAGATGTTGCTTTCTGGAAAGAAGCAATAAATGATGAAATGGCTTCCATCATGGGCAACAACACTTGGGTGTTGGCTGATCTACCACCTGGTTGCAGGCCTTTGGGTTGCAAATGGATTTTCAAGAAGAAAATGAAGGTAGATGGAACTATTGAAAAGTTCAAGGCAAGGTTAGTCATTCAAGGCTTTAAACAAAAGGAAGGAATTGACTACTTTGATACTTATGCCCCTGTGGCTCGTATCAGTACCATAAGATTGCTGATTGCTTTGGCATCTATTCACAATCTGATTATACATCAGATGGATGTGAAGACAGCATTCTTGAATGGTGAATTGGATGAGGAGGTTTATATGAACCAACCTCAAGGCTTCATCATGCCTGGCAATGAAAAGAAGGTGTGCAAACTGATTAAGTCCTTGTATGGACTGAAACAGGCACCTAAGCAATGGCATCAAAAGTTTGATGAAGTGGTTTTGTCTAGTGGTTATTCACTTAACCAGTCTGACAAATGTGTATATAGCAAATTTGATGAATCTGGTAAAGGAGTCATCATTTGTCTATATGTTGATGACATGTTGATCTTTGGCACTGACCAAAATCAAGTGAACCTTACAAAGGAATTTTTGTCATCAAGGTTCTCCATGAAGGATATGGGGGAGGCAGATGTTATCCTTGGTATTAGGATTAAACATGAAGGTAACAAAATTTCTATCTCTTAGTCTCATTACATTGAGAAGGTGTTGAAGAAATTTAATTACTTTGATTGTACTCCAGTGAGTACTCCTATGGATACAAGTGAGAAGCTCATGCCCAATAAAGGCAAAGCTGTATCTCAACTTGAGTATTCTAGGGTAATTGGCTGCTTAATGTATGCCATGACTTGTACTAGACCTGACATTGCTTTTGCTGTGGGAAAATTGAGCAGGTATACTAGTAATCCTAGTGCTCATCATTGGCAAGCAATTCAGAGGGTACTGAAGTATTTGAAGAAAACTATGGATTATAGTCTCTCATATAGTGGTTATCCTTCTGTACTAGAAGGGTATACTGATGCAAGTTGGATCAGTAACACTGAGGACAATTCGTCTACTAGTGGCTGGGTATTCCTACTTGGTGGAGGTGCAATTTCTTGGGCATCCAAGAAGCAAACTTGCATTACCAGTTCAACCATGGAATCTGAATTTGTGGCCTTAGCTGCTGCTGGTAAAAAAGTTGAATGGTTGAGAAACTTGCTTCTTGAGATTCCATTGTGGCCTAAACCTATAGCACCTATATCTATCCGTTGTGATAGTGCTGCTACATTGGCAAAGGCTTATAGCCAAATGTACAATGGGAAGTCTAGACACTTAGGTGTCAGGCATAGCATGATTCGTGAGCTTATCATGAATGGGGTGGTATCTATAGAGTTTGTTAGATCTCAACAAAACTTAGCTGATCACTTGACGAAGGGTTTGGCTAGAGACTTGGTTTTTAAGTCTGCTAAAGGGATGGGTTTAAGTCCACCTTAGTCACTGAATGCAAAGACACCCAACTCCCTCCTGAGGAAACTTTGGAGTTGAGTTCAATGTGGCAAGCGGAACATTTAGTGGACTGGAGCACTGTTTTATTTACATCCCAAGGTTGTGCTCAGAACCTGCTGGAAAGGAGGATGAAGTCTTCACTTCTTAATGGTTAATTTTCTTTGAAAAAGTGCTTTGCAGGGGCATGATTAAAAGATGAACCACCTGTGTAAATGTTGAAGTTTTGCCGCTTCAGGAAGCTTTAGGACTTTTAGCTTTTACAACATTTATTAATTGGATATGGACACATGGCTTGTATAGTGTCA
This sequence comes from Artemisia tridentata subsp. tridentata, assembly GCA_021014915.2. Lineage (NCBI taxonomy): Eukaryota > Viridiplantae > Streptophyta > Magnoliopsida > Asterales > Asteraceae > Artemisia > Artemisia tridentata. The sequence goes on from CP139505.1 coordinate 38,135,038, forward strand.
GGAGTATTTTAGTGTTTGAAAATGTATGTGTATTTTATATTCAGGTATTCAAATGGGTTGAAGGGTTCAATTCTTAGAACACCCTGATTCTCGAATATTTGAACTTGTAAGGTACTAAGATGAGAATTCAATCTTCAAGATATTTTCATTTATGCATATATTTTGTTTTGTGTTTATTTTTCATGCAAAGGAAGTGAACTAAATTTGGGGAGGATTGTTGGAAAATTTAGTGCACTTGAAGGATTAATTCATACTTGTTAATGGGTTTGGAGGTACGGAGTGTACACCCATTTGGTCACTGAATCCCTTGACTCAATAGTGGTTATGATAAAGTACTGCTTGTTCAAAGTACTGCTTGTTCAAAGTACTGCTTGTTCAAGGTACTGTTAGCTTGTTCAAGGTACTGTTAGCTTAGTCAAGGTACTGCTAAGTATAAATGACAATGCTACTGATGCAGTTGATTCTGCTGATAGCATTATCTGTTCCTGCCAATAGCATTGTCATTCCTGCTGATAGCATTATCTGTTTCTGCTGATAGCTTTATTGCTGCTGATGCAGAATGACTCTGCTGATAGTGTATCAATTCTGCTGATAGTGTTATTGACTCTGCTGATGGGCAATAACTCTGCTGATTGTATAACCACCGACTCCTATATTTATGGAAGCTATTATGGATAATTAATGGGCCGTTAATTATACATAATTCCATGGGCTAGGGTTTTGAGTAAACTCTATTATAAATAGAGATCATCACATGGCATGAACAACACGATAAAAAACCCTAAACACTAAAATACGATCGGTTCTTGCTCTGTGCCTAGAACAAGAGCTTCACTTGGTTTTATCCCATAGAGATATTCGTGCAACCCAGGCATAGGGTCGAATAGTTTCTATTGGAAAGTGATACCACGACTTCAAGTGAATATCCGGTACCCTTGATTGATTATCATTACCCTGTTTGGGTGCACTACGACACACATATAAACCAACAGTTGTATTTGTGGTATTTTGATACCTACTTTTGTGTGTGAATAAAAGAGGTAGTTAAGGTGTAGCTAGCTCACCAATTCCATATCATGATATTGATTGGGTTCGCTGTTAGGATTATAATGTTATGTAGAGATGATCGTTGTGTTGGTTGTGGTATGGCCCAGAATAGGGTGAAGATAATCAATAGCCTAACTAATTACCAATGAATGGTTACCGGATATCATTTGGAATCGTGTTATCACTTTCCAAAGTAAACTATTCGACCCTATTGCCTGAGTATCACAAATATCTACTTGGGATAAGACCAAATGTTTGTTATTGAATTAGGCACAAATCAATAACCCTTTTGCTTTTTAAGTGTTTTTTTTTTTTTTCTCTATCTCATCTTTCATGCTTGATTGATTTCCTATATATAGGAAAGTACTCACAGCTAGTTAAATAGAATTATGAGGATTAATCGGCGCATTAATCGCCTCATAATTATCTCCATTATAGCAAAAATAGTTGTTACATGACCAATTAAACATGGTCATAAAGACAGTTTTAACTGACACTTGAATAGGTCAAAACAGTTACATACTTATACCAGCAGTACTAACTCAGCAGTACTAACTTAGTACCAGCAATACTAACTCAGTAGTACTAACAAAGTACTAACAGTATTAACCCTACTCCAGCAGTACTAACACAGTACTAGCAGTAGTAACTCAGTGAAGGATTAAACCTTCTGATAAGTTACTCCTAACCACTGTATGAGTCAGGGTAGTCAGGGACCTAATGGGTGTACACTCCGTACCTTCTGACCCATTACCAGGTGTGAACTGATCCCTCAAGTGCACTAAATTTTTCAACAATCCTCCCCAAATTTAGTTCACTTCCTTTGCTTGAAAATAAAACATTAAGCAAAACAAGTGCATAAACGAAAATATCCTGAGGATTGAATTTCCATCTTAATACATTACACGTTCAAATATTCGAGAATCAGAGTGTTCTAAGAATTGAACCCTTCAACCCATTTGAATACCTGAAGATAAAATACACACAAGTTTTCAAACACTTAAACGCTCCTAACACTATACAAGCCATTTGTCCATATCCAATTCATAAATGTTGTAAGAGCCAAAAGTTCAAAGCTCTTTGAAACGGCAAAACTTCAACATTCACATAGGTGGTTCCTCTTTATACATGCTCCTGCTTAGCACTTTTTCAAAGAAATTAACCATAAAGAAGTAAAGACTTCATCCTCCTTTCCATCAGGTTCCGAGCACAACCTTGGGATGATTGTAGAAACATGTGCTCCAGTCCACTGAATGTTCAGCTTTCCACATTGAACTCAGCTCACAAGTTTTCTCAGGAGGGAGTTGCGTGTCTTAGCATTCAATGACTAAGTTGGACCTTAATCTCATCCCTTTAGCAGACTTTATAACCAAGTCTCTAGCCAATCCCTTCGTCAACTGATCAGCTAAGTTTTTTTGAGATCTAACAAACTCTATAGATACCACCCAATTCATGATAAGCTCACGAATCATGCTATGCCTGACACCTAAGTGTCTAGACTTTCCATTGTACATCAGGCTATAAGCCTTTGCCAATGTAGCTGCACTATCACAACGGATAGAAATAGGTGCTATAGGTTTAGGCCACAATGGAATCTCAATAAGCAAGTTTTTCAACCATTCAGCCTCTTTACCAGCAGCTGCTAAAGCCACAAATTCAGATTCCATTTTTGAACTGGTGATGCAAGTTTGCTTCTTGGATGCCCAAGAAATTGCACCTCTACCAAGTAGGAATACCCAGCCACTGGTAGACGAATTATCTTCAGTGTTACTGATCCAACTTGCATCAGTGTATCCTTCTAATACTGAAGGATAACCAGTATATAAGAGACTATAATCCATAGTTCTCTTCAAATACTTCAGTACCCTCTGAATTGCTTGCAAGTGCTGAGCACTAGGATTACTAGTATACCTGCTCAGTTTTCCCACTGCAAATGCAATATCAGGTCTTGTACAAGTCATGGCATACATTAGGCAGCCAATCACCTTAGAATACTCAAGTTGAGATACAGCTTTGCCAGTATTAGGCATCAGCTTCTCAGTTGTATCCATAGGTGTACTCACTGGAGTACAATCAGAGTGGTTGAATTTTCTCAGTACCTTCTCAATATAATGAGACTGAGTGATAGAAATTCTCTTACTCTCATGTTTGATCCTTATACCAAGGATAACATCAGCCTCCCCCATGTCCTTCATAGAGAACCTTGAAGACAAAAATTCCTTTGTCAAGTCAACCTGATTTTGGTCAGTGCCAAAGATCAGCATGTCATCAACATATAGACAAATGATGACTCCTTTACCAGATTCATCAAATTTGCTATATACACATTTGTCAGACTGATTAAGTAAATAACCACTAGACAAAACCACTTCATCAAATTTTTGATGCCATTGCTTAGGTGCCTGTTTTAGTCCATAGAGAGACTTAATCAGTTTACACACCTTGTTTTCATTGCCAGGCATGATGAAGCCCTGAGGTTGGTTCATATAAACCTCCTCATCCAATTCACCATTCAAGAAAGCTGTCTTCACATCCATCTGATGAATAATCAGATTGTGAATTGATGCCAAAGCAATCAGTAATCTTATGGTACTGATACGTGCCACAGGGGCATAAGTATCAAAATAGTATATCCCTGACTTTTGTTTAAAGCCCTGAATGACTAGTCTAGCCTTGAACTTTTCAATAGTTCCATCTACCTTCATTTTCCTTTTGAAAATCCATTTGCAACCCAAAGGTTTGCAACCAGGTGATAGATCAGCCAACACCCAGGTGTTGTTGCCCATGATGGAGTCCATCTCATCATTTATTGCTTCTTTTCAGAAAGCAACATCCTGGGACTTCATTGCTTCATCAAATGTTTTGGGGTCATCCTCAACATTAAAGCAATAGGAGTGTTGGTCAGAGACCTCATCCCTTGTTCCTTCAATTAAGTATAATTGAAACTCAGGTCCAAATGACTTTGGAGTTCTGATCCTTTTGCTCTTTCTGAGCTCATGTTCAGGTTGTTGAACCACAACCTCATCAGGGACCTCATCAGAGACCTCTGATACACCAATGTCATCAGTTCCATTTGGAATCCTCTGACTTGGTCTAGGGACTGATGAGAATCTATTCTCATCAAAGAGTGCATCCCTTGATTCAATTATTGAGTTAATTGAAACATATTCATTAAGTTCAATAACATAGAACCTATATGCCTTGGAATGCTCAGCATATCCAAAAAAGATGCATTCAATGCCTCCTTTACCCAAAGTTTTCAGCTTTGGATCAGGGAGTCTTACTACTGCCATACAACCCCAAACCCTGAGATAATTCAGGTCGGGTTTCTTTTTAGTCCAGAGTTCATAAGGGGTAACCTTGTTCCTTTTGTTGGGAACCATGTTTAATAAATAGCAAGCTTTTAACATAGCTTCACCCCAGAACCCTTAACTCAGCCATAAATAGGACAACATGGAATTAACCATCTCCTACAGCACTCTGTTTTTTCCTTTCAGAGTTACCATTTTGCTGAGGAGTATAGGGAGCAGTCGTTTAATGGATTATACCAACAGACTGAAAATACAGAGTATCCATGTACTCACCTCCCCTATCAGTCCTTAATCTTTTGATCAGGGACCTAAGTTGTAATTCAACTTCAGTTTTAAATACTTTGAACCATTAATCTACAAGATAAGTAATAATGGTAGGTATATTTTTCTTGAAAGCATTTATTTGGAACATAGTTACTCTCACAGACTATATGAAAGCCATAGTGGATATTTAATAAAATGAGACAATTAACGTTTCTTATTTACCTCTTATGGTAACTCTTATATTAACTCTCATTAACATATATTCTCGTATACTCATTTTTAGTCTTAGAAATATAAATTGTCATACATGCATACTAATCTTTATTCTTATATTTACTAATCTGTGTTTTTATGTTATTTCTTTATATAACTTTGTTAACCGAATTTTTATTTCTCAATTATCTCTTATCGATTTATTTATAGAAAAATCATTTTGAATACGTCAATAAACAACGGCTACATAATGGTCATAAACGAAAACAAATAACATCACAATGACACTGTTTTTCACTATAAATAGACAAATACTGATCATCGTTTTTCTCACAAAAACAAAGCTTCTTCTTTCCCAAAATCAAAATCAATCAAGACTTTTTCTAAAAGATAGTTAGCCCGGTTTTAGTTGCCATCATTTTAGTACTCTTGCTACTCATTTACCCCTTGTTAATATCCCTCCTGGAGAATTATATTTTTTCTTAGGCTTGTTTATATTTATGATTTTCCCACTGCTATGTATTGTACTTTATATCGATATTAATGGATTCTAATTTCTTGTTGCATATTCATATTTGATAGTTTACAACAAGTCACGTATTTCAAAGATTGAATTTGTTGTCCTTGATGTTGATGGAAAAAACTATATGTCATGGGTCATAAATTCTTAAATGCATCTTGAATCTATGAGAATTGCAAACACCATAATAGAAAACAATGAAAGTCCATCACATTATAAAGCAAAGGCAAGTATGTTTCTTCGCAAACATATTGATGATGGACTAAAATTTGAATATCTTACAATCAAAGATCCAAGTGTTCTTTGGAAAGATCTTAAAGATCAATTTGATAATCAAAAGGAAGTTTTATTACTAGCTGTTATAAAAGAATGGAGATCTTTAAAATTCCAAGACTTTAAAAAGGTGAATGAATACAAATCTATTTTGTTCAGAATTTGTTCACAGTTTAAACTTTGTGGACAAAGTGTTACTGATGCTGATATGTTGGAGAAAACTTATTCCACGTTTCATGCATCAAGCATGACTTTGCAGCAACATTATTGATGGCAAAATTTCACAAGGTATACAACGCTAAATGCATATCTCATTATTGCTGAGCAGAATAATGAGCTTTTGATGAAAAAACATCAGTCTCGTCCCAATGGATCATTGGCATATATGCTGGTGTTTATACCACATATGTCACAACTCGTAATTTCAGGTCATTTTCCAAACCCTGAAATTTACTATTCATGAGTTACTATTTATAAATCACTATTCACCAATCACTATTCATCATTTCACTATTCATCATTTTTGAAGCCAGTTTGAGACTTTGAGAAGTCGTCAAAAAATTTACTATTCACATGACACTATTCATTCCCAGAGGGAAATCACTATTCATGGGCATCATTCATCATGTCGTAAACTAGGTTTACGAGGATTCAAATGCGCGTAACCAGTTAGGTTTAGTTGCGTATTCATGCATCATCAGTAAGGACACATCATACAGACTAGAGTAGTCTGCATATCATCAGTAATATCAGTTCCATATCAGTTCATGCATGTGTCTGTGTGATTTTCATTAACGTATGCATAATTGTTTAATTAACGTTACCACTCAGTCATTTCTATCAACAGTAAATCAAATACTCTAGACAATGATCCTAATACATTTTCAAGCTAATTATAATGATATAGAGATTATATTATTACTTTACCCGGTGTTTTTAAACCAATCGTCACATTTTTCATTTGACGCTTATAACTCCGTCGATTTTCGAAATTTCAATCCGATTATCATTCTAACACCCGATTCTTGCAAGGAACATGATTTTACAATTTTTACAACTTCGTCGTATCTCATTTCACCTCGTCACGAGTTATTTCTAGTTAACTCGGTACCCGATAACACTCAATGTATACACAAATTAACTAAATACTTACACTAATGGGACACTTGGCACAATTACATTAAACCCTTCCCTTTTAACCCATGTGTGCTGCCCCCCCTACCATCCCATTTAGCTAATCCATCCAAAATGCATTAATTGAATTTCCTTGATTTATTTAGAAATCCACTAACACAAACACATACAACATAACCATTTTAGTGAAATAAAGATCAAAACCTCTCATCCCTTCATCTCTATGTTCGGCCACATCAAGAACAAGAGGAGAAATCATAAATTTTTCAAGAACAAAGCATAAACATACTCCATTTACTATCCCAGTTAAAGTCTTGTGATCAAAACCTCAAGTTATTGCACCTTTCTCATCAAATCACTCCAAGATTGTAAGTAAACTTCAAGAACATCATTTTGATCTTTTCATTCTTTTATTTACTTCATATGATCATGTATTTTCAAGGTTATACTAGTTACTTTTGCAAGTTACTTATGTTTTGATACCATTTTATTTATAAACTATCACAAACACTAGATCTATAAGTTTCACTAATAACCACATGAGATCCACCAAGTTTGGTGATGTTTAGGACTCCATGACACCCTAAGAAGGTGTATGGTAGGATTTGCGAACTTGTGGAGTTGATTTGAGGTTGTATGATCAAGATTAGAACCATAGAAATGAGTTTTTAAAACATATATATACCTACTGTCCAAAATCGTGTAAACTGGAAAACTCAGTAATTTTTGGCATATTTTGGCCTTCATATTCAGAAATTTCTTTCAAAAACGAAACCGTGGCCACAAGAATCACTAAAATCCGACTTATAACGAAGGAGATATGATCGTTCGAAGTTAGACGACGAAAACTAATTTTCTGAAAATAAGCGTGCTGTTTGCCGAACTTTAAAGGACCAAACGAGGCGTTAGACGTGATCTAGGAGAGCCGAACTACTGAGATCATGTTAGTTCATGTTATGACGAATCCGTGGATATAAAGAACGTAGAAAACAAGCTTATAACGACCGAGATATACACGTACGAAGCCGACGAACTCTATTCTATTTTTAGCCCTAATAGAAAGTATTTTTCTAAGTATATACGTTAACATTTTTACAAGCCATTACATTGATAGCCGGTTTTCTATCTATTCAAGACGCGTATGATCAAAAGTCCAATAACACGACACGAAAAACTTGTAACAACCTTTTATTTTCAAGGACGTCAAATTCATTCATAACACTTAACGTGCACTAATTCGCGACTAGTTTTGCGAGGCCGTTTTGGATATATTTTCACAAGTATGAAAAGTATTGTTTTGCGACGAAAACATTATATTTGCCAATAGAACATCAAACAAGGATCATGGAGTGTAGTTTTAACATATTTACGCGAAATGTGGTTTATAACTTAACAAGACGTCAAAATGTATTTTTCGACGATAAACATTGTTTTCAAAACTTTCGAGTGGTATCGATAACATACGTGTTTGCATGAGTAACAACATTTCATTTGCTTACCTTAGATCATATCATTCATGATAGGTCGCGATTAGGAACCGAGCCTCATCTCATCATATCCATTGTGATCATTGTTGCTATATCATATCAGGTGAGTTTTCATAGCCCCGTTTTAAATTGTTTATTGATTTCTAAACTCTCGGGGGAGAATACATTGCACCATTTTTATATGCGGACCAAAGTATACAAACTCATTACATTGGTTAAGTTGCATCATTGCCTAGATTAAAGTCCCCTTATATTATCATGAACCGTTAATTGTTAGTAAGCGAGAGTGAGTGGATAGATCTATTGAGGGTGACTCCTCCGTTCGGGTTGGTAGCACCAACTGGTCAAACGAACGCATTTCATTTCTGTCATATTTGAGTGATTGGAAAACACTCGGTTGGGGCATTTCATTCAGTCTAGCTTCGGGGTCATGAGCTTAGAGCTAATGTATCATTTTTATGTGGCATGGATTTGTCATACACTTTATACTTGTGGTTTCCGTACAATCATTCATTTACATAAACCTATGATCTCACCAACATTTTTGTTGACCATTTTTAGCAATGTATTTTCAGGTAATTAAGGTATCGCATGTTGGCTTGCATATGGACACCATGGAGTCGCGGAGTCGACGCGTCTCACTTTATATTTTATGCACTTATCCATCGTTTGAATTGTATGAACTTGTTTTCTGAAAACTTGTTTCACCTTTTGGGACCTAGCTTTATAACTCTGAATTTTTTTAAATAATCAAACGATGTATTTTATAAACGACACTTTAGGTCGTTCAATATAACTATAACTTTGGTGCTATGACCAGTCGTGCCCCTGAATGACTTATTCCGCTGCAAGTCACGAAATTTGGGGGTATGACAGATTGGTACTAGAGCAAAGGTTATAGCGAACTAGGTTATTCATTATACCCTAGACTATAGCTGCACCATCATAGCATCTCATCATTGTGGCATAAGTGCATATTCATTATATCACATGTAGTGATTGCGATTTCATACATATATCATTTCATCATAACCCGCATTGTGTAAATGTTTATTTACTTTTATTTCACATCTGTTGTTTCAGTGATGTCTTCGGATTCACACCCTATTGTTATCTCGTCCGACTCTGAGTCAGCGGACGATACTTCTTCACTACCCTCTATCATACTAGAGTCAGTTTCATCACCATCACTACCCACTATCATTTTATCATCAGTGGAGCCTACTCCACAGTCTTCACCAGTTATGTCAGAGGCCGAGACAGAACCCTTTGAGGAGGGGGAAGTCGTGCCTACACCACCAGTTTCACCTGTGATCCGTCGTGGTCCCAGAGTTGTTCCAGTCATTCAGCCGGGGCAGCAGATACCCTATGGTCGAGTTTACCGTACATATCCAGGTGGGCCGCGCATGAAGCGTACTGTTGCTAAGCGGGTTCATCGTCTCACAGTCAGATCACCAGCTGCATTTGTATCTTTACCACCACCATCATCACTTACTTCATCTCAGCCACTCCGTCGCCGCTTGACAGCGAGGAGGAGTGTGACATTCAGTACACCACCATTATCACCTTTACCATCCTTATCATCATTGTCTCCACCATTGCCATCCCTATCAGCACCACAGATGCCATCATCACCAGCTCACATCAGAGATCCTACTCCTACGTCAGACCTACCGCTCAAGAAGCGGGCTCGTCTTGATATCTCATCTCCAGATACTTCAGATGCTACAGAAACAGCACCACCTAGCAGATTCGAGGTTGGTGAGAGCTCGAGGGTTGCTGTTGACAGATTGACTACTGCTACTACATTTGACTCACGACTAGATCAGCTTCAGGCAGAGATTGAGAGGGCATTATCTCATCTAGACAAGACTCCAGTGAGCCGTATTGAGGCCATTGAGGAGGAGGTCGAGGGATTGATCCAGGGCAGGGTTGCCATTGATGTTTCACACCAGGGTTTAGAGGCTCGTCAGTTGGAGAGTTCAGAGCATATCACACAGCTCAGGCAGGAGGTGCCGGGGTTAGTTGACAGAGCACAGAGGTTCCAGGATGAGCATCACGGCCTGGTCGGTGAGTTATCTTCAGTTCAGGCTAGGTTGTCTGCATCAGAGACTAGAGAGACTGACCTTCAGACTCGAGTTCAGCACCTAGAGGAGATCGTTGTTGCGATGTCTAGGGATATTCAGAGGATTTTCCGCAGGTTAGATGGAGCACCCGGAGGAGGTGCCTAGTGTTAGACTGTTATCATATAGCTTATACATTATTATCCTAGTCCCGGGGTGTGGGACATAGTTAGTACTTGTTGTCTTTTGCTTGTAGTACAAACAAATATATCAAGTGTGACTCTACTATGCAGGATTTTCGTTGTACTATTTTATGATATCGGTCTGCGTAACCGAAATTTTCATGTATTATATTCATGTGCGCTGTGATTATACTTATGATGTTTCGTTGTGGTTTCATTGTATTTATACATGTTGTGGTTGTATTTATACGTATCGTGGATGTATATACATGTTGTGGTTGTGTATATTGTGTATGATGATCAATTCCATTGTGAGTTCTCATTGTTGTATTCTTTTCTGATTGTGAAGAATCATGCCACCCAAAAGAGCTACTCCTGCTATGACACCCGCCCAGATTAAGAGACTTGTTGCCGACAGTATTGAGGCAGCGATGGTAACTGAAAGAGCTGCCGTAGCTGCAGCTGCTGCTGAAGCCGCTTCGCGGGCAGAAACCGCGAAAGCCGCAGGAACAGATACTAATGGAACAAATGGCCGTAAATGTACGTACAAAGATTTCAAGAGTGGTGATCCAGAAAAATTCAAAGGCACTGAAGGAGCCACTGCCATGATCCGATGGTTTGAAAAGACAGAATCAGTATTCCTTCTATGCAACTGTCAGGAAGACAGCAAGGTTAAGTTTGCTACTAGTACACTCGTTGGGGAAGCTATGTCATGGTGGAATTCGTATGCAAAGCCCATGGGAATGGAGAATGCTCACAAGCTTACATGGGATGAATTCAAGAAGTTGCTGACAAAGAAGTTTTGCCCACGAACAGAAGTGAAAAAGATGGAAACAGAGTTTTATGAACTAGTGACAGCAGGTAATGATATTGAGGCTTATATCAGGAGATTCCAGGAATTGGCAGCATTATGTCCGACAATGGTTCCGGATACTGAGAAGCTATTGGAGAATTTTATTGGAGGATTACCTCACAACATCCGTGGTGATGTGATTTCTTTTGACCCACAAACATTGGATGAAGCAATCAGAATGTCTTAGAAACTCATGGCTCAGATAGTGAAGAAAGGAACTGCTTCAGACAACAACAACGCCAACAATAACCGTAACTACAACAACCGTAACTCCAACAACAACTACCGAAACAACAACTATAACAGCAACCGAAACAATTCCAATAACAATAACAACAAAAGAAATCGGGACAACAACCAGAGTAGTAATGTTACTCAACCGCCACCCAAGAGACAGGAAACTGCAAAGGCTTATGTTGCAGGTCAAACTGAGAAAAGAGGTTACAGTGGTACTTTACCCAAGTGCAACAAATGCCAATCCCATCATAATCCTGGAAATTGTCCGAATCTGTGTGGAAACTGTAAGAAAGTTGGTCATTCAACCAGGGATTGCAAAGCTCCGATTGTGGTTGATAATCAGAAGCCCCCAGTAACATGCTTTGGATGTGGAGAAGTTGGACACTTCAAGAAGGAATGTTCGAAAGGAAAGAATCAGGGAAACAATAACCAAGGTGGAACAGCTAGAGGAAGAGCTTATGTCCTTGGAGGAGAAGATGTCAGGGAGGACCCGAGTGTCGTTACGGGTACGTTCCTCATTAATAATCGTTATGCATCCATACTATTTGATTCAGGAGACGATAGAAGTTTTGTTTCTACTGCATTTGCACCATTACTCAACATTGAACCAACCGCATTAGATACTCCCTATCACATTGAACTAGCTAACGGTAGTTTAGTTGGCACCGACACAATCATTCGTGGTTGCACTCTTAATTTTCTCAATCACCCATTCAATATAGACCTCATGCCAGTAGAACTTGGAAGTTTCGATATTGTCATCGGCATGGATTGGTTATCTCAACATCATGCCAGAATCATCTGTGATGAAAAAGTTGTTCATCTTCCATATGATGGCGAAACATTGGTCGTTCGCGGAGAACGCAGTGGGTCTAGACTCAGCATCATTTCGTGCATTAAAACAGAGAAATACATAAAGAAGGGTTGTTATGCATTCTTGGCTCATATCACAGAAAAGAAGTCGGAAGAGAAGCGACTTGAGGATGTGCCAACAGTTAGAGATTTTCCAGAAGTTTTTCCAGAAGACTTACCAGGACTTCCACCTACTCGCCAAGTCGAATTTCAGATTGAATTAGTACCGGGAGCCGCACCAGTTGCGCGAGCACCTTATCGACTTGCACCTTCAGAAATGCAAGAGTTGTCGAACCAATTGCAAGAGCTCTTGGATAAAGGATTCATTAGGCCTAGTTCATCGCCTTGGGGAGCACCAGTTTTGTTTGTAAAGAAGAAAGATGGATCTTTCAGAATGTGCATTGATTATCGGGAACTAAACAAATTAATGGTGAAGAATCGTTATCCACTTCCCAGGATAGACGATTTATTCGATCAGTTGCAAGGTTCCAGTTATTACTCCAAGATCGACTTGAGATCGGGTTACCATCAGCTTAAGGTTCGGGAGGAGGATATCCCGAAGACAGCGTTCAGAACACGCTATGGTCATTATGAATTTCAGGTAATGCCGTTCGGATTAACCAACGCACCAGCTGTGTTCATGGATCTCATGAACATGGTGTGCAAGCCGTATCTAGACAAGTTTGTGATCATATTCATTGACGATATCTTGATCTACTCAAAGAGCGAAGAAGAGCACCGAGAACACCTCAGAACAATCATAGAACTGCTCAAGAAAGAGAAACTGTATGCCAAATTTTCAAAGTGTGATTTTTGGATCAGAAGAGTACAATTTCTTGGTCACGTCATTGATAGTCAAGGACTACAGGTTGATCCAGCAAAGATTGAGGCAGTTAAAGATTGGGCAACGCCAAAAACTCCCACAGAAATTCGTCAATTCTTAGGACTTGCCGGATATTACAGAAGGTTCATTGAAGGGTTTTTCCAAAATAGCTAAGCCACTGACCAAGTTGACACAAAAGAACCAGAAGTATGATTGGGGAGAAAAGCAAGAGACCGCTTTTCAGTTGTTGAAACAGAAACTTTATAGCACGCCAATTTTGTCATTGCCAGAAGGGATTGAAAAATTCGTGGTATATTGCGATGCTTTACACAAAGGACTTGGGGCAGTGTTAATGCAAAACGAGAAGGTGATAGCTTATGCATCTCGTCAGCTTAAGAAGCATGAGAAGAACTACACTACTCGCGATTTAGAGTTGGGTGCCGTGGTTTTCGCACCCAAGATTTGGAGGCATTATCTTTATGGAACAAAGTGTGTAGTATTTACAGACCACAAAAGCTTACAGTACATTCTTGATCAGAAGGAACTTAACATGAGGCAACGTCGTTGGTTGGAACTACTTAGTGATTACGACTGTGAAATCAGATGTCACCCAGGAAAAGCCAATGTTGTGGCAGATGCACTCAGTCGGAAAGAGAGACTCAAGCCTTAGAGAGTCAGATCATTGGGAATGACAATTATTTCACCACTACCATCAAAGATCCTAGAGGCTCAGGTAGAAGCACTCAAGGAAGAAAACCTATCAAGTGAAACACTTAAAGGAATGCAAGATAATGTAAACGGTTTAGTAAGGAGATCAGATGGAACGTTATGCTTCAAGGATAGAAGTTGGATACCTCTCTATGGTGGAATACGAGAGTTGATCATGCACGAATCACATAAGTCGAAGTACTCCATTCATCCAGGTTCTGATAAGATGTATCAGGATCTCAAGAAGCTTTATTGGTGGCCCAATATGAAAGCAGAGATAGCTACGTATGTCAGTAAATGCCTTACTTGTGCTAAAGTGAAAGCCGAGTACCAGAAGCCATCAGGATTACTTTAGCAACCAAAGATTCCCCAGTGGAAGTGGGAACGCATTACAATGGACTTTGTCACTAAACTTCCCAAAACATCAGGAGGTTTCGATGCTATTTGGGTAATAGTTGATCGTCTCACCAAGTCAGCTCATTTCATTCCAATCAAAGAGACTTACACTATGGATCAGCTCGCCAGACTTTACGTCAAGGAAATTGTCTCAAGGCACGGTGCACCAATTTCCATCATTTCTGACAGAGATAGTCGCTTTACTTCAAATTTTTGGGAATCATTGCAAGACTCATTTGGATCAAAGTTAGACATGAGTACCGCCTATCATCCTCAGACCGATGGTCAGAGCGAGAGAACGATTTAGACATTGGAAGACATGCTCAGGGCATGTGTCATTGATTTTGGAAATGGTTGGGCTAACCATTTGCCATTGATCGAGTTCTCTTAGAATAATAGTTATCATACGAGCATAAAAGCTGCACCATTCGAGGCACTCTACGGTCGTAAGTGCAGGTCCCCAGTTTGTTGGGCCGAAGTTGGTGATGTACAGCTAACAGGTCCAGAATTGGTCAGAGAGACAACAGAAAAGATAATTCAGATTCGAGAAAGACTCCAAACAGCTAGAAGTCGACAGAAAAGTTACGTTGATGTTCGACGTAAACCATTAGAATTTCAAGTTGGAGACAAAGTCATGTTGAAAGTCTCGCCTTGGAAGGGCGTGATACGATTCGGGAAGCGTGGTAAGTTGAACCCGAGATACATAGGACCATTCGAGATTCTGGAAAAGGTTGGTCCGGTAGCATACAGGCTTGAGCTTCCGTCAGAGCTCAGCAATGTACATAGCACGTTTCATGTCTCAAACCTCAAGAAATGTCTTTCAGACGAGCGTCTCGTAATTCCATTGGAAGAAATTCAGATCGATGATAAGCTTAACTTTGTGGAAGAACCAGCAGAAATCATGGACCGGGAGGTCAAACAGTTGAAGCAAAGTCGAATTCCGATCATCAAAGTTCGCAGGAATTCTCGCAGAGGTCCTGAGTTTACTTGGGAACGGGAAGACCAGATGCAACTCAAATACCCACATCTTTTCACCGAGACAACTCCAGAGAACAACATCAGCTGAATTCAGGGACTGAATTCCTTTTTGGGTGGTCGACTGTCACAACTCGTAATTTCAGGTCATTTTCCAAACCCCGACAATTTACTATTCATGAGTTACTATTCATAAATCACTATTCACCGATCACTATTCATCATTTCACTATTCATCGTTTTTGAAGCCAGTTTGAGACTTTGAGAAGTCGTCAAAAAATTTACTATTCACATGACACAATTCATTCCCGGAGAGAAATCACTATTCATGGGGATCATTCATCATGTCGTAAACTAGGTTTACGAGGATTCAAATGCGCGTAACCAGTTAGGTTTAGCTGCGTATTCATGCATCATCAGTAAGGACACATCATACAGACTAGAGTATTCTGCATATCATCAGTAATATCAGTTCCATATCAGTTCATGCATATGTCTGAGTGATTTTCATTAACGTATGCATATTTGTTTAATTAACGTTACCACTCAGTCATTTCTATCAACAGTAAATCAAATACTCCAGAAAATGATCCTAATACATTTTCAAGCTAATTATAATGATATAGAGATTATATTATTACTTTACCCGGTGTTTTTAAACCAATCATCACATTTTTCATTTGACGCTTATAACTCCGTCGATTTACGAAATTTCAATCCGATCATCATTCTAACACCCGATTCTTGCAAGGAACATGATTTTACAATTTTTACAACTTCGTCGTATCTCATTTCACCTCGTCACGAGTTATTTCTAGTTAACTCGGTACCCGATAACACTCAATGTATACACAAATTAACTAAATACTTACACTAATGGGACACTTGGCACAATTACATCAAACCCTTCCCTTTTAACCCATGTGTGCCGCCCCCTACCATCCCATTTAGCTAATCCATCCAAAATGCATTAATTGAATTTCCTTGATTTATTTAGAAATCCACTAACACAAACACATACAACATAACCATTTTAGTGAAATAAAGATCAAAACCTCTCATCCCTTCATCTCTATGCTCGGCCACATCAAGAACAAGAGGAGAAATCCATAGATTTTTCAAGAACAAAGCATAAACATACTCCATTTACTATCCTAGTTAAAGTCTTGTGATCAAAACCTCAAGTTATTGCACCTTTCTCATCAAATCACTCCAAGATTGTAAGTAAACTTCAAGAACATCATTTTGATCTTTTTATTCTTTTATTTACTTCATATGATCATGTATTTTCAAGGTTATACTAGTTACTTTTGCAAGTTACTTATGTTTTGATACCATTTTGTTTATAAACTATCACAAACACTAGATCTATAAGTTTCACTAATAACCACATGAGATCCACCAAGGTTGATGATGTTTAGGACTCCATGACACCCTAAGAAGGTGTATGGTAGGATTTGCGAACTTGTGGAGTTGATTTGAGGTTGTATGATCAAGATTAGAACCATAGAAATGAGTTTTTAAAACTTATATATACCTACTGTCCAAAATCGTGTAAACTGGAAAACTCAGTAATTTTTGGCATATTTTGGCCTTCATATTCAGAAAGTTCTTTCAAAAACGAAACCGTGGCCACAAGAATCACTAAAATCCGACTTATAACGAAGGAGATATGATCGTTCGAAGTTAGACGACGAAAACTAATTTTCTGAAAATAAGCGTGCTGTTAGCCGAACTTTAAAGGACCAAACGAGGCGTTAGACGTGATCTAGGAGAGCCGAACTACTGAGATCATGTTAGTTCATGTTATGACGAATCCGTGGATATAAAAAACGTAGAAAACAAGCTTATAACGACCGAGATATACATGTTCGAAGCCGACGAACTCTATTCTATTTTTAGCCCTAATAGAAAGTATTTTTCTAAGTATATACGTTAACATTTTTACAAGCCATTACATTGATAGCCGGTTTTCTATCTATTCAAGACGTGTATGATCAAAAGTCCAATAACACGACACGAAAAACTTGTAACAACGTTTTATTTTCAAGGACGTCAAATTCATTCACAACACTTAACGTGCACTAATTCGCGACTAGTTTTGCGAGGCCGTTTTGGATATATTTTCACAAGTATGAAAAGTATTGTTTTGCGACGAAAACATTATACTTGCCAATAGAACATCAAACAAGGATCATGGAGTGTAGTTTTAACATATTTACGCGAAATGTGGTTTATAACTTAACAAGACGTCAAAATGTATTTTTCGACGATAAACATTGTTTTCAAAACTTTCGAGTGGTATCGATAACCTACGTGTTTGCATGAGTAACAACATTTCATTTGCTTACCTTAGATCATATCATTCATGATAGGTCGCGGTTAGGAACCGAGCCTCATCTCATCATATCCATTGTGATCATTGTTGCTATATCATATCAGGTGAGTTTTCATAGCCCCGTTTTAAATTGTTTATTGATTTCTAAACTCTCGGGGGAGAATACATTGCACCATTTTTATATGCGGACCAAAGTATACAAACTCATTACATTGCTTAAGTTACATCATTGCCCAGATTAAAGTCCCCTTATATTATCATGAACCGTTAATTGTTAGTAAACGAGAGTGAGTGGATAGATCTATTGAGGGTGACTCCTCCGTTCGGATTGGTAGCACCAACTGGTCAAATGAACGCATTTCATTTCTGTCATATTTGAGTGATTGGCAAACACTCGGTTGGGGCATTTCATTCAGTCTAGCTTCGGGGTCATGTGCTTAGAGCTAATGTATCATTTTTATGTGGCATGGATTTGTCATACACTTTATACTTGTGGTTTCCGTACAATCATTCATTTACATAAACCTATGATCTCACCAACATTTTTGTTGACCATTTTTAGCAATGTATTTTCAGGTAATTAAGGTATCGCATGTTGGCTTGCATATGGACACCATGGAGTCGCGGAGTCGACGCGTCTCACTTTATATTTTATGCACTTATCCATCGTTTGAATTGTATGAACTTGTTTTCTGAAAACTTGTTTCACCTTTTGGGACCTAGCTTTATAACTCTGAATGTTTTTAAATAATCAAACGATGTATTTTATAAACGACACTTTAGGTTGTTCAATATAACTATAACTTTGGTGCTATGACCAGTCGTGCCCCTGAATGACTTATTCCGCTGCAAGTCACAAAATTTGGGGGTGTGTATACAACATAAAACATATAAACGTATTTAAAACGCAGCGGAAAGGTTACCAATAATGGATCCATATAATGTATTATGATTAATTAAATAACACATGTTATTTCCTCTTATTGCGTGATTGGTTGAACTAACAGAGCAAATTACCGGATCTTATTTCACCCTTGAAACCCTTGAATCACCAAAGTATGAGATCTCTATAATTTGTCCACATTACATGTCCTCGTGTATCACCCGAATACTAGTTCCTTTTACCCATGATCAAGCACGAACAACCCTTTTGTTTGCTATAAGGAAATCGACCAAGAACCCTAATAGGGGGAGTTGGACGATTGGTTTAGGAGACAGGAAGAGGGAGATAATATTGTGTCTGATTATTTTCCAAGTTTTGGGATATGACTAAACATAATCCCAATATAACTTTAAGTTATCTTTTCCCACAAGTTTTGGACTCCCCTATTTTCTCCCTTGTTTGGCCGGCCTCCCATATTTGTTTTGGGTTTAGTCCATTTAATTATGTCTAACACTAATTAAATAATGTCCTTTAGTTAATTAGTTAGTCTAACGAACTAATTAACGCCCGTTAAGCGATCGTGAAGTATTTACTAATATAAATATTATATCTACTATAAATATATTAAATACATTATAATTGGTGATACCTCGGTGTATACGTGTGCGCCCTATAGACTCAGGTATTTCCAGCCGTATAATTATTTAATATGATATGAGCACTTCCCAACAGCTCCCACTTGCGAATGTCATAATCACAAAAAATTATAATAGCAAAGGTTAACATCTAGCAACACGCCTAAGCTCCTAGAAATACCTGAGTGCCGTTTCATAAACGTCTCAGCATGAATGGTTTATCATTAGTCATCCTTTTGTTTCATATCCCGTGTTAACTATGGACATGGATCAAAGTCATTTCATAAGTTTAAGTATTCTGTTTCTCGATATTGATATTGAACTAGATTACCAAATTAAGCAAGTTTCATCTCGATTACCTTTGGGCACTGTTACACCCGTACCCCGATGAGGTACTATTTATGTAAATAATAGGTTATGTAGATATAAGTTATGTGTTATGGGTTTAGTAATAACTTAATGGGTGGCCAAAATAGGAAGAATAGGAATAGAAGGACTAAAATTGCCAAGAGACCAAATTTGCAACTAACATCAAATAAATATCTTAGCTTTTAGAAAAGTTTGGAAAGTGTTGGAGTATTCTTGGTAGGTCGACATATAGAGGAGAAATAAGAGGGAAGACACAATCTTGATCTCATCTCAAATTGGTGGTCAATAAGTGATCAAGAAGCCTTAGGGATACCTTAATTGTAATCATCTCAACAAGTAAGTACTTTTCTCCAAATGTAAAAATTAGGGTTCATGTGGTGGGTTTGAGCATTATGGATAAAAGTTGCAAATGATGATCTCCTTAGTTAATTAGTTGCTAATTATAGTTAATTTTGTAATAGGAATCATTTTAGAAGCCCGAATCAAGCCAAGTAGGAAGCTAGTAGGACTTGAGGTAAGTATATGAGTATAATCCTTGTTAATGCTATGGTGTTAATGTTATGTTTATGTTAATGTGATTATTATGGAGCTTGTGAATGTATGTTAGCTTGGATCCAATGCTAGTTGTGTAAATGCTAAATAATTACTTGCCCGGTCAAGGTGAGTAATAATCTCATTTAATGCTCCTTGTTAATGTTATGATTGGTGTAAATCGCCAATTTCATGTGAATGTGATGTTGATTATATCTTGTATACTTACTAAGCGTTTTCGCTTACAGTTTAGGTGTTAATGGTTTTGTAGGTTCCAGCGGGGGAAGCAAGGGTAAGGATCTTGCCTAGTTGTAGTCGTGGAATGAAGCATAGCGTAGTTAGAAGCTAGCTTAGAAGACCGCAACCTTTTGGACCAAGCGTATTGAAGTTGAAAGCCCCAACGTGTCCTTTTGTGTGTTGGTATACTTTAATCCATATGGTCGTTTTGTTATCAAGTGGTCTTGTCGTCGTTTAAGTCCTTTTGTTCATGTATAGGTCACGAGTCAAATTTGTGTAGGTACTTTGAAGTTGTTATGGTAACTAGTTATGGTTGTATCAATTGCTAAAAGGGTGTTTGGCACTTAGCCGTTCTCGCCCATTTTGATAACTAAACGGGTTGAATTGATATGGAACAAGTTTGAATTGATAAGTTAACGTAGTTGGTCAAGTTTGAGGTAAAACGGGAGTCGTATGGGTCGTTTGTAGTGAAAATGGGTCAAAACGGGTTATTTGCATAACCCGTCTAATTTGTAAAGTACCCCTTCGGGGTGTCGTTCGGTAAATGTTTTTGTATGAAAATGAGCCCATTGATATACCAATCATATCTGGAAAGTTTGGTTAAGTTTCGAGTTCGGGAGGTCGGGTTTCCAAGCGGAGATAGCGAAAACTGATTTTCGGGACAGCAAGTTCAAACCTTCACGGTTTGAACTCAAACCGGCGGTTTGGACTATTTTTCAGATTTTTGGCAATTTTCAAAAATTCATATCTTTTAATCCGTAAGTCGTCACGGGTCGTACCACCTATCGTTTCGAAGGTAATTGAGTGTACTTTCATTTAAAAATAGCCTCAAGGGCTGAATGTTTATATATTTTTGTCAGTTGTTAAAAGTGTGTCAGTATGTCCGTAAAAGTTAACCGTTTTGTGTATAAAGTTTAAAAATTTTGGTCCTATCGGGCACGGGGCGTTACAACTTGGTATTAGAGCTTCGGTCTAAGAGATTTAGGATTTCACTTTAGGATTTCCTAGACTTAGGCCTTGTGTAGATGCGTTTAGAGCTAGTGTTTGTTATTTGTGTATTGTTTGGATGATTTTGAGGACTCATATGTTGGATATTTTTATGACTACGCCTGGCCACCGTAGTGATAAAAATATGGAACATATGTGAAGTTGAAATCATTTGGATCATACATAGGTGACAAGCTAGGGTGTTAGCATAAGAATAGAAATGTCATCCATGCATCGATTAAGTATATAGTTGTGCTTGATATTATGAATTGCTAATTTTCAGTAAGAAGAAATGGAAACCCCTCACCAAAAAGAAGTCGCAAAATCCACGGCTTCCAAGCATGCCGAGTCTTCGGCAAAAGATGTGGGTGATAATGATAAGGAGAATGAAAACTCCTTTTCCTCTAGTTCTGGAGGACCTAGCTTTAGAGGTTTCACGGGGGAAGAAATGAAAGCCCTAGACTTAATGATGGCAAAAAGAGTGGGTAAGGCTATTGAGAAAGCAATGCCCTTCTATGTCAAGCAGACAACGCAGAATCTTAGGGAGCTAATGAAAGAAGAATTTAAGGAATTTAAGAAAGAATGTGGAGTAGCGAAAGAACCTAAGAGTGACAAAGCTACTTACCGGGACTTCACGGCTTGTGATGTACCACGGTTTACCGGTGTCCTTGATCCGATTGTTAGTAATAGGTGGGTTACGGCTGTGGAGGGTGCTTTCCGTACTAGTGGATGTGAGGAAAGGAAGAAAGTCATCTATGCTACTAACTTTCTTCGTGATAGTGCTAAGACTTGGTAGGAAGGAAAGGTGTGTGAGAAGGGGGAACCTTGGGTTGAAACATGTACTTGGAAGGAATTTAAGGAGTTGTTTAGTGCCGAATATGCTCCGGCTGAGGAGATTGACAAGATCCGTGAGAAATTCCAATCTCTCACTCAAACCAATGAGACCGTGAACGAGTTGTGGAGGAAGTTCAATGATATGGTTCCGTATTGTCCCGAATACCATGGCAATGAGAAGCTTAAGGTCGACAAATTTCAAAGGATGCTCAAGGATGATATTCGTGATGTGATCTCTCCGTTCAAATGTACTACTTTAGAAGACCTTTTGAGTAGAGCTCGTGTGAGAGAAGCGGATTTACTAAGGAGGAAGGAAAAAGAGGCTAAGGAACCGAAGAGGAAGCAAGAATTTGGGGATCGTGATGGGAAGAAAACCAAGTTTGATCATAGCAAGGAAGATGTGGAGGCCAAGACTAAGGTGGCTTATCCGAAGTGTAATGAGTTTCATGTTGGAGAGTGTAGGCGTAATACGCCGGGTTGTTACAAGTGTGGAGCTCTTGACCATAAAAGTAAAGATTGTACCAAACCAATGATAGTGTGCTATGGGTGTAACGAAATAGGGCATAGGTTGAGGGATTGCCCAAAAACAAAGGCAATTGAAGCAAGGCCTTTGAGGACTGTCAAAGAAGAAAAGGTTGAAATTCCAAAACCAATGGCTCAAGTTTATCAAATGAGTGTCGAAGAAGCTAGGTCGGAGTCCGATGTTATTTCAGGTATTATTCTCGTTAAATTCATAACCGCTCGAGTTCGACATAATTCGAGTACTAGCGTGTTCTTGTATCCTATAACTATACCAAGTGACTAACCACCCGCTAGCTAAATTTCCGATACCCCTAGAAGTTGAATAGCCGATAGTAAGATTTTAGTGGTATCCAATGTATATCGAAGGGTAGGGATAAGGATCGATAATAGTGCCCTTAGAGTTGACTTAATTCCTATAATACTATTAGAGTTTGATATTGTCATTGGAATGGATTGGCTGACAAATATAATGTGGCCATCCCTTGTAGCCATAAGATCATTCGGGTTGTAAATCTTAGCGGTAGTGAGATGATTAATTATGGTGATAAAAGGAAGGGTGAATTGGAGTTATGTTTCACGATAAAGGCTAGGAGACATTATCACGCGGTTGTTATACCTTTATGGCTCACGTAATAGATTCGAGCCTTGAAAAGAAAAACATGGACGATGTCTGGTTGTAAGTGAATTTTGGGACAATCATTTGCCTCTAGTTAAAATTGCCTATAATAATGGCTATTACGCGAGTATAGATATGCCACTCTATGAAATGCTCTAGGGTAGGAGATGTAAGACACCCGTGTGTTGGGAGGAAGTTGGAAGAAGGAAATTGGCGAGCATGGACGTAGTATCAGCGACCACGGAAAAGATTGAGATGATTCGGGCAAGACTTAAGCGGCACAAGATAGGTGGAAAAGTTATGCCGATAATCGAAGAAGACCAATCGAATTTAAGGTAGGTGATTTTGTCATGATTAAAAGTTTCCCCGTAGAAAGGCGTTTTAGGTTCAAAAACAAAGAGAAACTAAGTCCACGGTTTATAGGACCATTCCAAAATCTTGGGGCGAGTAGGCGAAGTAGCATCTGTGTTAGAAATTTCCCGTAGAAAGGAGAGGTATTCATAATACCTTTCATGTGTCATACTTATGGAAGTATTTGACGGGCGAAACAAGTGTGATTACTTTAAGCAATATCGAAATTGATCTGGGGTTGCTTTCTTAAGAGGATGAATCGGAGGCTTTATTAGGAAGAAGGGTGAGACCACTAAGGAATTAGGGAGATCCGTTAGTACAAGTTCAATGGAAGCATTGGAAAGGCTCATGTATTAGGAGGGAGACGAAAGAGAAGATGAGGAATAGGTATCCTCATCTTTTCCACGAGTAGATTTCGAGGACGAAATCTTGTCCAAGGGGGAGAGAATTGTTACACCCGTACCCCGATGAGGTACTATTTATGTAAATAATAGGTTATGTAGATATAAGTTATGTGTTATGGATTTAGTAATAACTTAATGGGTGGCCAAAATAGGAAGAATAGGAATAGAAGGACTAAAATTGCCAAGAGACCAAATTTGCAACTAACATCAAATAAATATCTTAGCTTTTAGAAAAGTCTGGAAAGTGTTGGAGTATTCTTGGTAGGTCGACATATAGAGGAGAAATAAGAGGGAAGACACAATCTTGATCTCATCTCAAATTGGTGGTCAATAAGTGATCAAGAAGCCTTAGGGATACCTTAATTGTAATCATCTCAACAAGTAAGTACTTTTCCCCAAATGTAGAAATTAGGGTTCATGTGGTGGGTTTGAGCATTATGGATAAAAGTTGCAAATGATGATCTCCTTAGTTAATTAGTTGCTAATTATAGTTAATTTTGTAATAGGAATCATTTTAGAAGCCCGAATCAAGCCAAGTAGGAAGCTAGTAGGACTTGAGGTAAGTATATGAGTATAATCCTTGTTAATGCTATGGTGTTAATGTTATGTTTATGTTAATGTGATTATTATGGAGCTTGTGAATGTATGTTAGCTTGGATCCAATGCTAGTTGTGTAAATGCTAAATAATTACTTGCCCGGTCAAGGTGAGTAATAATCTCATTTAATGCTCCTTGT
This sequence comes from Artemisia tridentata subsp. tridentata, assembly GCA_021014915.2. Taxonomy (NCBI): domain Eukaryota; kingdom Viridiplantae; phylum Streptophyta; class Magnoliopsida; order Asterales; family Asteraceae; genus Artemisia; species Artemisia tridentata. The sequence goes on from CP139505.1 coordinate 38,159,819, forward strand.
TAATGTTATGATTGGTGTAAATCGCCAATTTCATGTGAATGTGATGTTGATTATATCTTGTATACTTACTAAGCGTTTTCGCTTACGGTTTAGGTGTTAATGGTTTTGTAGGTTCCAGCGGGGGAAGCAAGGGAAAGGATCTTGCCTAGTTGTAGTCGTGGAATGAAGCATAGCGTAGTTAGAAGCTAGCTTAGAAGACCGCAACCTTTTGGACCAAGCGTATTGAAGTTGAAAGCCCCAGCGTGTCCTTTTGTGTGTTGGTATACTTTAATCCATATGGTCGTTTTGTTATCAAGTGGTCTTGTCATCGTTTAAGTCCTTTTGTTCATGTATAGGTCACGAGTCAAATTTGTGTAGGTACTTTGAAGTTGTTATGGTAACTAGTTATGGTTTTATCAATTGCTAAAAGGGTGTTTGGCACTTAGCCGTTCTCGCCCATTTTGATAACTAAACGGGTTGAATTGATATGGAACAAGTTTGAATTGATAAGTTAACGTAGTTGGTCAAGTTTGAGGTAAAACGGGAGTCGTATGGGTCGTTTGTAGTGAAAATGGGTCAAAAAGGGTTATTTGCATAACCCGTCTAATTTGTAAAGTACCCCTTCGGGGTGTCGTTCGGTAAATGTTTTTGTATGAAAATGAGCCCATTGATATACCAATCATATCTGGAAAGTTTGGTTAAGTTTCGAGTTCGGGAGGTCGGGTTTCCAAGCGGAGATAGCGAAAACTGATTTTCGGGACAGCAAGTTCAAACCTTCACGGTTTGAACTCAAACCGGCGGTTTGGACTATTTTTCAGATTTTTGGCAATTTTCAAAAATTCATATCTTTTAATCCGTAAGTCGTCACGGGTCGTACCACCTATCGTTTCGAAGGTAATTGAGTGTACTTTCATTTAAAAATAGCCTCAAAGGCTGAATGTTTATAGATTTTTGTCAGTTGTTAAAAGTGTGTCAATATGTCCGTAAAAGTTAACCGTTTTGTGTATAAAGTTTAAAATTTTTGGTCCTATCGAGGACGAGGCCTTACAGGCACGTTCATGCACACATCTGCTCAATTCATCGAGGGCCCCAGTAGTATCTAACCCCAGAAACACGTGGATGAACAAATTCTATTTTGACTGCACGTGTCATTTATGTACTTCACATCACTTCTGAAGTATAGCCTTTATAACTACCTTATTCAGGATAGCGTTTAACTATTATCTAGAAATAATATTACATACATGCAAGACTTACCAGCATCAAAAGTCTAAGGACTAGTAATCAAAAAATAGATATGTAAATGATGTATGCATTCACACATAAAAGGAAAAACGGATAAAAACAATGGAGAATGTAGGTGATGACCAATTGACCATCAAGACATCAAGTATTCAACTTTTTGTTGTTGGTAAACCAATAAGGCAATAAGCGGGGTTTTTTTTTTTTTTTTTTTTTTTTTTTTTTTTTTTTTTTTTTATCAATGTCAATTCAATCCATTCAAGACATCAAAGCTTCTTTATCATGAAGTTATGCAATATGATCAGGTTAATTAAGAAAGGAAGGAAAATATTTTCTGCAATCATAAACTACTAAAGTACATAGGTTCAAATACTACTGGAAATAACTACAAAATACCAAAAGATAGAGGCAACGTCCATGCATGGTCCGCAAACTGGCCTCTAACTTAAATACTTCTAAGACTCAAACATACTAGAAATAGGAAATAAACAATGACGTCTTGAATCAGTCAAGCAACAATATCCTTGTCCAAAGACAATATTATTACCTTTTATTGCATCTCCTACATGAATTCACATGAGGACTTTATCATGAAATACTTAGTTCACATTAATTTCTTCTTTTGGTCAATCTCACCTTAAGACCATCCTTCATCTGAAGTACCATAGAATCTTTTGGAACCACAGGATGACCTTCCACGAGCTCAATGTGGTAACGGTAAATTATTGTAGCAATCACTATTTTCAATTGAGAGAAAGACATTTCTTTACCCACACAAGATCTCGGCCCAGCATTAAATGTCGAGAACTTGTAAGATGGTTCATGTTTGATTCCTCCTCCTGTAGAAATCCACCTCTCGGGCTTAAACTCCATGCAGTCTTCTCCCCATACTGACTTCATCCTTCCCATGGAATAATAACATAAAACAATTTTGGTATTATGGTCGACTTTATGACCGCTTGGAAGGATGTCTGGTTGTGATGGAGATTTGTGGTTAAGTGAAAGAGGTGGGAAAAGCCTTAAGGATTCACATAAAGCTCCATGAAGATAAATCAATTTGCCTAACTCTTTTGCATTCCATCTCTTGCCTACATTCGCTCCCAAATGTGCGTAAAGCTCTTCCAAAAGCTTATCCTCTACATGCGGATTTTTTGCAAGAATATAAAAGAACCAAGATAAAGCGCTACCAATAGTATCTTTTCCTGCAACCATCAAAGTAAGCAGGATGTCTCTCAAAAGTTTAGTAGGATCCCCAAAACTTCCATATTTATCCTTAATCTCTCTTAGTATAGTTGGCAGTAATAAGAAACCTTTCTCTTGTTGTTTACAAATCATAGTGTTGTACTCATTTTGTTTTTGAGCTAGGCACGTGAATAAGAAATCATCAATAGTTTTCCATGCATCACTCAACCTCTTCTCATTCCCCACTCTAAAAAGTTGTTGCAATTTCCAAAAGCTTCTTGGTGCAATATGCCTTTGCAAGAGAGCTTCTTCAGCATGCGAAAACGCCTTCACACATGCAACGTACGGAAAATCAATACTCAAGCTTTTTGGGTCGTGATCTAAGATTATTTTGCATGTGGTATCGAACGTGAACCGTTCAAATATTTCTTGCAAATCCACCTCTACACCTTGTCCACAAATGGAATCAAGTATGGGTAGAAGACCGTTTTCCACCTTGTTCCAAGTTATTTCTTCCAATAAACTTGGATATTTAGGATGTTTGAATAAGGACATGGTGACTTTGCGATGGATCTCCCATAACTCACCATCAGAACTAAAGATTCCATCTCCTAAGACCTCGAAGATCTTACGAAATTCATCACCTTTGGGATAATTAGTGAAGTTTTTGCATAGAACATGTTGGAAGTCTAAGGGGTCAGCAGTGATTAGGATGTTCATTTTAGCAAACCAAGGGCCTTTCCACATAAAGGTACCACCTGTATGCATGAGAATTTCAGTTATGTAATCCAACACTCGTTGGGAGTTTACAAGAACCCCTGGTATCATACCAAGAACAGGCCAGTTTGTAGGGATAATGGCTCTTTTGTTTAGATGTATAAACATGAACATGAAAATTGAAAAGATACCGAAAAATATAGAGTGATCAATGGTTGTGTGTTTAAGGAAATCCATGGGAAAGAATGAAAATGAAAGATAAAGAAATGAGTTTTTGTTTGCTAGGAAGGTTTATGGTGTGCAAATGTGATATGCTTTTTGGTCCCTTAAGTAGACACACAACCGGTGAGCTTATTGCATTTTGAAACAGTATAAGCTAATTCAAAGACTATTTCATGCATTATGTCTTGAAACAACATAAGCTCGTGTGCTCATTTCGAAGCTCATTTAAACTTGTGATACTCCGTACAAGCTGATTTATTACTCGGTCCCACAACCTGAGGACAAAGATATGCACCATGTGACACAAATCAAGTACTAGATTATTAAACAGCAGCCAAAACAGCGGCCGAGGCTGTGAGGCTAATTCTATTGGCACACTGAATTCTTCTATAGTACGGCACAAATTTGATTCAAATTTCACATTTTTTTTCCGGATCGACATACTCTTGTGTTTTTGTTGTGAAAAAAAGCTTATTTTTTTAAAAGTAGAACTTCTACAATAGATGACTTTTTTTTCTCCATTCACATAAATCTTAACATTACCTTTTATGTTCAAATTGCACACGAGAATATCTCAATCCTATTCTTAATGTTGCTTATATTATTAACTGTTTTTCCCTTTTCATTAGTTATATCATTTTCCCCTACCTTTTCGTATGTCATATCGAAGAATTAATATGCGTGATGTTTAAAGTTTTCAATCTATTTCTTGGCAAATATCACCAGTTAATTTCTTTTTCAGAAATAGAAAAACTAACCAAATGTGCACACTCTTATAGTCTTATAAGATTTAAAATTTAATAAATTACACTCAAGATTTTTACTGTTGTTAAAGTAACATCAAAATAGCTATTGTCTATATTTTTTCATTCGAGATCAGTCTTATGAGGTGAGATCCATGACAGACCATTAGTTTCTAAAGAACAAACCACAACATCCCAACCATCTATCCTTTCTTCATCCAACGGCAAATATCAGATCTGATAATTACAAACAAGGGCAAATCTGTAAATATACCTCTAACCTATAAAAGCAAAAAAAAATAGTCAATAGTCTCATCTATTCACCTCATTTATTTAGATCTATTACAAACCGTCATACAACCTCCGCCGGAAAACCGTCATTCAAATCATAAATCACCGTAAAACCATCATTCACACCATAAAAACCGTCATTTACATCATAAAAACCGCCATCGTTCACAGATTTACATTCTCTCTCATCACAATCACCATAAAAACCGCCGGAAAATCACCGCCATCGTTTAAAATGGATGAAAATCAAAATTTAATCGATGTTATAGATGAAAATCAGCTAAATGAAGTTCCGGTAGATGCTATAGACACAGGAGATGTTGTTGATAATTTACCGGATCTAGAAAACGATTTACCACAAGTTGCAGATAAAGGTGATGCTAAAAAAGAAATTGAAGGTAAACCACTTGTGATTTGATCTTTCTTGTTTATTATATAATTTTTTTTTTGTATGTAGTAAATCTATTTTATTGTATTTCATACTGATAAATCATTAACACAAGATGTTGCTGACAAACGAACAAATTGATTTGATTTAGTAAAACGTCTTATGGAAAGTCAATCAAATTTTCAAAACTAATTCCTTGCGAGTCAATCTATAAATATCATTGAAAAATGTAGAATGATCAGTTTGTATGTTTATTGCAACACTCTTGGGATGTTAGAAGAATTTTTAGTACTGCTTTGATTAATGAAGTTTATATTGCTGCACTCATCTGTTATACAATTTGTATGTAGTAAATCACAAGTGAGTTTGCTGTTTTAGTGTTTTGATCTTTTAGAAAGATAAATCACATGTGATTTGCACTAGGTTATTTTAAAACATACAAAGGAGTAAAAAAGATTTGAATAATTTGTAAATCACATGTGATTCACATGTAAATCACATGTGCTACTTTTAGATAGTGCTACTTCTTGCGTTATATCCATTGATTGAAGTTAATAACATCAATTTATATCCATTGATTTGCACTAGGTTATTTTAAAACATACAAAGGAGTAAAAAAGATTTGAATAATTTGTAAATCACATGTAAATCACTTGTGCAAATAATAAAGAAACAGTAAATAAAATGTTATTAAACTGTGAATCACAAGCTTTTTTATATGAATCACATGTGATTTTTAAGAAATCACATGTGATTTATGCATGAATCACATGTGATCTGTACATGAATCACAAGTATTTAAAATCACATGTGATTTATACATGAATAACATGTGATTCTGTTTTTAATATGCAGATTCTATGAGATCACCAAGACCAACTTTATATGAACATACTGAAACACCGAATGGATCGATATATTGGGAGCCTCATGTAGAAGGAATTCCTATACCAGTTGAGGGAAAATACTATGATACTTTAGAGGAAGCTATAGAGATGTATAGTACTTATGCTGAAGCAGGATGTTTTCAAATTAAAAAATCAGGGCAACGATTAACAAAATCTGGTATGGTACAACACAAATACATCATGTGTAACAAAGAAGGTCTTCCGAGACGTATTAATATTGATACTTTGGATCCTCAAAACAGTGACAAACAAAAGAGAAATACAACTCTGCATATAACAGGTTGTAAAGCTCGTATAAGATTAGAATTGGACATAGTTTCTGGAAAATACAAATTAGTTCAGTTTATTGCTAAACACAATCATATGCTTATACCAAAAGAGTACAAACATTTTACAAAAAAAGAAAGAAGAATGACTCAAGCAGACAAAATGTTTGTTGTCAAAGCGGCAACAAACAAGATTGGTGCAACACGGGCTCATAACTTGTTAACCAGTATGAAAGGTGGGATATGTTCATGGGACATCTGATGATTTTAAGAATCACCAAAGGGATATTAATGCTTTCATAGGAGAAAGTGACGCACAAATGCTTATAAACAAAATGGAAAACAGAAAGATTTATGTGCCGGACTTTACATTTCAATATAAGGTAGAAGACAGTGAGTTAGTGGCAATGTTTTGGGCTGATGAAGTTGCCAAATGCAACTACAAAGAGTTTGGAGACATAGTATCTTTTGATGCAACATTCAGGTGTAACAAGTAAGTGTTTTTTTTTTAATATGTTTTCCTTTTTAACACAAAATCACATGTGATTTATATGAATCACATGTGATTGATGTTAACAATCACATGTGAATCATACTGGGAATCACATGTGATTTACTTTTGCATCACAGTATATTTATTTATATGTATTCCTAGGTACAACGTGGTGTTTGTACCATTCACTGGCGTCGATAATCACAGAAGGTGTGTCACATTTGGTTTGGGAATGCTTTTACATGAAGATACTGAATCATACACTTGGCTACATAACGCATTTATGACTGCCTTCAAGAAAGAACCAACCATGGTGGTAACAGATCAAGATGGAGCAATGAAGAGAGCTATTGAAGCCGTTTTCACTCAATTAAAATAGAGACTTTGCATGTGGCATATTAACCAAAAGATTCCTGCAAAGGTAATTTTATTCTCTTTTATGTTAATTATATGAGAATCACATGTGATTCATCTATACATCATGTTAATACAAATATCGTCCTAAAAACGTTATTTATATTTTACGATCTTTGCTTAATTTTGTTAATGACAAATACAAAGTTTATCTTTAAGTAAAAGCATAAATATAAGAATAAGCCTTTTACATTTATAGTGACAAGTCTTTTAAAAAACACATTTACACATTACAAGTCTACTAGGGATAACATTACATACATTTACAAGTTTATTTCTTAAAATAGAAACTTTATTTTTTATATATTAGGATGACATCATGGCATGCATCATGAACATAATCTTAGAAAGATTTTGAGATATTTTGTTTAGATCTTTAAGCCAAAGAGTTGACATTTGAAGATATGAAAAGATTATGTAAGATTTGGAAAGATATGAAGATCTCTTAGTTGGCCTAACATGGCGGATCCAAATCCATACAAAGGCGGATCCAATTTTTGGGATCCGCCAGATCCGCCAACTGTTGGATCAGTTTGCCTATAAATAGCAAGCTGATCATTTGGGCATTTTCATCAATCATATAGCTTAAATACATACTCATTCATTTACATATCACTAACCCATATCATTCTTTCATTTCATTGATCTTTCCTTTTGTAGCAAAGAAGATCACAGCGTATAAGGATCAACATACTGTTGTTATCCTTTTAGTATAGAGTCTGTGTGATTTTGTATTAGTTCACACATCATTGTTTGTATCATTCATTCAGTAGAGTGTGGTTAGTGTTTTAGTCCTTAAAACACAAAAAGTGTCGGGAGTGGTTGTACCCTTGTAAAGAACCAACGGGAGTGGTTGTACCCTTGTGAAAGAACCAACGGGAGTGGTTGTACCCTTGTAAAGAACCCGGTGTTTAGCTTAGTACCGGATAAAGATTAAGCGACGTGTAAAGGTTTTCTCCGCTTAGAAAGGAGTTTGTTTCTTAGTGAAGAAAAACTCTCGAGTTAGAGGCTCGAGGAGTGGAGTAGGGCAAGGAAGAGAGTCCTTGTAGCCGAACCACTATAAATATCCGTGTTGTGTGGTTTGATCATTCCTTTCCTTACTTACTTATATTATTGTTTCTTTGTGTATATTTACTTTAAAATCACGTTAAGTCACAAAACGAATTAATTTTTAAAACGGTAAAACTATTCAACCCCCCTTCTAGTTTTCCACAATTGGTACCAGAGCGGTGTTACTCAAGATTTTCAAAATATATTGTATTTTAAAAACTTGAAACGATCAATGGATTTTGAAAACTTTAAAGAAGGGCAATCTATGCAAAGACCACCACTATTTGAACCAAATTGTTTCATATATTGGAAAAATCGCTTTGAGACATATGGGAAGTCAAAGGACATAGATCTGTGGTATATTATTGTAGAGGGTGATTACAAGCCTATAAGTAATGATATTTCAGGTGGTCGGGATGTAGGTACTTCTTTTATTCATCACAGTGATGAACAAAAGAGGTTGATTGCCAAAAATAATGAAGCCAAAATGATGCTTTACAATGCCTTACCTAAGAAAGAATATGAAAGAGTTTTTATGTGTAAAACGGCTAAAGATATTTGGCAATCACTAATTATCACTCATCAAGGAAACTCACAAGTCAAAGATAACAAAATTGATCTTCTTGTTCAACAATATGAACAATTTGTTATCTCTGAAGATGAGACCATTGATAGTGCGTTTGCTAGATTTAATACTATTATTACATCTCTTAAAGCACTTGATGAATCCTTTTCTAGTAAGAATTTTGTCAGGAAATTTCTAAGAGCACTCCACCCGAAGTGGAGAGCAAAGGTGACAACTATTGAAGAATCTAAGGATCTTTCAAGTATGACACTGGACGAGCTCACAGGAAACCTCAAAGTTCACGAAATGGTGATGGAAAAAGACTCAGAAATAGTTAAAGGCAAGAAGGAGAAAATGAAGTCCATTGCCTTGAAAGCTAGAGTTGAGTCAAGTGATGAAGAGTCTTGTTCTAGTAACGAAGACGAAGAATATGCCATGGCGGTAAGAGATTTCAAGAAATTCTTCAGGAGACGAGGAAAGTTCGTTAGACCACCTCGTAAAGAAAAGAAATCCTTCCGAAAAGACCGTGATGATAGGAAAGGAAAGGTAGACAGGAAGTGTTATAGGTGTGGTGATTCTAGTCACTTAATAGGAGAATGTCCAAAGCCTCCAAAGAACAAGTCTCAAAGAGCCTTTGTCAGTGGAGCTTGAAGTGATAGTGAAGGAGATGATGACGAGCCTAAGAACGACGAAGTTGCTCTCATGGCTCATGACACAGAAGAGGTACATTCTGACTCATCATACTCTTCTATAGATGATGAAACCTTAGAAATAGAATATAACAAACTGTGTGATATAACTTTAAAAATCATAAACAAAAACCAGTTCTTAAAAACCAAAACGACACTTTTAGAAAACGAAGTTTATTGGCTTAAAGAAAAGGAGATACGAATGGAAAAAGGTAAAAATGCTAAAGAAACGTGTGTGTCATGTCAGGAACTTAAATTAGAACTAGAAACACTTAAGTCAACACAGGAAGAACTTATCAAACAAAATTCTAAGTTTAGAAAGTTTGATAAAAATATAAGTTGTATAGATGAGATAACAAAGATGCAAAAATTACCTCATGATAAAACCGGACTAGGTTTTATGAAACTAGGAACCTTAAGTGAGTTTAAGAAACAAACAGTGAAAGAAAAAGAAACTGTTCCAACTGAGTCAGACACCCACGGATCCGACGGATCCAAAATTTTGGATCCGCCAGTTGTACCCAAGGGATCCGCCGGTACTGTTGATGAACAGAAGGTTCTTAAAACGAATCGTACTGAATTTGTTAAGGTCACTAGAAAATCTAGCACTAGTTCAACTATTAACAAACAAAAACCATCAGTCTCCATAGGAAAAGGTCAAGTTAGAAATGAGTATAGAGTTAAAACGGTTCAACAGGCACCCAAAACTAGTTTTCCCAAACACCCCTTTCCAAGAAGTAACTTTAACTCGCAACATCATTACCAAAATAATTGGAACCAAAACATGTCTAGAAACTTTCAAGGTCCTAATTATATGCCTTGGAACACTTGTCCACCATTTCCTTACATGAACCACGATAATGTTATGTTTAACCCAAACGGACCCATGAGATATTGGGGACCAAACGCTTGAGTTTTTCTTGAACATTAGGTGTTCTTAAAAGTTGAACTAGAACCAGATGAGTGGATTAAAGATAGTGGGTGTTCAAGACACATGACGGGAAACAAAAGCCTTTTCTCTACCTACCAAGTATACGACGGAGGTAATGTCACATTTGGTAGCAAGCTTAAAAGTAAAATCATCGGAAAAGGTACGATTTCTCATGACTCTCTATCTATCGATGATGTTGCTTGATGAGTGTGTAAATACTCATCATTTTATGCCCATTTTAGACCATAAAAATACTGAAAACAACCAAATAGACCAAATAATGTTGCAAATATTCGTGGTTTGTGTTTTTATGTGTTTCAGGTACAAAAGGATCGAAAACAGGGCAAAAACGGACAAAACCGAGCACAAGATTGGAATTTCGTGAAAAGCCAAGGCCGGGAAGGAATTTACGAGTTTGGATCACAAGAAATTGCTCAAGTGTCAAGATTCAACCCTCAAGAATATCCAAATGACAAAATAGTCCTTGGATATATTTTTCAGAATCGGCATAAATGGTCCCTCAAAGTTTGAACAAATTCCAAAACCAATCCATTAACTTAAATCAAATCCCTTTCCTATCCTAAATCTACCTTAACCCTTTATAACCCTTAACTAAACACAAGCCCACCAAATAAAACCCTTAACCCATTAAACCCCAAAGCCCAATCCCAAGAAAAACCACACCCGGCCTGTTTGTGTTTTAGTTAACACCCATAGGTCTAACTTCGGTCAATACCCTTCTACTAAAACTAATACCGCCAAAATCAAAACCATTAGCCATCTCCTTTCCTACTTCCCCAGACCAAAAGCAATATCAGACCATCTTGTACCCCTCTCCCATGCTTTCACTGATACACGCCACCCTCCCCCTCCTAGCTAGTACCCTCCTCACATGCTCTAAATACCAAATCCCACTACAACCCATTTCCCGCCAAAAATCAATAGAAGGGCTGAGATGATTTTGATCTAATCCAACGAGTGGGATTTGATGAGGAAGGGTCAGTGATGCTTTTTGGATGGATATTTAAAGAAATGAAGACACAGAGAAAAAGCTTGTCACTGTTTTAGACCAATTCGTAGTGTAGATTTTTAAATTAAAATTAGTTAAGTTCTATTGTCAGTTAATTTCAGTCATATGTAACCTTCATTTCAGTTTATGTTTAATTTCAAGAATCTTGTTCCTTTTTAGTTGTAATTCGAGTTAATTTCAATTCAGTGATTAAAAGCTATTGTTGTTTAAAGTCTTAAAAGCTCTCCTTTCCTGTGTAATAAGCTAACATAAGCTTGTGACAACTTGTGTTAGTTTATTGTGCTTATTCAGTTTCAAAATTCAAAGTAGTCAAAAGTCAACATAAGTCAACTATTTGGGTCAAAATAAGTTGAGGTAATAATCTGATGTGATAAGCTGATCTGGGTATTATTTTGGCTTAATTGGATAAGCCTGGGTAGTTGTAGCTTCTGAGATCATTTATTTTCAGCCAGAATTCACTTGTGAGTATCATATATCATTTCTAGCTTATTTTCTGCTTAATCTTAGTCAGCTTTTATTAAATGCTTATTTTTCAGTGATTTTTGCTTCTTAGTTAATTAGTAACCTAGGAAATCATAATTTAGAAGAAGTGGTAGCTTAAGTTAATCAGTTCTAGTGTAAAATGCAACTTCAGGATTAATAAGGGGTGTTTGGCTTTATTGGTCAAATGGGTAAAAACCCATATTCACTGTTCATGTGCCATAGTTCTAAGTTTAATCTTTCCTAATTCATCATATGGGAGTTGTTAGAATAAGCTGTTTACCTGTTTTTGGAGATTTGTAGGTTTGTGAGTTAGTAGTGTAGAGCTTAGAACCTTTTCTGATCAAATTAGCTTATTCTGCTATAAGCTGTTTTGAAGCCTTATTTTAGGTGTCTTCATGTTCATTTGAGTCCATAAGTCAGTAGTGTTTAGTCCCTTTTAGGCCTTAGTCCAAATTCACTAAAATCAGTCCACTTAGCATATAGCAGACTCTGCACATTTTCTTCATTTTTTGCATTTTCAGCCTTTTTCAACATCAGTTTTAAGCTAGCTTAAGTAGGTTTTAACTTCTAATTTTTGTTTTTATCAGTAGCTTGCTAGTTAATCTTTATCTGTTTTAGCTTTATTATGAAATTGTATGTTATTTCACAGCTTATTTCTTGTCTGCAAATCTGCCCCTAGTCCTGATCTCAACCTGCTCAGTTTTTGGATTCTTTGATCATCTGATCTAGGGTCCAATTGGATAAGCTATTGAGGTTAAATTTTGGGCATTTTCAGTTCTTAAGTAGTCAGTAGTGTAAGGTCTTAGACTCTGCTTTTTGTTTCCCCTGAAAAGCTCTTTCCTAGCTTATAGATCAGCTGGAAGTAGGCTGATAAGCCATTTTGATTCTGTCTCATCTTGGCATCTGCACAGCTGATTATTGGCTTATTTCCTGTGCTTATCTGGTCTTATTCAGATGTTTCAAGCTTTAATTAGTATGTTCTTCAGTTTTCTAGCTTTTGATAATTTTTGGCAATTTTTAGCTTATTTGCAAACTGCTTATTGTCCTAATCTGCTTATTAGGGTTCAATCAGTTTCTGATTTTATTTTTCCTAGATTAAGAATTTAATTTTAGATTTACTCAGAATTTTTCAGATTTTTCCAAAGTCGTTTACTATTTTTAAATCATTTTATTAGTTTAATTTAGTTTTTAATTCATAATAAATAATTAAAAAGTCAAAAAAAAATATTTCTTTTTTGTAAAATTTTCTTTTATCATTTAGGATGTTAGGAAAAATAAATTTGTACCCGTAGAGTTAATATTTCATCGTTTTGACGTTTTTAGGTTCGTTCTTAGTTCCCGTTTTCTAATAATCGCGTTTTTAAGTTTTTCTTTTGCGTTTTTAATTACGTATCCTTTAGATTATCGTTTTCTTTGTTTGTTAAATCGTTTTTAGTTCATGTTCACATATTTTAGTTTAAAAACCCAAAAATCCCTTCATTTTCCTTATTCAGACACGTGCACGATTCGAGAATACGAATTCCATTCACGCCTTCGTTGGGAAAACGACTCGGGATTACAACTTCCATTGTATTCCTTTGATGAAAAATATGTGTTGATTCCAGCGAATCATTGCTCATGTAAATAATTTAGGTTTTAACTTGCTTAGTATAAGTCAATTGTGCCGCAAAAAGTATAACGTCCTTTTCAGTGAAAATGAAAGTAAAATACTTAAAGACGGCATAACAGTAGGAAAAGGTGTTTTAAAGAATAACGTGTATGTTATGAAATTAGATAAAACACCTAAAGACAAGCTTTGTCTTACCTCCTTGGACGAAAACTCAACTCTATGGCATCGACACTTAGGTCATGCTAATATGAGGTTAATTCAATCATTATCATCTAAGGAACTCGTTAGGAACCTGCCCAAGTTGAAATATGACCAACACTTTTGTGATGCTTGCAAAATAGGAAAACAAGTTCATAATGGCCATAAGGCTAAAAACATGGTGTCTACATCTAGGTGTCTAGAATTATTACATGTGGATTTGTTTGGTCCATCCGCTATACAAAGTTACGGGGGAAACTTCTATACTTTGGTAATAGTAGATGATTACTCTAGGTATACATGGACTAAGTTTTTGAAAACTAAAAACGAAGCTTTTGATAAATTTGAAATCTTAAGTAAGAAAATTCAAAATCAAATAGGAAGTAACATAGTGTCAATAAGAACCGACCATGGTCGTGAATTTGACAATGAAATCCAATTTGGAGCTTTTTGTGATGCCAATGGCATAACTCATAATTTCTCGGCTCCTCGAACCCCTCAATCTAACGGTGTGGTAGAACGCAAAAATAGGACAATTCAATAAATGAGTAGAACCATGTTAAATGAACAAAACATACCTCAAAAGTTTTGGTGTCACGCTGTAGATACATCCACATATATTCTAAATCGAGTTCTAATTAGACCTTTCTTGAAAAAGACTCCATATGAGTTATACAGAGGCAAAAAGCCTACTTTAGGATATTTTAGAGTGTTTGGAAGCAAGTGCTTCATTTTAAACACAAAGGATTATCTCACCAAGTTCGACCCAAAGTCGTATGAAGGTGTATTTCTAGGATATTCACAAACTAGTAAAGCATATATAGTTTTGAACAAAGAAACCTCAAGAGTCGAGGAATCATTGAACTTAACATTCGATGAAAGTCCACCTCCCTCTAAGACATCACCTTTGGTAGATGATGACTTATTTGAAAGTCAAATGGTTGATAATCAGTAAATTATTGAAAGTGAGAAAGAAGATGAACCGGTAAAAAGAGAAATAGTTAATATCAAAGAAACCAAAAGTCATCCATTAGAAAACGTCATAGGAAAAATCAATGAAAGAACATTAAGGTCTAAAGCTCAAAATGAAAGTAATTTCTTTTGTTTTGTTTCAACAATTGAACCTAAAAATGTTAATGAAGCCATAAAAGATTAATCTTGGGTCATTGCGATGCAAGAAGAATTAAATCAATTTGTTAGAAATAACGTTTGGACATTAGTCCCACAACCTAAAAATCAAACCATAATAGGTACAAAATGGGTTTTTAGAAACAAAATGGATGAAAATGGAGTAGTGTCTAGAAACAAAGCTAGGCTAGTAGCACAAGGCTACAATCAACAAGAAGGTATAGATTATGATGAGACTTTTGCACCCGTAGCTAGACTTGAGTCAATTAGGATATTACTTGTATATGCATGTGCACATGACTTTAAACTATTTCAAATGGATGTCAAAAGTGCTTTTCTAAATGGTTTTATTAATGAGGAAGTATACGTTGCACAACCTCCCGGCTTTTCCGATTTTGAAAAACCTAATCATGTCTACAAACTTAAGAAAGCATTATACGGACTTAAGCAAGCACCAAAAGCTTGGTATGATCGACTTAAGACTTTCCTAGTTGACCATAAGTATACCATGGGCCTAGTAGACAACAGTCTCTTCACCAAGAAAAAGGGATCACATATTATCATAGTCCAGATATATGTGGATGACATTATATTCGGTTCAACTTGTCAAGAGTTATGCGATGAATTTTCGAAAATCATGCATGATGAGTTTGAAATGAGTATGATGGGGGAACTAAACTTTTTCTTAGGTCTCCAAATTAAACAATTAGAAGATGGGATATTCTTCAACCAATCAAAGTATATCAAGGATATGCTTAAGAAATTTGGTCTTGAAGACTCAAAACCTATGAAAACACCCATGTCCTCCGAAACCAAACTTACAAAGGATGAAGAAAGTGAATCCGTAGATAGCACTAAATATAGAGGAATGATTGGTAGTTTACTCTATCTAACGGCTAGTAGACCGGACATTATGTTTAGTGTTTGTCTATGTGCACGCTTTCAAGAAGATCCTAAAATGTCCCATCTTGAAGCCGTTAAACGGATATTTAGGTACATAAAAGGCACTACACATTTAGGACTATGGTATCCCAAAGGGACGAGAATGGAAACCATAGTGTATGCCGACTCAGACCATGCTGGTGATTATGTTGATAGGAAAAGTACAAGCGGTATTTGTACTTTTGTAGGACATTGTCTCACCTCATAGTTTGCTAAGAAACAAACAGCCCTCGCCATATCAACAACTGAAGCCGAGTACGTGTCAGCAGGAAAAGCTTGCCAACAAGCACTGTGGATGAAACAAGCTCTCGTCGACTATGGAATTATACTCAACGACATTCCCATTCTTTGTGACAACAAAGGAGCTATCGATCTTAGCAAAAATCCAGTCCAACATGCTAGAACCAAACACATAGAAATACGTCACCACTTCCTACGTGACAATGTTCAGAAGGGAAACATCTCAATTGAGAAAGTTTCCTCAGAGGACAACATTGCCGATATCCTCACAAAACCTCTCAAGAGAGAACCTTTCAACTATCTTAGACTTGGTTTAGGATTAATGGAACCTAGTAAGTAGATTAAACATTAACTCGAACCTTAGATTAACCAAATGCAGGCAATACCAAAATTGGTGTTCTGATCCTGCGGATCCAACCGACAACAAGGGCGGATCCCTTGTTTTGGATCCGCCGGATCCGTGGCCTGTTGAGCCAATTTTCTGTTTATTTAATAAACTTCCTGTACTATTCATCACACTTCCCAACACTCAAACACCTACTGGAACTCGACCCATAATTCACCACACTCACAATTTAGGCCATCTTTCTCAACCAAATTGAGCTCTAAACATCACTGTAAGTATCCTTATCATGTATACATTCCTGATCTGCGTCTAGGATTTCTATTTCATGCACAAAACCAAAACTTGGGGTTTATGCATAATTCTTGAAAAATCATGAAGCATATTTACTAAATTGCATAACAAATCATGTTTTTCATAGTTAGGAATTGCATCTTGTAGTACATTATCATTATTCATCAAAAACCCCATGAGAAATTTTTGCTAAAATCTTCTCACGACTAGGAAAAACGGTTTTTGAACATTGTTCATACAAATACAAAAACGATATGTTTTAAACATCACTTGCATAATGTCTCTTGAATGCTAAAGGGAATACATAACTAATATGTATTTTCGGGTACATTCAAATGAAGCTACATTGAAGTAGGAGCATTTGGGTTATCTCTCGTTTTATCATAAAACTTGCATAAAATTTTCATGCATCAAAAGGAGTCGAGATAACCGTACCTCCACATTGTCCCCATGTAGGCACACACTAGACATTTATACGTATTTTCGATAATTTCAACTAAACTATATATTTTTCTTGTCTAGGATAACTATGCCTCCCGCAACTAATTATGATCACAAAAACACCATCAAATACCTTCCCAAACACCACAAAACCAAAGGTCTCACCGAAGCTCAAGTAAATATTTTTAAAGCACTAGAAAAACGATATGTCCATGAGGGTAGGGTTGTAGACCCCTCATTCTATGAAGGTACCATTCTCCACGAGCAATTAGCCGCGATTCATTTCGATAGTCTTCTAGACATTGATGAGCCCATCATCCCTAGGTTCATTCTCGAGTTCTATGCTACTGTAGGACTTAGTTCTAATGATTATGGATACATGAATATCTATTTCAGAGTCAACGGGTTTCAATTCAATATTCCTTTAGATCAATTTGGAGATGTCTTAGGAGTTCCAAATCAAGGAACTTGTTTCTATTCTGACAAGTGGTCGTTAACCATTCTAGAGTCTAACCTTGATCGCACGGTACCATATGCCACACCATTGATTGCAAAAGAAACCATTCGTGAGCATCTCTTTTTACCTAGGAATAACCAAACTAGGATGTATCGAGGTCGTCAAGTAGATAGAGACCCATTTGCCATGGAACTTAATGAACTTAAGCCTCAATTTAAGAAGCTTGAGGAAGTTTTAAGGGCAAATGTCATAAGCACAATAGGAAATAGAGACCACATCAATGCTAGCCTTTGCTACATGATGTATTGTGTGTCAAACCATCAACCGTTCAACCTTGCATACTATATCGCCAAGCGAATGGCCGATATTCCGGTTCAAGGTACCACTGCAATGCCCTACGGGATGCTTTTGACCCGTCTCTACAAAGCTTTTGCACCCATTCCTAGAAATGATTTAGGATTTGTTCCCGACTACACCGAGATTCTACACACCTTTGTTCCTTTAAGTGATTATAGGGTAGCGGTTGCAAAAGGCAAACGTCCTCATCCTCCTACATCATCATCATCATCATCAATGAGCGAAGATGATGGTTTGCCCAACTCTAGGATCTCTCCACCGGAGTACTTAAGTCAACTTCCACCAATCCCAAATGAATCGGCGGAATTTCAGCAAACCAAAGGAATGGTGAAGAACTTGGGGCGTTGGATCATGAAACTTCACAAGGGTTACAAGAAATTGAGCAAGAAGTTAAGTTGAAAGGAGTGTTTGGTTTTAGACTTTATTAGACAATGATGTGTTGAACATATATGTTTCTTATGACATTATGTTAGTACTTGACATGTGTGTAAACTAACTTATCATTGCAGGCCGATAACACATGGTGTTATCAATTTTTCGAGATTAAGCCCCCGTTTGGCTTAACTCCGTTTATGGTAAGATATTATGATCGGATTGATTTATGTGTATACGTGTGTTAGAATCTATATATTTAGCATATTTGTATCACATATTAGCTATTACATATGTTTTAGGAGATTTTTTGGGTTTTGACCGGGAAACGCGAAATTTGACATTCATTCTGTTAAGAAACTGACTTTCCATATGGCGGATTTGGCGGATCCCAAAATTTGGATCCGCCTAGTGTATCCCTTGGCTCCACCATTCCTGAACCGGCGGATTCCACGGATCCCAAAACTTGGATCCGTCTTTATTATCGTTTGGATCCGCAGGTACCAACAGTAATATTTTCAAAAATTCCCGACTAATCCCGATACTTAGATTTTGGATTCTAGTTTTTAGAATACTCTTTATTGATCATTAGACTCCTTAGAATGTTTAGGAAACTCTTAGAATCTTAAGAAATCAATTTCCCACCAAAATTTGAATTTTCAAATTTTCCATGTGAGTTACCTTTCTAATACAAGCAAGGAACCCTTTTCTGGGATCCGTCAAATCCGTGGGAACATCATATCAACAGATTTTCCACTCACTCTTTGCATTAACTGCAAATCTCCCACATTTCACTCAACTCCATTTGTATGGTTTGACCTTAGGATGTGACTAGCACAAATTTTTGTTCCAAATCATTAGGAACCAACATTCTCCATTGGATTTACATCAAATCCAAACACAACTTTCAAAAATCTCACTGTCTATAAATTAGGATGATCAGGATGATCAAAACTCACTCACTCACCATCTTCTCTACATATCTCCTGTACCTTTTTAGCTACATTTCTTAACCATGACAAAATCAAGTAACTCATCCACTAGCAGACCCCCAAAAAGAACTGCTCGTATTAGTGTTAAGCCTTGTTGCTTCATAAACTTAGCTAACTCATCAGAGGAGGAATCATCCCCTCTTAATATCTCATCTCCCATAGCAAATGAAAATTTCCTCACACTCTCCACTCCCACACCATCAAATGTAGCAATCCATACTCCACCACCAACAATTACTCCAATTGCTACCACACCACCACCCGCTCCATCACAACCTGTTAGATCACCATCACTCCCAAACTCACCCAAACTCCAACCAATGGAGTTATTTAGGACTCCACCTACATCACCACATCCATATCTTGATGACTTGGAAGACCTTCCACCAAGGTCAACAAATCCTCCACCCATGACCTTTGAAGGTCAAGAACCCATGCTTTTTCATCCGCTTTATCAAGATATCCACGGTCCTTTATACCGTGATGCACCACCACCTCAACCTCAAACACAACCTCTCTCACCCACATCCACACTAATTGCCATTGATGAGGCAATGTGGATAAATGAGCCACAAACCCAAGAAAAGATCAATGAGGAACTCACCCGCCTCCATGCTCTCTCTAATATGGTGGGTTCCCGCCTTGATGAAGCGATGGATCTCCAAACCATCTTGATGAACTCCATCCCCACTCCACCATCATCCAACCAACAACAACAACCAATCACCACCACCACCACTACCAAATAACCCACCACCACCACCACAAAACAATGAGCCTACCCTTCCTCCCGCTTTTTCAAGTCATGATTGCTCGCATTGCGAGAGGACCGCTCATTTGGCCGAAAGGACCAACATTTTGGTCCATGAGCTCCAAAATGAAATGAGGTTCATCTTGAACCACATTCTCGAGTGTCTCAATTCAATCTCTCATCCTCCTCAATAGGAGCTTCTCAAGTTTCCTCTTATAGGAACTTTTAGGATGTTGTTCTAGAATTTTTCTTTTTAGGATTTATTTTATTTGTTTAAATGTAACATCATTTTTTCCAAGTAATGAATGTTATGTTTTTATGCTTGTGGGTGATCAACATTAAGCATATTATCTCATTTTAGATTACTAACATCATAGTATAGTTGTTTCTAACTTCACATAATGCTTTGATCAAATGTACATTAGGTACTAAATTTTGATCAGACACTTTATTTTGACTTTTTAAAGTCAAATGGGTTGACCTTTCTTGTTTGGTTGACCATTGCATATGCATTTTGCTTCTTGATTGAAGTTGTTCATTACTAACTTTTCTTTTATAGCATCTCATACTCTTGAAATGTATACGTTGGTACTCTAGCAATGAGGAGTATACATCAAGGGGAGCATATCATATTCTAACCATTTGTTTTGTAGGATCATACATCATATCCTTGGTACTCCATTTAGGGGGAGTATAAATCAAGGGGGAGCTTTAAATTTCTCAAAATCACATTCCGCTACGCATATCCTCTTTTTGTTTCGACAAAAAGGGGGAGAAAGGATTAAGTTCTCATCACTGTGAAACATCACAGTACATACTTTTTGCTTAAAATAGATTTAAAACTTGCATAAACTAACTTAATCTATATTTTTAAAAGACTCGTCCTTTATTTAAGTTCTTTACTTAAAAATATACTTTATGTTTTGTCATCAACAAAAAGGGGGAGATTGTTAATACAAATATCGTCCTAAAAACGTTATTTATATTTTACGATCTTTGCTTAATTTTGTTAATGACAAATACAAAGTTTATCTTTAAGAAAAAGCATAAATATAAGAATAAGCCTTTTACATTTATAGTGATAAGTCTTTTAAAAAACACATTTACACATTACAAGTCTACTAGGGATAACATTACATACATTTACAAGTTTATTTCTTAAAATAGAAACTTTATTTTTATATATTAGGATGACATCATGGCATGCATCATGAACATAATCTTAGAAAGATTTTGAGATATTTTGTTTAGATCTTCAAGCCAAAGAGTTGACATTTGAAGATATGGAAAGATTATGCAAGATTTGGAAAGATATGAAGATCTCTTAGCTGGCCTGACATGGCGGATCCAAATCCATACAAAGGCGGATCCAATTTTTGGGATCCGCCAACTGTTGGATCAGTTTGCCTATAAATAGCAAGCTGATCATTTGGCCATTTTCATCACTCATATAGCTTAAATACATACTCATTCATTTACATATCACTAACCCATATCATTCTTTCATTTCATTGATCTTTCCTTTTGTAGCAAAGAAGATCACATCATATAAGGATCAACCTACTGTTGTTATCCTTTTAGTATAGAGTCTGTGTGATTTTGTATTAGTTCACACATCATTGTTTGTATCATTTATTCAGTAGAGTTTGGTTAGTGTTTTAGTCCTTAAAACACAAAGAGTGTCGGGAGTGGTTGTACCCTTGTAAAGAACCAACGGGAGTGGTTGTACCCTTGTGAAAGAACCAACGGGAGTGGTTGTACCCTTGTAAAGAACCCGGTGTTTAGCTTAGTACCGGATAAATATTAAGCGACGTGTAAAGGTTTTCTCCGTCTAGAAGGGAGCTTGTTTCTTAGTGAAGAAAAACTCTCGAGTTAGAGGCTCGAGGAGTGGAGTAGGGCAAGGAAGAGAGTCCTTGTAGCCGAACCACTATAAATATCCGTGTTGTGTTGTTTGATCATTCCTTTCCTTACTTACTTATATTATTGTTTCTTTGTGTATATTTACTTTGAAATCACGTTAAGTCACAATGCGAATTAATTTTTAAAACGGTAAAACTATTCAACCCCCCTTCTAGTTTTCCACACATCACTTGTGATTCATATGTATATATCATGTGATTTATACTAAAAATAAGCCAATAAAACTCTATTTATCATAAAACATATTTGTAAAGCAATATACAATGATACTGATTTCAAGAAGCGTTTTAAGAAGATCATTTGGAATATGTTCATTACACCCTTGGAATTTGAAGAGAAATGGGCCAAGTTGATTGAAGATTTTGGTTTGCAAAAACACAAATGGATGACAAATATGTTTAAACTTAGAGAAATGTGGATTCCAGCTTATTTTATAGACTCTCCATTATTTGGATTGATGAGAACCACATCAAGGTCTGAGAGTGAAAACTCATTCTTCAAAAGTTTCACAAGCCCAGGATCAACACTAGTTAGTTTCATGATGTCCTATGAATCAGCAATGGAAAGGCAACGTTATAGGCAAGAACAATTAGACTTTAAAACACTAGACGCGGCACCAAAGTGTGAAACAAGGTTAAAAATTGAACGTCATGCAGCAAGAGTTTATACTAGGACAATATTTCTGCTTGTTCAAAAGGAAATAAATGAAGCATGCTGGACTTGTACAATACAGGATTTAAAAATAGAAGAAGGTTGTGAGATTGTCATAGCTAGAGATAAAAATGGGGCGCCTTATAGAACTCTTAACAAAGAAATTGCAGATGAAAGAGAACAAGTAGCACAAACAGTTGTAGAATATAAGGTATGTTATTTTGAGGTTTTAAAATATCTGTTAGTTTCTTGTATGAATCACATGTGATTTTGATTGAAATCACATGTGATTTCAATTAAAATCACATGTGATTTCTCTCAAAATCACATGTGATACCATTTCCAGAATATAATTCTTTTATTATTTTGTTTTGAAAAGGTACTACATACTATAGAAGATGGGTCGGTGGTATGTTCTTGTAGACATTTTGCTCGATACGGTTTTCTATGCCGACACGTATTCTGTGTCTTCAAGAATCGTGATATTGACATCATTCCAAAACAATATATTTTGAGAAGGTGGACAAGGGATATAATTCCACCTGACTTGAGAAGAAAAAGAAACAGATATGGGGAAAAAATGTAGAAGTTGAAAGACTTACAAACGAAGCAACTTGTCTGGTGGATGATTGTTTATTAAGGTTGAGCAATAATGTATGGAAGATGGGTGATTTTGTAGAAAAGTTAAAGACATTGAAGACAGAAATGGAGACTGAGGTGCCATCCTCCTTCGGGAAAAATGGGAGATGTGATTGGTGAACATTTTGCTATTTCTAAACCTGAGAACCAAACAGTTAACAATCCAACAAAAGCAAGAAACAAAGGGAATATTACAGAAGCAGAATGCAATGAAATGCGAAAGAGTGAAAGAGAAAAAGCACTCAAAGTTAAAAAGAAACAAATGAAACCTTGTGGACATTGTGGGGAGAAGACCAACTTGCATACGAAGACAACTTGTCCATTGAACCCAAAGGCAAGGCAAAAGGCGAAACCAGTTGATGCTTGAGCAGTTTTACTTTAGAAAAAATATATTGAATTTATTTAGAATTTTTACTAAGATTTTGTTAGTTCTTTGAATAAATGGAAGTCTTCTTTACTTATGGAATATTTGCATAAAGATTGCTTGAAATACTTTGAATTATTGCTTGAAATACATATAATTATTGTTTACTTTTTATATTCAGAAAAAGATTGCTTGAATCACATGTAATTAGTAAACAAATCACATGTGATTCAAATCACATGTGATTTGTAAACTAATCACATGTGATTTGTTCGCTAAACATTTTGCTATTTCACCTAAGTAAGTAAATATATGTACAAAAATCATAAAAATAACATGTAGAAACATAGACAGATTTTTTAAGAAACTAAAAGAAGCAGTACTTGTTAAAATCAGTTATAACAAAGCCAGGATTTAATTACCAGGATTGACTTCCAAAACACAAAAAACATAAACCATGCTTGTTAAAACAACTATTCTAACCCTCTAACCCTGGAAATTGTTTGACTTCACATACTTAACATAAAAAGCATACCATACTTAAACTACTAGTTAAAACTACTGTTCTACCATAGAAATGTTTTAAACGCCTTCACAAAGGCACAAAAGACAGATTCTACTATTCTTCTTCTTTTGGAGGGTTAATGCGTTCACGTTCTTCCCTGTTCCTAACTGCTTCAACAATTATATTAATCTTTGTTGCAGAATCAAGTTTCTCAAACTCCTTTGCCTCCTTAAGCATCTTTTCCCGATGCACGTTAAGCTCATGTAACAATATCTTTGTAGCAAACTTGAACCTCAGCCTCCTCAACATGTCAAACTGCAACTGTGATTCAGCAACAAGGCCACAATCCCACTTTGCAGGAGCTTCACCCATAAAGCTTTCCATGTGCAGCATGGCAAAAATACCACAATCCCGGAAATTTGACTTTGTCCTCCATTTCAGCTTTGGGATCTTTGGCTTCAATTTAGTGATGCTAGCATGCCTTTTGTGGCCATAAAACTCTAGATGATGGGCAAAAATCTTTTTCTACAAAAAAAAAACATATATAAATGAACATGAGATCCGGGTAAAATCACATGTGGTTTCTCTCAAAATCACATGTGATTTTACTTATTTTTATGGACTATATTGAACAGGAACTCTTGTTTATTTATGCAAATAACAAATAAAAAATGATATAAAAAATAAACTCATACTTACAAGAACATCACATGCATCTTTATACTTTTCATCATAAGATGCCCCACTGCCCATGTTATCGAGGATTGTCATCGTTGTTGTTTTACCAAAGTTGAAGACGACAACATAAAAATGGCCAGCATTGCAAATAGGAAAAAATGCCTGATTTAACAAAAAGTAAAATTAATAAAAATGGATAAATAATGAATTTACAAAGTACAATTCTAGCATAAAAATAATGAAATTACCAAATCGACATTTTTAAGAGTAATGCCAGGAAAATCATATTTAAAATGAGCCGTAACTTGTGCATGAAAACTATCCTATTGCTGCTCGAAATCCAAACTTCCATCGATCATAGACTTTGTCTATATAAAATAACAAACATAAATGTAAAAATCAAAAATATATAATTATATAATAAAAGTAATAAAATTAACAAACACTTACAATACAACCAGTCGGGAAGAAAGGCCTCGATGGAGATCCAGCTTCTTTGAAACTCTCTTCATGGTTAAGAATAGCACCCCAACAGTCAACCACATTGGCATCAAGCCACAAACCGGGTGTTAAAGTTTCCATATTTAAACGAAGTGCTGAAACTTTGTTCATAGAATTTGTTTCAAAAACAGTTTCACTGTATGAACACAAAAACACAAGTGATTAGCTAAAAGAAAGAAAGAAGTTCAAAGAGAATCACATGTGATTTGTATTGAAATCACATGTGATTTCTCTGAAAAATCACATGTGATTTCTCTGAAAAATCACATGTGATACCATTTCCAGAATATAATTCTTAAAAAACTTTGAATAAAATAATAGACGCATAAACTTACATCTTGTCACCCTGCATAGAAAACAAGCTGTTTCCAACCATAAATTCCTGCTTCGTAATGAAGGGTACAACTTTGGTCTTCTTATTCATGTATGGGGAGCAGAGGAACGAAGACGGTTTCACAGCATGAGTAGCCACTCTTTCAGGAGTAGCCGGACCTTGATTCGTGACGGCCATTCCCAGACGCCTCTCTTCATCAATCGCTTCACCCTGACAACATAATTTAATTAAAAATCAAAGAAAATTAAAAGACAAGTTCCGGCTACTGAGTATAAGTCGCCGAATCCTATTACAAGTGTTGATGTGGCTACTCATGCTGAAAGAAAATTAAAAGACAAGTTCCGGCTACTGAGTATTAATCAACAATACAATCAATCACCTCATTCACCAAATCTGCATTCTTTTCTAGCCACTGAGTATAAGTCTCGGCCGTATTGGTGATCTCAAACTCTAAATCTTCAACACCCACCACATTTTTAGCCGGCTTCTCACTGTCAGCAGGAATATCCGTTTCCTTTTGAACATCAGCTCCCTTCTCACCCTGAGAATTGGCTTCCTTCTCACCCTGAGATGGATCTTTTTCAAAATCATCTAAACTAATTTTTCTAAAACCACCGACATCTTTATCACTTCCACCATTGTCATCTTCGTCATCACTTCCACCATCATTATCAGGACCTGAAGCATCATTATCCTCACCTTCCTTGTTGCCCAAAGAAACAGGTTTCTTGAAAAGTTCAGAATATCTCTCATATAACTCAACGAACTTTTCATCATCAGCATAATTTAAATATGCTTTTACCAGATCAGCTTCAAGAGCACGTCTTTCAGAACATATGAAGGAAAGCTTATCTTCAACTTTGTTAAACAAAACTTGTATTTAATAATGATGTCAATGAAAGTAAGTAAATTGGTTGGTTGAGAATAAAACAAGAAACAAGACGAATAAGAAAGCATAAACAAAAGCCAAAACTAAAAATATAATCATTAATTAACATAACACTAAAAGATCACTTAAGTAATATTGAAGTTAATCACATGTGATTCTACACTAAATCACATTAAATGAACAATTATAATGTATTAAACATACCTCTTTGTTAGAAGATTCAGACAAACCAACATCAAGAACCATTTTTAATCTGAATTGAATCTATAAACTTACCATGAGGACGGCTAATGGACCAGTGTAATGGCACTCTCCTTTTGGGTTGTTACTATATTGAAGGCAGTAGTGTATGTAACCGCACCAATCAATCTCAGATATTGGAAGATGTTCTGTTGTGTCGGATATTGGAATGAAGCCTGCTTCCGTGAAGGTGTCTGGTGTTATGGATAAGGCCAAGGTTCAGGCGGAGGCGCCGGTTATTAAGAAGTCGGTCAAGGTTGTTGGGAAGGGGAATGTTCAGGCAGAGGCGCCGGTTGTTAAAAATTCTGTCAAGGTTGTTGAGAAGGCGAATGTTGCGGCGGAGGTGCCGGTTGTTAAAAAGTCTATTAAGGTTGTTGAGAAAGCGAAGGTTCAGGCTAAGGCGCCGGTTGTTGAAAAGTCTGTCAAGGTTGTTGAGAAGGATAAGGCGCCGAATCCTATTACAAGTGTTGATGTGCCGAAGGCTGCAAATGTCTCTAAGACAAGTTCTGATGTTCTGAAACGTAATAGGAAATTTGTTGAGAAGTCTGCAGATGTCTCGAAATCTATGGTAAAGGCTTCTGATGTCTCGAAGCCAAAGCAGATGCCAAAGGCGAAGGTAGGTTTTGATTTGTCTCGAAAAAGGAAGTTGTCTGATGAGGTTTGTTCGCATTCTTCTGATGAAGGTGGTATTGTGGTTAAGAAGCTTAAGAGAAAGAAGGTTTCTGATGAAGGTAATCGCAAGTCAGGTTCATCTAGGCTTAAGAAACTTTTAATGAGTGATGATGACGATATGGAGTCTTTGAAGCGTATGTTTAAGAAATTGAAGGGTTATATGAGGGATGTTTCTGATTCTCAAGATGAAGCTATTGTGCGAAAGTCGAAAAGGGTAGTTAAGAAACCAAAGGGTAAGATTAAGAGAGAGGGTAGTGATGAATATGAAGCTAATGTTAAGAATCCTAAAAGATTAGGAAAGAAAAAAATGTTGTTGTCACGGGATGATATAGAACAGTTAAAGTATCTTGAAGAATTTCCAACTCTTAGGGTAAGGAATGCTCCTTTTTCTCTGTTTGCTTCTATCCGTGAGTCAAAAGTCGATATGGGACGGTTTCTGCCTGAAATAGGTTTTCAGTCGTTTCGTAAAATTTACATTGATCAACTTCCTTCCAAGTTGGGTAGGTTTGTGGCTGCAAAATTTATGACAGCAACTAATAAGTTGAATTTGTTTAATGGTCTGTCGATACTTGTCACTCCAAAGAAAATTCATGATATGTTAGGGATTCCGGTGGGTGGTACTTCGTTGTTTTCATTTCAGGAAAGACCTGTTAACCATCCTTCTCTCAAATCTTGATCAGTTTTATCCCAAGTCCTTGAAAGAAATTCGAGCACCGGATATTGGTAGAAAGTTTGTTTTTTAACATCTTCAGACTTCTCAGCAAACTTCGTATTACGTATCAGAACATCAGAACTTGTCTTAGAGACATTTGCAGCCTTCGGCACATCAACACTTGTAATAGGATTCGGCGCCTTATCCTTCTCAACAACCTTGACAGACTTTTCAACAACCAGCGCCTTTGCTTGAATCTTCGCCTTCTCAACAACCTTGACAGACTTTTTAACACCGGCGCCTCCGCCTGAACATTCCCCTTCTCAACAACCTTGATCGACTTCTTAACAACCGGCGCCTCCGCTTGAACCTTGGCCGTATCCATAACACCAGACACCTTCACGGAAATAGGCTTCATTCCATTACCAGACACAACATCGCAAGATTTAGGATCAAACTAAGACACCGAAATCCCTAACATATCATGAATTTGCAGTAACAAACTTTCTATCAATATCTGGTGCTCGGATTTCTTTCAAGGACTTGGGATAAAACTGATCAACCCAAGATTTGACAAAAGGATGATTAACAGGTCTTTCCTCAAATGAAAACAACGAAGTACCACCAACCGGAATCCCTAACATATCACGAATTTTCTGTGGAGTGACAAGTATCGACAGACCATTAAACAAATTCAACTTATTAGTTGCTGTCATAAAATTTGCAGCCACAAACCTACCCAACTTGGAAGGAAGTTGATCAATGTAAATTTTACGAAACGACTGAAAACCTATTTGAGGCAGAAACCGTCCCATATCGACTTTTGACTCACGGATAGAAGCAAACAGAGAAAAAGGAGCATTCCTTACCCTAAGAGTTGGAAATTCTTCAAGATACTTTAACTGTTCTATATCATCCCGTGACAACAACATTTTTTTCTTTCCTAATCTTTTAGGATTCTTAACATTAGCTTCATCTTCAGCACTACCCTCTCTCTTAATCTTACCCTTTGGTTTCTTAACTACCCTTTTCGACTTTCGCACAATAGCTTCATCTTGAGAATCAGAAACATCCCTCATATAACCCTTCAATTTCTTAAACATACGCTTCAAAGACTTCATATCGTCATCATCACTCATTAAAAGTTTCTTAAGCCTAGATGAACCTGACTTGCGATTACCTTCATCAGAAACCTTCTTTCTCTTAAGCTTCTTAACCACAATACCACCTTCATCAGAAGAATGCGAACAAACCTCATCAGACAACTTCCTTTTTCGAGACAAATCAAAACCTACCTTCGCCTTTGGCTTCTGCTTTGGCTTCGAGACATCAGAAGCCTTCACCTTAGATTTTGAGAAATCTGAAGACTTCTCAGAAAACTTCGTATTACATTTCAGAACATCAGAACTTGTCTTAGAGACATTTGCAGCCTTCGGCACATCAACACTTGTAATAGGATTCGGCGCCTTATCCTTCTCAACAACCTTGACAGACTTTTCAACAACCGGCGCCTTAGCCTGAACCTTCGCCTTCTCAACAAGACTTTTTAACAACCGTCACCTCCGCCTGAACATTCGCCTTCTCAACAACCTTGACAGACTTTTTAACAACCGGCGCCTCCGCCTGAACATTCCCCTTCTCAACAACCTTGACCGACTTCTTAACAACCGGCGCCTCCGCCTGAACCTTGGCCTTATCCATAACACCAGACACCTTCACGGAACCAGGCTTCATTCCAATACCAGACACAACATCGCCAGATTTAGGATCAAACTGAGACACCGGCCGTGGGTTCAACACTATATCGCCAGATATCATATCCCTTGTAACCCATTTACTCCTAGGAGAAACTTTACCTATACGAGCACCTAACATAAAAAAACATAAAAAAAATCATTAGTGATTCATCCTCAGTTAATTAAGCAACAAAAACATGAGGGGATTGAAAAAAGCAACTTAGTTATCCTAACTGTCAATCAAAATAAGCAACGTGCGTAATATATTTGGAATAAGGTAATAAAATGCTCAAAAACTAATCAGTGACGTATGAAAAACAACTTAGTTATCCTAACTGTCAATCAAAAACTGATCACTGAATGAAGCTAATAACTATCAATCGTAGCTGCATATTTATGCATACACCTTTAACAGTCATAACGTTGAATGAAGCTAGATACGTAAAAAATTTAACATCAGACGTGTTGCCCAAGAACAACACACTAGAAATGAAGTGTTCAAAGCATACATTCGTCTATTATAGACTGACAGTACTTCTATCAACTCTATTGTACACCCATGAAATACAAACAGTATACACCAGTACTTCTATCAACTCTATTATAAACTGACACAATGTGGAGCCACATATAACTTAAATGGAAATATGAAACAAATATTACATCCCACTCTAAATAGTACAAATACATAAATTTTGCAAAATGTTTAGTGATATTATTTCAATATAGAAGGTGCACATACATTTATTGTAAATTTTCCAAACATACAAAAGCCAAAAAGAACTTCAGGTGGCTTTGACTAAAGGTGGAAGAAACTATAGCTCACATTTGATTCAGAATAGATTGAGTAGCTAACAGAAACATTCAAGGAATAGTGGAATAATAGCAAACGTGTGGCGGCGTGGGAAACACGCAATTTCAACATGACTTTCTATACAAATTTACAAAAATTTACAACTGTTAAAGCATTAAAGGTATATATGAATCACATGTGATTTTTAAGAAATCACATGTGATTTATGCATGAATCACATGTAAGCTGTTGCTCCTCCCGGAAATATCGACCTCTTGTATTTAACTTCTTCTTTGCTCCTCTCTCTTATTATTAGTTGTATTCAGTAGTTACTAATTTTTAATTGCTTTGGTTTCTTCTAGATCAGCTGAAGCCCATAAGATCTCCATTGAAAAGAGCAGGTATCTTGGAGGTACTTGTTTTTTTCCCAATAACCTATTCTTACTTGCTGCTCACCAATTTACAAATTGGACTAGTAACAGATTAATTAAATTCCTACTTGCTAAGTCAATACGCAATTCCTAGCTGTTGGTTGCTCACATACAAACCATCTATCTGTGTAGGGTATAAAAGTTTTTCACTAGATACAAGGCCGGTACCCATCACAACCTGTAACTGTCGGAAACAACCATCTTATACACATTGTCGCACATGTCTTTAGAACACCCTGAACTAGTCATATGTGGAACATAAAAACAATATATATTACTTATGCTAACATACTTGGTTTTAGGTAATAATGGGAAAAGCCAACACACCGTCTTCATTTTTTTACTTGAATCAGGTATAACATTATGACTGGTTTGCAGGTGATGTTGAGCACACACATTTGGTTAAAGGCCTGGACTATGCTTTGCTCAACAAATTCAGAAGTGAAATTGTCAAGAAACCAGAAGCCGAAGATTCTAATACTATTGGCACGCCTAGGTAAGCATGTTTGCACTTTGGCAACATGCATAAATTTACAAAAATTTACAACGGTGTTCATTCATAGCGTTGAATGAAGCTAGATACAACGGTGTTCATGAAAAGGTTAACAAATTTACAAAAATTCAATCAATAGATAAATTACTCAACAACATAACAAAAACTAATTAGTCCTTGTGTGTATCAGTAACGTAAATTAAACATGTAAAATTTTTGTAAATTCAAAATCAAACAGAAAGAATAACTATCAATTAAACCTAATAAATAACAGACACACTCGTATAACATATTCAAATAGGAGTGACTGAAATTAAGCTCCCATGATCGTAACATCTCTTAATACAGTTCAAAATTTATTTCTATGAATTCATCCAATAGGGAGTTCTTTGTGTTAAAATGAGTAACAAAAAACCTGTGTTAAAAACTAATCAGATAATGATACGGATTATATAATAATCAATCTATGCCATATAACTCTGCATCACAGTTGAGCATCCAACGCATAGCTATGACGAGTATTAATTGAGTAACAATTAAATAACGATTATAACCTTACATCTACGCACACTTCATTGAAGCTCAAAATGAACTGAAGCAATAGATTCAAAATTAGACGGTAAGTAAACCGACCAAATAACGACTCGTAACGGTTGAATAAACATTAAAAAAAATAATAATAAATATATAAATAAATAAATAAATAAATAAAATAAAATAAAATAAAAAACTTGAAAAAGCACCAAAATAAGCAAATGTATACCAGAAGCAACGTTTCTAGGTTCATTTTGATCGGAATCCGGCAACAATGACGATTGGGGCAACGGCTGACCTCTAGATAGTGTTACTTCTTGCGTTATATCCATTGATTGAAGTTAATAACATCAATTTATGAAATTGGGGATTAGGGTTTGAAGTTATGAAATTGGGGAAATGAGGGGGATTGCAGTTGAAGTTATGAGAGAGAGAAAGAGTACGCAGTTGAAGGGGAGGGGGTATGGTGGAAGAATAAATTAGTGCATGTGTTATATAAAAATAAAAATAGATATTTAATATGGACCGTAGGATGAGAGAATGATCAATGGCTCATACTTAGCCCCTTGATCTTTAGATAATATGTGTTCTGCATTGATCTTTTCTCGTTGTGATAATTGGTTCAAAGTGGTATTGTGGATTGGAAAAACTATGGATAACAAGTTTTTGTCTTTTGCAGGTAGACTTCAATTTGTTATGCCCATGCTATCTTCTATGCATATTTACTGGGCGTGAGTTTTCATTCTCCCAACTCGCATCATTCTTGATCTTGAACAATTAATGCGGGGCTTTTCATGATGTCAAGGCGAGATGAAGAAGGGTAAGACGAAAGTGGCTTGGGAAACGATTTGTAAACCCAAGTTGGAAGGTGGCCTAATCAAGACTCAAGAGTGGATATGTCAATAGTTAATTGCTATTCACACTCGGTCTAATCGAACATCATTAATCCATCATATCACAATTTTTTTTTGGTAAAGGTTTACCCGGTAAAATATATTAATCACCAAAAAAAGTTAAGTACAAATGAAATGTGACTGAAGTTGTACATTAAACTCAAGCAAAAAATTGTTAAACGCCTATGAAAGGGTGTTTATGACATGTTATAAACACTTGCAACTTTAGCAACATGCTAAATAATCAATAAACCGAAAACTAGAGACCAACACGACATCACGACACACCATTCAGGGAAATCCATGCATCAATACAAATGCCTCTAAGCCAATCCTTCAGCAACATATAGGGAGCATAAAATATAGCAGTTCCAAATGAGACTGCCTCCTTAAAAAACTTTCCCAAGTAAAACCCAATGGAAAAAGACTTGGTAAAAAAAAAGAGTACAAATAGCGATCCCAAAACGAGTCCATAACCATGAAAAGAAACATATGAAACATATATGAAACAAAAGAAACATAATACGAGTAATATTAAAGTCATTGATGAGAAATTTGATATGTGATTAGGCATGTGTCACGAGTGCAAATAGCAGCATCAGCTTTGCTGCATCAATGAGACACCGCTGATAATTAAATAACCACTTCTTAAATCTTCTCACAAGTCACAACCCATTCGTGACTTTTTGACTTTTTGAGCAATTGAGCTTTATGTCTAGAACTATTGTTATCACACTTGATACCTTAGCTTTAAGAGACCGGTCACCACTTTTCAAGTGAGCGTTACCAAGACGTTCAAGCATGTCCATACTTGTAATTGGTAAATGAAAACGCCCACCCCAATCTCGCAATTGTCACCACCCCAAAACGTTTTCTCAAACACATGAAGTCACGATATATGCAAATGGCATCCATAATTTGCTAGTTTATGGCCATATTTTAATGTGTATGACCGGATTCGAACTCGAGACTATGGGATTGCACACTTTACGTATGAGATTCGATGTTTAAATAATTAATATAAAATGTTATGTTAAATTATTATTTCACAATAAACGACTAAAGAGCTTTAAGTACTTAACGGAATTGAATAACGGTCGGTAAATGTCAACGGGATATGAAGAAAAGGAAACAAGTCAAGAGAAGGTTCTAGAAACCCTCTCTTGGGCTTGCTTTTGGCCGAATTTGGGATCCCACATGGGAATTCATAGTAAACTTGATATCTACTATAATAGTATAAATACATCCCCATGGTACACTTGATTTCAATAGAAGGTCAAACTTCTTCTTTTCTCCTCTCTTGTTCCTAGGTCAACGAGTGAAACCCCACAAAAAGGGATTTGCGAGTAACCTTGAGCATAACAAAGTGTTTGGTTAATCTATTGTGATCAAGAATTAGCATTCGCATCGAATCGCTAATAGTACATGTGTACAAGAACGTGGTACAAACACATTATTGTTTGTGTCTTGGAGGTGTTCGACTTTTGTGTTAGTCAACTTTTACAAAACCCTTTATTAAGGTTTTACTTGTTCTTATCTATTGATTCCTTGTTTTGCTTGGAATCACAAAAGGTACGTATATTCCTTTATGTTTGGTTAATTTAATTACAAGTATTTGATCCTTGCTTCGGCTATATGCTTTGATGATGTTTTATGTTTTATACACAATTCCAACATAATTTAATTAAATTTTAGGTCTCGAAGTGTTTTGATACATGAATTCCAACATAATTTTCTACCGGATAACTACTAGCTGACTATAGTTGAGGTGGAAAATACCTTATATGAAAAGACAACACACAACACAATTAACAAGGAATTTCTTTAACGAGCCATTAGAACTTCTCGTGTTTGTACGGGTGCTTTCAACCCCTAGGTCCACAAAGAAGGCAAGAAAAATTTGGTTCTCCCATTTTGGTCAAGAATTTCGAGACCTAAAATGACCGCTCAACCACTAAAAGATAGTGTTGTAATGTGCTTTACCTATTTGATGTTGTGACAACTAAAATCGAATGCTAAAAAAACCCTTAATATCGATATAGAAATCTCCAGCCTAAACGGCATCATATGATGCAGAATTTATTTAGGATCCAATCTGGTAATATACTTTTGTTATTCCCTTCTTTGTCCTCACTTGAGTGACCTAAACAAAAACCAAACAAATTTAATGAAACCGACTTGAACATAATTACTTGTAACAATCTACATTCATCATGTTCAAACACGTAAAAGATTGATTATATTGTGTTAGATATAATAGAAGTATAGATCATACTTACTTTTCGATTAGTGTGTATTTTGTGTGTATTGAACTTTCAAATTTCGATTATTGTGTATTTTGTGACTATTCATCCATGTAAAATGACCATTTTACCCTTCAAAATTTGAAAAAGTAAGGGTAAAACGGTAACAAAATACACACAATTAATAGATATTTAAAAGTTCAATACACAAAATAAGAAGAAAAAAAAAGTTCAGTACACACAATAATAAAAAGTGGCAAGTATGATGCATTTTCAAGATATTAACCCTTTTGTTATATGTACCTATTAACGCATTATATGATTAATAACTGAAATTATATAGGTATACCTTGATGTTGACAAGATCTGAAATGTCGGAAACATGGGTGCCACCACAAGGGCATCCGGGAAAATCACCTAACTTCACAACACGAGGAGTGCTTTCCTGGATAATAAAAACCATGTTTGACTTTCTGAGTCAATGAGCATAATCTATAGATGTAGTTCAAAATTTAGCCATCGCTAACAGCAAAAAAAACTAAACTATTAAAATTTCGCTCACTAGGTCCACATTTGGGGTGGCAAGGGAAGGATCGGTAACAGTCACGCGAATACCCCGGTTAGACCGCGTACATCCGAGTCATAAGACTTGCCCTCCCCGGGTACCTTGAACAGGAGAAACCTTATTTATTTACCCGTTTAGCCAAAAAGGAAAATATCGTGTTTATTTCATGTTGGGTGGTCTATGGTGGTAAAAATACAATGAATTGTCCATTTCATAGTTTGACCCAAAAGACAAAATGCACATTGACTACTGATATTAGTTAATAAAATCTTAAGACTTAACTACGTTGATACCAAAAGTTGATTGTAAGTTAAGTGTCGCACCTTCGGAATGTAATCAGGAAGGCCACCTCCACACAATTCAGAAGCTTCTTCATATGAATATACACCAACGGAGACCTGAAACATTAAGAAAAACATTATAAATTATTTTGTGCACACATAAATGGTTTGCTGTTTGAGGAAAAAAAACATAATCAAGTAATCAACTATATAAAAATACAACCTTTCCTCCTTTAGAAATTAAATTGTTTGCTTCTAACTCGAGCTCCTTCTGCTTACTGTGCAATTCAGCCTGTGGAACTGAACCCTTATATTCAACATATGGCCTATAAGATGGAAGTTTTAATAACGACTTAGGAGTCAGCATAAGAAAAAATAAAAATTACTTGTAAGCTATAACTTCGTACAGGCTAGAAAGCGAGAATTGCATGCTAAAGAATAGAGGTGGCAAGATGGGTGGCTTAAGGAACGGCTCAAAATGGGTTCATGTTTATACTGTCAATTATAGGATGAGTAGAAACAATCTGGGTTGGGTCTGTTAACCCACAAACCCTTTATATCCAGTTCTTTTTCTTTTTTTTTTTATAATTATAATCACGTAATGTGTTAATTATGATAACAAAAACCTAAATTATCATCTAAATCTTTACACCCCCTTTCTGTTAAAAATTTGAGATAAAATATAACCCAAATCGACCCATTCACTGGAAAACGGCCGAATTTTCCACCTCTGATTCACTAAAACACTTCTCTACAAATCCCCCAAATTTTTTAATAACTGAGCACAAGACCGAAAACATCAACATGTTTGAGAACTTAGTTTTCGTGGACATAAGCTGCAGTAAACACCACATCAGCAACCAACAAAAACAGTGACCAAAGAGTCAAATACCATGAAGATCATTCACGAAAACTGTATCTAATAAGGCATTCAAGAGAAAAGAGAAGTAAGCATATTTAATCATATTCATACCCATCAGGGAAATGATAGCCTTTGCTTGGATCCAAATGGCTTAATCCTACTTTTTCCAGACATAAATCCAGTAAATGTCCAGCTGAGTGTAACCTGCACAGAAAATGGTATCACTTTAGAGTTAAATATACACATTTAGGACTTACTTGACCTTCTAATTAGCAATGATTACGTGAAACTTTTAGCTGTTCATTTCTGTACATAAAGATGTGAACAGTCTAAACTTCATATGGTTAGCTATGTTGGTTGTTCTAGACATAACTTGTAGCCTCATAGTAATTGCCTATCTAAGGAATAAACCAACCCAAGGTAAAGAAAAACTAACTTGCGGAATGGAGCTACTAAAGACCGAAATGATCAAAGTAAGTTGACAATACTTTTTTTCGGGTAACATGTGTTTCCGACTCGACATTGTGGGCTAACTAATCCCAGGGCGACTAACTTTTTGGATAGCCCGGAGTCGGGGCAGGTGAACCACCGTGGCCACAAGGGGATTAATTTTCTCCCCAATTGGTTCGAACCCTTGACCTCCTTTTTGGAAGGCTGGTATTCTTACCGCTGGGTCACCCCTTGTGGTTAGTAAGTTGACAATACTTGATAGATTCTGTTAAAGCCTACGAGTCGCCCAAGGTTTATAAGGCTACGCTGATGCAATTACTGGCCAAACTATTAGCAAAACTACCATGGCTCCTAAGCCCAAAGTGAGTCAAATAGCTCAGTCATGCTCCATACGAAATTAAGCATCTTAGAATAAAGTATTTTGTATAAACTCCCAATACTTTTAAGCATGGCGTTTATAAATTAACCTGAGCAGATTGCATAATTTATGACAAAAAGGCTTGAAATTAACTAAACTCACATAAACACACCCATTTTACCTAGAGTTAAGCTTCCGTTTGGACTCATCAACTGATAGCAAAACCTGAAGACCTTCCTCAAGTTCCTCAGCATTTCTCTCAAAAACTCCATAATGATAAACCTGATATATGCATTTACCCAAAAAAAAAAAAAAAAAAGGAGATCAGATGAAAACAATGTAAAGTGCAAGTGATGACCACCAAGCATTCGACTTTTTGTTGTTAATACCAGAAGTATGCATCTGGTTATATCTATGTCAGTTATATCCAAGAGTTCAACTTTTTCCATCGAAACTCGCTAACATGTATCTTTTCGCTTATACTGTTTTGTGAAATGATAACACATACTCAAAGCTTAAACTATAACAATGTAGCCCAAAGTTTTGTCCTCACGAATCAACTCAGCTACACCCCTAAGGGCAGGCCCAAAGTTGGAGCCTGAGGGATTGATCTCGGATCTCCAATGGAAAATCTCAAGTTGCATTGCTAGACTACACCCTTAACACCTATCAAATGTATTTATAGCTTTTTAAAGGGTGTTTTAGTAAACTATTTTCGTTAAATTGTAATAAACAAATCCAGAAACATACAAAACATGATTTAAGGGAAAAAAATTTATTACTTGTGTGGTTGTGCCATCCACATACAACTAAAATAACACTAAGAGGGTGTTTAATAAGAATTTGCTTATTTTAAGTGCTTATCTAGCTGCTTATTGCATTTTTTTGGTGAAAATCTGCTTATTGCCTTGTTTTAAAATATACAAGCTATCTCAAACACTCTATTCACAACTAGTTATCAGCAATCCCAAACATTACGTAAAGTTAAAATGGCTAATATTTATAATCTTGAAAACAAACACATACAATACCATTCTTGGATCGAACATCTTGTACAACAAACTTAAACCTATTCGAATCAACATCGGTTATATAACCACCATCTGCGGGTTGACCACCACCTTGCGGATGAAACACAGTCGAATCCAACACCAACACATGTCTACCATCATCACCCTATCACAAACACAACAAACTCAAACAATAAGGGGGTGTTTGTTTAAGCTTAGTTTTGGGCTATGAGTTTATTTGACTTGCCTTATATCTCATAAGCTCATATTTTTTTGCTTCTTTGGCTTTTACTTAGGAGCTTATTATAAATTAAACTATGGAAAATAAGCAAGAAAAAATCGGCTAATGAAATTTAAACAGAGTCAAATAAGCTTGTAAGCTAAAAAAAAGAGCTTAAGTGGGTCTTTGTCTAAGTTTATTTGATGGCTTGCTAATAAGCTCATTTTTTGTTTTTTTAGGCTTATGAGCTTATCCACTTTAGCTTATGAGCTTTATAAGTGTTTGTAGGTAATTGTGCTTTACTAAAGACCAATGGGATTTCATATTAAACTGGATACGAGTTAAGGAAGTGTAGAGTGCACACTCATTTGAGCTAATATATTTCCAACCACGACAAGACACTCAAGGGGGCCGCGCCCCGTTGCAGGGTCCAAGGTTGGTTGGGGTCCTGCTCCCAACAGATCAGGCGGTTTTCTTGAATCAGTGTTGACGATTTAAAAAGAGCAAGGTTGGATCAAGTGGTTAACACCCTTGCCTCTGGAGACAGAGGTCAAGGGTTCGATCCTCACCCCTTGCAAGGCTGGAGGTCCTTTTCTTCCTTTAGTAGAACCGGAAGCAGCCTCTCTACCTTAGGTAGGGGTAAGGTTGTCTACGTCTCAACCTCCCCCGTACACCGTGGAAGACAGTATTGAGAGTTAGGTTACTTTACTTTTAGTGTTGACGATTTAACGCTTTCCCTGCCAAAACCCAAACTACACGACTTTTTGCCAACAGGTGTGACTGTTGGTTGTTAACCGCTCTTAACCAACTTTAATCGTCAAACTTCCATCAACATATTATCGGGTCTCATTTGCAACTTAAGAAAACAATCAATTCTCTTTGTTTTGATTTGTCTTCGTCTTTTGTGCCTAGAAACAGATTGTCTTATCCCAATACATATTCCGTGTAACTAGGCAATAAGGCTCAAAATATTTTATTTTAAAAGTGGATTATCATAAGCTCACAAGCTAAAGTGGATAAGCTCATAAGCTAAAAATGAGATTATAAGCCTATCAAATTTTCAATAAGCTTAGATAAACACACCCTTAAATATATTACATGTGTGTAAATAGTAAAAGGCATAAAATGTGTACGTGAGAGTAAATAACAAACCAGAAATGAAGAGATGAGTGTAGCAGTTGAGTTAAGGTTGAACATGTCATCATAGTTTTTGAGGATGGTTGTTGTTGTTGTTGAAGGTGGTTGATGATCGTTATTCATGGTGCCTAGCTAGAAAAGTATTTCTTAAAAAACACAGACGAAGAGAGATATGGTTGGAGTAGCTGACTTTTTAAACCGTTGACTGTTGAATTAGTTTCCGTTGGTTCCTAGGAAGTTGCAAAACTTGCAAATGGTAAGGCGCAAATCAATGCGAATTCATTGCAAACATCAACACTCGAATCTATTACTTTTTTTTTTTCGGACGGTGAGTTTCAAATTTTTGGATTAGAGTAGCATTCGTCATTTTGGCAGGCCCTCATCCGTTACATATACAGACTATGTTGTCTGAACCGGGTCCACACTGGCGTAGCGAGGACTTTTAACGGCGTCCGCCCGGAA
Source organism: Artemisia tridentata subsp. tridentata (assembly GCA_021014915.2). NCBI lineage: Eukaryota > Viridiplantae > Streptophyta > Magnoliopsida > Asterales > Asteraceae > Artemisia > Artemisia tridentata. The sequence continues at coordinate 38,200,049 of CP139505.1, forward strand.
ACCGTGCCGCCTCCACACGAGTTTTACTCGCCGGAGTAACGGCCGGATGAAAACCGGGGCCGGCTCGGATTCGAACCTGCGCAGCATTGGCTTACAGACTCTCCTCTTCATTGCCTAATCTATTACTAACGGGTGTTTGTTTCAGAGTTACGAGTTTATTTGATTTCGGCTTATATTATATAGGCTTTAAATTTATGCCTTATTTTGATACATATGAGCTTTTATAAGTTGTTTATACCATAACAATGTTATATAAGCCCATGATAACAAAATTTGATCCGTGCTAAAGTGTATATATAAATAATATCAGACGGATATGCGTGAATAAAGACAAATTAACCCTTTAGGAAAAAAGGCTAACTTGCAAAAACTCACGTTTGTGATATGTGTGATACCAGGTAAGTGATTACCCGGGTCGTGTCCCAGCGAGGATGGAATGGACAATCATGTAAGGTTTGGAATTAGAGTGACTGATGATTGGGATATGAAATTTTTTATTTTTTAATTCTAATTAAATAATAAGAAACAAATTCTCAAAATAAAATTAAGATTAAAGTAGATTATATTAAAAACGCGTAACGGGAATTCTAAAAACGGGTTTAAAAAGTGAAATCTATAAAAATAAAACCTACAAGTATAAATTTATTTTTCTTAAGTTATAAATGATAAAAGAAAATTTTAGAAAAAATATTTATATTTTTCTGATTTTTATATTTTTTATTATGAATTAAAAACTATTTTAAAAAGAAAAATGCATAAAAAATATTAAAACTGTTCTAAAAATTTTGGAAATTTTTGAGAAATTACTTAACACTAAAAAAATCCTAGGAAAAATATAAAAATGGTGCCAGCTTAATGGGATAAGCTGGTAATAAGCTAATAAGCTCGAATAGCTTAAAAGGGAAAAAGGGTTAAATATATATGGGTGTAGAAGTTAACCAGAAAAGTCCCAAGGGCAAACGATAAGGTGTGTGTGTGGTGAGCTGGGTGGCCAGGGTTCGAATCCTAGCAATGCCTTTTTGCTTGTTATTTATTTTTTTGGTTTTTCTTTTTGAAAGTTGTGAAAAGGCTGAAATAAAGAAACTTTTGAAAAGAAACTATTTTTAGATCTCAGTAAATAAGCCAGAAACAACCAAAATAAGCAAACAGTGCCCTGGTGCAGGGTTGAAACAGCTCACTGAGCTGATTTGCAGCTTAATTTTAAGCTATAAGATTATGGCCAAATTCCAAAACAGCTTATGAACATTGAAGTACATCTACCAAAAAGCTATCAGGCCAAGATTCAATCCTTGAGACCTTATTATGAGCTTATAATTAAGCTGAGAATGAGGTCAGTTGGGACAAAGGCTGCAAGTATGTGAAGACTGCTTATGCAGGTCTGAGCCAAAAACTAACCTAGGTTTAAAGGTACTGAACAAGGGACTTAGGGTAATCTTAAATGACCAAATGGATTCTAAATCACACCACAAGTGGGGCTTAAACTGCTTATTACTAGGAATAGCTTAATTGACCAATTCAGGTTTTAGAACTGCACTAGCAGACTTAAGTCCTTCAAATCTTTGAAAATATGTAACAAGCTTACACTCACAACTCCTAAATGCTGAGTTATACAAGATCAAACTTAAGATGAGTGTCAATGAACAGTAGAGATAAAAATTTTACCCGTTTGACTTTTAAAGCCAAACACTACTTTATGTTGACTGATTGAAATTCAAAACTAGAAATTGCCAAATTACCCTATGACTCTAACTTATTAGTATCTGACTAACTTAATTAAATTGATAAAAGCAGATTACAAGTTAAAACAAGCTCTGAATAAGTTATTTCCTAAATTAAGCTAAGTTGACTGTTTTTGACTTTTAAGTGAAAATGAGAATTAAGATTATACTACCCACTAAACTAGCCTACAAATACTTCAAGCAGAACAGATGAGCAAAGAAAAAGACAATAAGCACTCAAATAAGCTAGTGTACAGTACAACATGAAAATTGGAAATTGCTTACAAATGGCTTTTGCTCAAAAACAAGGACTGATAACTAGGACCATATCAACCTATAGCTTCCCAAGAAGCTCTAAACCATGGGCTTCCATAATTCTACATGCTCCAGCTTGTATTGTGCAACAGCTTATTTTTTTAGCTTATTTTGACTTTTATTGACTTTTTTGGATTTTTAAGATTTAAACTGAATTACACAAACCTAAACTTATCAAAAGCTATAGTGAGCTTATGTAAGCTTATAGAAACAGAAAAGAAGCTATTTCAAACAACAATTAACTTAATTTCGAATTCTCAGTACACCATGAAACTTAAAAACTTGAAATTTTCATTAACAAGTGGAAATGGTACAAGGATTAATGATAAACAGACTTAAAGTAACTTGAATTATAACTGAAAACTTAAATTGATAAAACTTGAACAAAGTAAATTACAATGCGATTAAAGAAAATTAACTACTTGCCTCATTAGGCTACAAAGTGTTCTATTTATACTACAACTAAGTGGGATTTATCTCTTGACTTCTTCTGATCCATTCTGCACCCTTGGATTGGCTTGAAATGATCTCAGCCTTCAAAACGGATTTTAGCGCCAAAATGGTTAGTGGGAAAATACCACTTGGTTCTGATGAAGTGTGATGGGGAAGAAGCAATTAATGCTTCTTGGCTTGTTAGGTGGAGTGGGATAGGAGGAGGGGGTGGGTGTGTCAGGGATAAGGCGGTGGGTTGAGGTGGTATGGTTTTGGCGGGCATGGTATTGAAGAAGGTAGATTTGACCAGGTCAACCTGGTTTTGGTTAACTCAGGGATAAATAAGGCCGGGTCATGTATTTGGGCTTGGGTTTATTATTTATGTTGGGCTTAGGTATGTGGCTGGGTTTAGTTTAGGTTAGGATAGAAATGGATTTAGTTTAAACTTTGAGGGACCATTGTTGTAACATTCTGAAAATCCAAGGACTAATTATGTCAATTCTGAAAACTATTTCCAAGGACTATTTGTGTCATTTTGGTATTTTTTGGGGGTTGACTTGACTTTGTCTTTGACTTTTGTCTTCACTTGATCAATTGTTGTCGAGTCGATCCAAAAATATTCATTTTCGTTCCGTTTTCAATCCTTCAGTACCTGAAACACATAAAACACAAAACAAGGATATCTGCAATATATATTGGGTGTTTTAGGTCATTTTAGTGTCTTTTACGGGTATAAAATGATGAGCATTTACACACTCATCAATCCCCCACACTAAGCTATTGCTAGTCCCTAGCAATCCGATCATATAAAGTAATGAAAAGATCAAAAGAATACCAAGTATACCCCGTTTTGATTTTCTTATACAATGCCAAAAATTTAAACTTAGAACAAAATATATAACACGCTTGATTTCCAAAAATGGTATCACGGAACAGGATTCACACAAACTGGGTGTCTCCAGGGAATTGTAATCGTCATCCTCTTTTTTATACTCCCAACTAAGCTTAAACTCAATGTGCAAATGTTTTTGTAAAATGCTAACACTACTTATATAAATAATCTATGTAAGTCGAAACTTAACTTTTCACTCCCATATATATTAAAGTTAGGTGACAGTGCTTGATTTTCAAAATCTTGATAACAAAAATCGACGTTTTTATAAAACTTTGACTAATACTAGTTGAAAGATAGATTTAAAATTCACAACAAGCAAGCTTCAAAATTTATTGCATTTTGCAATATCATTCCATTTTATTTTCTTTTCATTTTCTCTTTTTTTTTTATCTCTCTTTTTTTTTTTTTTACTTGTGCAATATAAACTAACGGAGTTTCACGGGAACCAAGATCTTACACCTTTCGGAATAAAGGATCCAAGGGCCGTTACAACGGATAGTTCCAAGACTCTAAACATTCCTGAAATGAGGATCCAAGGGTGTTAGACCAAGACCTCACACATTCCTGAATGAGAGGTCCAAGGGCCGGTGTAAGAGGGTAGCCAAGACCTAAACGCCTCCCAGGAATAAGAATCCAAGGGCCAATCTTGAACCTTAGCTTTTTAACACATACATTTATTACTTAACTTTACATTATTACGACATATGCTTGTTCCGAAGTTTAAATAAAGCTTTGAACTAGTATTTTTCAGAATCGTATAGAAAAATGATTTTGTGTGTTCAAAAGTTTGAAAAATAAGCACTAATTAAGTCAAATTAGTTATCTCCTTGGAGGAAAAGCCATAGATTACTTATATAAGTTCTAAAGAAAACCAACTATTCTACGCTTTGCATTTTCATTTGCACATATCGTAAAACCTTAGTCTAACTGTTAAGGAAGCAGCCAGATCAACACTCTGGCAGAGTCGGGATTCCCTTTGTTCTAACCTAATCAAGACTAAACATACCACACTTTTATTTAACAATGACAAAAAATTTTAAAATTTGGGTCAAAACGGGGGTACTAGGGCACTAGAAGGTACATAAGTGACAAAATTCGCGAGAATTCCCCCCCACACTTAGAATTGAATATTGCCCTCAATATTCAAAGTACCGGCTATTATGCCGACACTTTGAACGTAAAAAGGTAATACTAATAGCCAAGTGTGAAACGGAAATCTCTATTTTTCACAAAAAAAGGTTGAAAAGATATCCCTAGATAAACGTTAGTAAAAAATCGGATATTGGGCGGCTGGATTGAAAACAGGCGCATCAATCATCACAATCCAAGGGAAACCTGAAAATCAGAGCAAACAACACAAAAGCACAGCACAGTGGGATTCCCCCACACTTAGTGTCAGAAAATAGAAAGAAGTCAGAAACATGGGCGTTTACCCATGCAATGCTAATGTTTTTGTTAACCGAGTCACTAGCTTGACTCGACCCCGAATTCATTGGTTCATGGGGAAGCAAGTGGAAGAAATCATCTTCATCGGACTTTCATTCAATGTGTTTGGATTAACATTTGAACATATGAAAGTTCCACACCGACGAGATACCCATGGTATTTTAATAGTAGAAACTATCAGGGAAGATACCGGGGTCAAAGATTGTGTCCTCATTCCCATAGGAGAAAAGGGAAAGAGAAATCACACCATATGTGATGAAGAGAAAAAATATCATGATGATTATCAGGAAGAACTCTTCATCATCAGAAGCAAATTTGTCTTCAACGGGAGGGAGGGTCGGGATGATTTTATCAATAAGCACATTCTTATGATTACGTACACCTCCCCCCACACTAGAATCATCCTCAGGATCAAAATAGAAATGATCATATTCCGGAGGAGATATAATATGAGAGAGTTCACTGGAGAACTCCTCATGATAAAGATCATTCATATCAAAATGAAATGCATCATACTCGGGAAGAGAGATCTGAGAATGAGAAGTGGTACTGCCACTTCCCACTTCTTCCGAATGATCGATATCAAAGCAAAAGGCTTCATAAACCGGGAGAGAAACATCAGAATGAGAAGTGGGATTACCACTACTCTCTTCAGCTGTATCAAAGATAAAACTCTCATATTCGGGAACGAAATCCTCGAGCTTGAGCTCCGGAGGATCTAACGGCTTATCTTTAACAACAACATCCTTCGGGGGGAAGGAAAATAATGGTTCATCAAATACCATTTTTTCTAATAACGGAGCATCTCCCCCCGGATCACAATCAGGCTCAACAATTTCCAGCGAAATTGGAGCATCAAACAAGAAAACCTCGAGCTCTTCCATAGAGATATCACTTCCCTCAAGCGGAGGAGAAGGATGGGAAGAGTCGGAATTGACTGGTGCAGAATAAGGAGTGGGATTTTTAGTTTCATCCACAGAATCAAAAATTTCAACACGATAAACCGATTTCGGAGGTGGGACAAGTGGTGTGCTCTTAGAGCTAGCACTTTTTACCACTTCCGATGTGATCTCCGATTCTTGTTCATCGTAGTCAAAAACACTCTTAACTTCTGTAGCACAACTTTCAAACCATTTGCTTGAACCAGGGGTAATTTTCATCGCTTTGAGCTCAGCACGTTTTTGTGAAGGACTCTTAACCGTGAATCTTGAAAGCATCGAATCACTTCTTTTTGAAGCAATTACGGAATCAGATTTTTGATCAACCGTAGCAACGTTGCATTTGGTGGTTAGAGATTTAGAGCCCTGATTAATGTTAAACGTGATGGCTTCATTATCAACTCGAATGGTTAATTCTTCGGCATATACATCAATGATAGCACGACTCGTTCTTAAGAAAGCTCTCCCCAGTATGAGTGGAACTCGAGGATCGGCATCAAAGTCTACAACAACGAAATCAGTAGGAAAATGGAACTTTCCTACTTTCACAACGACATCCTCAGCTATTCCAAGTGGACGTTTTATAGTACGGTCCGCTAGCTCGAGTGTCATGCAAGTAGATGTAAGCTTTGGAAGAGATAATTTCTCCCATACTGAGAGTGGCATAAGGTTAATGCTTGCGCCAAGATCGGCCAAGGCTGAGCACTGAACCATCCCCAAGAAATCACATGGGATTAAAAACTTGCCAGGGTCTCCGAGCTTTTCGGGAAGCTTTTTGAAGAGAACCGCAGAGCACTGTTCGTTTAGTGGGGTCTTTGCCATCTCAGACAACTTATCCTTGTTGCTTAGCAAACTTTTGAGTGTAGATGAAAATTTGGGCATAAGAATGAGAGCATCTGCGAAGCTTATGTCAAAGTGCAAATCACTGAAGATTTTAAAGAATTTCTCCATCTGTTGATTCGTTTTGTCTTTAAGCTTCTGATCATTAAGCCTCGAAGGATATGGAATTGAAGGCTTAGGATTGGTCTTCGGAACATCGGGTTCCGGAACTTGAATTTGGACATTTGGAGGTTGGACGTGTGCGGTACTTTGTGGGCTTGATAAATGCACCTTGTCCGTTGCCACCTCGGTATCTCGATTCACTTCCCCCGGTGGAGGGGGCATAGAAGTCGAGGGTCCATTATGCGTCTTACCACTACGAGTGGTGACGGCTTTCAACTCAGCATTGGGATTAGGAATGGTATTGCTTGGAAGTCGTTCGGAAGATGAAGAAGATTGGTTCATGTTCATATTCATGAAACTGCCAATCATATTCTTCAATTCATTTGTTTGACGAGACATCGCTGTATCAATTTCCTTTCTCAACTCGACTTTCATATTATTGATTTGAGTCTACATTGAACGCATGCTGGACTCAGTAATTTTCATGAAATCATTAGTCAAAGGAGCTTGATGAGGTTGTTGATAAACATGTTGATTCGGAGCTTGATAAGGCTGGTTGAAATTGTTACGGTTCTGATTGAAATTATGAGAATTGTTGAAATTTTGTCCTTGATTTTGAACAAAGCGATTTTGATTATTTTGATTTGGCACGGGTGGAAAACCAGGTGGTACCATAGCATTTGGTGCTCGGTAATGAGTTTCAGCATGCGGTCGGTTTTGATTGTAGTTTACTGCAGCTACGGAAGCTTGGTAAACAGAAGCATCGGTTGCTTGACAATCGTAATACGCATGCGGGCCACCACAAGTTTCACACACTTTGTTTATGGCTTTGATTTGTTCTGGTTTATGAATCTCACTCTTAATTTCTTTCACTTCCTTCATCATGCAACGAATTACGTCCGTTAGAGCGGCTAACTCTGATGAGTTACCGGATGAAGAAGCAGGAGTGATAGGAACATTCACTTTGTTTCGAGAAATAGGAACTTTTGATTTATTCTCGCAAATTTCAAGCACATCTTTAGGTCGACGATTCAAGATATTGCCACCGGCGGCAGCGTTAAGAGAATCTTGATCGTTTCCATTCAACCCATTATAAAACGTATTGATCTGTTGTAACTCCGTGAAATCATGATGCGGGCATTTTCTTAGGAGATCTTTAAATCGTTCCCATGCCTCTCCGAAGTTTTCATCGAAACCTTGACGAAATCCAGAAATTTCATTTTTCAGATTAGTCGTCTTTGAAGGAGGAAAGAAATAATTGACAAATTTCTGTACGAGATCTTCCCAAGTTTCAATAGATCGAGGGGGTTCTTTTTCCAGCCAAATCCGGGCTGCCCCTTCGAGTGAAAACGGAAATAGCATCAATTTGACAACCTTTTGCGGCACATCCTTGTAATTGATGGTCGAGGTTAACTTGTTGAACCAACGGATGTGTGCATACGGATCTTATCGTTCAAACCCGTGGAATTGGTTTGTAGACACGAGTTGAATCAAATGCGTTTTTAATTCAAAATGACCAGAATCGATTGGTGGTAAAACGATGGCATCTCCGTAACCCTCGGTGGGTGCTTGGAGCATCTCTGCCATTGTTCGATCGTCTGCCATTTTATCAATGGGAACAGTACGAATCTCGGGTTCGACTATTCGGGCAGCACGTCTACGATTACGTCTTCTCGGAATATCTACGAGTTCACGTAAAGGACTTGTCGACGTAGAAGAACGAGTGCGCATGCACTAAATAAAATAATTCAATTAAAACAAGATCGAAGCAAAACACAAGGAACTTAAACCTTAAATCAACAAGCGTACGGTAGCTCTCTGAAAGAAAAATGCACAGAGTGGCGGAGGAGCAAAGGTGGGCAATAAATGCTCCTTAAAAACCCGCTCCTTTCGGTTTGTCAATTTAATGCCAAACCTCCTGAAACCTTCGTTAGAGTTTGTTTATCAATCAAAGGTGAGCCGAATTCGCAAGCGACACAAAGGCAAGTTTTAATCTTTTGTTTGGGAACTTATTATGATAATACTCCAAGTTGAGGAATATTATATTGATTTTGCTTTTATCTTTTTACTTATCAATAAAACGGAAAATGTTTTTGGGTTTTTATTTTTATATGATAATATATATATAAAAGAAAAGAAAAATATTTTTGTATTTTATAGGGTTTATGGAAAATGGGAACTTCACAAGGAAGGATCTCAAGTCACTAATCGTTTTAAATCTCAACGATATTGTCGCAACACAACCTCCCCGGCAGCGGCGCCAAAATTTGATCTGTGCTAAAGTGTGTATATAAATAATATCAGACGGATACGCGTGAATAAATACAAATTAACCCTTTAGGAAAAAAGGCTAACTTGCAAAAACTCACGTTTGTGATATGTGTGATACCAGGTAAGTGATTACCCGGGTCGTGTCCCAGCGAGGATGGAATGGACAATCGTGTAAGGTTTGGAATTAGAGTGACTGATGATTGGGATATGAAATTTTTTATTTTTTTAATTCTAATTAAATAATGAGAAACAAATTCTCAAAATAAAATTAAGATTAAAGCAGATTATATTAAAAACGCGTAACGGAAATTTTAAAAACGGGTTTAAAAAGTGAAATCTATAAAAATAAATCCTACAAGTATAAATTTATTTTTCTTAAGTTATAAATGATAAAAGAAAATTTTAGAAAAAAGATTTATATTTTTCTGATTTTTATATTTTTTATTATGAATTAAAAATTGTTTTAAAAAGAAAAATGCATAAAAAATATTAAAATTGTTTTAAAAATTCTGGAAATTTTTGAGAAATTACTTAACACTAAAAAAATCCTAGGAAAAATATAAAAAGGGTGCCAGCTTAATGGAATAAGCTGGTAATAAGCTAATAAGCTCGAATAGCTTAAAAGAGAAAAGGGGTTAAATATATTTATGGGTGTAGAAGTTAACCAGAAAAGTCCCAAGGGCAAACGGTAAGGTGTGTGTGTGGTGAGCTGGGTGGCCAGGGTTCGAATCCCAGCAATACCTTTTTGCTTGTTATTTATTTTTTTGGTTTTTCTTTTTGAAAGTTGTGAAAAGGCTGAAATAAAGAAACTTTTGAAAAGAAACTATTTTTAGATCTCAGTAAATAAGCCAGAAACAACCAAAATAAGCAAACAGTGCCCTGGTGCAGGGCTGAAACAGCTCACTGAGCTGATTTGCAGCTTAATTTTAAGCTATAAGATTATGGCCAAATTCCTAAACAGCTTGTGAACATTGAAGTACATCTACCAAAAAGCTATCAGGCCAAGATTCAGTCCTTGAGACCTTATTATGAGCTTATAATTAAGCTGAGAATGAGGTCAGTTGGGACAAAGGCTGTAAGTATGTGAAGATTGCTTATGCAGGTCTGAGCCAAAAACTAACCTAGGTTTAAAGGTACTGAACAAGGGACTTAGGGTAAACTTAAATGACCAAATGGATTCTAAATCACACCACAAGTGGGGCTTAAACTACTTATTACTAGGAATAGTTTAATTGACCAATTCAGGTTTTAGAACTGCACTAGCAGACTTAAGTCCTTCAAATCTTTGAAAATATGTAACAAGCTTACACTCACAACTCCTAAATGCTGAGTTATACAAGATCAAACTTAAGATGAGTGTCAATGAACAGTAGAGATAAAAATTTTACCCGTTTGACTTTTAAAGCCAAACACTACTTTATGTTGACTGATTGAAATTCAAAACTAGAAATTGCCAAATTACCCTATGACTCTAACTTATTAGTATCTGACTAACTTAATTAAATTGATAAAAGCAGATTACAAGTTAAAACAAGCTCTGAATAAGTTATTTCCTAAATTAAGCTAAGTTGACTATTTTTGACTATTAAGTGAAAATGAGAATTAAGATTATACTACCCACTAAACTAGCCTACAAATACTTCAAGCAGAACAGATGAGCAAAGAAAAAGACAATAAGCACTCAAATAAGCTAGTGTACAGTACAACATGAAAATTGGAAATTGCTTACAAATGGCTTTTGCTAAAAAACAAGGACTGATAACTAGGACCATATCAACCTATAGCTTCCCAAGAAGCTCTAAACCATGGGCTTCCATAATTCCACATGCTCCAGCTTGTATTGTGCAACAACTTATTTTTTTAGCTTATTTTGACTTTTATTGACTTTTTTGGATTTTTTAAGATTTAAACTGAATTACACTAACCTAAACTTATCAAAAGCTATAGTGAGCTTATGTAAGCTTATAGAAACAGAAAAGAAGCTATTTCAAACAAAAATTAACTGAATTTCGAATTCTCAGTACACCATGAAACTTAAAAACTTGAAATTTTCATTAACAAGTGGAAATGGTACAAGGATTAATGATAAACAGACTTAAAGTAACTTGAATTATAACTGAAAACTTAAATTGATAAAACTTGAACAAAGTAAATTGTTGATACAAAAGTTGGGCGTTCCTTGTTTGGATTCCTGTTCTCGTATCAATTGGATCTTAATGCTTGAGACCTGCGCACTAAGAGAACAAAAAACACCGTTAGGCTTATCGTGGGATTGTCTCCCACGATTATCCTCCGGCGTGAGAGGTAAGTAATCGGTTTTAGGGTTTTAGTAAAGAGTTAGGGTTATGATATGATACCTTTAATGAGAGCCGAGATGCCCTATATATACACACGAAATCCTTGTTGGTTTCGTGTTCCTTACCCTTCGGCGTATCCCGCCTTATTTGGTCCTTTGATCCTTATCCCATAAATAAGAGATTCTATATCAAGGCCAATAATAGATTTCGGATTGGGCCGTTGTAAGCCCAAATATTTATCGTGATAGCCCACGCGTGATGGGCTTGAGTATTGGTCGGGTTCGTGACCCGGACGCGGACTATACGTCATCATGTCCCCCCAGTCTAGTATGCGCAAGGTAAAACTGCGGATGCTAGACTAACAACTGTAGCAAAAGATTCCAGAATGTGTAGCGGAGAAGTTTCAAGTGTTTCCCGCCTAAAAAACAATACGATGAATCTAGTCCAAGTAAATCCGAATATCCCTCGTAAATTGTGAGGGGTGGGTGAAAAAGTGTTTCACCTCTTGATCTCCTAGCCACACGATTAGAGCAAGTGGGTCACACATGTCAATCATCCATGAGATCTTGTAACCCTATATAAAGTGTCATCTCCATTTCACTGTGCTTATCACAGTAAAAACGTCCATTGCCGCCATTGTTAAAAACTCTAAACAGCGAACAAGAAATCAACAACTCATAAGGTAATAGTGCGTGCGCTGCAGAATCCATTGAATTCTAACCATGGTTCTTCAATTGTCCGACTTTACATCCGATATATCCGAGGACGAACTTCTTCAGTTCACCTCGGATTATTATATCCCGATCGCGTTGCACCCGGTGGTTCCGGTGGCGACTGCGTCCATAGCGAACTTCCCTGAAGGGAAAGTAGGGGTATACACACGCTTCTTTGAATTCGCTAACCAACGTGTGCCCATTTCCCTATTCTTGTGCGATGTTTTAAACCACTATCGTCTCCATATTTCCCAACTGCATTGTATAGGTGCAACAAAAATAACAAATTTTGAAGTAAATTGTCGCTTGTTGGCGATTGACCCCACAATCCATCTGTTCCGCGCGTTTTATCACTCGTCGTGGTCAAACGGGTGGGTGTCCTTTTCCAAGCGCGCATGGCGGCTGCAGTACTATACAGAAAAGTTAGATGCACTTAGGAATTGGAGGGAGAAATTCTTTTGGGTTGATGATGCATTTTTTACATGGATTTTTGAGTTCTATACCCAAGAGTCATTACCGAAGGATGAGCGCCCCATCCCCAGAACATATAGCGTAGATGATGCGGAAACAATTAATGCCAATCGCATCCCTATCAACGCTTATCCAGAAGAGTTTTTAGTGCATATGGGCATTAGTCGCAACTACTTCGGAGGTCCTGACGAGGTGCCAACCTTTTTGGATGAGAATAACCGGGGTGGGTGCTTGTCCTTTCTTCTCCTTCGCTCAGTAGTGTAAGCGCTCTTCATTATTATAGCTTTTGTAACCTTCTTTGTGTTTGTTTGTGGTTTTGTTGCGCAGAGATGGATCTATTCAGCGTGGTGCGTTTGGCGAGACCCAAACAGGTGACCGTAGGAGTGCGCCCTTTAAGAGAAGGTGAGGAGCCAGTTTTGGAGGCTACCGCGGGGCGCACTATGGAGATCGTACAGGAGGAGCCAGAGGATGACCCCCCAGTTGTTTTAGAGGCGATTCCCCTTCGCAGTTTTCCAACTCCTGGGGTACAAGGCCCTGTGGTAGAGCCATCGCACACAGACTCGTCAGAGAGTATGGGGATTGCCATGTCTGAAAGTGGGCCCGAGGAGGCTAGCCAAGGGATAAAGCGCAAGAAAACTTCTGGTGATGATGGCGCGGGTACATCTAAGAGAAGGCGCCATGTTATCTCTGGCGGGCAATCATCAGAAGAGGATGCGTCGCCCCCTAAAACTCCTCCCACCAAGTAAGTAATGAGACTTGTATCTTTAGATCTTCAATTCTTTATTTCGCGATGATATTATAAAGTAGCTTTGTTATTTGCGTGCAGTGTTGAGGCTGCTGATGATGATGCTGCGCGTGTTGGGAATTCGCCACCCAAGGCGAGTCCTTCTCATACTGATGATCTTGCGCAGAAGAGCCAAGAGACTGAGCCGAAGGCGTTTGAGGATGTGCCAACGGACCAACTGATAGAGGAGCTAGGTTTGGCTGCTGTGCACCAGGCCTCCTTAGTTGCACAGCTACGATCAAGGTATGCTGGTGAAGGTAGCCGCTATGTGCAGAAAGATGAGGAGATTGCGCTTTTGAAGGCGCAGTTGGCTGATGCTCAGGCTGAGGTGAAGGCAACAGATGCGTATGCCCAGAAGCTTGCTGAAGAGAAGATGTCATTACTTGCCCAAGTGAGCCAAGAGCGTGCTGAGTTAACAGATTACAAGGCCACTTGTCTTTGGGTTCTGAAGTACATGGAGCTTAACAAGAGCGCTCACTTCTCTAGATTGGATGACTTTCGTAAGGCTGTGGAGGGGGCGCTGGAGAAGCAGGAGATTAAGCTGCGCAAGCTCAGTATTGAGTATGATGAAGAGCTGTACCCACACCTAGTATCTTCAATTATTGAGCGCAGGTGGCTTATCAGCCATGGTTTGCGCCTTGCTGCTTTGAGTACGCTGGAGTCTCAAGAGGTGAGGGAGGCATTTGGGGATGTTGTTGAGCGTGCGCTGGCACGTGGCAAGGCACAGGCTATAGAGGAGCTTTTCGAGATCAAGTTATTGACAGTGCCTGCCGCTCAAGTACCAGGTTATAATGCCGACGCCTATGATGAGCTTGTCGCTGCTATGGAGAAGATGAAGCTGTTAGATCTTCCTCATATTGCTCAATTGGAGCGCGATCAAGATTACCCCATAGGTGTTATTATGGAGGGGTTAACCTTGGCTAGGCACACAGCAAAGGACGCAGAGGTACAACCTGATTACTTTCTTAAGCCAGATGTGTCGCAGCTGCAGGTACCTATCTTTGCTCGTCCTCGCAACATCTTAAATCCTTTTGCCCTCGAGAAGGAAATCCCGTTGAAGGAATCCTTAGAGGCCCATGCCATGAGGCTTGCGAAGAAGCAGGGTATGAAGGGAAAGGCCATCCTTTGTGGTATTGGCGCTGCACATATTCCAAGATCTGATGGAGTACCTGTTAGCGTACCGACAGTGTCGCCCAAGGATGGTGATCTCCTGAAGAAGCTTGAGGAATTTGGGAGTGTTGCGTACCATGTTAGCAGTTCAGAGCTTAGACGCTCCCATAGCCTTTAGATTGTGTTGACTTGGTGATGTTTTGTAATAGGTTAACATTTTGTTGCACATGTGCATGTTAAATCTATACTTTGTATGAACTCGTAGTCCATAATAAAATGATATTTTGAAAGTGCGATTGTACGCATATTGTATGTGATTGTAGTTATGATGTTTGTACTTAGTTATCTGTCTTTGCGTACAAGACGTCTATGTTACGTCTAAGAATCTAAACGTACTTAAAAAAGATTACAGGAATCTATAATCACTTATAACATAATCGTGTATGAAATTCATGACTTATTGTCAAGCTCGAATATATATGAAATTCACAAGTGTATGGGCTGACATGCAGCGTACTGCGAATACCATATCAAGGGGTCAAGAGTCTTAACTCCTAATTTGTTAAACGCGCACAGTGTGCATTGTTGTGTATCCGTCGTGGGATGCACAATGAACTTACTCCAACGTCTTGAGAGTAAGGTGTTTAACAAGGATGCGTGATCCGATGTTGATGGGGTTGCAACCCTCTTACTCAACGAGTTATTTAGTAGGTTTACTCATCCTTTACCATCGTTGTAATACCTGAAATTCAGAAACCATGTAAAATGACCAAAATACCCCTGTAACTTTAAAATTTAATTAATAACGTTTAAAACACCAAATAAATCCCAAACCTCTAGAAATAAACAACATATGAAGTAAAATAATTTTTATTGCAACATTTTAATATTTTACAACTGTTGTCACATTATTTTAATTACTTTGAGACCGATTTACATTTTAATTCTTGTAAATGTTTTAAAATCAAAATAAAACAAGATAAACACTACTCTAAACTTGGAAACAATTGTCACAATCAATCACAACTCATCCATATCAATCACAACCGAGATTTAAGCAATCCCTTTTGATCTCTACACGGTTTGCTATTATACCACACGCTCCCATAATTATTTTGGAACCAAAAACCCTAAATCGACACACACAAATTCACACACACTTGATCCGATTTTCTGGAGGTCCTAGCATAATTTTCCCACGTTCATCTGAGTATAAGGAAGGGGAGAAAAATAAGTTTTGGGTCGTGGAATAGCTGGTTCGATCTGTGGCAATTTTCTTGTTCGGTTTTATTCATCCGAGAGGTACAAATTCGTACACCTAAATCTACACGTTCTAAAATCGTTTTGGTATTTTTTTGATGTTAATTAGATCACATATGACTCATATAAATTAATAAAATCGAATCATGCAAGCTTATATGATCGAATGAATTATTGAGATAAAAAACGTAAATAAAATACAAATCGGGGCATGCGATTTTTATGGGCTATGTATATAATTTTTCTGGGTTCCATGGTCATCATATAAGTCTGGAAAAATGTTGGTTTGAATTGTTAAAGCTTGAATCGATCGTGATAATTATTGATGATTAAAACGCGTATAAAATCTAATATACTCTATACGATTTTTCTGGGTGCAACACCTATTTTATTTGAGACCTATACGACCCATATGACTCTGTAAAAATACTAGTTCGAATTGTTATAACCTAAAATGGCCTTGTCGAATTATTTGTTCTAATCGGGTTTATGATATTCGAATGAAAAAAAAATATAAACTCTAGGGTTTTGTTCTTGGTCTAGGGTTTTGAATCTGGATTTTGGTTAATAAATTATGAACTAATGATATGATAATGAGTGGTAAATGATTCGAGATGTTAGGGTTAGGGTTTTGTATTTTAAAAGTATCAACGAATTGATTTTTAAAATGTAAGGGGGTGTTTTGTCATTTCTGAAACTTGTGGTCTATTTTTACAATGTTAATTAAGTCAGTAGCAAGGTATAAAAATTATAATATGGGGACCTTGTGTGTAAAATTAACAAGATATGGATTTAAAATGTAATTAAAGGTTCAAAATGAATTAAATTTAAATAGAGGGGTTAAAAGCATAAATTCAGGAAACTTATGACTTTTCTGTGAAAATAATGTTATTAGGGAGGTAATATGTAATTTTGGGTATTTATGGGGTTAATGTGTAATTATTAAGGAATTATGATGTAAATGGTAAGTTTTATTAATTAAAGGGACTAAATGTGTAATTTTATGAAACTTGGGGGTTTGATTCGTACCACACTTATATTTGAGGGTATATTCTGTAATTTAGTAAATGAAAAGGTTTGTTGTGTAATTATGGATATAGAAAGGGTGAAAATGTAAATTATATAACTATAAGGGTTATTTTGTAATTTTGATAATTTAAGGATGTAAAATGTAAATATTGAAACTTAATGGACTAAAATGTGTTTCTGGATAAAATATGTGTTGTAAATTGGTAACATGCAATATTGCCATTTAAAACCCTTAACTTTGGAATATTTACAAATAAAACCCTAATTTATGGAAACTTGTCATCTTTAACCCTGAACTACCAAGACTTGTTAAAATGTACCCTATGTCCATAATATGTTTAATTATGAATTAACTTAAGTTAAAATACTTTAATTTTCTAATTATGAGAACTTACCAAATAAGGAAACTTTCTATAAATGGAAACTTGCTAAATTTGGAAACCTGCCGTAAATGGAAAGTTACTTAAAATGGAAAGATAACTAGAATGGTAATCTGAACTTGAACCCCTTTGTAATTCTGTCTTCTTCTCCTTTAGGTGTGAAGAAGGAGAGGCACTGATTTCTGTTCTGTATTTTCCTTATTGTTCTGTTTGCTTGTCGTAAGGTACAGATATTCTGCCCTTTTTCAGTAAGGGTGTTTTCTCTCCCTTAACTTTGATTTACATTCTGATTCGTATAGGATTCCCTAAGCCATTTCTATGTTTCCCTTCTGTTTGTGAACCTTTGATATGATCCATTTGTTTGAACCTTGCTTTGAACCTTTTGCCATGATCTTTTCTGAACCTTGTCTTGAACTCTGATATGAACCTAACTGATTTGAACCTTGCTATGATCCTTTGTTTTGTGAACCTTAATTCTGATTTAAACCTTGATCTGATAAGCTCTGATTTTGGACCTATTGATTTTGAACCTCTGATATTACTCCTGAAATACTTGACATGACCCTTTTGACATGAACCCTTATATATTGATGACACTCTGATTTGATATAACCTCTGACCCTGACCACGGTTTGATACCCGAGCCAACTCACTAGGCATGAGGTGTTCATGTCCTTGTCATTGATGCACCGATGACTTGACTCTAGGGTAGGAGAGAGATGACCTATCCCGTCCCTGATTTTATCTGTTATGTAGGAGAAGATTCTGGCCTACTGGGGCGCATGGATGCATCCTAGATTTGTTCTGTCTCTGTTATCTGTTATTATTTACTGGTTATATATATCTCTGGTGACTGATGGTGTGTGCGATACACGTCTTTCACATCTCTGGGAGCTGATCACTCCATTTGATACATGAGGACACCCCTCATATTATCTGGTTACTTGAGAGGCATCCCCTCTGGATTACTGATATGGTTACATGGTTATTATATTATCTGTCTCTGGGCTCGTGGTGGATTACTGTTTTCCCTATCTTATAACCTTTACTTTTCTTTTCCCTTTACACTTTTCCCTTACTCTTATTCCTTCACCTTAATTATATCTGTATGATCTGTACTTCTGATTACTTGTATTATTTCCGTTACTGCTTTTGTTATCTATATATCTGTTCACTGAGCTCTCGTAGCTCAGCCGCATTTCTTTTCCTGCGGCAGGTACTTAAGCTAGGAGCTGGGTTTTAGCTTTGGGATGAGAGCGATCTATTTTGGAGTTTTGACCTTAGATATTCTAGCCTTTACCATTTGAACATTTATTTATCATGCCATTGTTTGGGCATTTGGATATTGTTATGTACTTCTTTATTTCTGTCTGGCATTTGATATAAGTCATGTTGACTTATCTTTCCTTTGATTATGAATGTTAAGACTTCCGTTATTTTATTATTGAATGCTTTGTTTGATCTGATATGAAACCATATTTTTTTTGTGACATTCTTGCCCTTGTCGGGTCGGGGTGTTACAACTTATGGTATCAGAGAGATAGGCATCCAAAATCCCTATAGCTTAGGCTATGACCTGTGAGGACTGGGTAGACATTAGGTTTCCTTTCGCGCACTCTTTTTCCTTATTCTGCTCTGTCATATTTTCTGATATGTTCTGTCATATTTTGTCTGATCTTGCTAATCATTTTCGTGATCGTTCAGATGGTGACTACGCGTAATACCGAATACCGAAATGGAGAGGATGGCCCTAACTTCGAGGCCATGATAGCCGCTGCTATGGCTGATGCTCTTCCTCAGTTGGTGACCCAAATCACCAATAACATCAGAAATGGTGCGGGTTCATACGGAGGTAATGGTGGGGGTTCATCAGGTGGTGGTGGTGGCGGTGCTCCACCTACTGGTATTCATGTTTGGATCGAAAGGTTCATTAAGCTCAAACCTCTTGCTTTCCGGTCTGCTGCCACTCCCACAGAGGCAGAGGATTGGATTACTCATATTGAGAAACTGTTCAGGGTCTTGGGTTGTGCGGATGAATTCAAGACGCGGTTGGCTACGTTTAAACTGGAGGGTGATGCGCAGAGTTGGTGGACAGCGTATGTTCAGTCACAGGATGAGGATTTCGCGGATACTTGCTCATGGGAGGATTTTTGTGGCATATTTTATAAGCAGTATATTCCGGTGTCTGAGCAGTTGAGGTACGAACGTGAGTATGGGGCTATTCGTCAGATGGATCGAGAGTCGTCTGGGGAGTTCATGCAGAGGTTCATGAGGCTGGCTAGTTTTGTTGGGCCAGAGGTTACGGGTAATGCTCATCGTCAGGCTAAGCACTTTAAATGGGCATTGAAGAAGTGGGTATTGGATCGTATTGTGAACACCGAGTATGAGGATGTTGCTGCAGTTGCGAATGATGACCGCAACATTGAGATGTTGCATGCTGACAGGGGTTCGAATAAGAGAGACAGGGATGGAAATCGTGTGAACTTCAGGGGGCAGGGTCGCCAGGACCAGGGATATGATTATAGGGGTCTTCAGGACCAGGGATATGAGCAGAGGGATCAGTCGGGCAGGAATTTTGATCAGAGGAGACCGGATTCGAGGGGTCAGGATTCGAGGTCGGTTTCTAGGTAGGGTAATGATCGTCAGGGGCGATATGATAGTCAGAGACAGTGGAAGGATCAGTCTTCCAGGGGTTATCAGCATAATCGGGCTTCTGGATCGAGCTCTCAGAGGGGACCATCTGAGAACTTACCTCCCCCGCCTATTTGTGTTACTTGTGGGAAGGGTCATTCTGGAGCTTGTCGTAAGGCTTCGGGTACTTGTTTTAGATGTGG
Source organism: Artemisia tridentata subsp. tridentata (assembly GCA_021014915.2). NCBI lineage: Eukaryota > Viridiplantae > Streptophyta > Magnoliopsida > Asterales > Asteraceae > Artemisia > Artemisia tridentata. Next base: position 38,219,884 of record CP139505.1, read on the forward strand.
TTCTTCTGAGCATCGGGTGAGGGATTTTCCTAAGCAGAATCCGGCACCTGTTGTGAACTATCTCCCTCCTCCTCCTCCGAACACAGGTCGTGTATTTTCGACTACTCGTGACCAGGCAGCTAAGGCGTCAGGTACCATTACTGGCATTTTGTATATTGGTGATTGTACTGTCTTCGCATTATTTGATACAGGCGCAACACACTCTATTATATATGTGAAACTTGCTAAGAAACTTAAAATGTCCCCAACACCATTAATAAATCAAATAGCTATCTCTACCCCAATGAAGAATCGTCTTCTTATCGATCATGAATATGTAAACTGTCCTTTACGCTTTGATGACCGGATTCGTCCGGCGAACTTACTTCATCTGGATATGATTGATTTCGATGTAATTCTGGGTATGGATTGGTTGGCTTTCCATAGAGCTACCATCGACTGCCATGCTAGAAATGTGATTTTTGGTGATCTGAATCGTCCCGAATTTGTTTATCATGAATCTCGCCCTCTGAAATCTGTTAAAATCATCTCTGCTATGAAAGCACGAACTCTGATATCTCATGGTTGCCAAGGCTATTTGGCTTCTGTTAAAGATTCATCTGTAGAAAGCCCTGATGTTGCTAGCGTTCCCATTGTTCGGGATTTTGCTGATGTTTTTCCTGATGAACTTCCTGGTCTTCCTCCGGCTAGAGAAGTTGAATTTGCTATTGATCTGATTCCCGGTGCCGAACCTATCTCTAAGGCTCCGTACCGGATGGCACCTGTTGAGTTAAAGGAATTAAAGGAGCAGTTGGAAGAACTGTTGGAGAACGGTTTTACTCGGCCTAGTGTTTCGCCATGGGGTGCTCCTGTTCTATTTGTAAAGAATAAGGATGGGACTATGCATTTGTGCATTGACTATCGTGAGCTAAATCGTATTACCATCCGAAATCGTTACCCGCTTCCTCGTATTGATAACTTGTTTGATCAATTGCAAGGAGCTAAAGTCTTTTCTAAAATTGATTTGCGATCTGGTTATCACCAATTGCGGGTTAGAGAGCAGGATATTTCTAAAACTGCTTTCCGTACCCGATATGGTCATTATGAGTTTCTGGTTATGCCCTTTGGATTAACTAATGCTCCTGCGGTGTTTATGGACTTGATGAACCAAGTTTTCCATGAGTTTCTTGATAAATTCGTTATCGTTTTCATCGATGATATCTTGGTATATTCTAAATCTGAAGAAGAGCATGTGCAGCATCTGCGTATTGTTTTGGGTATTCTGAGACAACAGAAATTGTACGCTAAATTTTCGAAGTGTGAGTTCTGGCTGAACCAAGTTGCTTTCCTTGGTCACATTGTGTCTGCAGATGGCATCACCATGGATCCATCTAAGGTTGAGGCTATCACCAAGTGGCCGAGACCTACCACAGTGACTGAAATTCGGAGTTTTCTAGGATTAGCTGGTTACTACAGGCGTTTTGTCGAGGGATTTTGATATGTGTCTAATTACACATATATTTTATATTGTTAAACCCACAAAAACGACCAAAAACACACAAATGACCACACAAATGTTACAAATATCATGAAAATGTGTTTTTACGTGATTCAGGTACAAAAGATTGAAAAACAAGTGAAAAATGATCAAGTTCACACAATTGTCATTTTCAGTCCCTGGAGTTTCACAAATTGTCAAAACTAGTCCCTGAAAGTTTAAAAAGGAAGAAAAGTCAACTTAAGTCCTTGGGAAGTCAAACTTGTTCACAAATGATCCCTGGATGAAAGTTTTCTAAAACTTGGCAACTTTTACCCCTAAGAATCCAAAAATTACAAAAATGGTCCTTGGTGTTTAAAAATGTGAAATTATCAACCTTGGTCCTTGTAATATTGTTTATTGGCAGGTTTGGTACTTTGAAGGAAGTTTGGAAAGTTGGCAATTCAGGTCCCTCAAGAATTCAGATTTGACAACTTTGGTCCTTGGGCTCTAAAACATTATAAAACCAACCGGACCCTAAGTTTATTACTAAACTCAAAATCCAAACCTTAAAATCCAAATCCATATAAACCCAGTTACAAATCCAGTCCACCTTGGGCCCAAAAACACCAAAGCCCACCCACTCCTAATAAATAAATAAAACAGACAAATAAAACACCCCGACACCTTCTCCTTCTTCCACCTCCATCTCCCTTTACACCTGTAAATGCCACCTCCACACCACCACCTCACCACCTACTCCATCTCTTTTGTCCCCCAGCTCACCCTTACACCTACACCAGTAATAAATGCATTTCCCACCCAATTTCACCCAAAACCACCACTGCTACTATACCAGTCCCCTGTTTTGCTTAAAACCTCTCCAACTTGGCCCTAAATATCTCAAATGTCCCCCACAACTCTCCACAACAATCCAAGAGTCCTTAATTGTTTTGAAACTGCCACAAGCTACGTATATCAAAATTGGCGCCAAAAGCAATTTAAACGGTGGAGATCAATTTGACCAATCCAATGGTCCAGGAGAGGTGGGATTCACTCAGAAAGTCAATAGGAGGCAAAAGGGTGTATAAAAGACAGAAGAGGAAGAAGGAGAAAATACTTTGGATTAGCCATTGTTAAGTAGTTAAATACCATTGGATTAGCCATGGTTAGTAGTGTAATTTTATTGCTTTTCAAGTGTTAGTTTTACACTGACAATGTTAAAACTAAACCTTATTTCCAGTAGTTAATGATAATTCTAAGTTTTTAAATTTCATGTTATGTTGAATTCGTACCATTTTAGTTCTCAAATCTTTTACATTATTGTTGATGATAGTTGTTAAATGGACTCTTTAGGCTCATGTAGGCTCCTGACAAAAGCTTTCAAGCTTTTAGATACATCAAGACAGTTATGATCTTTTAAAATTCATAAGTAGATAAGAAATCAAGAAAACAAATGAAAAACCAAAAATCATAATGTATGAATGATGAAACTGAATGGAGCAAGATCAATTGTGGATTGCCTTTGGTTTATTGGCTCATTGGTAAGCTAGAGGATGTGTTCTGTGGCCTTGATTCTCAGTTTCAAGCAAGATTCACTTGTAAGCCCATTTTTACCATTTTTTGCATTTTGCTGTTTCAGTCCTGTATATACTGTGATTTTTATGTTTTAATGTTTCTTTGTTGTTATTAAGTGTTGTTAGAGTGTAATATTGCTTGTTTGTTCATTAGATTCATTTGTGCTTGAAATGGAAAAATCACTCAGTTAGAATGCAAACTTGACACCTTTGTGTTTTTGGCTTGTGTGCTTGAAGTTTTATGCTCAATTGATCTTCATATGTGATAATATATAGTTTGGAATCAGTTTCATATGCAAATTCATTGAATACTTAAAAATTCATGTGACAAGTGAATATATAAGGACTGTTTGGATTTGCTATGATTTAGGGTCCTGAGGTTGTTTGAGTTGTTTGTTTCTGTTTATACATGATCCATTAGGCCATTTGAGGGCTTGACAACCCTTTAAGCTCAGTGGTAATGTGTGGATGGTTGAATTCATCTCAAATCCACCTCAGTGTCCACTGTGACTATTTTAGGTTTCATAAAATGGAGTTGCTGTCAAATCTGTGTTTAAGGGTGTGTGTACTATTGTTCTTGTTTGATGTATGATGCATATGGCCTGAACAACTCAGTCAAACTTTCAATTCCATGTTTCATCAAGTAGATAGTCAAAGTAGCTTTTAACTTTCTTATTTTGTTGTCTGTTAAGATTTTGATGTCCAAATTCATCATATTAGTGTAAAATTTGTTTATATTGCTTAATCTAGTATCATTGCAGCTTAATATGACATGTGATAATCAGTAGATTAAGATTAAAATTCATATTAGTCCACTTTTTAGTTTTTGTTAAAAAGTCAAAATTCCATTTTTCTGTTTTTGAATTAAATATATAATTTTCCTGTGTATTTGTTATGTAGTTTCAGCTAAAGTCCTTTTAGGGTTTTAGAGTGTTGTTGCTTAACTTGTTATATGTATTTTTGTTTATCTTTATTTTGAATGCTTTAGTGCTTATTTTTCTGCTTTTTCTTAGTCATTTTTGCCCTGCACCAAGGTTTGGGCTGTCAAAACCACAAGCTTGCATAAGCTTGTGGAATTGATCCTAGCCTGGGTTCTTGGCTTCTTTGTGTTGCCTATGTGGCTTATTTAATATGTTTGTGTTTGTTTTCCTTCTGTAGCTTAATTAGATAGCTTATTCACTTCTCCTTATTTTGTCCCACATCCCTCAGTATACACTGAGTAATCAGTGTATACTGAGCCCACTTCATAAGCTCTCAAAAAGCTATTCTCTTGGACTTAGCTTGTGTGATATGTTTCTTTTAGAAGCTGATCAACCAATATACAAGTCCCAATTCAATAACTCCATCTTGCAGCTTATTAATTAGAGCTGCAAATAGCTTTTTGATTGTCCCATTTGACTGCATATGCTGGTAACCCAGTTATATGCAGTAACTTGGAAGGTTTTTCACAAGCTTCTCATGAGCTAACTAGTGGGCCCCACTAGGTGAGTTTGGGATTTTTGGAAAGCTGACCAATACATCTTACTACTACAATAATTGTTTTGGCTTTTTGAGCTTATCTCATGGGCTTAATTGGTCAATCTAATTGATTGCAGGGGGTGTTTGGCACTGCATGTTCCTGGAATTGCTTATTTGCTCATCAAGAGCTTATTTGTCAATTCCAGTCCACATGCTGGTATATTCTTGTCCATAAACCTTGTACACATGTATTTTATCTTTTGTTTTCCTGCATGAGCTTATACCAAGCTCATTTGAGCTTCAAATCCATCCAAGTTGAGCTGTAAAAATCCCAACTGTCTAAACCTTAAGCCCATGCTCTTGTGCACAAAACCATGATGAATTCAGGGTTGTTTCCTGTCTATAAGCATGTGCACATGTCCCATTTTCCTTTCTTTTCTCTTTTTCAAGCTTGTTTCAAGCTTAGCAGCCAAACAGTGAGCAAAAGCTCACTGAATAAGTTAATAAGCCATGAAACAGCTTATTTCTATGTTTTCAAAGTTCATCTTTCATTAAATATGTTTAATACTAATATGTAAATGATCCAGAAAACAGAAAACACAAAAATAGCCCCACTTTGCTATTAAATGATAGCTTCTATTTAGAAGCTTTAGCTTATTGGCTTATTTCTGAACATAGCTTATAGTTTTTATAATTTTCCTAGGTTCTTAGATTTATTTTAGAATTATGTAAAAAGTTTCAGATTTTTCTATACTTTTTTAATATTTATAATAAATCAGTTTTAGTTTTTAATACTTTTTAATAGTTAATAATTAATAATAAATAGAATACATGTATAATAAATATATTTTCACTTTCAGAAATTCTTTTATATTTAGTTAGACTTTTCTAAGTTTTTATTTTATTTATTTAGGTTTTATTTTCCATTTTCTTATTTTTAGGTTTTTATTAAATAGTAAATAATTAATAATGAATCATATACTTGTAAAATAAATACATACTTAGTTTTAAAATTCATTTTATAATATATTAGATTTTTCAGATTCATAATTTCATTTATTTAGGTTAATTTTAGATTATCTTATTATTTAAGTAATTTTTAAATATATTTAATTCATTTTTAATTAATAATAATTAATATAATAGTATAATAAATAATTTTAATTTTCTAATAATTTTCTTATTCTTTTAGGATTCCAAAAATATAATTTTCACATTTGTGGGAGTTATATTTGATGGTAGTCACTTTTTATTTTGTACGTAGACATTTATTTAAACGTAAACGTTTACGCATTTTAGGTTTTTAGGTTTTCTTAACTTTTATAATAAGTTTGTAAATATAGTTATTTATTTTATTTTTATTTAATTTGCATTTAAGTCGTTAAGGCATGCAAATTCCCTCCTTGGGAATGTTTGTTTTATTTCGTTTTGTACGTTTACGTTTATTTGAATCTAAACGTACGTTTGTAAATCCTTTTACATTTTAGGGTTTCTGATTGCACGTTTCTTACTGATATAGCTGTGACAGAGCTATTACTATTCACATTCCAGTGTTAGTCAGTCAGATTCCCATGTTTTTATATATTCAATATCATTTCAACACACACATTCGTTGTATTACATTTTACACACCTCGTTGGGACATAATGACCCGGGGATATAATTCTGTACTCCCATGGATTTAAATTGCATTTGGTCCTAGATTGGTTTGACTTTTATGGTTGACCATTTACAAGTGATTGACTAATATAAAGATGACTGTTTAGGACCAATCAGATTTTCGAAGTTGGCTTTACCGTTGACTTAGTTGATGCGAAAGGGTGCAAAGTTTGTGTGGACGGACGAGCGTGAGCAGTGTTTCGAGGAGTTGAAGCGGAGATTGGTGTCCGCTCCTATTCTGACTTTACCGTCTGGTTCTGGAGGCTTTCAGATATATAGTGATGCTTCTAAGAAGGGTTTAGGCTGTGTGCTTATGCAACACGGTAAGGTGATTGCCTATGCTTCCAGGCAATTGAAACCCTATGAAGAAAATTATCCGACCCACGATCTCGAATTAGCAGCTGTTGTGTTTGCTTTGAAAATCTGGAGACATTACTTGTACGGTGAATCATGTGATATCTTGATGCGTGCGATGTGTCGTTGCGGTTTAGCAGTATTAATGCCTACTCAAGTTTTAAATTTATATTTAGCCGACTTATCAATAACACACACACTTAACGAGCAGTGTACCCGGTCAGTATGAATATAATGGTAAGTAGAGTGTCGATCACTAAGAGTGGAACGTATTATCTAGTTATTCTAATCAGTATTTTAATATTCTAAGTTAGCTATACAACCTAATCTAACGCAAGGGGGTTCAGCCTGAGAGACTGGCACATTTTGGTTGCAATCAAATAATAAACTAAACTAATGAGCACGAATCAACGATAGGCATGCACGTACACAGATAAATACTCGAGACAATAAGAAGACCTGTCCTGATGATTAAGTAGATTGTCACTTGTTTTATTGATAGTTTTATATGAAGTGTATGTAATTAACCCTTTCTCGTTAGTCCTAATCTTATCGGCGAGAAATCCCTTAATGATTACTTATGTCTAAAATTTATTCCTAAGTGTTCAATTTAGTAACAACCGTGGGAGCCACATTCTCTTCCGTAGTCAAATGCGCAGGCCACTAATAAACACAGAGGTTATCAATGCACTAATAAGTAGTAACCAAAGACATCAACATATAAACTTTAATTGATGGGAAAGCAGTTTTAAGGGAGTGCAATCTTTCTCGTCACATTACACAAGCCACCAATCCTGATGAATTAAAGTTTACTAACACAATAAAACAAAACTACTTAATGAATTAAATACATGCAGGACCTTCTTACAGCTCTTGTATCTTCGTTCGGGTGTGTCTTGTGCTGCCTAATCGTCTGAATTCGGCCTTAGGTTTCTGTGGTCTTCGTACTTCGTATATATTATGCACTCCGGAATTCTTCTGGTCTTGGGGTATTTATAGTTTCTGTCTGAGGGTAAGATGCGGCGCATCTAATAAGTAGATGCGGCGCATTGACTTAACTTCGCGTGGGGTCCAAGATTAATATATTCAGGAATATTCGTACACCGCCAGAAGATGCGGCGTATCTTCATTCTTGGATGCGGCGCATGTCCTTTGCCGTCTTGGATAATATCTTGTGAAATCTTGATAGCGATGCGCCGTATGTAAGAAGTATAATGCGGCGCATCTGGAGCAGAATAGTCTTGATCTTGTACATTTCAGTAGACACTTAACTTCTTGCTTGTTTTGCTCCATAATTAGTCCAAAATCGCCAAGTTTCACCAAATGCTTGTTTTTAACTGAGAATTACAAAAGTAAACGATTAAGTATCAATTCTCATACATAATATAATAAAACAAGTCAAATAAATAGGATAAATGATGATAATAAAATGTACTTATTTGAGTTCATCATATCTTCACAGATCACAAGAGTCTCAAATACATCTTTACTCAGAAGGAGCTTAATATGAGACAGAGGAGATGGTTATTTGAGTTCATCGAGCTTCTTAAAGATTATGACGCGAATATCCAATATCATCCAGGCAAGGCAAATGTTGTTGCCGATGCACTTAGTCGGAAATCGGGTATGATTGCTAGCTTGGAGATTGATTCCCATATTCTCAAGGATTTAGAGCGATTGGATGTTGAATTGTGTATTCGACGTGATGTTGGGTACTGGGCTAGTTTGAAAATTGAATCAAATCTGATGTTGCGTATTAAAGAGGCTCAGAAGGATGACGGTGAGCTTTGGGCTATCGTGCAGACTGTTGAACAGGGTAAGCAGACTGAGTTCAGAGTCGATGAAGATGGAGTGGTATGGTATGAGGATCGTTTATGTGTGCCTAAGGATCCTGATTTGCGTGAGGCTGTGTTGACTGAGGCTCATAGTTCTCCTTTCTCTATTCATCCTGGTTCTACCAAGATGTCTCGGGATCTTAAACAGCATTTCTGGTGGAACGGTATGAAGCAGGACGTGGCTTTGTTTGTGGCTAGGTGTATGACTTGTCAGCAGGTCAAGATTGAGCACCAGCGGGCTAGTGGACTGTTACAGCCTTTGGAGATTCCTGCTTGGAAATGGGATGAAATTTCCATGGATTTTGTTTCTGGTCTGCCATTGACTCGTAAAAGACATGATGCGATTTGGGTGGTCGTTGATCGGCTAACTAAATCTGCTCATTTCTTACCTATCCGTATGACCTATAGTATCAGTAAGTTGGCGGAGATCTTTCAGCAGGAGATTGTTAGATTGCATGGTACTCCTTCGTCTATTGTTTCTGATCGAGATCCTCGTTTCACTTCGCGTTTCTGGAAAGGACTCCATAAAGCTTGGGGCGCTCGCCTTAAGTTTAGTACTGCTTTCCATCCCCAAACTGATGGTCAATCTGAGAGAACCATTCAGACTTTGGAAGATATGCTACGGGCTTGTGCTTTGGAATGGACTGGTAGTTGGGATGAGTATTTGTGTCTAGTGGAGTTTGCGTATAATAACAGTTGGCATGCGAGTATTCGAATGGCTCCTTTCGAGATGTTGTATGGTAGGAAGTGTAGGGCTCCGGTTTGTTGGAATGAAGTGGGTGAACGTATTATTGAGGGACCTGAGTTGGTTGAGATCACTAATGAAAAAGTAGCAGTTGCTCGGGAAAAATTGAAAGAGGCTCGTGCTCGTCAAAAGAGTTATGCTGATAAGCACCATCGTGACCTGGAATTTAATGTTGGTGACCGGGTATTTCTGAAAGTGTCTCCTTTCCGTGGGGTTAAGCGTTTTGGAATCAAGGGCAAGTTGAGTCCTCGATTTATTGGTCCGTTTGAGATTCTGGATCGTATTGGAGAGGTTTCTTATCGTCTAGCTTTGCCTCCTCAGCTATCTCATGTGCATGACGTCTTCCATGTATCTCTCCTGAGGGGATACAATTATCACCCATTGCATGTAGTATCTTATCCGCTTGATCAGATCCGGCCTGATATGTCTTTGTCTGAAGAGCCGGAAGCGGTTCTGGATCGCCAGGAACGAGTCATGAGAAATAAAGTCATTCCGTTCGTAAAGATTCTTTGGAAGAACCACCTAGAGCGTGAGGCTACCTGGGAAACCGAGGAATCGATACGAGCTAGTTATCCGCATTTCTTATTCTGATCTGGTATGTCCTTGATTTGTTTTCCGATCTCTTTTCTTTCTGCTTTCTGCAAATTTCGAGGACGAAAATTTTCTTTTAGAGGGGAAGAAGTTGTAATACCTGAAATTCAGAAAACATGTAAAATGACCAAAATACCCCTGTAACTTTAAAATTTAATTAATAACGTTTAAAAAACCAAATAAATCCCAAACCTTTAGAAATAAACAACATATGAAGTAAAATAATTTTTATTGCAACATTTTAATATTTTACAACTGTTGTCATCTTATTTTAATTACTTTGAGACCGATTTAAATTTTAATTCTTGTAAATGTTTTAAAATCAAAGTAAAACAAGATAAACACTACTCTAAACTTGGAAACAATTGTCACAATCAATCACAACTCATCCATATCAATCACAACCAAGATTTAAGCAATCCATTTTGATCTCTACACGGTTTGCTATTATACCACACGCTCCCATAATTATTTTGGAACCAAAAACCCTAAATCGACACACACAAATTCACACACACTTGATCCGATTTTCTGGAGGTCCTAGCATAATTTTCCCATGTTCATATGAGTATAAGGAAGGGGAGAAAAATAAGTTTTGGGTCGTGGAATAGCTGGTTCGATCTGTGGCAATTTTCTTGTTCGGTTTTATTCATCCGAGAGGTACAAATTCGTACACCTAAATCTACATGTTCTAAAATCGTTTTGGTATTTTTATGATGTTAATTAGATCACATATGACTCATATAAATTAATAAAATTGAATCATGCAAGCTTATATGATCGAATGAATTATTGAGATAAAAAACGTAAATAAAATACAAATCGGGTCATGCAATTTTTCTGGGCTATGTATATAATTTTTCTAGGTTCCATGGTCATCATATAAGTCTAGAAAAATGTTGGTTTGAATTTTTATAGCTTGAATCGATCGTGATAATTATTGATGATTAAAACGCGTATAAAATCTAATATACTCTATACGAATTTTCTGGGTGTAACACCTATTTTATTTGAGACCTATACGACCCATATGACTCTGGAAAAATACTAGTTCGAATTGTTATAATCTAAAATGGCCTTGTCGAATTATTTGTTCTAATTGGGTTTATGATATTCGAATGAAAAAAAAATATAAACTCTAGGGTTTTGATCTTGGTCTAGGGTTTTGAATCTGGAGTTTGGTTAATAAATGATGAACTAATGATATGGTAATGAGTGGTAAATGATTCGAGATGTTAGGGTTAGGGTTTTGTATTTTAAAAGTATTAACGAATTGATTTTTAAAATGTAAGGGGGTGTTTTGTCATTTCTGAAACTTGTGGGCTATTTTTACAATGTTAATTAAGTCAGTAGCAAGGTATAAAAATTATAATATGGGGACCTTGTGTGTAAAATTAACAAGATATGGATTTAAAATGTAATTAAAGGTTCGAAATGAAATTAATTTAAATAGAGGGGTTAAAAGCGTAAATTCAGGAAACTTATGACTTTTCTGTGAAAATAATGTTATTAGGGAGGTAATATGTAATTTTGGGTATTTGTGGGGTTAATGTGTAATTATTAAGGAATTATGATGTAAATGGTAAGTTTTATTAATTAAAGGGACTAAATGTGTAATTTTATGAAACTTGGGGATTTGATTTGTACCACACTTATATTTGAGGGTATATTCTGTAATTTAGTAAATGAAAAGGTTTGTTGTGTAATTATGGATATAGAAAGGGTTAAAATGTAAATTATATAACTATAAGGGTTATTTTGTAATTTTGATAATTTAAGGATGTAAAATGTAAATATTGAAACTTAATGGACTAAAATGTGTTTCTGGATAAAATATGTGTTGTAAATTAGTAACATGCAATATTGCCATTTAAAACCCTTAACTTTGGAATATTTACAAATAAAACCCTAATTTATGGAAACTTGTCATCTTTGACCCTGAACTACCAAGACTTGTTAAAATGTACCCTATGTCCATAATATGTTTAATTATGAATTAACTTAAGTTAAAATACTTTAATTTTCTAATTATGGGAACTTACCAAATAAGGAAACTTTCTATAAATAGAAACTTGCTAAATTTGGAAACCTGCTGTAAATGGAAAGTTACTTAAAATGGAAAGATAACTAGACTGGTAATCTGAACTTGAACCCCTTTGTAATTCTGTCTTCTTCTCCTTTAGGTGTGAAGAAGGAGAGGCACTGATTTCTGTTCTGCATTTTCCTTATTGTTCTGTTTGCTTGTCATAAGGTACAGATATTCTGCCCTTTTTCAGTAAGGGTGTTTTCTCTCCCTTAACTTTGATTTACATTCTGATTCGTATAGGATTCCCTAAGCCATTTCTATGTTTCCCTTCTGTTTGTGAACCTTTGATATGATCCATTTGTTTGAACCTTGCTTTGAACCTTTTGCCATGATCTTTTTTGAACGTTGTCTTGAACTCTGATATGAACCTAACTGATTTGAACCTTGCTATGATCCTTTGTTTTGTGAACCTTAATTCTGATTTAAACCTTGATCTGATAAGCTCTAATTTTGGACCTATTGATTTTGAACCTCTGATATTACTTCTGAAATACTTGACATGACCCTTTTGACATAAACCCTTATATATTTATGACACTCTGATTTGATATAACCTCTGACCCTGACCACGGTTTGATACCCGAGCCAACTCACTAGGCATGAGGTGTTCATGTCCTTGTCATTTATGCACCGATGACTTGACTCTAGGGTAGGAGAGAGATGACCTATCCCGTCCCTGATTTTATCTGTTATGTAGGAGAAGATTCTGGCCTACTGGGGCGCATGGATGCATCCTAGATTTGTTCTTGATGAAGCGAAAAGTGTACCGCTTTTAGGGGGTCATTTAAGCCCTAAATCGTATTTATTTGATCAAATATTGCCCTAAATCGTTCCTTTTGTCATTTTAGGTACTTTTGAGAAGAAATTTGGAAAAGGAAGCATTTTGGACGTTTTTGGAGCATAAAAGTGAAGATAACGACAAAGTCTCAAAATCGGCTGGAAAAGTACCTTTGACGGCGTCAGGGATTTCCCTTGACGGCGTCATGGCTTGGCAAAAAAGGTGGATATGAAAATTACTCATGATAAGCCAGAGAATTTTACAATGGAAAGTCTGACGGCGTCACCCTTTGAAGTGATCAAGGCCATCACGGTTTAACTTAAAGAGGGACGGCGTCAAGCCTTATTCTGACGGCGTCAAGCTTTGATAAGCCAGAGCGGATTTTGGAGGTCTAAAGTTGGACGGCGTCAAGAAGGCCATCCGGGAACCCTAGACATGGCGAGGTGACGGCGTCAAGTCCTATAACGTGACGCCGTCAGCCCTTAAACTCTATATATAGTTTTACAATTTTTTGTCATTAGTGTGCAACTTTGTGAGGAGAAACCCTAAAGACGAATTTCTGCCATTTTTAAGGGTTTTCATACCCTTGGATCTCCCATGTTTAATTGAAGATAAGTGTTCATTTAATCAATCAATATGTCTATGTGTTGTTTGATTATATCTTGTTCTTGTCTTTTAATTAACATGCTAGGCTAGATTTATCTTGTGTTTGCTTAGATCTAATGAAACCTAGCTATTGATTATTGGTTATTAGTGTGTTATTAGTTGTATTGGATGATTGTTCATCGATGTTAGGCTTAAGAAAACTGGCTAACTTCCTATTCGGTAACTTGCTTGAACGTCTTAAGAAACATGAACCAATGCGTACTAAGGTTTTTATGGTTGTATTTAATGCATGAGCGAATTCTAGTGATCCCATGTTAGGAGCTTCCTAGTCGGCTCGACATAGGAGTGAAGTAGGAGCTTGTAGAGTTGGGGAAGTACGTACGCCACCCCACGATTGGTATTAAGGAATACACCCGTCATCCACGCAATTAATACACACTAATCAACCGGTAAAAGATAGTTAGGGAGTAAGGAAATCTAAGTAAACACATTTCTCTCCACATAAGTTTCACAACTCTTTTCATTTTCAGTTATTTTATTTTATTTGCATTCGTAGTAATTTGGGTTAGTTGACTAGCAACTAATTCCGCCCACTCCTTCAAAACCCGAGATTTTACTTGCTTTCATAAAAAAATATAAAAATACAAAAAGAATCTTCCCTCACCCTTAGACCTACTAAAGTAGTTTTTCATACCTAACGAACACTATTCCCTGTGGAGAACGATCAATCCCCCGTACTTACCACTACACTATACTACATCGGTCAGGTACACTGCCTGGTGGGGTTGTAAGCCTCTTGAGATCCCTCGAGAGGTAAAACCTGTTGTAAGGTTGCAAAACCACGCATCAAGTTTTTGGCGCCGCTGCCGGGGAATAGTTATTGTTTAGGTTGAATTTTTATTTTATAGGTCTACTCACTAGATTCCTTTCTAGTGAGATTTTTATTTTATTTTTCTAGGTTTTCTTTAGTCTATCTTTTTTTCTTCGTTTCTTTGTTCGTAACCATTACCATTCGACATCATGGAAGATGGTAATATCCTCGATCCCAACAACCCACCACCACAACAACCACCACAACCTCCTAGAGCCCGTACCTTAGGAGACTACTCCCGTCCTAGCCACCATGGCTATCGAAACACCATTGAGCTCACTCAAGGAGCCAATGTCACACCCTTGCGATCCGACACCATCCGGTTGGTGCAAAGCGAATGCGCATTCCATGGACTTCGTTCCGAAGATCCTAATCAACATCTCAAGGACTTTCTCAAAATTGTTGATTCCATAGACCTTGATGTTGCCACTCGAGAGACGACCCGACTGCGTCTCTTTCAATTCTCTCTGCGGGACCAAGCTAGTCAATGGCTAGAGCGTCTACCCGCAGGATCCATCACCTCTTGGAATGATCTCACCACTCGCTTCCTTGCTCAGTTTTTCCCACCGGGAAGAACTACCAAGCTAAGGAATGATGTCTTGATGTTCCAAAAACGTCAAGGCGAAACCCTCTACGAGGCATGGACTTGATTCAAGGACTTACTCCAAAAAGTCCCTCACCATGGCATAGAACTTTGGCTCCAAGTCCAAATCTTCTATGACCATATCAATCTCTCCACGAGGCAAACCATTGACCAATCGGCCGGTGGTAAGCTACGTGATCTAAGTGCGGAACAACCATGGGCTCTCCTAGAAGATCTTGCTCTTTATGACAACGAAAGTTGGAGTGATCCCCGTGATTTGAATAAAACGGTCAAGGCAATATCTTTGCCTTCGAACAATTCAAGCACTTCCGACCGTAGGATCATAGAACTTGAAGACCAAGTCAAGTTTCTTGTGAAATCCTATGAGGCTCCTAAACCTTCAAGCCAAGTGAACAAAATCACTTCTTCATGTGAATTATGTAGTGGTCCCTACGACACTCGTGATTGCATGGAACTCCCCGAACAAGCTTTTGCGGACTACACATCCTCGCGTACCGACGGAGCGGGAGACAAGTGGTACACTTTCAAACCCGAGCCAAACCCCTACGGTGATTCATACAACCCCTCATGGAAAAATCACCCAAACCTTAGGTGGAAACAAAACCAAAACGCACAACAAACCAATTCTTCCAACCCACCTAATCGTTTCCAATCAAGCGGTTCCAACTCGAACCGTACTTTCAATAACAATCCTTCCAACAATTATGGTAGTACCAATAACTTTGAAGGATTGATGTCCCAATTTATGGCATCTCAAGAAGCTCGGATAGCTAAGTTTGAATCCGAATTCAATCAACAACAAACGGAGATGACCAATAAAATTGACAACTTATTGAAAGCCCTCAATAACCAAGTGCTATCACCTCCACATAAGGACGCTAGGAACACAAATAGCGGACCCCAAGTAAAAGACCCCTCTTCATCCAAACATGTCCACTTCGTCAACATTGTCACTATCAAACCGATTGATAGGAATGAAGATAATAGTGAACCTATGGATGAGGTTAAGAAAGTCGAGGTTGATAAAGAAGTTAGGGAAAGTGAGATTGAAGAAGTAGATGATGGTGAGGACTACTTCAATAGGCTACCCACTAAGGAAGAGCGCGCATATCATACAGACTTATTCGATGACCCCGAGACACCATACTTCCTAGGTAGACCAATTATAAAAATAGGCGATCCTTCTAATCTCAACATACCATGCAACATCGGACATTTGCATGTGTGGAAAGCTTACATCGACCTTAGATCGCCCATAAACATCATGACTAGAGCCCACTATAACTTGATAATGAAAAAGCAACTTGGGTATAGGATGTTCCCTGACAAGGGTTGGATAAGTAACTTCACGGGAAGAGTTAAGGGATTACCGGTTTATGTAGGAAACTTCACCTATGCCACCGACTTTGTAATTGTAGAAGATATCCGCCCAATAGTCGATGCATCCTTAACTCAAGTAGTTTTTGGAAAACCATTTGTTGAGGTCTCTAGAATGACTTATGAACCGTCCTTAGGGATAGTTAGATTTAAGGATGAGACCGATGAGGTAAACTACCAAATGCCATATAAGATAGAACAATTCCAACACTTGTCAAATGTTGAGAAGGAGCTTAAGCAAGCGGTCTACTATAGGAATGATGAGGATAGAAATAAAGGAGTAGACTATGTTATGGGAAGGATATCCGGTTTCTACAAGGATTGTTTGAAATTAGGACCGGAGTATAAAACCGGAAATGAGAATGGCCTAGAAACCGTGACCAATGATGGAGTCACGTAATGTACGGTGACTTTGAGTCTAGCTACAAGACTCGTTAATAAAGAAAAGCGCTTCTTGGGAGGCAACCCAAGCTTTATTTGCTTTGTGTGTTTATTTATTTGTTTGTTTGATTTTATTTGTTTCCGTATGTGTGTTTAATTTTTATTATTATTGATTCATGTTCAAAACTAAATTGTGAAAATGCTTTATCTTGTTTTTAACTTCGTCTTAACTACATATAAAGGTATTTTGCAAAAAGATAAGTGTAAGGGAAATCCAAATCGGTTTATTAGAACACAAATGAACATGAATCGTAATAATAATAAATTAACATACATATTAGTATTTGTTTGAGTCAAATGCTTGTATCGAGTCATAATGATGTTTTGCAGGATTTCCAGGAAGTAAGGTAGATGTTTTTCCAGAAATTTTCAGGAAACTTAACATGAGAATTCTGTCAGATCATTTCTGACGGCGTCAGAAGTTACAACCTGACGGCGTCAGGTTTTAATTTTCTGAAATTTTTGAAAGTTTTGTTTTCATAAAAGTTTTTATTAAATCTCTAACTTATAATCTCCAGGAATCTGCAAAATAGTCATTCCACAAGCATTATATCCTTATATATAGAATTTATCCCGCCGATGTTATGCAGGTTTTCGTGTTTGTTTTCTCAGGTTTAACAGGTTATTTTGGACAAGGAGATGTATGTGGAATCAAGCTTATGGCGATGCATTAGTCTTGGAGCTTCTACATTCTCTTGGAAGAAGATCTAACCATGTGGCCACATTATCCACCAAGCGAATCAGGGGAGTATTTGATTTCATTCTTTTACCTTTTTACTTTTACATCTTGTTATTTGAACATTGGGGACAATGTTCATCTTAAGTGTAAGGGGGGGTAAAATACGATACTTTAGAGAATGCTATTACGCTTGATTTTTGTTTGTTTAATAGTAGATGTGTAATAAAACTGAGAGAAATACCTGTTAGGGCAATTTTAGTGCCAAATTTAAAATTTTTCACAACATATAGGAGTGAAACTTTGATTTTAATGAGCGTCTCACGGATAGGAGTTATATGACTAGCACAAAAACCGTACCACTAAAAAAATTTTCCACCCTCAAATATGTGAGGTTCGCCCCTAGAATTGGTAGGAAAAGCATTTATGCTATGATGTGTGTACCGGTAGCACTTAGATTCTAGAACTTGCGTTAGGACCATTCCGAGGCCACAAGTGAGACTACATTCGTGTAGTTAGATTTACTACATGATAAGAGGCTTTAGGATTAACCCATTGTTTTACACCTGTGTTTTTGTTATAATTACTTTGGCTACATTGGTCAAGTAATTCTCCCACACCCTTTGCGTTGTACTCATTTTTAGTACACGATACCCCTAGTACACCCCTCAGAGCCTATCTTTTCGTTTTGACCTTTAAGCATTTTACTTAAAGGAAGAATTTGTTACACCCCACTAAAATGTACACCCAAATCGCCTTAGCCTACCTTGTATGCACTCATCTTTAGTGCATTATTGTGACAACATTTGTTTAAACCCAAGTTAATTATCTAATTGATTACATGGTTGCTAAGTCGAGTCATATCCTTGTACATATTGTTTTGGGACGATTGGGACTCATGGGTAAAGTACTAGTGTAATGGAGTAATGGGGAAGAACATCATTTATTACCCCCATATGTGCTGAATATTTTAAAAGTACTCCAAGTATTTCGATTATCTTAATTCGAGTCATTAGAATAGTTATTTGTAAAGTTATGTAAAAGTTCAAGTGTAAGGGGAATGCAACGCCCCTATGATGTATTATTTTGGATGGTAGGGCAAGAGTGTATGAAAAAAAAAATACAAAAAAAATGAGAAAAAGAAAAATAGAAAAAACATACGGACTACCATCCCGTTTCATTTTATGTTTATTTTATGTTTTTGTTATTTTGTTTTTAGCTTAAGTCGAGTCTAGTCTTGGCTTAGCAACGCCATATTGTACATGTAATTAATCAAGATCTTTAACTCGCCACCAGTAAAATATCCCTTATCCAACAAAACCGTGTTTATCATATCCCTACACCTCACGTTATAACCCATTTAAAAGCCCTCTTTGATAGTTTATTTTAGGTGCTTACGCCTAGTGGAGGAGGTTTTCGATCCTTTCCCAAGCCTATGGTAATCTATTTGCTATGACAGGTAGTGAGAGATATTATCCGTTTTCATTTATGAGATTTATTTTGATGACACCTGAGAGATGTGAGTATCTAAACACTACTTGTGAGGTGCTAGTATGTAATCTCCGTGCTTATTATGATTAAAGTGGAACGACTGTTTGTTGTAATTACTTTTATATTAGCATTAAATGACCCCTAACTTGTATTTTGATTAGAATAAAAGCGCATTTGCTTGAGGACAAGCAAATCTCAAGTGCAAGGGTATTTGATGAAGCGAAAAGTGTACCGCTTTTAGGGGGTCATTTAAGCCCTAAATCGTATTTATTTGATCAAATATTGCCCTAAATCGTTCCTTTTGTCATTTTAGGTACTTTTGAGAAGAAATCTGGAAAAGGAAGCATTTTGGACGTTTTTGGAGCATAAAAGTGAAGAAAACGACAAAGTCTCAAAATCGGCTGGAAAAGTACCTTTGACGGCGTCAGGGATTGCCCTTGACGGCGTCATGGCTTGGCAAAAAAGGTGGATATGAAAATTACTCATGATAAGCCAGAGAATTTTACAATGGAAAGTCTGACGGCATCACCCTTTGAAGTGATCAAGGCCATCACGGTTTAACTTAAAGAGGGACGGCGTCAAGCCTTATTCTGACGGCGTCAAGCTTTGATAAGCTAGAGCGGATTTTGGAGGTCTAAAGAGGGACGGCGTCAAGAAGGCCATCCGGGAACCCTAGACACGGCGAGGTGACGACGTCAAGTCCTATAACGTGACGCCGTCAGCCCTTAAACTCTATATATAGTTTTACAATTTTTTGTCATTAGTGTGCAACTTTGTGAGGAGAAACCCTAAAGACGAATTTCTGCCATTTTTAAGGGTTGTCATACCCTTGGATCTCCCATGTTTAATTGAAGATAAGTGTTCATTTAATCAATCAATATGTCTATGTGTTGTTTGATTATATCTTGTTCTTGTCTTTCAATTAACATGCTAGGCTAGATTTATCTTGTGTTTGCTTAGATCTAATGAAACCTAGCTATTGATTATTGGTTATTAGTGTGTTATTAGTTGTATTGGATGATTGTTCATCGATGTTAGGCTTAAGAAAACTGGCTAACTTCCTATTCGGTAACTTGCTTGAACGTCTTAAGAAACATGAACCAATGCGTACTAAGGTTTTTATGGTTGTATTTAATGCATGAGCGAATTCTAGTGATCCCATGTTAGGAGCTTCCTAGCCGGCTCGACATAGGAGTGAAGTAGGAGCTTGTAGAGTTGGGGAAGTACGTACGCCACCCCACGATTGGTATTAAGGAATACACCCGTCATCCACGCAATTAATACACACTAATCAACCGGTAAAAGATAGTTAGGGAGTAAGGAAATCTAAGTAAACACATTTCTCTCCACATAAGTTTCACAACTCTTTTCATTTTCAGTTATTTTATTTTATTTGCATTCGTAGTAATTTGGGTTAGTTGACTAGCAACTAATTCCGCCCACTCCTTCAAAACCCGAGATTTTACTTGCTTTCATAAAAAAATATAAAAATACAAAAAGAATCTTCCCTCACCCTTAGACCTACTAAATTAGTTTTTCATACCTAACGAACACTATTCCCTGTGGAGAACGATCAATCCCCCGTACTTACCACTACACTATACTACATCGGTCAGGTACACTGCCTGGTGGGGTTGTAAGCCTCTTGAGATCCCTCGAGAGGTAAAACCTGTTGTAAGGTTGCAAAACCACGCATCAGTTCTGTCTCTGTTATCTGTTATTATTTACTGGTTATATATATCTCTGGTGACTGATGGTGTGTGCGATACACGTCTTTCACATCTCTGGGAGCTGATCACTCCATTTGATACATGAGGACACCCCTCATATTATCTGGTTACTTGAGAGGCATCCCCTCTGGATTACTGATATGGTTACTTGGTTATTATATTATCTGTCTCTGGGCTCGTGGTGGATTACTGTTTTCCTATCTTATAACCTTTACTTTTCTTTTCCCTTTACACTTTTCCCTTACTCTTATTCCTTCACCTTAATTATATCTGTATGATCTGTACTTCTGATTACTTGTATTATTTTCGTTACTGCTTTTGTTATCTATATATCTGTTCACTGAGCTCTCGTAGCTCAGCCGCATTTCTTTTCCTGCGGCAGGTACTTAAGCTAGGAGCTGGGTTTTAGCTTTGGGATGAGAGCGATCTATTTTGGAGTTTTGACCTTAGATATTCTAGCCTTTACCATTTGAACATTTATTTATCATCCATTGTTTGGGCATTTGGATATTGTTAAGTACTTCTTTATTTCTGTCTGGCATTTGATATAAGTCATGTTGACTTATCTTTCCTTTGATTATGAATGTTAAGACTTCCGTTATTTTATTATTGAATGCTTTGTTTGATCTGATATGAAACCATATTTTTTTTGTGACATTCTTGCCCTTGTCGGGTCGGGGTGTTACAATCGTGGGTTTTAATAAGTGCATGCACGCCATGTAGGTAAAAGATAATATAACAACAATATTGAGACATAAATAATATGTAAACAACAAAGTAAAGTGTGTCGCGGAGTTAGCTAGAAACCGCGACATTTAATTAATACTTGCAAGTTTTTGGAAAAAGAAAGACATTTAACTAGATGAAACAAAAATGTAAATACACGGATATTTATTGAGCACTTACTAAAGTGTGGAAGTATCCATGGGTGGGGTCGTAACCTTTCCTAAAGATAAACGAAGAAATTTCGAACAAAAGGGTCGGAACTCGCCGATTCCATGTGCGTTGTAGCTCACGGCCATCCATGTCACGCAGCTTGTACGCGCCTTTTCCTAGTGCTTCAACGACCTCATAGGGTCCCTCCCATTTTGGTCCAAGTTTACCTGTATCTTCTGCGTGTCTCGCATCATTAGCGCGATATACAAAGTCGCCTGGTCTGAATGAGGCGCTTCGAACTTTAGCATCGTAGTATCCCTTCATTTTTGACTTAGCTTTTGCCTCACGTATAGCTGCGCTTTCACGCCTTTCTTCCAATAGGTCCAAGTCTATACGCCGTTCGTCGTCATTGGTTGCGACATTAACTTCCGCGTTACGAATAGTTGGCATCCCAATTTCAGCTGGTATGACAGCTTCTGTCCCATAGACAAGGGAAAAGAGAGTGTCTCCATTGCTAACTTTGATTGTCGTGCGGTGCGCCAATAAGACATGCGACAATTCATCCACCCATCTTCCTTTGTGTTTGTCCAGGCGTGCTTTAATTCCTTCGCCCAGACTACGATTTGCGCGCTCAACCAAACCATTGGTTTGTGGGTGTTTAACCGACGCGAAGTGTTGTGTAATATTTAGTTCTGCGCACCAGTCTTTGAATGGGTTATCGCGGAATTGTTTTCCGTTGTCCGAAATGATTTCCTCAGGTATTCCAAAGCGGCATACAATATTTTCCCAAACGAATCATTTTACATGGTTACCTGTGATTGTCGCCACCGCTTTTGCCTCAATCCACTTAGTGAAGTAGTCAATCGCCACGATAAGAAATCTCAGTCCCCCTGCTGCAACAGGGAAGGGACCCGCAATGTCGATACCCCACTTATAGAATGGCCATGGAGAAGTGATAGGAATTAGCTCTTGTTGTGATCTGCGCGGGATGGGTCTATGAACTTGGCAGTCGCTACATTTCTTTATCACATCACGCGCATCGCGATGCATAGTGGGCCAGTAGTATCCTGACCGCAAGGCTCGTGCTACGACGGACCGTGGCCCTGAATGCATACTGCATGAACCGTCGTGGATCTCTCGGAGTACGTAATCTGCCTGAAGAGGTCCAACGCACCGAAGCCATGGTTGTAGAAATGAGCGCCGATATAGGATACCATCTCGAAGTTCGAACCTCTGCGCTGTGCGCCATATTCGTCGAGCGTCCTTCTGCTCATGGGGCAATATGCCTTTGCTTATAAATTCGATAATAGGGGTCATCCACGTAGGATTCTCCTCCTCTATTATCGTGGATATCTCCATCTCCGAGATGGATTTATTTTTTAGGATCTCCACCAATACTTGTTTTGACAGGTGCGCAAAGCTTGTAGATGCGATCTTGCTTAGCGCATCCGCTTTTTTGTTTTCACCTCTAGGAACTTGTTTAATGGTAAACCTGTCAAAACCTTGGATTAGTGACTTGGTCTTGTCGAGGTATTGAACCATGTTATCCTCTTTAGCCACATATTCGCCCAACACATGGTTGGCTACTAATCGGGAATCCACATTTGCTTCTAGGTTGCGTACACCCATTCGAGTTGCAATGCGTAATCCAGCGATTAGGGCTTCATACTCTGCCTCGTTATTCGTCGCTGTGAATTCAAAGCGCAGTGCGTAAGTGAATTCCATTCCTTCTGGATTGGTGAGGATAAGGCCTGCGCCCGACCCATCTACGCATGAAGATCCATCCGTGAACAGGACCCATGGTTCTTGTAGTTCTACCTCGCTCTGTGGAGGTGCAGCATCGGTTTCTGGTTTTTCGATGATGAAGTCTGCTAGTATTTGCCCCTTAACCGCAGTGCGTGGTCTATAAGAGATGTTATACTCGCCTAGCAATACACTCCACTTTTGTAATCGCCCTGATGCGTCAGGTTTGGAGATAACTTGCTTGATTGGTTGGTCTGTGATCACCGTTATTGGGTGCGCTTGAAAGTACCTGCGCAATCTTTTGGCGGCGAATACTAATGTCAAGACCAACTTTTCCATTGGGCTATAGTTAATCTCTGTCTTCTTGAGCGCTTTACTTACAAAATATACCGGTGTTTGTACGGAATTCCTATATGTCAGTAGCACCGCGCTGACTGCTCCATGAGTCGCAGACAAGTACACAATTAACTCCTCCCCTGGTCGGGGCGCGACTAGCTTGGGAAGCGCTGCTATATGTTGCTTAAGCTGTGTAAAAGCTTCTTCCGCTTCTGTAGTCCAACGAAAGTCTCCCTTTTTTGTACACTTCTTGAGTGTTTTAAAGAGGGGGAGTGACTTATCTGCTGATTTGGACAGGAATCTGTTCAACCCGGCTAGTTTTCCATTCAGAGACTGGACTTCTTTCAACGTGCGTGGTGAAGGGAGTTGGATGACAGCCTCTGTTTTTTCTGGGCATGGTTTAATGCCATCAGGTTCGATCAAGTATCCTAGGAACATGCCTTCTGTAGCGCCAAAAGTGCATTTCTTAGGATTTAACTTCATGTTGATCTTTCGTAGTGTTCTAAATGTTTCTTCAATGTCGCGGACCAATTCGCCTTCGGTATGGCTTTTTATGACAAGGTCGTCAACATAGACCTCTAGGTTGCGGCCCACTTGCTTTTCAAATGCATTATCTACCAATCGCTGGTAGGTGGCGCCCGCATTCTTTAGGCCAAAAGGCATCTTTGTATAACAGTAGACACCTTGGCTTGTGTGGAAGGCTGTTTTTTCCTCGTCTTCTTTAGCCATTTGGATTTGGTGGTACCCTTTGTATGCGTCTAAAAAACATTTAAAGGGGTATCCACATAAAGATTCTACCTTCCAGTCTATCTCTGGTAGTGGGTAGCAGTCTTGTGGACATGCTTTGTTGAGATCAGTGAAATCCACGCACATCCGCCAACTGCCATCACTCTTCTTGACCATCACTGGATTGGAGAGCCAGTCATGGTAATAGACCTCTCGCATGATACCTGCGTCAACAAGTTTGTGTACTTCCTCTAGAATGGCTTTTGCGCGCTCTGGGGCCTGGCCGCGCTTTTTCTGCCGTACTAGGGAGTATCCTTGTCGGATATTCAACTTGTGTTCTGCAATTGAGCGTGGCACACCAGTCATGTGCTTTGGTTCCCATGCGAAGATATCCAGATTCTTTTGCAAGAGTGCGCATACGGCAGCTCTGCCTTTATCAGACAGCGATCCCCCGATCGATACTTCTTGCTCCGGGTAATCAGGATGAATTGCAACCTTCAGGTTTGATACTTTAGCTGCGCTTTGTTCTGAGGTGTGCGTCGTCTTACATGTAATCGTGTTACACTCTCTAGGTGGCACGGCGTTATTGTAGATGGTGACAATGCCGCCTTCTACAGGGAATTTGAGCATCCCATGTGCTGTGGACGGTACTGCGCGTATTGCCGAAATTCCTGGTCTTCCAATAATGCCATTGTATGGCGAAGGAGATCTGATCACCATAAAATTCATCCAGGCTGTCGTGGAGTGTTCCTTATTACCGACAACAACTAGTAGTCGTAGTTGCCCCATGGGCCATATCTTTTCTCCCGTGAAGCCAGTCAACGACGTCGTGGCCGGGCTTAACTGTCTTTGTATCTCAGGTCGCAATCTTTTGAAACAATGCTCATACATTATGTCTGCTGATGCCCCTCCATCAACATACATGCGGTGGATATCGTGACCCCCCGCATTTATCTCGATGGTGAGTGATTCCGCCACTGCGTTATCCGCAGCTAAGGTGGGGAAAGAGATTTCACTTCCATGAGAAAATTTATGGCTGACCTTTTGCCTAGTCTTTCGCTGCCATGATTGTATCATGTAGATTGTGTCAGCCTTGTCCTTAGGTGCTTCTTTCTTGCCCCCGGTCTTCTGTTTGTCTTTCCCATCCTTGATGTTCTTAACTAGATGGTCCAATCTGCCTTCTTTTACTAGCTTCTCAATTAATTGGCGCAATTGGACACACTCATTGGTTGTGTGGCCCTTCTGTCCATGATACTCGCAGTATCCGTTCCCTACGCGCCGATCTTCTGGGGTGCGCATCGGTGGGGGTCTCGGAAAGTTCGCGCCTTCCGTTGCAAATATCTCCTTTGGAGTCTTCGTTAATGGGGTATACTTGTCATTCTCTCGTCCGCCCCCCTGACTGCGGTAGCTTTTGTTACGATTGCTACTCTGGTCATTGGATTGTCTCCTGGGCTGTTCTTGTGACCTATAGTTTGAGTAGCCTTTCTTACTATCCGCAGCGGCGGTTTCTCCTTGGATGAAGGAACTCGTGCGCTTCATAAGTTCGTCAAAGGTTTGGGGAACCCTATCATTTAACTTTTTGATAAGCTCTGGGTTATTGATTCCATTCATAAACCCTTAGATCTTTAGTATTTCGGGGCATGCCTTGACATGTATGCATTCGTCCTTATAGCGCTCCATATAAGCGCTTGTGGATTCCCCTTGGCGCTGTTTTACCCTAGCGAGTTCGACAGGGTTCTTGGCGCACTTCTTCCTCTGAGTAAAGTTCAAACGAAACGCCTTCCGCAACTCTTCAAACCCATCGATGCTTCTACGTGGAAGCTTACTGAACCAGTTTCGCGCATTCCCTACTAATGTAGAATTAAACATGTGGCACCACACAGGTTGTGGCCAATTTTCGATAGTAGCTGCTGACTCGAAAATTTTTAGGTGGTCGTCAGGATCACCCGTTCCATCATAAGTCTTAACATTAGCGGGCATGCGCCTTCTCTTATCTTCTGAAAAATCACTGATGCGCCGAGTGAATGCGTCAACCTTTTGGCGGCGCCAGGGATGAGACATATCTTCGTCCTCCTGGTCGCGGTATCTTCTCCTGGACTTCCAGTGTCCTGTTTCTTCGTCCTCGTTGTCCGAGGAGTCACTTGAGGATGAGCTTACTCTTTTGCGGCGCTTGCGCCGACTATCCTCGGAATCCGAGCTTGAAGGGCTTTCGCTTGGGGAGCACCGTCGCCCAAGTCTATCGTGGATCCTTCGACTGCCAAGCCTAGTGTGGACATTGGTGCGCCGTTCATCGTCTTCATGCTCCTCCAGATGCTGTAAGTCGGCTGCTTCATCATCCGCAACTTTCCTTCCGATCCTAGTAAACACTGGGTGTCGGCGGCTATCCTTCTCGCGCCTTTCCTTTCGGTAACGCGGTGGGGATGCTTCATGCTCAGGGTCGAAGTTGAGTCGGGCTTGCAGACTCTGGCTTGACCTCTTTTTTGCTTCCTCTCGCATAAGCGCAGCCAAGGTTTCATAGTTTTGAGATACGAAATCTCTTGGCGCTAGTTCAGGTGTGACTCCTTCTAGCGCGAGGATGTCTGTTTCCAAATCAGGACCCTTGTTTCTGATAGGCGCATTTGGCGACTCAGTGAGGTCTAATTCTGGCATGGTGAATTGAGTGCGCTGTAGATTTTCCGCGGTAGTGGTTGTTGTAGTAGCATAGGTAGTCCTTGTGAGCGGTTCTACTGTAGTAAAGGCCGGATCTTAGTATGATCCTAGGTTTTTGGGCGCACTGGTTGTTCTAGAGGCCTGCTTAGGGGCTGAATCAGTTTGCCGCTTCTTCCCCTGTAGGTCATCATGCGTTTTCTTCGCCTGCGGAGTCCGCTGATTTGGGTTTCCGTGCTTTGTCATTCTAGTTCTTCGTAGAGTTATTAGTGTCTGGTCCCACGGATGGCACCACTTGTTGATACAAAAGTTGGGCGTTCCTTGTTTGGATTCCTGTTCCCGTATCAATTGGATCTTAATGCTTGAGACCTGCGCACTAAGAGAACAGAAAACACAGTTAGGCTTATCGTGGGATTGTCTCCCACGATTATCCTCCGGCGTGAGAGTAAGTAATCGGTTTTAGGGTTTTAGTAAAGAGTTAGGGTTATGGTATGATACCTTTAATGAGAGCCGAGATGCCCTATATATACACACGAAATCCTTGTTGGTTTTGTGTTCCTTACCCTTCGGCGTATCCCGCCTTATTTGGTCCTCTGATCCTTATCCCATAAATAAGAGATTCTATATCAAGGCCAATAATAGATTTCGGATTTGGGCCGTTGTAAGCCCAAATCTTTATCGTGATAGCCCACGCGTGATGGGCTTGAGTATTGGTCGGGTTCGTGACCCGGACGCGGACTATACGTCATCATAAATTACAATGCGATTAAAGAAAATTAACTACTTGCCTCATTAGGCTACAAAGTGTTCTATTTATACTACAACTAAGTGGGATTTATCTCTTGACTTCTTCTGATCCATTCTGCACCCTTGGATTGGCTTGAAATGATCTCAGCCTTCAAAACGGATTTTGGCGCCAAAATGGTTAGTGGGAAAACTGCACTTGGTTCTGATGAAGTGTGATGGGGAAGAAGCAATTAATGCTTCTTGGCTTGTTAGGTGGAGTGGGATAGGAGGAGGGGGTGGGTGTGTCAGGGATAAGGCGGTGGGTTGAGGTGGTATGGTTTTGGCGGGCATGGTATTGAAGAAGGTAGATTTGACCAGGTCAACCTGGTTTTGGTTAACTCATGGATAAATAAGGCCGGGTCATGTATTTGGGCTTGGGTTTATTATTTATGTTGGGCTTAGGTATTTGGCTGGGTTTAGTTTAGGTTAGGATAGAAATGGATTTAGTTTAAACTTTAAGGGACCATTGTTGTAACATTCTAAAAATCCAAGGACTAATTATGCCAATTCTGAAAACTATTTCCAAGGACTATTTGTGTCATTTTGGTATTTTTTGGGGGTTGAATTGACTTTGTCTTTGACTTTTGTCTTCACTTGATCAATTGTTGTCGAGTCGATCTAAAAATATTCGTTTTCGTTCCGTTTTCAATCCTTCAGTACCTGAAACACATAAAACACAAAACAAAGATATCTGCAATATATATTGGGTGTTTTAGGTCATTTTAGTGTCTTTTACGGGTATAAAATGATGAGTATTTACACACTCATCAGCCCACAAATATCAAAATAAGTTGAAATCAAATAAGTTTAAACAAACAACCCTAATTGTATATTTAGATGTTGAAATAGAAAGATAAAGTCTGCAAATCATCAGACAAATTACGAGTATTTTATTAATTTAGTTATCTTATCTTATGAGTATTATTTTTAAGGATTCGCTAACAAAAACCTCATTGGGGTTATTTAAACTTAACATAATTAAAAAATATTTTTAAACATGAATTCACTCGAAATTAATATATGTCTTATTAAAACTCATTTACCTTAATTATATGTGTTGAAATCATGTATGTATAAAAATAATAAGTTTTATTTTAGAAAAATATTTTTAATTAAGGTAAGTTTAAACAATACGCATAGGTTGTTGTTAGCAAATCTTTTGTTTTTAAAAGAAAAAAATTACTAAACATAGCACTAAAATACGTTTTAAGTATTCACACGTCAAGGTTTTCAAGATCGGGATCCTACACAGGATCGTTTTTGTCTTTGCAAGATCGTGATCGTAAGATCGGATCAGGATCTTAAGATCCTACTCTAATGTTATTTCTTACTAGTAATAGTTTTTGTAATATTATACAAATCTACAAATTATTATACATTACAAACACAAAATATTATGAATGTTTCATAGAAATATTGTCCTAAATTATGATTATAAAATGTTTAAAAAGATTAACATGTTATTTTTTGAATTCTACAAAAAAACAACCCATAAATTTATAGTTTTTTAGTTTGTAATCCAAGAAAAGTAAGATCGGATCGGATTAGATCTTAAGATCGTATGGTCAAGATCAGGATCCTATAAGATCTTGAGCTTGCAAAGATCCTATGTAGGATCCGGATCGTTTTTGCTTTGCAGTATCGTAAAATCGTAAGATCCTAAGATCAGGATCGGGATCCTGACAACTATGTCACACGTGCAATAATTATTTGTTTATTTACTAATAAGTGTCTTATATTTGCATTTAACATCTCTCAACCAACATTATATACCACATTATATATGTTTTATTTCTTAAACTTAACACTAAAGGCTATATTTAGCAAAACCCTTTTATTAAGTAACCAAACAAGTATTTGTATCGTTAGTGAAAACAATAAAACTATTATAGCATCGGCTTTTTTTACTACGACCATTTTTAGCCCTACATCACTATATTTTTTAACCACTTTATCACAACTTTTACCCTAGAATATCACTACTCGCATTTTAATCATTAAATAAGAAAAAGTTTTTCGGCTTCACCAAGAGCATCAATGATGACCACTTGCAACCACTAGCCACATCACCACCACCATGACCGTGCTAAAATGTCATTACAAGTGCTCTTAGAAAATAATATGTGATAGAATCGAATAGAACTTGTTTCTAGAGCATGGGGTACGATGGGCTAATGGCTTCGCGCCATCCCACCAGTTGACACCATGGCGCCAAAACCACACTGACCTTCGCGTTTTCGTGTGTCGCATTGTCACCACCAACTCACGTTGTGAGTTTTTTCCTTTTTTTTTTTGTTGTATTTGTGTTTTATTGGGTCATGTGCGAACCTATGACACCACTTTATATTAGGGAGGGGTGTTTTGTGCTGAGTGGTAGATTTTGATGTTATAGAAAAAATGTTGAGGTGACAACACTTTTACTACGACATGAGGCCCATGGCACCTACTATACCTGATGCTCTTAGCATGCAAACTGAGGACGTGTGCCTAACTCCAATGTGTTGTGTCTCAGCCCGACTCCCGACCCAAATAGTCCCGTCCCGACCCGATACTGACCCGACCCGTCCCGACCCGATACCGAATGGTCCCGAAACCGATTACGTCTAAAACCCAGCCCGACTCTCGAACCGAATAGTCCCGAATAGCATCGGTTCCTTTATAATTTATTGGTCGGGCTTGAGCAAAACCGAATCCCGACCCAACCCGAGTCCCGAATAACCGGAAACTTCAGCCCGAATCCCGACCCGAGTTGAGTTCGGTTTGTGTTGGTCGGGATCGGTTGTCGGTCGTTGGTCGGTTTTGCTCACCCCTAGTTGTGAGGTACTACATAATAAATGGTTTCAGACAAATTAATGTTGCACAAAACCTATTTCTATTGTGGTCCACAGGACCATACTGATGAACCCAAACCACGTTCCACTTTTATTCTAGAGGAAACTCCAAAATACATCCATGTGGTTTACCCCATTTCGCACGATACATCACTCCCAAAAAAGTTGCAACATACACATCTCTCCGTCAGTAAAAGTCAAACACAATACATCCACGAGGACGAACGGTGCAAATATTGTGTCGTTAACTTGGACACGTGGCAGTTATCTCTTTTTAAGCAAGGGTAATTATGTTATTCTTTTAACCCAAATCTCAGTCAAACAAAAATCAATTTCATAAACAAAAATCAAATACAATTCATAACCAGAAATCAAACTATGGCTCAAATTTCCCCCAAATCCAATTCAATCCAATTTTATAAATTTTCAATCGTATAATTCAATTCAATCCAATCAACCATGGCTCAAATTAAACCCCAAAAAAACTCAAAATTATTCACAACCCATGAATACCAATCACAAATCAACCACCAAATCCAAACCCACTTCTTGAAACGATCTGGGTATCATCTTTTTTATCTTTTCAAACCAAAAAAACATAACTATTGATCATTATCAGAATATCCAAACACAATGATAACTTTAATCTTGGTGCCATAATAAACATAACTATAGATCATTATCAGAATATCATATTAACAAAAATTTAAACGCCCACAAAATCACTCACAAAACCAATTGCATCTTTATTCACAAAACCCATTCACATATTTGTCGTTGACTGTTCTTCCTCATTTAAGACTCGAACAACATCTTTATTCACAAAATCACTCACAAAATCAACTCACAAAATCACATCGCTCCTCAACACTCAATCACAATTAAGACTCGAACAACAATAATAAACGGAAAGGCCTCAGTTTGTTCGAAGATCTTAAAGATCTTTAACTTTTTGAGCAAGAATCCATCATAGATCTATGTAAACCACCACTTCGCTAAAAGATCTTGAAGCCAAAGGATTCGAACCAAGAGGATTATTTGGAAATTGAAATAGAAGATAGATGGCTGCGTGTTTGGAAATCGAACCAAGAGGATTGTTTATGATTTGTGGTCTGGATCTGGATTTGTGGTTTGGATTTGTGTTTGTGTTTCGAGTCTTGGTTTAATTACTATAGTTGTTATTAACAAATTTGTGTTTGTGGTTTGGATTTGTGTTTTTGATTTGTGTTTTGATTTGTGTTTATGATTTGTGGTCTAGATCTGGATTTGTGTTAGTGTTCTTGATTTGTGTTTATGGTGGGTTTCATACATACCGAAAGAAAGAGTTGGTGAAGTAGATGGAACTTTAAAAAGACTTAATTACCCTTGCTTAAAAAGAGATAATTGTCACGTGTCCAAGTTAACGACACAATGTTTGCACCGTTCGTCCTCGTGGATGTATTGTGTTTGACTTTTACTAACGGAGGGATGTGTAAGACGCAACTTTTTCGGGAGTGATGTATCGTGCGAAATGAGGTAAACCACAGGGATGTATTTTGGAGTTTACTCTTTATTCTATGCACTAACAATTCTCATGCGTGAGTCACTCACAAAATTGGGGTTAAAGGTATATAACGGTTATATACTTATATAATTGTGGCAAAATTATATAAGAGCAGAGGGTTTTATTCTATGTATTGGATTTGTACATTTTTTTAACTTTATATTTTTCACGTCATGTTCTTTCTTGTCTAATTCATGTATTTATTTCGTATTTTTTGTCTTTTAATAATTTGGTTTTGTCAAACTGTATAACTTTACCCTTTAATGATACATTTAAAATATATCTATACTACATATAATGGAGGAAGCACTCTCTCTCCAAAATTTTCAGACTTACAAGAAATAATGCATAGTTTACAACACTTTAATGCACCCAATTTTCAGAATTACAACAAAGTAAGCATATTGTACAACAAAATAAAGCGTGGTGTTATTTTAAGACCAAAATTCTATCAAACAACATTAATGCTATTAAAAACACCCCTTCACCAAAAATTACAACAATTTAAGCACAATGTACAATAGCTGCAACCCTCCATTAAAACCCATCCATATTAATGCACATAATTTTCAGAGTTACAACAAAATAAGCATAGTGTACAACAACATAAGCATGCTGTAATTTTCAGACTTACAACATTAATGCTATTAATTAATACACCCCATCATCAATTAATACAAAATGTAAAGCACAATGTACAAATACATATCCACACAATTTGATGGTTGCTTCAATAAGTATCAGCCCAAAACATATCCACAAAAGTTCCAACTTTTGATCTCAAATCGAAACAAATCGAAACTAAATCCAACATCCAAACTACAAACACAAATAGAAGGTTAGAAATTAAAAGAAAACAAAATAAATACTAACTCGCCCGAGTCAACGCGAGTTGACTCAGTGAGTCACCGAGTTGGACCGAGTCATACTGAGTCGTGGTCAAAATAATAGGTCCACACGATTTTTAACATAAATAAAAGGTTTTATAAAAGATTTAAAGTAAAAATCGGTGTTATAAAAGTTTTTAAAAAAATTAGGGTTTCGAATAAAAATAAATGAGGGAAGGAGAGGGCGCGTGATGTAACACTCCCGTTTTCGATATTCGCAGCGGAAATATAAGTTGGGGTGTTACTAAATAGTTCACAGTCATGATGATAGAAAACGACTCGAAAATGAGACGTTTTTAGATAAAATTGTTGTCATTCATTTATATCAGAGTTACAATATGCAGGTCCCAGCAGGAGGTTCCAAAATTACATTAATAAAATATGTTATTTATTGAATGATAACATAGACAGCCCATAGCCAATCCCGTGCCGAGCCATGCTTTCCATAACCTGAGAATACATGCTAAAACGTCAATACAAAGGTTGAGTGAATTCATAAAGTTTCGTAAATGAAAATGTTTCATTTATTCAGAAATATGTTGGTTCCAGTTATTCAGAAATAAGCCAGTTTCTGTTGTCGAAAATACGCTGTTCAATGGTTCAGAAATACGTTTGTCCAGTTATTTAGAAATACGTTGTTCAGTTCAGTTGGAAATCATTTAAACACAAGATTAAATATAATAATTGCCACACACACAATTATTATAGGGAAAGATGTATTTTATTGCACTAAGTCTCATGACACGCAAAACCTTAACAGAACATCAACAGTCATGAATTAATGATGTAATAATTACCCCATAATTAAATGTAGGTAACCTTGCCCCCGGGTAGGAGATAGCCACATCTCTTTATTCATCTCAAATATAATGCTTTGGGTTACGTTACGGTAACGCAAAGGGGTTGTCAGCCCAATAGATCTATCCACAATATTCGCGCTCACCCTAAGTTACGGGAGATTAGAGGTTCATGATGGGAGGACTTTTGGCTTAATTAAACTTAGCTTAAGGCAATAAAATAAGAGTAACGTTGGGAAATTACTTGTGTTTAATATGGGAAAAAGTCCATTAGTGATTCATAAATCATATAAAGCAAACAATGTTTGTAAATGTTATGAGCATGTATCTCCCCCAAAAATTATTCAAAACATATAAAAGTAGGGGTTATGAACTCACCTTAGCAATCTGGATGGAAAACAAATGAAAGAAAGTTGATAAACGTCTCCGGACAATGAACCTGGGTTGTTATGCCAATATTTAGTAATCATTTCTGATGATTATATGTTTATTTCGTTTCGTTCTGTTTCGTTGTTATATGTATCTTTCGTTTGTTCGTTGGTTCGTCAATAACGTATTATGTTAATATTGAGTCGGAAAATAAAAATAGAAATGGTAAAAATAATGGTTATGAAAAGTTACGTTTTAATCCCTAAAGTTTGGTCAAATGACAGTTCACACCCTGGACTTTTGGAAATCGACAGTTTTTATCCTCAAGTTTCAAAAATGACAATTTCTACCCTGTTCATTTGTTAATTGCAAAAACAACCCTTGATTATAAGTGTTTACAAAATCAGCACATGAAAACTTTAATTAAAGAAAATCATACTTATGTAATATATGACTTGGCTAGAGTTTTGGACGCGAATATCTTTACGATTACTAGATGATTTTTCGTGTTCTTGGTTTCTATAAAAATTCAGTCAGATCAACTGTGAAATGAACCAAAATTTGTATTTTATAAAATTCAGTTGATGGTCGAAAACTATGGCTAAAGTCGACTGGTAAAAACAAGTTTTTACAAAATCTGGTAAATGGTTTCTAAAACTAGCGATAGACACATCTTTGGCCTCGAATATCTTTTAAACCACTCGATGGTTTTTCAAACTTTTTCTTTCTAAATTAAGTTCACTATATGAACTTTAGTATGCCAAAAATTCAAAATTTATAGGGATCAAATAAGGGTTGAAAACTTGGTTCAAAATCAGTAGGTTGGGTCGATAAGAATGGAAAATATCTGAAAATGTTTTAAGTCTTATATTAGCGATATGAGCAAAACTTTGGAGCTAAATATCTTTTGACTCGATTGATATTTTTACGAGTTTCTTTCTCCTAAAACAAGTTTTCTGGTTAAAGTTTGACATGCCAAAAGGGCAAAAATTTTAGAAGTCATATGAGGTTCTAAAACAAGGTTCAAAGTAGAGCTACTGGTCGACTTTTATTGAAAAATATATAACTGGAATATCACTTACTACTTTAGAGATCTAGAGCAACTTTCAAGACTCAATATCTTAGCCAAAACTTAACCTTTTTCGATGATTCTTGTTTCTAAATTATCTTCACTGGGTGGACTTTATTCATGCCAAAAACTAAAATTTATAGAGGTCGTTTGAGTGTTGGTTTTCAGGTCAAAAGTTGGGTGTTGAGTGGGTTTTTGGTTCGATATAAACACAGATATTAGACCCGATTGGGTTTTAATGATTTTAGAGTTTATGACTAGGGTTTTTAGACATTGTATAATCATTTTAGGTTTATCTTGACATGTTTAACATATAGTTGATTAGTTTAAGCAAAGATTCGAGTACTATGGGTGTGTTTGTTATTCTGTTCAAACAGACAACAAAGGAACAAAACATATTTTGTTTTTGATCAAGTTTTATTACTAGTTATTATTAGGTGATGTTTATATAGTGTTTTTAAGTATATAACATAAATAAAAGCTGAATTAAAATAGGTTGATAGAACTTACTTAGTATTGGGTTCGACTAGGGTTTTGGACTTGAATTAGTTCGACCTTGGTTTTCCAGTGTTCCTCCTCTTCTTCTGGTCTTCCTAGGCTTGGGTTTAGAGTATGGTGAGGTTGTGATCAGAAGGGAATGAATATAGAAGTTGTGTTGTGTTTGTCGAATGATAGTGTGAAATGGAAATATGGAACCAGGTTTTTATTTATAGGGAAAGGTTAGGGTTTTCTAGTTAAGAGATAAGGAGACAAAGTATGCATACATGGCTGACAGAAATATGGAGAAGGATGCCACATGGATAGGAGGAGAGGAAGGGTGAAGAGGTGGTGATGTGGCCGACTAATACCCTAGGGTTTTAACTACCAATGGAATGTGTTCTTGATGATGAAGTAGGACATGTGGAGGGCTTGTTAGAAGTGAATAGGGGAGTATGTCCTTGGCTAGGTTCATTGTATCCTTAAGGTGTAAACTTAGTTAAGGTTTTTAGTTGAGATCGAACCAGGTTCTAGGAGGGGGAAATCGGATGGCTTTGGGGTGTGGTACCTTGTGTTTAGTAAGTGGTATTTAAGGGTTTAAAAATTAGTTAGTTTAGTTAAAATCTTGGTTACTTTAGAAAAATTATTTAAGTTTCCATATATTTATATAAATCGAATTTTATGTAGAATAAAAGGGAAAATGAATTAAACTTAAAAGAGTTGTACTTATAGGCTTAAATGAGTTGTACAAAAGTTTTAGGATGTGAGAAAAATATGTTTTTATTAGTTTAGTAATTTATAAAATTTATTTGTTAAGTTTTATTATGTTTAAAAGTAATTAAATGGGATTTTTAGTTCTTTGTGCATTAGTCACTTGTACTTTGGGCTAAAAGACTTGTAAAAATAATTAAAGAGTTTAGGAAAAATAACTTATAAAAGTTATGCATAAATGGTTTGTAACTTGTGCTTTAAAATAAATATAAATAGGATTTTTATAAAGATTTTGTAATTAAATGAGTTTATGCATCGATGACTTGTACACTAGCTTAAATAATTTGTAAACTTAATATTTTGTAAAAATATTGTATAAATAAATTAGAGTTTGTGAAAGGAATACATAAAATCACAGTTATGTGAAATTAGGGTTTTATCGGGAACTAAAATAGAATTAGGGTTTCTGGTGCTTTAATAACTTGTACATTAACTCAGATATGTCGTATTTTTATGTTCTGAGGTTTAGTTGTTCATATTTGGTATTGTGATGATTTTAGGGTTTCCTAGAAACTCTTGTCAGATAATGAATGTTTTGTTATACGTTTGTTAAGAAATTATCGTAAAATGGTAAATGGTATTTTGTAATATTTTCATATAAATATGTTTATGAAATAAACATTATGTTTGTTAGGCAGGTCTTGTGGGAGCACGTTTATCAATGATGTGATCTACGTCACATAAGATGAGAGATACATTCAAATAAAAAAAAAAAAATTACCCGTGGAAAAAGGATAATAATTCTGTAAAGTAAATGAGAAATTTTACGAGTGGTTACAGTATCCCCCTGTTGAAGGGAATCTCGTCCCGAGATTCGGCCTAGGTTGGTTGGAAAGTTGGGAAAAATGATGCATAGGGATAGCTAGGTTCAGATTTTCTAACTTGTTGAGATAGGGAATGCGATAAAGGAAAATCGTACAACGATTTGGTTTAGGATAAGAGTTTCGATATGCTTAAAATGCCTCAAGTTAAAGAAAAATTTTGTATTTCCTATTTCTTATCAAATTCTTTAGAACAGCCATGTTTTTTTTTAAAACATATATGTTGTTTTTAGAACATATGTGCAAAAATACAATTATTGAAGGCGTGCATGTATGTTTTTGGTGGTTCTGTCAGTTCTCGCAAGAAAGTCTCACTATATTTTATATATATATATATATATATATATATACAATTTCAATAGATTATAATTATTTTGGAGGGGTGTGAATAACCTTCTCAAATATTATACTTAGGTTAAAATGAAAACACAATATATATATATATATATATATATATATATATATATATATATATATATATATATATATATGTATACAATTTCAATAGTTTATAATTATTTTGGAGGGGTGTGAATAACCTTCTCAAATATTATACTTAGGTTAAAATGAAAACACAAAATACCTTTAATCATAGACGTTATATTATTTTTTATTTTTTTTGCAAAGGTGAGATTATATTAAACTTCAAAACATATGTACATCTTAACTCTTAACACTATGTTCTCAAGATTTGGAAGGGAGTGAAAGTGAAAGGAATGAAATGTTTTTGTGTTCTCAAGAAAAAAAGTAGGAGAGGAGGGAAGTGAAAGGGAGTGAAAAGGGGAGGAAGTTAAGCTTATTTTGTTAACAAAACTTTCATCCCAATATTGGGATGAAAGTGAAGGAAAGAAAAGCTCAGGCTAAAACAACACCAGCAATGACGTCATCATCATCACCCCCACATCGCAACTACATCACAAACGCCAACCAAAACAGGCAAACACAACACCAGCAATGACGTCATCATCACCACCATAAACCAAACAGTCCGTACAACCCTCATTAGCCTATCTAAAAAAAACCCTTTTCCGGCAGCCATATTCTAAACTATACCCACTAACCAATTTAATTAATTTTAACTATAAGTTAGGTTTTGAATCAATGGGTGATCTGGGAAGGATATGAAATGGTAACCCTAGCCGATGCCGGAGCCATGGAAATACTTGCCGGAGTACTCGCCGGAGAATGGTGTGGACGGCTGGAAGTTAATCGGAGAGGATGATGGTGTATTTTATTCACTCATTTTACTTTTTTTTGGCTGGATGTGTTGTATTTTGTTCACTCATTTTACAACATGGTGGGTGGTAGGAATTAATTGTAAAAACTCGCCGGAAAAGCCGAAAATCCGGCGACTGTCGAGAGGAAGAAGGAGAGATACGTTTGTGGAAATATCGGTGTGAGATGATGAGGATGGTGGTGGTGTTTAATTTGGTATATCTTGAAGTAAAAATTGAGTGATAAGAAATTAAGAATATAGATCAGTAGAGAGGAAGAAGGAAGAAGGAAGAAGGAGAGATAAGTTTGTGGACAGCTGGGATGTGTTGTCTTGATTAAAAAGATATGTTCCTTTCACTTTCCTCTGTTTGTATTTGAGCTTAAGAACACAAAAAAAAAAACATGGTTTTCTTCCACTCCTCTCCACTCCCCTTCTTCCCTTTTATTTTCTTTCCATTCCTTCTCAAAAATAAACTTAAGAACACAGTGTTAAGTATAGAAGAGAAAGATAATAAACGTTACTGTATATTTTTCTTGTTACATCCAAAATAAGATTATTTAACTTTGTTTTAGTCATACAAGTTGCTACAAGTATACATACGATTTGTGGCTTGTGGCTAAACTTGTACCATCGTGTCTATCTCGTATACGAAAGCTTGCTTAATATAATTGACTGTACATTTTAACTCTGAAGGTTCATATTCAAATGACCCAGATGTCGTATGTTGTTGATACAAAATGACAAAACTATTATGTCGATGACAGAATGTTTTAAATAAAAATAAGATAAAACTATTACTTTTAAGTTTATATATATATAAACAAATCATTGAGGAACCGTTTCTAATTATTGGATTAAACGGCCAACTTATTAAATTACATATTCTTATGTTTAGACTTTTTTCTAAAGTTGGTTTACACTTTACACCTTTCTTTTCATCACGGCGAAGCCAATCAATTTGTTTCCGCGTTGTGATAAAAGGCTTTGATTGAAATTTGAAAATACGTAATGCTAATACTTGGGGCCCACCAAAAACAGCCAATAGAAATAGAAAATTAAATTGGAATATCAAAAATATTCATAGAATTTAGTCATCTTATACGGTTATAGTGTTATACGTCTATAGAAATTTCGATATGACTAAATATACTTAGAAAATGCAATCGGTGAAATCCGACCTAGCTTTCGCTTCTTCCGCTTCTTCAGAGGCGTCAGTTCCTCTCTCAATGCACTCATAATTCGCCTCACGTCACTTCATTGTGTAATATCTAATTGCTGAAAATTTTCATGGCTACTGATTTCAAAAGGTAATGATTAAATGCAACGAGTCAAGAGTAACTCGGCATTTGATTGTATCAGACTAAGCTCGCAAAATCTCTTTATATAGAGCTCGACACATTATCTTGTCTAGCTCGGCTTGAGGTTGGTAGCTCAAATAGGGTATACACGCACACATGAAAAGTATTTTATAAGAAAATCTAGTTTAAGAGCTCGAGTAAAAAAACTACATATGAGTAAGTTGGAGTTTGGATAAAATTTGGGCCGATGTATTTAAGAAAAACTAAATAATGTTACAAACACAATTTTCTTTAAACTAGATACATTTAATAAAGTCTTGTCTTTTAACAAAAAATAGCAGTACACTGTCGCAAAAATTCACGGATACCACGTAAACTTTAGAACCCACCCTAGTTCCGCGATATACAATAAACAAGCTCGATTTAAAGTCAATTTGAAATAAAAACACGAGCAGAAAACTCGTAAACTCCTGCAAGAATTTGAGTCGTGCAATTTATTAATGTAAAATAGCGGTACACTGTCGCAAAAATTCACGGATACCACGTAAACTTTAGAACCCACCCTAGTTCCGCGATATACAATAAACAAGCTCGATTTAAAGTCAATTTGAAATAAAAACACGAGCAGAAAACTCGTAAACTCCTACAAGAATTTGAGTCGTGCAATTTATTAATGTAAACTCGAGTTTGGGGCTCATTCATGTATTCACATTGTGAGTCAAACTTGATTAACTTTGTCTTTAGTTTAGCCGTAACTCATGCTTAAATTTGGAAAGCTATATATAAAACTCAACTCGTTTGTTAGTACTAGCTTTTCAACCACATAAAAAACTAGTACAGACTTTTAATAAAATACTACTAAGTTAAAGAATAATGGTATTAAAAATAAAATAAAAAAGGATAAAAAAACAGAAAAACAGCTCAAAGTTAGTGGGCAAGCATCACTCATGTATCATCACACCATATGCAAAGTTCAAATTAGTAAACGGCACCTAATTCTCATGACATTTTCGTAAATACACAGAACTTTGATGGCGATCTCACAACTATGGGACCACATCTTTATTCTCGTATGAGAGTATTTTGCATTTAGGATCTTGAACTTTGTTTAGTGACCAAATTAGCCCTTTTGAAATATGTGATGTTTTTTAGTGAGCTATAACAACATACCCAATCTCACCGGAGCAGGGTATAGAGGAGGTAGAATGTACACAGATCATACCCCTACCTCAGGATGAACCAGTTAGTAAGGAGACTGCATCAAGGAAGACCTCCGGCAAATGAGATACATATATGTTTAAATATTAGTTTTTATGTGACATTTTTTGTACCACAAGCCACGACAATATACGAATTGAACCTCATTTAGGGGTGAACCTAGTCTGCAGTTAACTAGGTTCACAAACTTTTTAGGATAGTACACTAAACTATATAAATAAAATATATGACATAAAACCATCGGTTTTCCGAAAACTCTCTTAGGTCCGCCCCTGTCGTTATTTGTTGGTTGGATGTTATCATTTTTTTATTACAAGTTGACGTATTTATATGTATGTTTTTTTTGAAAGACTTAGTAGAAGCCAAATTCACATAACATAATATGTTAATGGCCTGTCAGCATAGATTGGCATTGATATATGTAATTTAGATTCAAATGCCTAATCAATTAGATCTTAAGTGATTAAATTAAAAATAAAAATAATTAAAAAAAAAAAAAAAAAAATAAATAAAAAAAAAAAAAGAAGCAAATCGGCAACCAGATGCCAACCACCCACATTGATACAACGATGCCAACCTAAAGCTAACCCACCCCTTATGCCAAAAAAGACTCCGGGCCATAGCACATTTCTCTTATATAACAAGAATCTTCTAATTTTGCACAAAAATATCACTAACTTTTGCTAAAAATAATAGAAAAAATTCGACAATCTCTTTTGCAACCCAAAACCGACAGTCAAACATAAGGCTGATCACTGTACAAAAACCGAACATGACCAAAAACCGAGTTGGCCAAAAACACCGAACCGAAATGTGTTATGTCCAGTCCATTAAAGCATATTGTTCCATTCTATTGTCCTTAGCCTTGTCTAAGACATTATTATTCAAGCTACACAAATGTTTCAAAGTGACTCAACAACAACATATCCAATCTCGCCAAAACAAGGTATGAAAAGATAAAATATAGACAGATTATACCCCTACCCAAGATAAACCAAAAAGTAAGGGTGTGTTTGTTTCATTAAGATGTTTTATGTCTGAATCGGACTATCACATCTTACCAGTAAGAGGTCGCTAGAAAGTCTAAATCTGAACAAAATAATGTTGTTTGTTTTTTTGTAATTGTCCGAATGATTTTAAGTGCTCGTTTCTGCAATTTATTTAAGTAACTTATGTAAATATAAAACAAGACTTTTTATCATAAGTATAACATAGTTAATAAACTATCAAATATAT
The DNA here is from genome assembly GCA_021014915.2 of Artemisia tridentata subsp. tridentata. NCBI lineage: Eukaryota > Viridiplantae > Streptophyta > Magnoliopsida > Asterales > Asteraceae > Artemisia > Artemisia tridentata. The sequence continues at coordinate 38,261,865 of CP139505.1, forward strand.
TATATTAATACGAGTCTTCAATCTCTTATCGAGTAAGAGACAGTAAGACAAGTCCCCCACCTCTTACTGAGTAAGATGTTATATGTCTAACTGGATCTGACTCAAAAGAAAAAAAACAAACAAGCAAAACGTCTGACCACCTCTTGTAAGAGGGCTAGTAAGATTTTTTTTTTAAACACTGCTTAAAAAATTCAAAGTGACAAGCACTTAAAACCCAAAGGCAAGCAAAACAAAATTTCCCCAAAACTCCAAGGATCCAAACCCAAACAACCCCTTCTTTAAAACCCCTTTTTCCACATCTCACCACCACTCATTTCCCATCTCCGATAATCCTCTCCGATAAATCTCCGATCACCTCAAAAAACCCAAAAAATGTCAAAACCCACAAACCTTGTACTCCTATTATCAGTCCTAGTCTTGACCCACATGATCTCAACCACCACAAAAGCAGCAGCCTCATCAGAAAACTGGATCTCCGACAGCACTAACTGGATCCCGTCAACCACCACTGCCACAATAGGAGATCTAGACGAGATAGAGTTCGAAATGGACTCAGAATCATCCAGGCGCATTTTAGCAACTAACAGGAGGTACATCAGCTATGGTGCACTAAGCAAGAACAATGTCCCATGTTCAAGACGTGGAGCCTCGTATTACAACTGCCGGTCTGGTGGTCAGGCCAATCCTTACTCACGTGGGTGTTCTCGGATCTCACGGTGCCGTCGTTGAATAACGGTGGTTTGTGGTGGTCTAACGGTGGTGGTTGTTTACTCTGTGTGTGTTTATTATTATTATTTTATTTATTATTTTGAATGAAATGGAATATATACTTTTTTTATTAAATGTTTTGTTTAATGTGATGTTAATTTTTATCATATATACTTTTTTTGCTTTTATACATGATGATATTATAATTTTTATTTTTGTTCATTATGGATTTGGAAGATGTACCTTGTGTAATAAAGGTTGTATCTGTCTCAAAATAATTGTCTACTTTTCACTCAGATTTTAGTGGATGAAACCGTGAATATGATATTTGATTGGTGAAAAGTATATATTTGACTGGTAAAAAGGCACTAATACTTTTCATCTTAGTTTTTAGTTGAAACTCAAGCTATTATTATTGTATAGTTCATTGATTGTGGTATGTGGCTTGTAAAATTTTCAGTAGAAGTTGTAGTTTGTGCAATCAAGGTTGTAGTTTAATGTTTTTAGGAGTTGTATTTTGAATCGGTGACATGATGAGTTGTGCATCGTTGTTTGGAGTTGTACCTTTATGTTATACATAGTGCAAAAAACGTTGTACACTTATGGGCTGCCACTTCTACGTTGTACACTCATTGACGTGTGAATCATGCATTAGAAGTTGTATCTTAGTGGTGTCACATTTTAGTTCTCCTTTTGTTTGGTAACATGTTTAAGGATGAATAAATCCTACTTTACACTCCTAACATGATTAGATGGGCCCATACAAATTTAAAACAAATGCTAGCATTCATTACACTTATATTAATTCAGCTTTCTTTTTTTAGACCAAATGCCCATAGTAAGAGGACCGCATTCACAATAAAAAAACATACCCTGCAACATTAAATAAAAACAATCTCACATGCAAGCCATCTCAATTCTTTCGGTCCACTGACAAACCGAAACTTTCATTTCTTTGGTAGGGGACGCGTTTGATATGGTGCTTGTAGGGGAGGGGACGCATCTTGAATGGGTAGACCGACTATTTCATTTGGTCCCATTTCGTTTAATCTTATGGTTGTGTTTGAAAGAAGACTTATAGGGTTTGAGTCTTTAAAATAATCTAATTTATAAAATAAACTTTGTTTGTCATGCATATAAAAGTAAGTTTTTATAAGTCTAAGCGACTTATGGGATTTATATTTAGTCAAATTACTTAATACCTTTCAAAATATATTAGATTAACACTCACAAACTGAAATATATCTGAATTAAATTTGATTTATTTATATACGATTTTATATTAATAAGTTTTAGTTCAAACTAATTCGTCAAACAACTTTACGAAAATATAAGCTCCTCCATCTTCCAACTTATAAGATAAGCTCCACCCCCAACTAGAGCTCTAACTCCAGTTTCAGCCCATTTCGCCAAACATACTCTATATCCGTCAATTCTGTCATATGTCACGATGTTACAAGTTAGATGATAAGTAGGAATAAAAAATCAACGTTACCCAATCCCGTCTTTCACAAAGTATGGAGGAGGTAGATGTAGACAGTTTTACCCCTACCCGAAGGTAGAGATGCTGCTTTCAAAAGACCTCCTGCCTTTTTTTAAGGAGTGAGAATCGAACCTTTGACCGTATTCAAATGATAAGTGTTCTCCAACTAATTCAATTCTACTAGTGTATATTTTATGATAAGTAGGAATGCAAAATAGGAATAAATATCATTTCTATTTAGGGATTAAAAGCTGGTGTTTGTAATCGGAGGTTTTGCAGTACATGGTCCAAATAAGGTTGTAGTTTAATGAGGTGGCATTTTTTGTTCTTGTGTATTTTTAGCTATATCTAAAATTAGGCCACCCATATATATACACAAGCAGAACTACGCAAATTGAGGGATATGCAATCTTCATTGTGATTTGTTGCGTAACCAGTTTATATTCAATCATTGGTATAAGTTAGGACCGCGACTTGTGGTCAAGCCATAAATGGCTTGGCTAAACTGAAATTGCATGCATGATACGGTGTTGACATAGCAACTAAAGTACGAGATATGTCTCGGTAGCAAGTGCAAGTCTGATTGTGTTAGAGGCCTCATTCTTCATCGTCTTCCAAACACATCTTTTGTGTCATTTGGTTTGTATGTTCTTCAAAGCATCATCAATACTTTGTTAACCACGACGGAATAAGATCCTCTCAAGTTGATACAATGAGTCAAAACTTCAAATCAAAAGAAGTTCTTTTAATTTCAGCCATTGGATCAAATCCAATGGCTCATAATTACACAACTACTATTAAGTGAGAATGTTTAATTTGTCACTAGAATGCCTGTCGAAGATTGAGTAAATTTAATAGTTAATGTCTTTAATTAAGTAAAAGATCATGAGTTAATCTAGTGGCTTATATTTAAATTATTTGACCTCTTATTTAATTCATTAATTTCTATATAGCCGTTTGAGTTTTCTTTATCTTTTATCTAGTTGTTCAGTTTGTTGTCGAAGCATGGCAATTAATTTGGCACACAAGTTTAAACATCATTGACACGTTGTTTAATACTCTCTCTGTCTCAAAATTATAGTCCATATTAAATAATTGTCCACTTTCCTTTTTAAATAAAAACTAGAGAATATATTAGTGGAATATTCTCTTTGAGTGGTTGAGATTTATAGTGGTCCTATTTTTATTAAACTTTGTGATTTCTCTCTCATGACAATAATTTTGAGACGGAGGGAGTACCTTAGATATACTCCGATATATTTTAATAGACAATATTGAAACACTAGTAGACGATCAATTTTGTTTGTATCCTGTAACGCATATCTTTAAACAATTTAAAGGGAATTTGATACCATACAATGTGAACTATAAGCAATGCTAAAATCCTCTTTTTTAGCACTTGAAATATTATGAATAGTAAATATACTAGTAGTTAGTACACAATTTAAAAGTATGAATGTGATGATAAAAGCTACTCGTATTTCAACTACTAGCTTTAAAGAAAACGTGCATACCAAATGCATTGATAATGTCTTAGAAGACAAAGCCATTATTCCACTAAACCTACTTCACTTCCACTTATTTGCTAGTACTTCGTTTTAAATTTCATACGAAATTATAGTTTTCGTGTACAGAAAAATGAATATGAGGCTGTGAATTGTCATTTATTCCACTAAACCTACTTCACTTCCACTTATTTGCTAGTACTTCGTTTTAAATTTCATACCAAATTATAGTTTTTGTGTACAGAAAAATGAATATGAGGCTGTGAATTGTCATTTATTCCACTAAACCTACTTCACTTCCACTTATTTGCTAGTACTTCGTTTTAAATTTCATACCAAATTATAGTTTTTGTGTACAGAAAAATGAATATGAGGTTGTGAATTGTCATTTAAAAGCATGCCATGTTGATTAAAGTCCCCGAAAAGTAAGGGTGCGTTTGGTTTGTAAGTGGGTTTAGAATCGGATTTGAATTTGGATTGACTTGAAAGAAAAGGAGAAGAGAGAAAAGATTTAATTATTATGATTTTTATTTGTTTATTTGTTTGAATTGAAATAAAGTTGCATTTAAATAATATTATAAAATTAATTCATAATAGAAATGTGAGACACAAATTGCATGGTCTCACGTAAATAGTGTGAAACCACCCTATTAAAAGGGGAATGGGATATTTGGGTATCGTTTGATTGATTGTAATCAACAAAACAAACCGAATAATGTTTTTTATGAAATAATTTCATTCTTCGAATAAAAAGGCGTATAACAAATGGGCCGTAAAAACATAGAAATCTAAAAACCATAAACGTGTCACTTCTCTCTTCGCATTCAATCAAAGATGGATATATGTAATAATGTAAACAAGAGAGTATGCATTTGTATACCTTTCAACACCATCAATAATATAAAATGATTGCTTTCTTAGAAGAAAAAAAATCGATTTTAACATGAAGTGCATCTCCTTTGCTTCGAAAAACACAAAATACCGATTTTTGGTTCTTTTACCAAACGCTCATTTTAGATTAAATGTGTTTCAAAAACTCAATAATCTATATCTATACAACATATAATGCATCTTTAACCCTCTTTCTTCCAATTTTTAAGATTTCCGTATATATATTTTAAGCAAATACAATAAATTAAGCTATATATACAATCAATTTAGGCATTAGCTGTTGGAATTTGACACTCATGACAATCATATAATTCCATAACACAAAGTACATAATAGCGGAAGCATGTAAACAATTAGTATAACACATAAATATTAACTTAAACATAAATAGAAAACGTACCCGATGCACTTCAATAAATCTTGAATATGATTTAAACTAGATCAATGAATAGCCCCTTACCGTTTTGTTATTCGATCTCTTGATAATAACTATAGTGAGTTATTACCTCGTTCTTGTACACACAAATTAAACCGTATTAAGTTTATGCAAGTAAAAACACAAGAACAATTTTTGTTTAACAAAAATTCGATCCAAACAACCCTTTGAGAAGGTGTTCGATCGGCCAAAGCAAAACCAAGAGGAGAAAAGACTTTAGGGATAATTGTGTGCACAAAAGATTAACCAAAACAATTACCCTTGTGTTTGTATTTATACTAGATTAGAAACTTGGAGGAAAAGCAAACATATGGGTCGACTAACCCATATGGCCGGTCGATCTTTATGCCCAAAAGAGGGTTCTAGATCTTTTCCTTGTTTCCTAATTATACACAAACACTTCTTTCCTAATTTGCGTTTAACGGTCGTTAGTCATTTAACGGAAAACACTAACGGTCGTTAAGTTCTCGTGCTAATAATAAATATATAAAATACATTTATTATTATTCCTTAATACTCATTTGTAATGTGTGCAATCCCGAGGTCTCGGGTTCGATACTAGACATTTACGTATTTATTTATTAACCACAATTCAACAACTCCCACTTGGTTAATTAATTAATAGTAAAATGACATTGGTTGGCGTCTTGCAACACTCCAATGCCCCTAGTCCGACTCGAGCTAGATTTCCTGGAAAATCTTTAATGATTCATCATTATTATTATCCTTTTGTTACTAATACTCTATTAATAAAGAAATGGATCTAAGTCACTCTTTATTAATGTTTCTGTTTCTCGTTGTTATTGATTGAACAAAATTACCAAAACATCTGAACGTATTCCAGATAGACTTTGGGCGTGGCCACGCAAACATTTTGTCAACCCTACGAGGGGCCCAGTAGTATTATACTTCAAACAAAAATTTGAAGGAACAAATTCTTTCTTGACTACAAGAATAACCCATGAACTTTGCAACACTTCTGAAAACAATCCTTATAACTTCCAGTTACGGTAAGCGGTAGATTGCTTTACAAAAATGCACTACATCCATGACTCTTATCTGGTATCTCAAGTCTGAGGATAACTATTTCATGAATTACTTGATGACAAGATCCATAAGTAATCTCATGTTTAGTTGGGATAAGTCCTATACTCTACACTTAGAATATCATGTGAATTTGGTATGACTACGCATCAATATACTTTCAAGTATACTCTTTAACCAACATTCACATTTGTCTTAATTTAATGATATTCCCATATCATTAACCGACAATGGACAAATTTAGAATAATAAAATTATTCAAGGATATAAACATGCAAAAACAGGATATATGTATATTTCAACAAGACAATAAAACATAACCAATACTTTATTTCATAAAATCAATAATTGTCTATTACATCCTTTATCCAAATACTAATCACAAATGGGCATGAAACTTTCAGCCTTACGAAGACCTATTCCTTCAGCTAACTTATAAAGCTTAGTGCCAGGAAGAGCTTTCGTCAATTGATCTGCCAAGTTATCATCTGTGTGAACTTTGAGTACTTCGATCTGCCCAATCTCTATTTGCTCTCGCACATAGTGATATTTGATCGGATAATGTCTGGTGCCCTTTATGATTCCAGGTTCATTGGCAAATGTAATTGCAGCTGAGTTGTCACAATACATTTTAATAGGTCGTTGAATCGAAGGCATAACTCCAAGCCTTGATACAAACTTCCTAATCCAGACGGCTTCCATTGCAGCATCTGATGCAGCTATGTACTCACTTTCTGCTGCAGACATCGCTAATGTACTCTGCTTCTTGCTCCTCCAATCCACAGCTCCTCCATTAATGACAAAGACGTATCCAGTCTGAGACTTCATATCATCCTTATCACTTTTCCATGAAGCATCGCAGTAACCTGTAACATCAAGTTCTGCTTGTGGATCACCCCCATAAACTAAGAACAAATCTTTAGTAGCCCTAAGGTACTTAAGAATATTCTTAACAGCAGTCCAGTGAGCTTCACCGGTATCCTGCTGATATCGACTGGTTAAGTTCTGAGCAAACGCCACATCTGGCCTTGTGCTTTTAACCGCATACATAATAGATCCTACAGCCGAAGCATAAGGAACTTTTGCCATGCGTTTCACCTCTTCAGGTGTTGAAGCACAAACTTTCTTGCTCAAGCCATGTTGTTCTTGCATCGGCAAATATCCCTTCTTGGAATCTTGCATATTGAATCTCTTCAATATTTTATCGATGTAAGCACTTTGGCTTAATCCAATTAATCGTTGAGATCTATCTCTATATATCTTAATTCCCAGAATGAAAGCAGCTTCCCCTAAATCTTTCATAGAAAAACACTTTCCAAGATATGCCTTGACTTCATGCAAACTTGGAATGTCTTTTCCCATGATCAATATGTCATCGACATATAATATAAGGAAAATTACTTCACTCCCACTAACTTTGTGGTATACACATGGCTCATCAAGATTTTGAGTAAAACCAAACTTCTTTATTTCACTATCAAACCTCTTGTTCCATTGTCGTGATGCTTGCTTCAATCCATAAATGGATCTTTGAAGTTTGCATACACGATTTGGAAACTTTGGATTCACAAACCCCTCAGGCTGCGCCATATAGATATCCTCATCTAGGCGACCATTTAAGAAGGCGGTTTTGACATCCATTTGCCAAATCTCATAATCATAGTATGCAGCTATGGCTATGAGAATCATAATAGCCCTAATGTCAGCTACAGGAGAAAAGGTCTCCTCGTAGTCAACACCATACGTTTGAGTAAAGCCTTTAGCTACCAAACGGACTTTATAGGTGTGTACATTGCCATCCATGTCTGTTTTCTTCTTGAAGAGCCACTTACTCCCAACTACCTTGGCATTAGGAGGAAGGTCTACTTCAATCCAGACTTCATTATCTCTCATGGATTGCATTTCCCCATTCATAGCAACCAACCATTTTTCCTTTTCAGGACTATTAATGGCAGCTTTATAACTAGGCGGTTCATCAAGATCCCCTTGTATATATTCCTCACATTCTACGTTAAGACATAGACGTTCAGGAGCTTTTACAGTCCTTACGGATCTGCGAATGGGAACCACTTCAACTTCTGGTGGAGGACCCATACTATCTGGTTCTTCAGGAAGTTGGTTAGTGTTTTCAGAAGGTAATGCATCATCTTGATCTTCTTCAAGATCATATATCCTCCCACTTAATTCTTGAGATATGAGATCCTTCTCCAAGAAGTCTCCATACCTAGCAACGAATACTTTGTTCTCAGGAGGATAATAAAAGTAGTAACCCATTGTTTCCTTTGGGTATCCTACGAAGATACATTTTACAGATCTTTGTTGGAGCTTGTCGCCCGAGTCACGTTTAACGTACGCCTCGCAACCCCAGACCTTAAGATAAGACAAGTTAGGAGCATTTCCAGTCCATAACTCATATGGTGTCTTATCTACCTTCTTTGTGGGAACCATGTTAAGAATGCGAACAGCAGACTCCAAGGCATAATCCCAGAATGAGAAGGGAAGAGTTGTTAGATTAAACATAGATCGTATCATATCTTGCAATGTACGATTTCTTCTCTCAGATACACCATTTTGTTGTGGTGTATATGGAGAAGTAAGGTGCTAGACAATTCCTTCCTTAGCTAGATAATCCACAAACTCTTGACTCAGGTATTCACCACCTCTATCGGATCGAAGAGCTTTAATCTTCTTTCCAAGTTGCAACTCTACTTCAGCTTTAAACACTTTGAATGTTTCAAACACCTCATGTTTATGTTTAAGTAAATAAACATAACCATAACGGCTGAAGTCATCCGTAAATGTTAAGAAGTAGCTAGCACCTCTCCTTGACACATGTCTAAGTGGTCCACACACATCTGTATGAATAAGACCAAGTAGATCAGTAGCCCTTTCAATCCTATTGTTAAAGGGTTTCTTTGTCATCTTTCCACTAATACAAGACTCACATTTATCAAATGATTCATCATTGATCTTTTCTAAAAGCCCATCATGTTGCAGCTTTTTCATGCGATCCTTGCTTATGTGTGCAAGACGACAATGCCAAAGATAAGACGAATCCAGACTTTTCTTGATTCTCTTATTGTTGATGCTATACATTGAATTATTTTTAACACTAGCATTATCATTATCATTCATATCAAGTTCAAAAATACCATTCACAGCAATAGCTTTAAAATAAAATATACCATTTAAAGAAACAGAAATTCCATTGCTATTAATAGTATGTTCAAAACCAAGGTTCAACAAACATGAAAATGAAATAACACCTCTAACAATTGACGGTGCATAATGACAATTATTTAAAGATAGTACTAGGCCCGAAGGCAACACTAAATCAAATATGCCTATAGCTTCAACTGCTGCATGTGCTCCATTACCCACGTGCAAGAATTGTTGTCCATAGGCCAGCTTTCTCTCAACTCTAAACCCCTGCATAGTATTGCAAATATGAATACCACATCCCGTATCATATACCCAGGAATTTAACTTACGAGTTAGAGTAAATAATTCGATCATAAAGAACGCACCTGAAGAGCTGGGATTACCAACTTCACTCTTTTGCTTCTTCTGTCGCAAGTCATTGATGTAGAGTGGACAGTTCCTCTTCCAGTGCCCTACTTCATGACAGTGGTGACAAGCCTGATCCTTCTTTCCTGGAGGACTCACCTTGTTCTTCTTGGGCTGGTGTTGATTCACCTTAGGATTTGGTTGATAGGCCATGACCTGCTTGCCTTTATCACCTTTACTCTTACCCTTGTTCACACGCGATTTTTTCTGGATCCTACCTCCTTGAATTGCCAACACTTGCGGAGTAGGAGCCTTGCCCTTGGGTGGTAAGTGTTTCTCATAGTCAACAAGCAATGCGAGTAACTCAGAAACTGTCTTCCCCGAGCAATGCATGTTGAAGTTCTGTACAAAACCAGCAAAATCCTTGTTAAGGGATCTGTTGATTAGGTTAACTTGAACATTCTCGGGATAACCAAATCCGACTCTATGAAGTTGATCAAAGAAATCTCTCATCTCATTCACATAGTCTTCAACTGGTTTACCATCACCATGTTTGCAGCTGTGTAGTTTGTCAAGAGACTCATACATTTCAATTTCAGGAGTCTTTTCATAAGACTTCTTAAGCTGCTCGAGCATGTTGTATGGAAAATAATACTCAAACTTCTTTTGCATCATTGGATCCATACTTTGTAGCATTAAGCACCCAACTTCAGTGTACTTAGCATACTCAGCTCTCCATGCTGCTTTGACCTCTTCAGAAGCAGTCGAAGCAGGCTCATCAGGGCAAGGAGTATTCAAGTAATTGAGCTTACCAGTCGCCCTCAAAACAATTCTGAGCGATCTGTGCCAATCATTGAAATTTTTCCCAGTCAATTTGGCTCTTTCAAGATGACTCTTGAAAGCAGCATACACGGAGTTATCGGGTTGAGCCATTCTACAGAAAATAGAAAAGTTCAAACATTAGTATTTTCGATAATACTTATTTTCAAGAAAATATAATACCCATGGATATATTCATATAACCAACTTAATTTCCTTGAAAATCTAGGATCCAACTTTACATAGTTCCACTACATCAGTTGATCTGCTAGTAGTGGAAGTACAAAAGATGGTAATCTGTCGTACAATAATTGGCAAACAAAATTTCCAATTCCTAGATAATTTATGGGATTTACTACATATTGATTCATCAATATGTCACGTAAGCATGTTTTTATCCCATCTCATGCCTTAAGCTCTAGGTCTCACGCATCAGCTTAATTAAGTTGTCTAACTTAGAAACTTGCAAATTCATCCATGTGTGGTCTCACGCACACTCGGAAATTTACCTTGTCATTAATTTTGGTCCAGGTCTCACGCATACCCAAAATTTAACTTCAAGTGTTCCTTATAGTTAGATGGCACGTAACTTAAATTTTAGGGTATTTAGTTTTTGATGTGACAAAAACATGTACAAAGATGCATGCACTCATCTTTGTATCATTAGTTTTCAAAACAATTTTTATTTACCAATTAGTTAAGAGTAAACCAAAACTATTTACTTGAGGTATTGGGTTCACCAATTAAAGAAGTACCAACAATTATCGCCCACATATCCTACTACTTACATGTTATTCGGATATTTGCCACAAAAGTGGCGCGTGGAATTGAGGTAAATCACCCTTAAGATGATAGTGTACGTAAATAGTGATATAGGTAAGTCGCAGTTGACGCACAAGCGGGCCCGGAGAGCCGGTAGGAGCGAATCTCTTAAAAAACCCCTCTCCAGTTAAACCCCCCACACAGTTTGTCAACTTTGGTCCGCCTTTCACACACTATTGTACAAAAACATCAATCAAGCAAAAGTTTATGATCTTAGTCTTAAAAATTAAGTAACAAAGTTTAGATCTTGCTAGTCTCGCCTGGGAGCAAATTACCGTGCGAAGCGAACCACTTTCGGCACATAAGACTTTGCAAGATCCTTACTTTATTACTTTATGTTTCACCATTATTAGTCCAATTTAATTTTTCTTTGAAAATTACCCTTTTATTGCTTACTTTAACATATCACATATAAAAAAAACAATAAACAAGTAATTAAAAGAAAACAAATAATCAACTAATAATAAAACAATTAAAACAATTAATTGTAATTGAAACATCTAGCCACATGCAATCTTTTTAAACAAATCCTATTAATAATCTATATGTGAATTATTATGTATAGAATCAATAAAACTCCCATTGGTTTTCGAGCGCATTGTACCCAATGGACCACAGACACCAACAATTGGCCGCGTAAGTTTTAATGATAATATACCACGTTGCACATAATCGATTCATTAATTTAATATATATTAGGTCTTCCCTAATTCTTGATTTATTTAAACATGTAGCAAACATCTAAACAATTTAATTCAAATAATTTTAATCCGTGACTAATTATGCATAAATAGTCACGAATTCATGCATATCATATAGCAATTAGGTCACAAGATTCATAACACAACAATTGTTTAAAGACCTAGGGTTTCTAATTAATTACAATTAATTATGAAAAACACAAACCCTAATTAGGGTTTATGTAGCAAATCGACACCCCTCCCCAAATTAGGGTTAGGGTTCGACTTTTATTAAAAAAAACAAATTTTTAATAATCAAAACCCTAGAAAAACAATCATGTATATTCTAAACAATTTTAAAGATACGTTTTTTTATTGTTTAAGTAATCAATTACATGTTAAACCTGGCTCTTGATGCCACTGTTGGAATTTGACACTCATGACAATCATATAATTCCATAACACAAAGTACATAATAGCGGAAGCATGTAAACAATTAGTATAACACATAAATATTAACTTAAACATAAATAGAAAACGTACCCGATGCACTTCAATAAATCTTGAATATGATTTAAACTAGATCAATGAATAACCCCTTACCGTTTTGTTATTCGATCTCTTGATAATAACTATAGTGAGTTATTACCTCGTTCTTGTACACACAAATTAAACCGTATTAAGTTTATGCAAGTAAAAACACAAGAACAATTTTTGTTTAACAAAAATTCGATCCAAACAACCCTTTGAGAAGGTGTTCGATCGGCCAAAGCAAAACCAAGAGGAGAAAAGACTTTAGGGATAATTGTGTGCACAAAAGATTAACCAAAACAATTACCCTTGTGTTTGTATTTATACTAGATTAGAAACTTGGAGGAAAAGCAAACATATGGGTCGACTAACCCATATGGCCGGTCGATCTTTATGCCCAAAAGAGGGTTCTAGATCTTTTCCTTGTTTCCTAATTATACACAAACACTTCTTTCCTAATTTGCGTTTAACGGTCGTTAGTCATTTAACGGAAAACACTAACGGTCGTTAAGTTCTCGTGCTAATAATAAATATATAAAATACATTTATTATTATTCCTTAATACTCATTTGTAATGTGTGCAATCCCGAGGTCTCGGGTTCGATACTAGACATTTACGTATTTATTTATTAACCACAATTCAACATTAGCACCTACACATATTGACTGGTCAACACTTATAATTAATATAACATTTAAAACACCCCTTCAGTATCATTTATAAGAAAACGGGCGAAAACGTAAAAAAATGGACAAAAACAGGCGAAAACGTAAAAAAAAACGGACAAAAACGGGCGAAAACATAAAAAAACGGAAAAAACGGGCGAAAACGTAAAAAAAATGGACAAAAACGGGTCAAAACGTAAAAAAAAAGGGACAAAAACAGGAGAAAACGTAAAAAAAAGGACGAAAACGAAAAAAAATGACAAAAACAGGCGAAAATGTAAGAAAACGAGCGAAAACGTAAAAAAATGGACAAAAACGGACGAAAATGTAAAAAAATGGACAAAAACGGGCGAAAACATAAAAAAACGGGCGAAAACGTAAAAAAATGGACAAAAACGGGCCAAAACGTAAAAAAAGGGACAAAAACAGGAGAAAACGTAAAAAAAAGGACAAAAACGGGCGAAAACGAAAAAAAACAGGCGAAAATGTAAGAAAACGGGCGAAAACGTAAAAAAATGGACAAAAACGGGCGAAAACGTAAAAAAAAGGGACAAAAACGGGCGAAAACATAAAAAATGGGAAAAAACGGGCGAAAACGTAAAAAAAAGGGACAAAAACGGGCGAAAACATAAAAAATCGGAAAAAACAGGCGAAAACGTAAAAAAAAAGGGACAAAAACGGTCGAAAACGTAAAAAAGGGACAAAAAAAAGACGAAAACTTTAAAAAATTGGACAAAAACGGGCGAAAACGTAAAAAAAAAACGGACAAAAACGTATGAAAATGAAAGAAAATGGGTGAAAACGTAAATTATAACAGCCGTTAAGTAATTTACAAACCACAGGGACCAACCATGTAATTTACTCTAAAAGGATTAACGATGCATCGCTATTTAACCAAAGGGGGCTAACCTTTAAATTTTAACTAACCTAGTTAACAACAGTTAAACCAAGGGATCTGTGGTGTTATTTGTTTACCTACTTAGGGACTACAAATGCAACTTTAAACTTCGAGGGACTAAAGTTGTTATTTTGGACAAACCACAGGGACCAACCATGTAATTTACTCTATTCATATATATATCAAGAGTTCTTGGGCGGCAAAAATAACAAAACTACCTCTAAATTACATGGTTTTTATGTTCGAATTTTCAAAAAAAAAAAAAAAAAAAAAAAAAAAAAAAAAAAAAAGGTTCTAAGTGGACTGAGATAATATATCATTTTCTGATAATTTGAACAGTTTATCATGCATACAAAAATATTTTCGGTATATGTAAAATAATTTTCATCATAAATAAACGCTAATAGAGCAACATTGTTCGTCAAAACTTCAATTACAGGGTACCCACCGCCGCAACGCACGGGTACCCTGCTAGTTGGATTAAAAACGTAATGCCAAAACACCCCCTTAGAGCATGGGGTGCAGATGACATAGGTTCCTCTTCATTCGGGCCTCACTGTGTGCCACATCAGCACAACAAACCACAACTAACAACCCCCCTCCCCAGTCAACTAACCACAACTTACTCATTTGGGCCCCACCACTATTTTTTTTTTCATCAAATATCCAAATATACTAAATTCATTTCATAAAAATAAAAATACATTACAACAAATAATACAAATAACATTAAGAAAAAAAAAAGTTGTAAAAAAAAATAAGGAAAACTAAAGAAAAAAAAAACATTTGGCCCACTTCCTTTTTTTGGCCCACTTCAAACATTTGGCCCATCTTCTTGCTTCTTCCTCTTCGATCTGCTGCTGCTACAACCTGCAAAAAAAAACCTTAAAACACAAATCCATGCCTTCTTCTTCATTTCCAGTAAATGCAGCCTTCATTTCAAGTAAATACACCCATTAACAAAAACATTAAAAACCCATTTCACACCCCACTAATTTACCCATTAATAGTGAATGAAATAATATATCCGTTCGAAAAACAAATTAAATATGCATTGTGTCAGAAAATTTCCTTCGTCGTGCTGACGAGGAGTTTGGCTTCGGCGGTCGACGGCGAGGGGAGGTGGTGCAGCAACGAGCTGCGGCGAGCTCCACATCAGCTCCACGTAGGCATACGGCGAAGCAACGAGGAATTGCACCCCTTGCTCTTAATAATCGCTTCAACCCTAAGACATTAAGGGCCTGTTTATTTTATTTTATTTTTTTTGTTAGCGAAGGATACGTGGGTCCCATATCTGTTAGAGAGTCTGAATTGGGAGATGCTCATTTATCTTTCTCTTATGTTTCATACGAAATAAGAGAATAATGGACTCCACTTTTGAAAAGTAATAATATTAAATAGATTAATGGGCCAAATCTTTTAGCTAACAAGAAAAAAGAAACATGCCCTAAGTTAATTATGTACAGTATGAGTTATAGGACTGAGCTGATATATTACTTTTTAGTATACGACATAACTTTATAATAGAAATCATTGTTACTCCACTATAGTGGAGAATAAACCATACACAAAAGTTAATCAGCACTATGAACCAAAAGTCATATTAGTAGTTTATGTCCATCTCATACACCAAACTACGACTACAACTTGTGAGGTGAAAGTATAATTCTTTGGGAGGAATGTTGCTTTTTTCACATTCGTTTCAAAGACAAGAGGAATTTTTCCATTGGCGAAAGTGACCCAAGTTTTTATGCTCCAGATGTTTTTACTAATAGCGTCTTCAGGGCAAATATGACTTGAAAATTTCAAGTTATTCAACTTTTTCTTTTTATTGTAAAATGTTTTTTGTTTATATCTTAACTTATTCTCATCACACACATATCAACTTGTCAATAGGTTGAGTAATCTCAAGTTCTTAACCTATTAATTATACTAGCAGGATACCCGCGCGTAAGTCATTTCTAACCTTTAACTCAAATGCATTAACTCATTCAACCTTTCTCAACCTCGACATTAGAGATGCTCTAAAGCATTAAATAGGTGTTAAGAAAGACTCGTTTGAACCCTCAACAAGTCATGCCATGTGTGATAAGTTGGCGGAACCAGGAAATTTGGTTGTTGGTTTTTTTTTTTCGACAAAATATTTAAGAAAACTTTAACAAAATGCGTCAGAAAACGAGTAGTATTGAGCAAAACCCGGATTAGAAAGTAGTTCTTTTATTAATCAGAAGATTAGAAAGTATTTTTTTTAATAAGAATATTGCATAAAAAGTACATGATATCATAAGATTAAAAAGTAGTTTTTTTTTTAATCATATGAGTTCACAATAAAACGTTGAAAATCTTGTATGACAAACACTTTTTATAAAAAGTGGCATATACTGATATAAAATCTCACTGCGTTTACAAGTTTTAATTTCTCTTTTTTTGGGACCATGTTCTAGGTTGGGGGCACTCTCAGTTTTTGTGGAGGGCACCATGATTATATTTCATAAGTTAACCTTAAAATATGTGATTATTGAAGAATCCATAGGGGGTAGCCCCACCCACCACCACCCCCAATTATGTACATGGATCCGCTTTTGACTGATAACCGATAAATAAATCCTAACTCACAAAAAAAATTTTAAGAAAAATTCACAAACACATGCCAATAAAATATAGTAAGTGTGACATAAGAGATAGAAAACATAATCCAATTTAGGGTGAATCGCATATATATCTATTCAAAAGCCTAAAATTGCATATATATCCAACATAAACTTAAAATAGTATATATATCCTTCTTAAACTTTAAAATTGTCATATATATATATATATATATATATATTGTGTATCTTTATTTTGAGAACCCTGTTAAGTGCGGGAACTGCGAGAACTCCAATTTTGCATTAGAAAACATGCATGTTCATATAAAACATGTATGTTTTCTTACATACACCTTAATACACATACTTGAGTAACACACATGTTCATATAAAACCTGTTAAGTGCAACAGATCAATGCAAAATGGTTTTTATTTTCAGAACCTTGTTAAGTGCGGGAACTGCGAGAACTCCAATTTTGCATTAGAAAACATGCATGTTCATATAAAACATGTATATTTTCTTACATACACCTTAATACGCAGGTATGTGTATTAAGGTGTATGTAAGAAAACATACATGTTTTAAATGAACATGCACGTTTTCTAATGCAAATTTGGAGTTCTCGCAGTTCCCGCACTTAACAGGGTTCTGAAAATAAAGCTCCCCTATATATATATATATATATATATATATATATATATATATATATATATATATATATATATATATCCAAATAATTTTTTTTTTTTTTTTTCGAACATTCAGTCGGGATAACTATAGTTTTATTCTATAAAATGCCTCTTATATCCTCGTTCTTATAATTTCTTATATATGCTGCAAGTTTGTATAGACTGCTACAACATTTAAGTGCCATACTTAAGTGCATATCTTTTGAGAATCAGAGAGAATGTGATAAAGGTGAAAAATGATTAAGTTTTCATTAAGGAGAAATGAAGTATGTACAGGTATTTATACAAACCCAAAAGAGGGAAAGGAAAAACTAACTGACTACTAACTACCATTTGACTTTTTACTTTGACTTTCTACATAATACACTGCTTTGACTATTACAACAATTACATGCTACTACAATTAACAAGACACTTATAGTAATGAGTATAATTTGTAGATATCACTGAATTGACAACTCTTAAGTGTCCAACATGCTTGATTTGCTCCTTATCTCCATTAAGATCACACTTAGCAAACAATTTATAATACAAAGTGCAACACCTTACTTTCATACACAATTTATAATCAAAAATTTGTGAGACTAATGAATCAAAGTGCAGATCACACTTAATGCTCATGATCACTTTTCTCAGTGAAGTATTCAAACTCGTTTATTACTACGTGATGATTTAAAGCTCTTCTAAAATCAAGCACATTCTGGAATTTTGAGTTTTCTTTCATCGTTATACTTTTCTTGCGATTTGAGTTAGTTTCAGTTTTATCACTTGATATCTCAACATCATCATCATGACCATTATATCATCACTGCTAAGATGGCTAAAATAACTTTCATCGCTCGGACACTTGTCTGAATCTCCTTCACCGTGTGGTTCTTCAATAACATGTTGAGGACTGTAACAAAAGATTGCGTGACAAGTGACCTGAATATATGTGGTGCATTATAATACATAAAAAGTATTTTCCATACCTTTGTTGAGAATTGTTTGTGCTAATATTCTTGTTTGTGGTCACATAAATGGTTATTTCTATTTCTTTCTCGTACATACTAAGCATAAGCATGAAATTCTCATCATAATTTAACTCAATAAAAGATTGCTCCATGGCATACTTGTCAAAAAAAAAAAAAATGAGAGAACGAAATTGCTACGTGATGAATAATGCCTCAAGACCTCTTCATTTAGTTAGCTTAAGTCGAATGATCTTGTGTCAATATAGATACATTTTTGTGAGCCAAAACAATATTTTCTTCTATTTGAGTTCTTGACCATCTTAAAAATCCTTTGTATCTCAATTTCAGCTTGTACATCGATGATACTTGCCTAAAAGCAAAAAATTAAGTACAAAACATGTTACGAGCCAACTGGAGTAGAAAAACGTTACAAACAGACTAGAGTTTAAAAACTTTTGCTCTATGAAAATCACGTAAACATACTCGATTGTTTGCGAGTTAACCATATTCTCCCATGTTGGTCTCGATGGGTCCGGAATAAAAACGTCAACAATATCATCCATCTTTATGTTATATACCACTCCCCACTTTCTACAAGAAAAAAAACACACAAGTATCCATAAATTTCTACTAGTAATAAAGATCAAGTGTTTTCTTTTTGAATCACATTAAAGCTGAAGGGAATGGGGCGTTTTGCCCGGCGACCCAGGCCTAAATCGCCTGTGGTTCGCCCAAAACACCACCCCCGGCTACCCAACATGCTTCTTGGCGATCTATACAGGTCGGCGGCTCATCTGACTTTCCTTTGAAAGTTGATGAAATTAGTACCATTTTCAGTCCTAGGTTTATATTACTCCACTTATTGTCTGCCACGTGTCGTGAGTCGCCCCACCCTCCTGGGTAGCCTCACTCCCCTTTTTTTTTGAGGCTACCCAACATGCTGACTCAGCGCCACGTGTCGCGAGTCGCCCCTTAGTTGGGTAGCCTCACTCCCTTCCGTCTAAGGCTAAAGGGAGTGGGGCGATGGATCAGGCGATCCACCCCTTAATCGCCTCCTAGTCGCCTGCTACACCATCCCCACCAGGCTATTTCCGTTTCAGGCGATACATATGGGTTGCCGGCTGAATTTTTTGTTACCCACTTATTGTCTGCCACGTGTCCAAGGTTTATATTACTCCACTTATTGTCTGCCACGTGTCGTGAGTCGCCCCACCCTCCTAGGTAGCCTCACTCCCCCTTTTTTTTTAGGCTACCCAACATGCTGACTAGGCGCCACATGTCGCGAGTCGCCCCTTAGTTGGGTAGCCTCACTCCCTTCAGTCTAAGAACCCAATGTGACATACTATGCTCATGTCTTTTAGTGTAAAATAAAGGAGTTTGTATTAGGAAGGTGATTAGCAGGTTAGTACGTGAACAGTAAATCGTTGCCTTGGAATAGGCCAATGGTATACGTCCACAACGACTTCCTAAATATTAAAGTATTTTTTTTTTGGTAAACATAACACGTGGACCAATGGCGTTCAAGATTATCACATTAAACACACACTAATGACCCACCACTTTGCCTAATCACAAATGGGTTTTAGTATATATTATAATAGCAACATATCAATATGTTAGTGATAAATTAATATCCAATGTACGTGTGTTGCGTAAGATTTAGTAGGTTGGAAACTATTAAAATAAACATGTGGCAATCGATTGATCAACTGAAAACAAGAACAATGAATGAAAACATTATTTAGGCAAACAAATACAATCAAATGAACAAGAATACTATTAAAATCGATTACGACTTACCAGGGCTTCGGCTTATAATTGTAGAAGATGATATGAATGTTGAGAAACAGAGTAAGAAGAGATGTTGAGAAAGAAAAAGTAGCTATATGTTTATGTGGGATAATGATCGGTCAAGTATGATATAACCAAGGGTATAATGGACTTTTTATAATTATACTATAATTAACATATATTTTGTGGTTTAAAATATATAAAAAGGAATTATTTGGATATATATGATAATTTTAAGGTTTAGGAATGATATATATGTAATTTTGAGTTTAGGTTGGATATATATGCAATTTTGGTCTTTTGAAAGAATATATATGCAATTCACCCTACAATTTAATTGATGTAACTCTTTCGCTAAATATTTTTGTTAGATTTTTTTTTTAAGTCTAGCATCTGGCTTCATTTAAATACCTTAATGATACGTAAAAGTAATTATATCCGTTAATATGTTCTCTAGTTGGTTAGAAAATGTGATTACTCAATATTGGAGAAGAGAGGTTTTATAAATTTGTCGTTAAAAAGAGAACCCTTATAAAAGATCAGTGGTTCTTGCGTTTCTACGAAGGCCATAATATATGTGTTTACTTGTCTCCAAGATTGTAAACATTATAATCAAATTTCCCATCCGACGCAACACATAAAAGGTAAGCTCAAATGCACCTCGAAAGACTAATTCCTAGCCCTAGCGATCATCGTCAAGTTATTATTCATAAGTGGGCGTAAGGTTATGTTCTACAATTCATTTATCTTTTTTAATAATTAGTTGCATTTTGTCACCATAACTAATATAGTGCATCATTCATTATACTAAAGGGCCTCTCATGTAAAAGATTTTAACTTACATTACTATGATACTATTTAGGTTTAGTTTATATAAACTTTTATGGCACTTTTGGACTTGTGGTCCAAATTACCTTGTATGGGCTTACTTCGTCCCTTTGCCCAACTACAAACTCATAAAGAATATTCATGTACCGACAATCAATCTTCTACTTTTGGAATTTTTGCCTATTAATATACCATTTTTGCCAACCTCTTTTTCTTCAACTTTAAGGACGGTGGTAACAAACAACTTCATCACCACAATTTCATTGTTTCTGTCTCTATAACTAACATCATTACGTGGCGGAGCCAGAAAATATACTTACTGGGGCATCGAGGGCAGGTTAAACAACATGTTAGGAGATGTTATTCTTTAACACAATTTGAAATAAATCGGGTCGTCGGGTCGGTTAAAATTAAAGACAAAAAAGTTGTTAGTACGATGCAATTAACAATAATTATAAGTTTAGGTGTCGATAAAATAAAATTTCAACTAGTTTATAGTTCACTTTAAGATCAAATATAGATATTGAAGAAAATTTTAACATATCAAATTTGGGAAAATTTTATATTTAAACTATTGTGGTCTTAAATAGTTTAACTAAAAACATGAGATTATTATGTTAAAACCATAACTAAAATGTTCAATTAAAATTAAATCACATATTTGGTTAACAAAATCTAGCTAAAATGTACAATATTTCAATCGTAATATTTGAAGATTCCAACTTAGCCAGTAACCATACAAGATACCCAATTTTCTCAAGTTATTGTATATCAAATACCAATGCGCATTTTAGAAAAGAGATACTGTGAGTTATATACTAGTAATATTTTCCCACTACCCCACTATCCACCATCCCACACGGCACACCTTCTTTTACAATTCCCATTGTCGTCTTTTTCTGCATTCTTTCTCATCAGAAAACCAACCGGAAAAAAAAACAACTTTTTGCATTAGAGAGCACTCTAGTTTTTGGCAAGCTTAGAACGATGAGGGCACACAGATTTTATGAGGGAGGGCACTGGAATTTTTTCTCACAAAATTACTATTTTTCTTATATATTTTATGTACCCGCAAGAGCTTGGTTGAGGGCATCACCCCCCACTACTGCTACAGTGGCTCCGCCCCTGATCATTATATATATATACTAAAGCTTGCAATCGGTGGAAATAAAAAAATCACCTTTTGCGTATAGAAACAGTAACTGCTACAGTAATTGGGCTTACCCCACCTTAGGCCCAAAATCAAGTTTTGAAAATTTGCAAAAAATACCCCTGAAGCTGACGACTTTTTGCAAAAGTAGTCCTTTTTTCAAAAAAACTGTTTCAAAAATTGCAAAAAATACCCCTGAAATTGGCGACTCTTTGCAAAAGGAGTCATTTTTTAAATAAAATAAAATAAAAATTACTACGACTGTTTTTTTTAAATCTTACGACCGTTTTTTTTTAAATCTAACGAACAGCCCCCACGCAACGCGGGGGGTCGTATTTCCTCGTTACCAACATAATATAATAAAACAATATTATAATCAAACATATCTTGGACCAAGATGCGTGGTAACACTCTTATTAGAGCATCTCCAACGGAAAATAACAAAAACCATCAAAAACCAGCCACGTCACTGCCACATCAGATTTCTTAAAAACCTCATTTTTTACTCCAACAATATCTCTTCTCAAACCCCATTATTTTAATATATTTATATATATAAATATAGGTATATATATATTTGTGTGAGAGTGAAATCTTATGGGGCCCACTTTGGTTGGTTTTTGTTGGTTTGGTTTTTCAAACCACCTTGGTTTGAACAAGGCCCTCCAATAGTTAAAAACCAAGAGGCTTGGTTTGAACCACCAAAAGGGCATACCTTGGAGATGCGTGGTAACACCCGTCTTACCACTAGTCTAAATAGTTTTGTTGTAAAACAATTTTTATATTGTTTTTACTTAAAAGACGGGATGATTGTAATGTATGAAAAACGATTAATTGCGTCACTAAAACTCTAAGTCAAAAGTAAATTTATTTGCAACAAAATAAATACCAACACATCAGTTTACGCATAAGATTAAAATGTTTTTAGTCATCCAAAAACATTTCTTCAATTATTAATAGTTCTCACAAACTTTTGTCAAGTAATTCATAGTTGTTAGGATCCCGATCCTGATCTTAGGATCTTATGATTTTACGATTCTACAACGCAAAAACGATCCGGATCCTACGTAGGATCTTAACAAGCTTAAGATCTTATAGGATCCAGATCTTGACCATAAGATCTTCAGATCTACTCCGATCCGATCTTACTTTTCTCGAATCGCAAACCAAAAAACTACAAATTTATGGTTTATGTTTTATATAATTTAAAAAACAACATGTGATTCTTCTTAAATATTCCATATTCATAATTTAGGACAACATTTTAATGAAACATTCATATAATTTCGTGTTTATAATATATAATAATTTGTAGATTTGAATAATATTACAAATATCATAAAAAATGACATTATAGTAAGATCTTATGATTCCGATCCGATCTTACGATCACCATCTTGTAAAAATGAAAACATTTTAGGTAAAATCTCGATCTTAAAAACATTGAAATAATCAATTGTCATTTGCCCATATCAATGATAACATGTACGATAGTAAAACAAAAAATGGCCACTCTTTAATGAAATATCCCAAACAAATAATTATTTGTTAGACCATTCACATCGATGCGTTAAATGGGCGTTAAAGGACGAAATTTGCAGCGTTAACGTGCGTTAAAGGGCGTTAACTGATAAACGAACGGGGCGGTAACGCTGCGTTAGGGGTTGCGTTAACACCCTAATGCAGCGTTAAGGGTACCTTTTGCCAAAAAAAAAAAATTTACACCTTTGCCCCCTAAAACTATCCGTTGCAGTTTGAATTAATTGCACTTTGGCCCCTAAAATTTGTAGCCGTTAGTTTAGAGCGGGCTTTAGTATAAAAATAAATAAATAAATAAATAAATAAATAAAATTCAAAACCATTTTCAATCCCCTATAAATAACCATTTCACACCATATTTTTTTTCACACTTCCACAACTCAATACACTACATATTTACACTATCTTTTCAACCTTCAACCCAAAAAAAATGTCTCGATTCAACCTAAACGATGACGGGAACGAATCGTTCTTAGATCTCTTAGGATCCGGGTTGAATAACCCCAATGTCGGCTCATCTTCTAACCCGAACGCCGGTTCATCTTCAATCCCGAACCCACTTGGCTTGTCGGAGCAAGAACTTTACCAACAACATCAACAAATGCTCTATTTGGAACAACAATCCAACCTAAACACCCAAAATTTCTCCAATCTCAACTTCACCCAACATTCACAACAATCTCAAACCGCAACCAATGAAGTTCCCGACACTCCAACGTCTCCACCAAAGAAAAACAAGTTCGGGCGTATCAAACGAAAGTCGAGAAAATCAAAAAACCCCGAACCTTTGGAGGATGATGATGAAGAACCCGTTGCCAACAAGTGCAAACGTTGGAACGCACAAGAGGAAAAAGTGCTTGCTCAGTGTTATGTTGCAGCGTCGGAAGACTCACATGTGGGGAAAAATCAAAACAGAGATACGTTTTGGCAACGAGTGCAGAATGAGTTTAACAGAGTCAATTACCAACAAAGAAACAAGGATATGCTCCAAAGTAAGTGGAGAACTGTTACACCCGTACCCCGATAAGGTACCATTTATGTAAATAATAGGTTTTTGTAGATGTAAGTTATGTGTTATGGATTTAGTAATAACTAAATGGGTGGCCAAAATAAGAAGAATAGGACTAGAAGGACCATAATTGCCAAATGACCAAAGATAATTCTACACATGATTAAATACTCTTGGCTTAGAAAAATCTGGAAACTTAGAGTGTGTTCTTCATATGTGTCGACTTTGGTAGAGAGAAAGGGAGGGAAGGCCAAAAACATCATCTTATCTCATTTTAGCTATCAAGAAGTGATCAAAGGCATTAGAGATAACTTAATTGTTATCTTTTCATCAAGTAAGTAACTATCCCCAATTTGTAGAAATTAGGGTTCATGTGGTGGATTGGAGTATTATGGCTAAAGGTTGTAAATGATGATCTCCTTAGTTAATTAGTTGCTAATTATAGTTAATTTTGTAATAGGAAGCATTGTAGAAGCCCATTCAAGCCAAGTAGGAGGCTAGTAGGAATCAAGGTAAGTATATGAGCATAATCCTTGTAAATGTTATGATGTTAATGTTATGTTGGTGTTAATGTGATTTCTATGGAGCTTGTGAATGTATGTTAGCTTGGATCCAATGTTATTTGTGTAAATGTTATATATTTACTTGCCCGGTCAAGGTGAGTAATAATCTCATTTGATGCTCCTTGTTAATGTCATGATTGGTGTTAATCACCAATCTTATGTAAATGTGATGTTGATTATGTCTTGTATACTTACTAAGCGTTTTCGCTTACGGTTTAGATGTTAATGGTTTTGTAGGTACAAGTAGAGAAGGCAAGGGTAAGGGCTTAGCTTAGCTCTAGTGTAGAAGGTAGACTAGAAGACCATAACCTTTTGGACCGAGCGTATTAAAGTTGGAAGTCCCGAAGAGTCTCTTTGTGTCTTGGTATACTTTAATCTATATGGTCGTTTTGTTATCAAATGGTCTTGTCGACATTTAAAGTCTTTTGTTCATGTATGGGTCATGGGTCAAATATGTATAAGTGTCATGAAGTCTTTATGGTTTGTGGTTAAGGTGGTAATTCGAAGGATGTTTGGCTTTTAGCCAAACTCACCCATTTTAGAAAGCTACGGGTCAAAACTTTGTACTAACGACTTTTCAATATATTAGAAATGACAAAGAATGTATGCTTTCAAATGGATATGTTGTGGATAGGTGTATTGGGTAAAAGTGTGTAGTTGGAATGGGTTCTTAAGGGAGTGTTTGGTATAAGTTAGTTTTTACCCATTTTGGAGCTAAACGGGTAAATTGCCGTGTATTATAATTTGGTATGGTTTTGAATGTAAAGTGAGTGTTTTGATACAGGTTATAGTGTTGTATTGAGGTCAAAATGAGTTGTGAGTGAGTATTGAGTTTATGCAGATTTTTTGCAGATGTTCTATCTCAGATGGATAGATACGGCGTATCTCTTTTTGGGATACGGCGCATCTATCCAAACCCAAATTTCGGTTTCAAGTTTCGGTTTCTCTTGGGTAGATACGGCGCATCTCTTTTTGGGATATGGCGCATTTATCCAACAGTCGAGATTTGGTAATTTTCTAAATGTCGTACAAAACAAACCGTAAGTCGTCACGGGTCGTACCACCTATCGTTTTGAAGGTATTTGAGTCTACTTTCATTTAAAAATAGCCTCAAGGACTGAATGTTTATGGATTTTTTTCAGTTCATAAAAGAGTGACAGCAGGTCAGTTTTCGGGTGTTCTTTTGCGAAAAATTTTCACGTTTTTGGTCTAATCGGGCACGGGGCATTACAAGAACTTTGAACCGTGACTGTTCAAAGTTCAACGCGTACTACAAATGTTCCCAACGCCAAGAAAGAAGTGGCGAAAGTGAAGTTGATATCCTGAAACGTGCCCGAGAAATGTACCGGGACGAGCACAAAACCGCTCCTTTTAGCAACGAGGAGGCTTGAGAGGTTTTACGGGGTCATGTGAAGTGGGACACGCCAGAGGGAATTGATTTAACCGCCGATGAACCACCAAGCCAAACAAATGAGGCGTTGTTTGGTCATGATGAATAACCAAGGCCAATGGGAAGGCGTGCTGCAAAGAAAGCTCGATCCGAGAGCACGGGAGGAACGAGCACGGGAGCGAGTACGGGAAGTATGTCGTCAGTGCAATTCGTGGAGAATATGACAGTCGAGTATCGTCACAAAAGGGAATTGGCCGAAGCCGCGTATCGAGCAACAAAAGAAAAAGAGGAGGCGATAACAAGGCTAGAGGAAATAAAGTTTTTGAAGGAATCTACCGAAGGGCAACCTCCAGATGTGGTGTGGTATATCAACCAAGAAAAAGCTCGCATTGTGGCAAAATACAAGCTCGGGCAGTTTCCACAGTAGATTTAAGATTGCCTTTATTTTTATGATGTAATTTTTAATTTCGTCGTTATTTTTATTTATTTCTTTAATTTCGTTGTAAGTTTTTTTTTAAGTGTGTTATGTTTGAATGTAATGTTATGTTTTAATAAATGTGTTGTTTTTAAAAAAATGAAGTAATTTATAAGTTAAGGGTTGAATTTGAAAATTTATGTGTAAAGTTGAGTTAAGGTGTGTTAAAGCTGAGTTATTGATGTGTGGGTTAAAGCTGAGTTAAGTTAAAAGGTGAAAAAAAGCTGACGTGACATGCCTTAAAATTTAAAGCTGAGTTAACTTATGTGAGTGACTTATAAGAAAACCAACAAAATGATAGAAATAATTCATTTGGATCTTGGACTAGGTATGGGAGATGAATTATTATGAATATATTTAGTACCGTATTTGTATTTTGTTTGTAAACGTGTCATTCAAATTTGGATTGTGTAGCGCGGGTCCACAGGAAGCTACGTAGACCCTCACCCATCTTCATGTGTTGGGGTCCGGCTACGTGCATACTAGCAATATACAGCTTTCATATTTTTAAAACTAAACCAACATAATGGGTTTATTACCCATTGATCCTTTAACTATTTGCTTTCAAATTTTTAGCACCATTGTTAAACCATCTGGGTATCTTTAACGCGGTAAGGTCTTTAACTTTCAAGCAAGAGGTCAAGGGTTCAAACCTCGCTAAGTGTGTACATTTGGTCGTGGCTAGGGAAGGGTCGGAAACTGTCCCCGGATTAACCTGATGAAGTCGCGTCATCTCAATTAAAAAGACTTGTTTTTCCCTGGTAACATGAACAAGGAAAACCACGTCCGTTTACCGTTTATGATATCTTTAACGCACAACGTTTTCAAGCAACTAGCATTTAATGTTTAAAAATACAAAGTTAGAGCATCCACTATGCTGATTTCTAAATAGGTCTAAAACATTTTGAAGATGTTTATAAATTTGTGAACCATAGTGAGAAACCATTTCAATCCTAGGTGGAATGAAAAGGTCTAAGATCTTGGAGTGGTCTAAACTTTTTCTAATTTCTTTTTTATTTTTCTTTTTAAAAATGCTAGTTGTGTTTTATGATATGAAAAGCTTTAAAAATAGGTTTATCGCTAGTTGTGTTTTATAAAAATGCTAGTTGTGTTTTAAAAATGCTAGTTGAAATGTTTTATAATATGAAAATGTTTATAAATTGATGATGTATTAATTGTATAAACTTTTTTATAGATTTATCATATTGGATGCCCTTAGACCACTCCTAACGGTTAACTCAGCTTTAACCTTTAACATACTGCCACGTCAGCTTTAACACACTCAACAATAACTCAACTGTAACACACCTTAACTCACATTTATATCAAATATTTTTTTTTACACAAACTACCATTAAAAGGGGGCAAAATGCTTTTTTTTTCTTTTTTTTTTTTTTTTTTACACAATACACCCTTAACGCAGCGTTAAGGGTTTAACGTGTCCCTTAATGCTGCCTTAACGCAGGGACTTCACAACAGTTAACGCAGCTTAACTTGGCCTTAACGCCCCCTTGGA
This sequence comes from Artemisia tridentata subsp. tridentata, assembly GCA_021014915.2. Taxonomy (NCBI): domain Eukaryota; kingdom Viridiplantae; phylum Streptophyta; class Magnoliopsida; order Asterales; family Asteraceae; genus Artemisia; species Artemisia tridentata. The sequence goes on from CP139505.1 coordinate 38,290,347, forward strand.
GGCCCTTAACGTAGGTTTAACGTGGACCGTTGGGAAAGGTCTTAGTATGGCAAAGAGTGTGTGACGTTTAGAATTTTTTTTAAACGTTGCTTTAACAAATGTTACTTAAAGAATGTTGAAATATAATTGTCATTGCTTACTACTACCGATAGTTTGTCAACACATCTTACTTTCGTTAATTTTTCTTTTGTTTTTATTTTCGGATAATCATCTTCTTTTATATTTAAAAATAGAAATATTAAAGTATATAAAATTTGCTATTAGCGAATCAAATATCATTATAGCAAAAATAAATTGTTGACAATTACTTAAATAGGTTGATTATGAGAACTTATATTTAAGGTTGCTTGATTAAAGTGAAAGAGACAATGCATTATATTCAACTAAAATGTCTTTTAAATAGTGGAAAGGTCAATGAGTAAGTCTTAGTCCAATAATGCTTGTTGATCAATGGTCTTTACCCTTATAATCATCACAAAATGTTATAAGCATTTCATTCGAGGTTAAATGTCATCAGCATTAAAATTCTTTTGAAATCTTAGACCAAGTGTAATGGGCAGTGTATCTCAATCGACCGCCAAAGAGAACGCATCCCACCCATTACTCCTTCACACTTGCGAGTTGCGACATACCCATTACATTCACTATAGTATAAACTTTTGCAACTTCATAAAATGTCTTATACAACACATGCATTAAATGTATTAAAATTATAAAGAGGTTCAAGAATTAGGACCTCTTCATGCAACATAGACATAAAATGAATGCCCACTATGGTTGAAATGAAACATAAACCTTTTCATGATTTTTAGACCTTTTCATGAACTCACCATAGTGGATGCCCTAAGTACAAAGTATATACAAAGTAACAAAACTCTCATACTTAAGTTTGAACTAGTTTGGCCAACCCATGACTTGTACACAACTTAAAAGTACCATTCATGTAAAAGCCTCTTTCCAAATAAACCCAACTAGACAACAACTTTAGCACCATTTCCCCCCACCGACATTTACAAATCTATAAACCTTCACAAAATTTTATAAAATCACTCCAATTCACAAACCCTAATTTTATAAAATTGACCCAGTTTCACACCCAAAACCCTAATTAAATTTGGGGAAAACACTAGATCTGATCATAAAATCCAAATCCAATACTAAATTTGTTGAATTTAGGTGAAATGCTGGACCGGATCATCGGCACGCGCCGCACGCGCCAGGTTCAACGCGTGTTACGCAACGGTAAGGTAACAATCTTATGCTTAGTGTTAACAATCGTCGTCCTACGTGGCAACCTCGGCGCCGGAAAATTCGGAACGCCGGAGCAGGACTTTAACGAGATCCGTGAGACTTTTTACTCGTATCGAAGTCGACGCGCCGAGCCAAGGCGCGTGTTGGAAGAGTTGCCGTTGACTGGTCAAATTGAGGTTAAGGAGAGTGTCAGTACTAATAATTATAATGAATTTGATATTAATAAGCTGTTTGTAGATGAGGAGGATGATGTTAAGAAGGACCCTAATGCGAAATATAGTATCGGCCCGAAAATCGATAACTGGGATGAGCAGAGGAGTGAGTGGTTAAGTAGGAATAAGGATTTCCCGAGTTTTTTGAACGTAAATAAGCCGAGAGTGTTGCTTGTGACAGGTAGTTCGCCTAAGCCGTGTGAGAATCCTGTAGGTGATCATTACTTGTTGAAAAGTATTAAGAATAAGATAGATTATTGTCGGGTTCATGGGATTGAGATTTTTTACAATATGGCGTTGTTGGATGCGGAAATGGCGGGGTTTTGGGCGAAGTTGCCGTTGATTAGGAAGTTGTTGTTGAGTCATCCGGAAGTGGAGTTTTTGTGGTGGATGGATAGTGATGCAATGTTTACGGATATGGCGTTTGAGCTTCCGTGGGAGAGGTATAAGGATAAGAATTTGGTGATGCATGGGTGGAATGAGATGGTTTACGATGATAAGAATTGGATTGGGTTGAATACGGGGAGTTTTTTGTTGAGGAATAGTCAATGGGCGTTGGATTTGATTGATGTGTGGGCGCCGATGGGACCGAAAGGGAAGATTAGGACGGAAGCCGGGAAGTTGTTGACTAGGGAGTTGAAGGATAGGCCGGTTTTCGAAGCGGATGATCAGTCGGCGATGGTGTGGATATTGGCGTCGCAGAAGGAGAGATGGGCGGATAAGGTTTATTTGGAGAATCATTATTATTTGCATGGTTATTGGGGGATTTTGGTTGATAGGTATGAGGAGATGATAGAAAGTTACCATCCGGGATTTGGTGATCATAGATGGCCGCTAGTTACTCATTTTGTCGGTTGTAAGCCTTGTGGGAAATTCGGTGATTATCCGGTTGAAAGATGTTTGAAACAGATGGACCGCGCATTTAACTTTGGGGATAATCAGATTTTGCAAATGTACGGGTTTACACATAAGTCACTTGCTAGTAGAAGGGTGAAGCAAACGAAAAACGATAGTAGTAATCCTCTTGAGGTTAAGGATGAGCTCGGTTTGCTTCACCCTGCATATAAAGCTGTTAAGGTATCATCTTCTTAAAATGAATACTGAATAGGCTTCGATATTTGATTTAGTTTGTTGTTCCCACTCAGGAATTGGTATTGTGATGTAAGTTATGATACATTTGGATTTTGTATCGTTCTTTTATTTGTCAAATGTCATAGCCTGTTGATTGTATCGAGCTCTTTTTCATCTTGTTATTAGCTACTACTTAAATTCATATATGGAAAGCAATCAAATGTTGAGCCTACTTTTGTTACGTGTTTTTTTGTCTTGACTAGTATAGCTTGTTCATTGTAAGCATACTGTAATTGTTTCCGTAATCATCTACAACATTAACTTGCTAAATCCTGTTAATAATTACTACTTGGTTAAATGTTATTTTCTTAATTACTATTTACGGGGGTGTATGACATTGTGTTCTGAAAAACAAGTACATAACCATCACCTTTCCAAGTCGTAGATAATCAGTTTTTAGTGTTCTAACTCGTAATCAATCAGTTTCTACTGTTTGGGTTTCGTGAAACTGTTTATTATTTGGTTTTACTGGATTGAAATTACCAAGCTGCTTCTGACTATTTATGGTCATTTTGTATGTAAATCCCTACATGAACAGAATTTGCCGAACACTGGAACAGTTTATAATCTGATTAATACAACTATAAACAACAAACATACATCCAAACACCACCTCTTGCAGCCCATTTTGTTCCAACACATTATCTAATAATCTTCATATTATACCTCACGTAATCACTTCCAACTTGCAATGCCATACACCCCTTAAAGAATTGACCCTAAAAATATCAAATTTACTGTAGTAGGAAATGTAGTAGAATTGATGCGTTTGATATAAATATTCTTAGTCAAATTAGACGTATTTGGTCTTGAGTCAAATGTATTCTAGTGGGTAGTCGTTTCTTTCCTTCTTTTTGGAATTTTGGAATAGTAATGTATTGTTATATTAGCTTAACCGCCTATGTAAATTCACCCGCATTCTATGTATTTAAATGTTTTTTAGAGTAATATATTCACCAGGTGTAAAAACCTTTTACCCAAAAAAGAAATGTGACAGTTAAAGCAGAAACAAGTCTTCGTTTTTTTTTTTTTGTTCCAGTTAGGTTTTGATATCATGTACGGTTGTCAACTTTGATGCTTGCATCATACAACATGCTTGTTAAATCAGAGAACATGGTGATCATGGAGTCAAGTCAGATGAGATCTAGATTTATTTACAATAATGGTTGACCTGGCTAAAAGTCAGGTTAGATCTTAAATCATGCAAATTTTATTCTTGTTATTACAATTACAGTATATATTATTATTGGATTTTAAGTCAACGGTAGGTATAAGATCCACTTAGTGACCTGTATAGCGAATTCTCATTAGGGGTCCAGCAATATGTGGATCTTACATCACCTGCACATGGCGAATAATGGTGGTTACATTCTGTGTATGATGCTGATGGCATTTAAGATTTGATTAGGAAAGGTTTCTGTATGTGAGATTCGCACGACCCACATGTCTAAGATATTAGCTCATTGGATTTCAACCAATTAAATCTCTACTATATCTCATGTACAGAATCAAAATGTCTGTAAGTTAACTGTATTCATAGTTACTATATAGTTTGATGCCTTAAGTCTAGTGGAGATCGGTTTGCTGCACAAAATCTGATCAACTGTTATACAAGTATCTGTTTCGCATGCGGAATTCAAGACAATTTTGTATGATTCTTGAAAGTATATTTCTTGAGGCTGTACTAGACTTTATAACTTTTTGCTGCAATATTAGGATTATATTGCTGTATTAGGATTCCTAGTAGTATATAAGTTGTCATAAATATATACAACACCCCAAGCACCAACCCTGGTACTCGCAATTCCTTAAGAATCATCAGTTGATGAGCCATCAGCACAGGCATTGTTTAAAGCCTCAATTTCTGTTCCGACCATTTTTTTTCCTCTTGCAATTGAGCATAATCTGTATGCAATGATTCAGTAACATTACACAATAGGTTTTTGTTAATGTCCAACACAACTGAATCTTGGATGATAGTATCAAACTATCAACCGATGAAATAAACATTCAAAAATTAACTGGTGTAACATCCACCAGAAGTACGGCTGAAGTGAAACCATCGAGAAATTGAGTATGAAACGTGAAAGTGTTAGAATTTTCAGATGTTGATCTGATAGTGTGATGAAGGCAGCAAGATGTAATGTTGCTTAAACAGAGCATACCTTTCAAATAAAAGGCTGATATGACCCATTCACAAGTTGTTATACACCATTTTCTCTCCAACTTATTTTGCACTAGTTTATAAAAGTTGATAAACTTATTACTAACTTTACAGCTAAGGCTTTTTAGAATAACTTTTCACATATTAATCAAAGCAAACCATAACTTATAAACATTGACGGAATTAGGGGGTGTGACGGGACCTGATGAATTTATTTTTTGTAGTGTTAATTTTCGTTAAAAAAAATACGATTTTTCATTATTGCACCCGGTCCAATAAATGTGTTCCCTTATATTACTGTTAGCCGTATAGCTGTATATTAGTGGATAATTACCAAGTGATTAGTGATTGTACATTAGTGGATAATTACCAAGTGACTAGTTGTATATTTATTGTGATTAGCTTGATTAGTGGGTGATTAGCCATTTACCTAAAATAGCACATGTATAGGGACTATATGCCAAAACATTAAAAGGACCACCAGATGAAAGGAAAATGACCGACAAATGACTTGTAGACCAAGATGAGTTTACTTTGAAAGTCTACGCTAGTAGACAACTTTTATTTTGTATCCCTACCTACAATTTGAAGTCTTCTTAAACCATCTTATACTTCAAAAAAGTTGGTCATAAGCAGTTATATTCCACAACCTTTCTTAGATATTCCTTTCCTCATTTAAGTTTCTTTACTGCATTGAGTTTACTTTGAAGTCTTCTTAAACCCTTGTATACTTCAAAGTTGTTGGTCCACAACTTAGTTACAGACTCAGTTACATCCCAAGACTTAAAAGGGCCACCAGATGAAAGGATTGACAAATGACTTGTAGACTAGGATGAGATTACTTTCCAATTTGAAGTCTTCTTAACCCCTAGTATACTTCAAATTGTTGGTCCACAAACTCACAAAAAGTTATAGCAATCAAAAGTTATAATTTTACATAATTCGACAAGAAATTAAAGTTGAGAGTGATGCGATGGCCTCTTTAAAACTTGGTTCCGTTACTGCTTATAAACCATGTATCGATATGATTCGCTTGTCGTTAGAAGATAACTTGGAGTTGTATATAATGGCTTATGGACCTTGCCTCGAAATCGGATGATGTCTCATAGTGAAATTTGAACGACAGCGAATCATATCGATACATGGTTTATAAGCCAAATATGGACCAGACCAACTATTCTGTTGAGGGTTTATCTTGTTTTGATCACAATCCAATACATGAGAAAAAATGTCATATATAACGAAGCCAACTTTCAAAAGGTCGCTCTCCTGATTCTATTTCAGGTGAATGCGTGCGATCTAAAACAGGGACATAAATTTGAACTTGATTTTTCCTTGAGTTCAGAAAGTCTCATCCACTCAGGGGGTGCGGACACACCTACGCGGATTACAGGTGACACTTACATGAATGGTGATCTTGATATCAAATTATCAATGTATCATGGATGAAAAAATTAGAGTTAAATACGTACGAATATGGATGTATGATAATATGATATATAAATACGTCTTTACTCCTCATTTCACTATCTGTATCAATGGTGAAAGACAAGGATATTTTAATGGTGGTAGAGGTCTTAGACAGGGAGATCCAATTTCTCCCTACTTGTTCACTCTTGTTATGGAAGTTTTGAATATCTTCTTAAAGGCTGAGATTGATAAAGAAAGGAATTTCAAGTATCATTTTGGTTGCAAGAAGCTTAAACTTACTCACCTATGTTTTGCAGATGATTTATTGGTTCTTTGTCATGGAGATGTCACATCTGTAAAAACAATTAAAGAAGCTCTTGGGAAGTTTAGCAAAGTATCTGGGCTTTATCCTAATCTAGGTAAGAGTACAATGTTCTGTGGTAGTTTGAGCATGGAAGAAATTGAGAATATTCAGGCAATTTTACCTTTTCAAATTGGGAAGATGCCTGTAAGATATCTTGGGGTACCATTAGTTGATAAAAAGATTGGTATTAAGGATTGCAAAGGGCTGGTTGATAAGGTGAGACAGAAGCTTAGTGATTGGAAGAACAAAAGTCTTTCATATGCTGGAAGAAGTCAACTTATTGCTTCTGTTTTGTCCTCTATGCAAGTATATTGGGGCTCTGTGTTTAAACTTCCTAAAGCTGTCATTAATGACATTGAAAAGCTTTTCAAAGGTTTTTTGTGGTGCAATGGGGAGCTGGCTAGAGGTAAAGCAAAAGTAGCTTGGAAGGAAGTATGCAAGCCTAAAGATCAGGGGGGGTCTGGGATTGAAACCTTTGGAGCAATGGAATACAACTCTACTCATAAAGCATTTGTGGAATTTGGCTACTATGAAGGAATCTTTATGGGTGAAATGGGTAAATACAGTTAAGCTGAAAGGAAGAAGTATTTGGGAAGTTCAAAGTTACAAAACTGATAGTTGGAGTTGGAAAACAATATTGAGTTTAAGACAGAATGTGGAAAATCATATCATGTACAATGTTGGGGATGGCAAAACAATATCTGCTTGGTATGATAGATGGTCTAATCAACAGGCACTTACTAAAAGTATCAGCATAAGAGACATTCACTTAGCTGGATTCAATGATCAAAGTAAATTGTGTGATGTTATTAATGATAATAGATGGAAATGGCCAGCTGAATGGAGTGGAAAATATGATATAATTCTTAACATGACTGTTCCAAGGCTGACACAAACCCCTGACAAACCTATTTGGATTACCAATAATGGTAATAGGGTGGAATTTGCTACTAGTAAAGTTTGGAATGATATGAGACAGAATGATGGTAAAGTGACATGGAGCAAGATTGTGTGGCACTCTCATTGTATCCCAAAACATAGTTTTGTGCTATGGTTGGCAATTAAGCACAAGCTCCTTACTCAGGATAGATTGTTGAAATGGTACCCAAACAAAATCATGAAATGCTCTTTATGCAAGACTATGGAGGATTCTCATAACCATTTGTTTTTTCAGTGCAAATATTCCCATGAGGTGTGGACTGCAGTTCAAACAATGGCCAAGATTAGATCAAATGCTAGTAATTGGGACAAGCATGTGGGTGAGATGAGCAGTATACAGGGTCATAACAGTATATGGAATGTGATTAGAAAGATTTGTTTTGCTGCTACTGTTTACCATTTATGGCAGGAAAGAAATCAAAGAGAGTTTATACAAGAAGAAAGAGACAGAGACACTCTGATCAAAAGCATAAGAGAAGATGTAAGACTCAAGCTAATGTCAATCAAAGTTAAAGATACAAATGCTGTCAAGGAGGCCTGCAATTTTTGGGAGTTAAAATGAGCTTGTGGTAGTATCAGAAGTCTAAAGGGTTGTTTGGAAGATGCGTTTATGATGAAGCAGATGGCTAATACCTTAACTTCTCCTCATCTTATGCTATTTCTTGAGCCTTTGAGACATTTTATGAGGTGATGGAATTCATACATGGATCAAAAGGAACAGAGAAGGGTATTTAGATGCTGGAGAGTTAAAATGTAGTTTCCTGCTGGAATGGTGTTATATACTACATGATGGTATATTCACTTGATATTGAAGTAGAAAACTCACTGTTTTCTATACTGATTGTTCACATAAGATGCAGAAATGATTATGGAATCTGCAAATTGATAGGTTCTTTACCTAAAAATATTTCGAGTTCTATCTCTTAAGAACTGAAATATTATGGAACTCACTTACAAAAGATGGCCTTGTATCTTGGTTGTCTTGGTCTAACTCACTTATAAGATACTGTTTTATAATCCAATAGGCCTTTGTTAGGTAATTGGGTAATGAAGCATGGATCTTATTAGTCAAGTAGCCTGGATATAACATAAAGTAGGTTTCCTTTTGTGAAGGGTAAAGTGAGTTGGTGGGCAGTGTATGAAGATAGGAATAGTGAGGAGTGAAAGATGAACCTACTTGGTCCTATCTATACACTGCTAAAGGAGGTAATGGATGGTACTCACTGCAAGGTGTGTGTTCCCAGTTGTGTGATGCCATTGTAGTAAATGGAAATGTAGCATAACTGGTATAGCCCTTGCAGTGGAGAGGTAATGGGTGCCTAGTGATGCCAATCTCTTATCTGCTATGGTCATTGTGGTGGCAGGTTGAATGACTATGGTGGTGAAGAGTTTGGAAATGTAGCTAGATGGTAAAGGTGCGAGCAAAGGTGAATATTGGTCTTGAATGATTGCTTGAAGTGGTTAAAGATTAGTGAGCTGAATGTACCAGTTAGTTTGTATGTTCTAGTGTTGTCAGACATGGTAAGTAGACTTGTCTGATATTGGTTGTATCTTGTATTCTCTATTTTGGGGCTGTCCAAAACAGAGTGTTTATTCAAGCATTGTACATATCTTTGGAGTATTAATATAATTCACCTTTTGCACCAAAAAAAAATATATATATACGTCTTTACTCGTTTCATATCCGATACATTGTCATCTCCACCTTCCAGTATTGAAATGTAGCACAAGGCTTTTAAAAAATTTAGTTATCTATTCATCACTTTACATATGTATTGGTAATGCTCAAGTCAAATTAGTAACTAAACAGCTGAAAATGCACGAGTCTATTGGGGGCACACACGTATACACCGAGAAAACGTTTATTAATGTAATTAATGTATTTATTGTATATATATTAATTATATTAATATGATTCACGAAATGACTAACGATCGTTAGTTAAACCGTTAGAAGACGTAACTAACCAATAGACTTAATAAATAACATGTAATGGACAAGGTTACTTGTGTAAAACACAAAAAAAAAAAAAGGAAAGTTGAAGGGTGTTAGTGTTAGGTCGGCCGAAACTTCAAGGGGGGAGGGTGTTTGTGTTCAACTTGGAATACAAGTTAGAAAACTATATAATGAACCCCTTTGTTCATTATTTGACTTGCTTGAAACCCTAAACACACAAAGAAAACCTCTCTCCCTTCCTTTACCTAGAACTGATCGTCAGCCACCCCTAAACCCTTAGGGTTGTCGACCGAATTCATGAACAAAGCAATTGTGCTTCATGTTAGTTCGTGATTCAAGTACTAGCATCCTAACGTTCTTCTATAACGTGTAGTGTGCGCATCCCTTAAAGGTGATTTACTTTAATCACTATAAGGTTTTCGTGAAGATCCAAGATCAAGATCAAGATTCAAGATCATTTGTCACTAATTCAAGTGATACTAGGTTATTAATTTATGTGTAAATTACGTGACATCAAACATGATCCATCTGCTCCGTATTCGTAGTATAAAGGTTATAAGATTATTAAATCCCAATAATAGGAGTTGTGTATTTATTTTTATCTTCAATTTTTACGTTAGTATATGTCCCAATCTTATTGTTAGTTACATTTTCAAACATAGAAACAATTTTGCTGAAAAATAGAACATGATAACCATTTTGGTGAGACAGCATGATAATAATTTTGGATGTGATAGTTTACAATAAATGGTATGAACACAAGTACAGATGATATTTGTCTAGGGGCATGTTATCCCGACACCTCCTATAGGGGTGTATGCAATCATTGGATGCATCAGAATGTTGTACTGTCTGCTTCGCGGGTTTGTACGGTTGACCATAGGGGGTGTTAGAATAACACAATCGCGACACAAAGTTTCAAGCGAAATTCATCTTTAAAAAAAAAAAAAAAAAAAAAAAAAAAACCTTTGTCTATTGTTGGGACTTGAGAGGTACTAAAAAAAAGAAAGGAAAATTTTTAGGCTGATGTATTGGTTATCGCATTTATCACCGTCACATCAGTTTTTCTCTTCATTATCAACTCCACCACTAAACAAGATCATCAACTTCATCATTCAAAATATACATCACTTAAAGACAAATATACCCCACAATATACTCAAACACACTATATTTAATTTCTCTCTTCACACAACTCGATTGGCTGCACGATCGAGTTCTCACACAATTGAGAGGACAACGCGTTGTGTGAGAAAGGGTAATATAAGGAAACTCGTTGTGAGGCAAGAAATGGAGGGGGACAACGTGTGTTGCATAACCCCATTACATTTGGTCTTAAGTTAGCATGAAAATAGTATACATAAGGATGAACTATTTTTGTTTAAAAGAGGAACATAGATGAATTCTTTTAAAATGCCTACGTCATATAATAGTGTGCAGATAAAATTTGAAACTACCTTTTTTTTTATGGGTTTGTTTAACGGACGCCCATCTCAAACCTTCTTTCTTAATCTTACTTTGATCAAACATCGTTTCAATAAGTTAATTACAAATCACGAAAACCAAGTATATTTAATAATGATCTGTAACTATCATCTAAGACAAAATGATTTACATAAATAAACATTTAGAATAATGAGACATCTAACGTCAATAACTCAAAGTTATAAATAAACAAAATTCAATACCAAACCTTTTTCATTAATTGTACGTTAATCAGACCACATTTCGATAACCAAGTTAAGCTCATATCACAACCCTCCACCTCAAGTACACATAATGGCGCAATAGAAAACCAATACAATACTAACATCAAACTAAACATATACAAATCCGGTATCCAATTCTCATAATCATATTATCCATGACACTACAATACAATCAAATTTCACACCATTACACACCCAAATCAGCCTAATTTCACATCGTTTTACTTATATTCTACAATTTCACTTTACAATTATTTAAAGAAACTGAAATATGCAAGTACTTTTTTTATTTTACTTTTTAACTTTTTTTCTTAGGGTTTAGGTCACAAAATATCAACGATTTTTTTTTTAAAGTTCTGTCTTGATACGTGAACTATAAAATTATCATTAAATGCAACGAACTTAAACTACACCATTCGTCCTTGTGGTATGCGTTGACCAACAAGTTTCGTCCTTTGACCGAAAAAATGCGTCGTCCATCCTTAACTGTGAAACGTTATGTATCGTTAGTCCCCCACTCTAACTGGCATCACTAACGGTCGTTATACCTCATCCACTTGAGGGTATTTCAGTCTTTTCCAAACCATAAGGACCAACGGTGTAATTTACTCTTTTTATTATTTATTTAGCTATTAATAAATAATAGTTTTTGTCCGTTTTTATACGTTTTCGTCCGTTTTTATACGTTTTCGTCCGTTTTCATCTGTTTTTATACGTTTTCGTCCATTTTCGTACGTTTTTATCCGTTTTTATTTGTTTTTGTCCGTTTTTATACGTTTTCATCTGGTTTTATACGTTTTCGTCCCGTTTTTTTTTACATTTTCATACGTTTTTATCCGTTTTCATCCGTTTCTATACGTTTTCGTCAGGTTTTATATGTTTTTATCCATTTTTAATACGTTTTATGCGTTTTCATTTGTTTTTATACGTTTTTGTTCGTTTTTATACTTTTCATCCATTTTATACGCTTTCGTCCGTTTTTCTTACATTTTCATACGTTTTTATTCGTTTTCATATGTTTTTATGCGTTTTTGTTCGTTTTTTCTACAATTTTATCCGTTTTTATACGCTTTCTTCCAGTTTTCTTATGTTTTCATACGTTTTTATCGGTATTTATCCATTTTCATCCCTTTTAGAGTAAAATTTTTCATCCAAAAGAGAATAAAAACAGACAAAAACACATAAAAACATATTAAAAATGGATAAAAATGTATGAAAACGTATAAAAACATACAAAAACGTATAAAAACGAATGAAATCGGATAAAGACGGATAAAAACGTAAGAAAACCGGATGAATACGTATAAAAACAGATGAAAACGTATAAAAACGGACGAAAACGTATAAAAACGAATGAAAATGGATAAAGACGGATAAAAACGTAAGAAAACAGGACGAAAACGTATAAAACAGACAAAAACGCATAAAAATGGATAAAAACGGACGAAAACGTATAAAAACGGATGAAAACGGATAAAAAAACATATGAATACGTAAGAAAACCGGACGAAAACTTAAAAACCGGGATGAAAACAGACAAAAACGCATATAAAAACGGATAAAAACATATGAAAACTTATAAAAACGGACGAAAACGGATAAAGACGGATAAAAAAGTATGAAAGCGTAAGAAAACCGGACGAAAACGTATAAAACCGGATGAAAACGTATAAAAACAGACAAAAACGCATAAAAACAAATAAAAATGGATAAAATCGTATGAAAATGGACGAAAACGTATAAAACGGATAAAAACGTATGAAAACAGACGAAAAAATATGAAAACTATTATTTATTAATGGTTAAATAAATAATAAAAAGAGTAAATTACACTGTTGGTCCTTATGGTTGTAACCACTATGAAAAATCCCTCATTAAAATAAATTATCTCTCAGAATATTTATCCTTTTTCCACGTAGAATTTTTTTTTCCTTGATTATAACTATTATCTTATGTGACGGAAATCACATCCCGAATAACCGTGCTTGCAACCCAACCTTAACTGATTTAGTATTCAACTATGTGAACGTCTTTGACCTAAAACGTTACGAGGTCCCACTTATCACTTTACGTTATTTCGCTAGCGTACGTTTAAAACTGAACGGTTCTTAACTGATGATAGTTTTTATGAAACCCTAAACTACCATAACAACATTTATGAACAACAAAACCGTAGAAATACTAAAGTACAATTTATATGATTAATGTACAAGTGTCTAAAGCATAGAAACCCTAGTTCCATAATAATTCCCGGTAAAACCCTAATCTCAGGTAATTATGATTTTATGTACAAAACTTACAAAACCCAATTTAGTTATATAAGATTTTTATAAAATATAAATGTACAAGTCATTTAAAGTCAATGTACAAGTCTTTTATGCATAAAAACTATATATTTATAAAAACTTATTTAAAACCCTAATTATATTTATTTAAAAGCATAATTTACAAGTTTTCATATACAAGCCTTAAAAATTAATTTTTCCTAAACTCATTAAATAAAAGTACAAGTCTTCTAAACTAAGGTACAAGTCTTTAAAGCATGAAAACTAATTACTTATAAAAACTTTATATAAAACTTAATAATAAATGTTTTAAAGATATAAAATGTAATAATTTTATATATTAATTTTTGAAATAAGTTTATTTATTTATTTAATATATGTACAACTCCATAAACTCGATGTACAACCCTCTAATGCACAAAAACATAAAAACTCATTTATATGTATTTAAAGCCTAATAAAAATTACATAAAAATTATGTAAAACTAAGAAATAATTAAAAATGTATTTTTCTTATTTTCTTAACATTAGTACAAGTCTCTTAAGCCTAGATTACAACTTGTTAGAGCACAAAATCCTATTTTTCATATATAACTACAAACCGATACATGTAAAAATTTGTCATATGGATTCAAAATTTGTTTCTAACTAAACCCTAACCCTAGAAACCCTAGATAAACTCTAAACCCTAGTTTACAAACAAACAAAGTCATTGTACAACTCCTTAAAGCACCATTCGATCCATAACTAATTCACTTAAACTATCTAGTTCAAATCTAACTCTAGCATAACAAACCCTGAATATTTTTCTTAAACCTTAAGTCTCAGATGAGTGAACCTTAATATCACACATCCCCCTCCTTCTAGAAAAGGGACACTTATGTGATATATGAAGCATACACATCCCTTAAAACCCCCTCCTCCTATGTGGTCCAATCCTGGCCATCCACATCATCTCACCTCACTCTAAAACAACCCTAGAAAAATCAGGAAACCCTAGATTGTCTTCTATAAATAGCAACCACCATGAAAACCCTAGAACACCCCATAACCCATCGAACTAAATCAAACAGCCACAAACCTTTACACCACTGATCCCACAAGCCTAAAATAAGTCCATACAACCCTAAGGAACCAGTAGAAGCAAGCTAGGTCCAATAGGAAGAAAGTTCGAACCCTATTTCTTCAAAACTGCCCTAATCGACTTTTATATAGGAGGTATATTTCTAGCCCATTTCATTTACTTTCATATATTTATTTTGTGTCTAAATACATCCCAGAACATGTCTTGATAAGCGTCATAGCCCAGAATTAGAAGAAACTAATTTTTGTTTCTTAAATTTAAAACCGAATGAATTTTAGAAAATATATACAAACATATATGAAACGAATTTCTGGAAACCCTAGGATATAAGATACATACATATTGTTAAATAGAATAATTTTAGAAGAACGTGGCAATTGGAATCATCGAAAATGATTAAGCGAGTCAAAAGTTATGTCAATTTGAAGTTGTAATTAAACTTAATAAACTTTCTGTAACAACAGACGTACATCACGCGAAACGAGGCACTTCTGGTCCGTTTCATCGAAAACTTAAAACATGAAAGTTGTCCGGAACGTCGTTTCCTTCAAAAAGTCTTTAGACCTCGAGTCATAAAAACGTATAACGAATGATGTTTTATTTAAATTCAGAACTGATTTTTACAATAAGGACAGCAGCAGACATAGGATTTGTGTCGTTAATTTCGATTAGTAAATGGCCCTCTAAAATTCTAGTTTTCGACATGGTTGAAGATCTTTCAAAGGGAAACCTATAGGAAAAATAATCATGATTTTTCGTTAAGAAACGAAGGAGAACGAAGCAAAAGAAGTTGGGACTTTTTCTGTGTCGAGTAACATTTATATCTCAACTTTCTGTATTTGTTTTCGTGATCGTGGGTTCGAAACAGGTCATAATCTTTTACAAAAAAATACTTTAATAACACTTATAGACATTTTAGAAAAAGATTTGTAAAAGGTTTCGAGGTAAAACCCGAGATATAAATTGATTTTGGTATAAAGTATGTCGAGTGTATCGGGTATTAAACACAAGGACCATTTCTGTCAAAACTCTATAAATTTTCTGTTTTGGATTTGTTTTGCGATCGGGCAATCCCTAAGGGGGTAAAACTGTCTATTTTGAAACTTGAGGGTATAAAGCGACAACTAACTAGAGTCCAAGGGTAAAAGTTGTCATTTCCATATAGCTTAAGGGTAAAAATTGCCAACTATAGAAACTTGAGGGTCTAAAATGAAAATATAATATAAACCCTAATTATTATTTGATATTATTTTATTAATATAATTATTATTATTAATATTATTCTTATTATTAAGTTTTATTTAAACTTAATATACGTTTTGTACCGTAACTAACAAACGAAGTGTCTATTTAACGAACGGACAGAATCGAAACCTACAGATAAGAAGATAAGATAAAATCTTACTTTTGAAACTACATATTGGCTCAATTAAGCTTTTAATCACCAACCAGAAGTTTACAAAACGAACACTGGAAACTTATATATATATTCCGGAACGATTACTGAGAATTTGACATAACCAACTCAGGTTGCAAGCCGGAGACGTTTATCAACTTTGTATAACTTTGTTTTCCATCCAGATTGATCAGGTGAGTTTATAGTCCCACCTTTCCTATTTACATGTTTTCCAAATATGTGGGGAGATACATGCTATTAAATCGAACACAAGTATTTTCCTGATTGTTATTGCACTAGGCTAACTTACCTTATTATTGAGATTGAATTATTTATTTAAAAGACCCTCATATCATGCACCATTAGTCACCTGCTGGGTGATCGCGAATATGTGAATAGATCTATTGGCCTGACGACCCATTTGTTCTAACCGGATGGATATCTTTATGATAGTCGGTTAGACAGATGCATTATATTTGATATCTTTAACTCGGGGGCAAGACCACTCTCATTTCAATCGTGATTGTGGAACCTGGAAACTGTCAACGCATTGCGTGTCATGAGGTTTAGTGCAATATTACCGAACTACGATATAACTGAATTCTCTTACTTTGGCTTGTGTTCAAACTGATTATAACTTTAAACACTATGGATTCACTCAACCTTTGTGTTGACTTTTTAAGCATGTTTATCTCAGGTATCTAGAAGTATGATTATTGGCACGGAGTGGCGGTGGACTTTCTTCTTAAAATAAAAGGGTGTCCACTTTGTTATCATTCAACAGAATAATGTAACTTTCATAATGTATTTTCCGAACCTCCCTCTGGGACCTATCTTATGTACTCTGATCTTGAATAAATGAATGATAACAATTTTTATTTAAAAACGTCTCTTTTCGAGTCGTTTTCTATTCCCATGACTGTGAACCATGAAGTAACACCCCAAGCTTATATTCCGCTGCGTATCTCGAAAATGGGGGTGTTACAGATTGGTATCAGAGCTTGTGGTTATAGAGAACCAAATGTTTTCAAACATTGGACTATAACCGTTTTTCACAAAAACTTAACCAGAGTCCTCCGTGCCACGCCGTTACTGAAACGTTATTTGTATATCATCTATTGTTAATCGTTTAAGCTGCATAATGAAATATTTATAAGAGTGGTTACAGAAATCCTGATTCACCTATCCACATCTATCCCACTCATGTCCAGGCTAGGACATCAAGATAATATCATACCTAGAACCTTATCCATTTAGGATCCTTTATACTAAACTTCGTACTCTTGACATTTATTCTTACCTTTCACCTCTAGTTTCTTTCCCCAATATTGCTAATTTCTTATAATAATTTCTTATAAATTATTATTTGCAAATTATTACAGTATCATGTCTCCCGAAACACCAAAAGCCAACGAAACTACCCTAAACCTACTTCCATTATCACCTAACCACTCGTCTCCACTTAAGGAAGTAACCGAATCCCACGAAAAGTTGATTGGTTGTCCAACAGCATCTGAGGCTGGATATAAAATACACCCAGAAACAATCCAGAAAAATGAAAAACCAAACTCTCCACTACCTGATATTCCAAAACCCCCAATACTAAATAACCTAGACGACATATCCTCCTCTAATATCCCCGACACTAGTTTAGATACTACTGAATCGATATGGAACCTTCTTTACCAACAAGCCAACACTCTCGACGCACACACTAAACAGTTGGAGGAGCTACGACCATTACGTTTTGAATGGTACGACCGTAATATTGACACTCTGTTTAGAAAGACCGATGCTGAGAGACGTACGGTGTTTGGATTGGGAGCAAAAGTCGAAAGGATGAAGAATACCTACAATCATAAATTTAGAAACATAGAATCCAGGATCCGCTGTTCAGGGAGAGAACAGGATCAATTGTATGGTAGAGTGGAAGACATTGAAAGGACCCTTTGGATAGCCAGCGAAATAGCAAGAAACCAGGATCAGAAGATTTTCGCTTTGGAAACTGTTCTGGATAATCAATTGAAGATATCCCAAGAACTTCAGGAACGCTTCTTGGAAATGGAAATTGCGCAACTGAAACTTGAGACTGAAGTTAAGCATTTACGTCAAGAACGTAACTGATCTTGAAAGTCACTTGTATCGTTGTTATAACCCAAATAGTATTTGGCTAGTATTTCCTGTATTACCTAAATAAGCCTGAAACTTTCAGAGTTTGTAATCAATCAATAAATCTATGACAATCCTCTTTTGTTATATATTTACTGTTGTAACCAAATTCATCCTATTGTGTCTTACTATGATGCTGTGCATATATGTAATGAACACTATTCCCTCTATCAAATAAATAACTCCACCAAACCATACTCAAAATCCACGAACAATATTTCCCTATTTTTCCCAAACCTAGATCACCAACCCACTAATAGCGTAATAAAAGACAAAAACTAGGACCACCATCGACAACAAAGGACAAAACCCTTATACCAAAGACAGAAAATCCATGACCTACTACATGCAGTATTAATAAAAGACCTTGTATTAATTGTTTTGTAAAACAATCAAACAAGTTATTAATACCATGTGGTAACCCGACATACTAAGACTTACTAGACTATAAACATAGAAAACCTTAGGAAAACTTCGGAAGAAAAACCTGATGAATGAAGAGAAAGTTGCTGAATTTCGGATGAGTTAGTTTGTTCCTTAGCAGGAGTTAACCATTTATCTACGATATTAACTAAGACATATCGTAAATAATTGATTCTCAAAAGGAATATAACTTCATGATCACTTGTTAGTAATAATATGTAATTATCCTAACATGGTCATTACTGGAAATCTGAACTACATATTTCTTGTGATATTGCTAGAAGAAAGTCAACATGAAAAATACCAATGTATCGCCAATGACTCCCGAAGATATCCAAAAGATGGTAATCAGCCTCATTGCAGCAATACTGGAAGTGACTACAGTATCTCATTTGAGTAACAACCGGATAGCCACTGGAGAAGAAACGAAGACTGTGTCTTGTAATCATACCCCTAAAGGTTTTACGGGTTGCAAATCAGTTCTTCATAAAGGTCCAGAAAGAATAATCAAACCCACCATTTCCCGAGCCTTAGGAGTAAAGAAAACCGTTACATTCAAACAAAATAACCAAAAGCGAAAACTCAAAACCATCATCCCCACCTGCTACCATCATCAACAGAATCTTAGGAATGGTTATAATGGAAGAAAGCCATTGTGCACACAATGCTTGTTGCACCATTACGGTCCATGCATTGTTAGGTGTACAAAGTGTCAGAAGATTGGACATCAGACCAAAGACTGTAAAACGACAAGAACAAAACTACAGTCAGTAATCGTAACTTGCCATGGATGTGGTGGAAAGGGACATTACAAGAATCAGTGCCCGAACTTCAACCCGAATTGGAAGGACAAGAATGATGCTCAGGAATGAGAACCCAAGTATGAAATCTATGGAGAAGATAAATGATTGTAATAGATAAATAAGTTGAGGATTAGAACTCGCTAAGCTATATTTCCTTTTACCTCTTTATCCTAGTGTAATAAATTATCTTTCTACTTTTCATCCTGTAACTTTTCCGCAATAATCTTAATCTGCGTTTAGCTTCATTATCTACTCTATTCCTCCTTACTCTATTCATAGACTTTACCTACCTAAAACCTAGTATACCTTTAGGAAATTGGTAAAATATTATTTTGAGGAAACAAAAGATTATCCCTAGCTCATAGGAACTTTAGACGAACCCTAAGATTTAAATTTGAAGATACTCCATTATTACCCTAGGAAAAACCTTAAACCCATTACTGTAGTATGGACTAAAAATTTCCCATTCTTTTGAGAAATAAATTATGATACTATTTCCTGAAAAAAAAAATTGCGTTGAACACCATCTAAAGCTTTTTGAAAAGAAATAAATATCACATGGCTGAGTCAAAATATTACATCATTTGGTCCTCGATTATACATAGCCTGATCAACTATGTATAATTAGGAAGAATCATGTAATGAATTGAACAGTTATTTTCTCAAGACTTTCTACTAATTTTTATTCAACAGCAAGAATATCAAAAACAAAAATCTTTTCATAACCTATCACTTTTGAAAAAAAAAAGTCTGCTACTACTACTCATTTTTCTAAAATAAGAATTCAACCAAAAATTGAGGATAGAAAAACCATAGGAATGCACAAACCCAAAATTTTATTAGGAATCTTGGAAGATAATACATAGAAACATAATTAGCAGCAGAAGTGCTAATATTACAAGGATTACATCAGTTTTATTTTGCTAAGGATTACCTAGGAAAGACAACAAGGACCATACTAATAAACCTAGCGCAAGACTTATTTTCCCCATGACTGATCCACGATAAAGGACACAATAGTAAGCGGTATGACGAACCATAGGATCAAGCCCAAGCCTTCATGATCTTCTTCCGGATTACACACCATGTAGGTAACAATCGCCACAACGAAAACAATTGCTATAAGTGTAACAAAATGCGGCATCTTGAGGTTTTTAGAAGAGAATTTGATGGTGAAAGAATGAGGATTAGAAATGAGGTATTTATAGGGAGGATGTGACCGTTATTTTAGAACGTTGGAGTCACTATTCGAATCTGACCGTTGCATAGTGGTTAATTAGGTGGCAAAACATTCAAATTTAATTTATCCAGTAGGAAAAAGACTGACCAAACTACGTTCCCTTAGGTATCGAATGGAAATTCCTAGACGACTCTATTAGGCCAAAACTATAATTGAGGATTTAGCAGTGAAATAATATTTTTGGAGACATAGGACATAAAAATAAAATAATATCATATTATTTTATTTTTAACTTGAGGCATTTTAAGCATATCCAACTCTCATCCTAAACTAAATCGTTGTACGATTTGTTCCTTTCTCATGTTCCCTATCTGAATAGGTTAGAAATTTGAACCTAGCTATCTCTATACTTCACTTTTCCCAATTTCCTCAACCAACATAAACTGAATCTCGGGACGAGATTCCCTTAACGGTGGGTGACTGTAACCACTATGAAAAATCCCTCATTAAAATAAATTATCTCTCAGAATACTTATCATTTTTTCACGTAGAATTTTTTTTTCCTTGATTATAACTATTATCTTATGTGACGGAAATCACATCCCGAATAACCGTGCTTGCAACCCAACCTTAATTGATTTAGTATTCAACTATGTGAACGTCATTGACCTAAAACGTTATAAGGTCCCACTTATCACTTTACGTTATTTCGCTAGCGTACGTTTAAAACTGAACGGTTCTTAACTGATGATAGTTTTTATGAAACCCTAAACTACCATAACAACATTTATGAACAACAAAACCGTAGAAATACTAAAGTACAATTTATATGATTAATGTACAAGTGTCTAAAGCATAGAAACCCTAGTTCCATAATAATTCCCGGTAAAACCCTAATCTCTGGTAATTATGATTTTATGTACAAAACTTACAAAACCTAATTTAGTTATATAAGATTTTTATAAAATATAAATGTACAAGTCATTTAAAGTCAATGTACAAGTCTTTTATGCATAAAAACTATATATTTATTGTTATATCCCTTGATCAACTTTATCACAACAACTATATCAACTATAACATAGGAATAGTAAGCGAAATAGAAACAAATGAGATCAGATCTACACGTTAATAAGAAGAAGAATAAGAGAAGAATAATATAATAGAAGAGATAAGATGTGAGGTTAAATGAGAATAAGAAATAAGAGAAAAGAAAGTTGGAAGATTTTATTACACACTTAAAACTAACAAAGCCTTGGCAACATAGTGAATAAAACCAACATTAAATGAGGAGCCCTTGCCTTCTATTTATAGGCAAATGTTTAGGGCGCCTCATACTTACTAGTTTCTAGAAGGTATAACCGGTCCATGGGCTACTAATGGACCGGATTCTAATTACTAACAATATAGCCCAAACGTGCAACATTTTATCTATATGAACAAGACTTGTAATTAATTAAAACATGTTCCTAACAATCTCCCCCTAAGTCTTGATCATCAATGTTGCTTGACGTCTTCTTTGCTTCTTTGGCTTCCGACGTCTTTTATAATCTTTGTTTCTTTGTTCTTGTATAATGATGGTATGATGTTGTCTCGATCTGCCAGTCTCCAACGTCTTCTTGTCTTCTCCATCATGCTCATATATCTTTGACCTGTTATCTGTAACATGTTCTCACTTTTCAATCTTTATCTTGAGAAAGGTTGAGGTGCTTGAACTTTTGACTTTGCTATATCATATGTTGTACTTTTGATGTTACTGAGTCTTTGAGAGAACATTTCTTCAATATATGAACATGATGGAGTCTTGATGGTCGAACTCCAGCTCCTCAGCAGCAACAGCACGAACCAACCGGCACTTATAGGTTCAGAATTGAAATCATCAACAGCATAGTGTGAAGACTTTCTCAAATCCTAACCCAGGCCGTTCTGAACCGGATTCCCCCGAAAGGGATTACACGGACACACCGAAGTGCACCCACGATTCAGTGAGTCGCTGGAGATCACCCCACGACTGTAGACCGTTTGGAGCAAACACTAAGCGTAACCCACAAGGAGTTACCGAAGTGACCTGCTGACAGAGTTGTTTAATGTTGCTCTGGCAGGATTTCCATTCAATCATTGAAAATCACAATTGTGACTTCTCATGAATGTTCTTGGCAGATTGCTGAGATCTGCGAAGGACACTTTCTTAATTTTACATCTGCTGCCCATTAATTAGAACAACAGAGTAATACTAAGTGTACCTAAGAGATCTTTTATGAATCTCATGGCTCTAGACTCAATAAGTGCACATTTGTTTGGTCATCGGAGGCGTGGAGCAGATTGCCTCCTTTTCAATATCAACACTCTCGTAATGAGAGGTCGATAGATTATGAAGGGTTCTCCGTGTGAATGAAACAAATGTCTTTTGAGAGACACTTGAGTGGCTTAGAAGGTTTATTAGTGCGTCACTGGGTCCATGACTTCTTTAGTCTTCAATACCGGTGATGCTCATCAACCAGTAGATTATGAATTGAACCCGGTGTCTGCCCTAACGTTGAACAAATGGAGGGCTATTTCTTTTCACCCTTTTCTTTACTTTTCTTTTTAATTCTTCAACCCCTTCTTTCTCCGTTCATTCATTTTCTCCTTTTTATATCATACCTAGGACTTTCTAGTTCTAAACTATTGGTATTGTCCTTGGGTAGATCCCTCCGGCTCTGGCGGATCATAGGACGGTTTTCCCTAACCTTAGTCACCTTATAACTCCATGACTATCCTAATGATGCCATAAACCAAACCATTGAAAATCTCTCAAAGTGTCGATAATTGTAAAGACATTTTGTTGACACCTTGAGAGTTTAATGTTTTTCAGAAATACTCCCCCTTAACATGTGCGCATAAGTATTAAATGTTGAAATTTGCACATGCCGAAAAGAGTTGGCACTTTTGAATTGATTGACTTTCAATGAACCTGATCGTTGCGAGACACGCTTACATCACCAGTTAAACTGGCTTGAAATTATTACCCGTCCAGATCAGATTCAAAGATTATCGCTCAAAGTCGGTACATTCTACTCAGACACATCCTTTGCGAGACACGCTTACATCACCAGTTAATACTGGCTTGAAATTATTACCCGTCCGGGACATGTCCTTTCGACTACTGACTTTCCTATTCGTCAATTCGAGAGTCAATTCTGAGTTTGAGCACACGAGATTTCAGCAATTGAGACATCATATTTTAATCATCTTTTTCTTCTCCCCCTCAAAAATAGCATACTCATGATGTTTTTGGAAAACGTTTATGATTAAAATATGCTGTTTTTGATTTTTAGGGAAGAATTTCAAGAACATTTATAATTCTTTGAACAAAGATTATATTTTCAAATACTCCCCCTTAACAAGGGAATATTTGTCCTTATGAGCAGAATGTTTGAAAAACTTTGGAAAACATTCTGGTTTTAATTCTGCTCATAAGTAAGAAGCTTTCGCTTCTTTTTCAGGATTGAGGCACTGAAGCGTACCTCAGGGTCCTTTCTTTGAGGTCCGGGTTGTACACTGTTATGTGTGCACAAACCGTAATGCACAGGCCAATGTGAAGGAAGAATTAGAAAAGAATAATGTATCATGATACTAAATTCTTACATCAACCGCCTTTGCCAAAAGTTGTGAACACTGGGTCGGTCCTCTGGAATAATCTGATAGCAAAAGGTGGACGACCCCCAACATAGCTTTCTAGCCTCCTCATCTGATCCCGATGGTATAACCGTTCTTCAATCTTCCGAATAAATTCCTTGACTTGTCGCAGCTCCTTCGAATTCCATCTTCTTGATTTACCCAACGCCGAATCTCGAACCCGATTAGCTAACCCATCACGTACACTCTTTAGGGTATCGTCACAGAACTTATGAATTTCATTGAATGCCATGAAACGGTGAAAATCTGTTGTGCTTTTGTAAACGAACCCGAAGACTGGACTATGTAGCATGGTGTACTGAGGGTCCTTTTTGCTGTTGAGAAGGAATTGTGGTTCAACAAGGTTAAGCTGAGTCTGATAACTTTCAACACCAAGCTGGAGATCTTCTACACGTTCTTTGATGATGGTTCTCTTGATGTAATGACAGAGGGAAGTACTGAGTGCATATCGAAGCGCGTTGGTCAGATGCTGCAGTTTGCCTTGGATCTTCATCAGATACATGTCTTCGATATCATTCAGATTTAAATCAGGAAAATCCGCCTCAGAGAATGTGTAGAGATTGTTGTCGATTCTTTTTACTGTGATCTCTTCGAGAAATATATAATCGCATCTTCTGGATCCGCTCACATTGATGACGGCCATTATTCTGAGATCACTGTAAACTGGTTCTTGGGATTTCTGGAGAGCAAGTTTGTACTTGTACCAGCTTTGTCGTTTAGAGTACCAGTGATGAATCCCCAACTCTGCATCACGATCATATTTGACGAGCTTTTTAACAAACAGATGTCTGTTAATAGCTGCCTCTTCAATAGCTGATTGTGTGTAATGAGCAGCTGGTGTGAAAGTGATTGACGTAGCGTACTTTGTCGTCCCTTGTGCTCCATTCTTTAGAAGTTCCAGATCGTTGTTGAAGAACATTTGGAAAGGAATTTTCGAGTGATGAAATCTTCGTATCACGAAAAGTGGCTTAGTCCAATCAGTGATGAACGGTTGATTCTTGCCAACTCTCCTGACTACGTCTGGATTAGCCCAGTCGAAGTCACTTGACATTGCGCGTGCAATGTTTTCAAGGTGATATTCAAGTTCTGCTGCGCTGTTGGATTTATCTTTCAGAAGAAGGAAAGCATCGTTCTTGATCCGACGAAGTTATCTTTTGGTCATCTTCTTAATGTTAAGACTTCTTTTAATCTCTTGAGTAACAGCAAACGTGCTGTCTTCAACTCGGGAAGCTTCGTCATTCTGAACTTGAGCACTTGCTAGATGATCAAACCATTCATTCCCTAGCTCATCCTTATCATTATCCAGCCATGTGACAACAGCTGGTTCAGTAGATGACTTTTTGCTGTGTGAAGGCTTGGATTTGGAGGGCTTTGGTTTTGGTGGTGATGGTGGTGAATGAGGTTGATCGTCTTGTGGCTGGAATTCCACATCTTCTGCCTTAAAATGCTCATAGTGATGTTCGGTTTCAGTGGGACCAGAGGATTGATGTTTTGGAGGTAGAGATGATGTTGTATGTCCAGTTGGCTCCTGAATATGAATCCCTGACCCGCCTTTGTGTTTCTTATGTTCGGGTTTAGGGTCCTGATCATCCTCATCATCCTCTCGAATACATTTCCCTTTGTCAGCAGCTTCCTTGCACGATTTCTTCTCAATGTGTGCTTGAAGAGCCGCGATCAGGTTGATTTCTTCTTGAGAAGGAGAGGTGATTTCAAAGAGTCTGTCGAGAAGCACAAGCTCGATATATTCAGTGGTGAGATCTGGAAGTGGTTTGGTTTGGGAAGAAGAAGAGACGGCTTCTTTGATCTTTTCTTCAAGTTGTGAATCAATATGTTCATTTATGTTTTGTTGAAGATCAGGAAGAAATTGCTTAACAAATTTCCTTGTCTTGCGTGTCATATGATCTTTGATATTAAAACCAAGGAATTCATCTATCTTCTTCTTACTTTCCTGCATCTCTTCCATTTGCTGAGACAAATTCTTGACTAAACTTTCCATTTCAGCCAATTTTGTTGTTGCTTGTTTGTCTCGTTGTGCTTGTGCTCTCTTTACTGCCTGTTTAAGTTTCTTTGCTGCAGGAGACACAACTTCAACTTTTGTAACATGGACGATTCTTCTTTTGCTCTTTCCTTTGTAGGCCTTATGAATATTCTCAGAAACAGTTGCTTTTGATTTTGGTGATGAAGATCTCGAAGATGATGGAGTGAGTGAAGGGATTGGATCATCAGATTTAGTATTTGATTCCTTTTGAGGTGAGGGTGGAGGTGTTGGATTCTTAGGCGGTGACCCAGGAGGTGTCTTGGGTGATGATGCAGACGAGGACTGAGCTGGTGGTTGTTCTTGCTGCTGTTGTGGGTTATGAACGACCATAGCCAGTTCAGATTTGGTTGTGTCCTTTGGAGGGGAAGGAGGAGGTGTTGGAGTGTGAGAACGAATGTAGCTATCTGCTTCCAGGTTAGCTTGAGTATCCTCCTTACGTTTCCTTTCTTCCTCTTGTCTTGCCTCTTCCTCAAGATCCATGGCTGCTTTAATTGCTTTATCTCCCAGAATGTCTTTTTCTTCTTCTATGTTCCAATCTTCTGTATCATCGTTACGTGGTTGTTCCTCGGGATTGTCGTCAAACATAGAATCAGAGATATCCTTGTTAGATAAAACGATATTGCTATCCTGATCTTTTTCCTTCTCCTCCTGAGTCGGTGCTCTCAAGTCGGGTTGATTAACCGAACTTGTTTGCTGAGAAGAGACTGATTCAGCCTTATCGAGTTGATTAATCGTATCAGGCTGAACCTTGCTTGATGCAGCTCCAGATCCTCTGGGTTGATTAACCGGATCATCTTGGGTCAAAGCTGCTTCTTGAACAGTTTGTGATCCTCCAACTCCATGTGCTCTCTCATACTCCATCTGTTGCTCCAATACTTTTCTTGCTCTACGCTCTTCATCTTCTTTTAGTGATTTGAGACTCTGCTTTTGTGCATTCTCATGAGAGATCTTATTGTGAAGTTCAGCCTCTTCAACAGTCATAAAGACATGTTCTTCTTCGGATTCAGATGATTCAGATTCAGATTCAGTATCTTCATCAATGATTCTATTTGGTTCAGGTTTTGGCTGGGGTTTACTGGGTACTCTCCTCTTGATGAAAGTGGTTCTGGGATGTTTTTGCTTAGGTTCAGAGACACTTGATGCACTACCCGTCTTAGTCTTTCTTCGAGAACGAGTCTTTGAAGATCTTGATTCTTCAACCAACTTAGCAAGACCCACACGATGTTCACGGAATGCCTTGTCGTAATCATGATAAGCTTTAGTTTCTTTGACCTCATCAGGCATCAAAAATTCTGGCAACCGTGCACCTTGTTTGCGCGTGCTTTCTTTTGAGAAGTAGACTTTGCTTAATGTTTTATCCATGCTGTACTCATGAACCTCTTGATCAGTAGGTCGCTTATCGATGTCTTCATGAAGATCAAGTAGATAGCTAATAAGAACTTTGGTGTATCGTACAAATGGAATTTTCTTGGATGTTTTTCGCATTAAGTACATTATGTCTTCCCAAATGAGAGCAGCAAAGTCAATTGGTTCCTGGTTTAGAAATCCCCATAAGACTTGAAGATGAGAAAGTCTTGGATGCTCAAACCCACTATCTCTTCCAGTTATGGAATGGGTTATGATGAAGAAGATAGTCCTCCAGGGTTGAGGAATGTATCTAGCATTAACTTTGGATATTGTGGTTAATGGTGTATCAGGTTGAACATCATAACCAATGTCTTCCAGAAATTGCATGACCTCAGACTCTGAAGGTGTCGGGTGGTATTGGTTAGAAGGTTCAGGTGCTTCTGGAAGTTTTAAGGCTTTACGGAGTGTAGCAGGTGTAACTCTGATTTTCTTACGATCCAGGGTACAAGTGAAATACTTGTCATCATTGCTTCTAGTGAAGGTATCCCAGAATTGATGAATGTATAGCTCTGGAATTGTGTCTGAGCTATCAAGAAGATCCCTACATTTATGAGCATTGAGAATCTCTACTGCAATCTGGCAACTTGAGTCAGAGCACTTGATCTTGTCCAGTTCTACTCGTGAATTGTTCTTCCCAATTTCCAGAGTATACCTGCGAGGAAAGACTTCATCTTTGGTGAGAGCAGGAAGAGGTTGTTGTTGTGAAGTTGCCATTGATATGTTTCTGAATCAACAATCATATACGAATATACAGAGTGCATGTTTATTAGAAAAATTGTTAGCTTTTGAAAGCAATACATAGCACCCTATTGTATTTATGATTGGTTGTTACATGCTTGGTCAAAGAATTATCAAGAGTTAGCCAAATTCTATAAAATTTGATTAATTTCAATAAGTATTAAAAGGATATACCTAAGGAAATTGATCAAAAATTCAATATCATATCACAACTGCGATAATTATGTCAACTGCAATAATTAATGACACTGCGATAATTATGACAAACTGCGATAATTATTCAATCAAGATATATCCTAATTGCAAATTTATCAAATGCGATAATCATCTCAACTGCATAATTAATCATCCAACTGCGATAATTATCCAACTGCGATAATTATCAAGCGATAATCATCTCAACTGCGATAATTATCCAACTGCGATAGTTATGTCAATCAAGATAATTAAACACAATCAAGATAAGAATCTCAACTGCGATAATTATCCCAACTGCGATAATTATCCCAACTGCGATAACTATCCCAACTGCGATAATTTTGGCCAACTTCGATAAACTCTTGTACAAGAGTTTACGAACATTTTTGACGATGAACATACACTTAAATCTTTATCGTGATTCATTATAACTCATGATTTGTGTCCACAGATTTTCACAAACAACTTGAATGACTATTATGGGCATTTTGGCTAAGTTATAACAAAAACGAACCACAAATACGCAAAGATCAAACTGCTAGTGTTCATGTTCTTCATAAACCCTAAAATTTATTCGATTCACTTAAAGTGTTTCTGGGTACAAATCAAGCATGCCAACATTCAATTAAACATCAAACAACAACATTCCAATAAACACATTACACAATAACGCTTATACATGGTTTTCCCCAAATTGACGCTTAAACCCTAAAATCCAATTAGAATAATTTGTGGTTTCTGGGAGTAATTAAGCATGTAATATAGGTTCATTAACATTGTAAAAGCATTATCGTACAATCATTTCCAACACAAACACTCTTATTCATGAATCCCCAATTTAACGCAAAACCCTAGACCTAAACATCACAATTTTGATAGTTCTAGCCGTTGGATCAAGAATCTGTTCAAAACCATCTTAAATAATCACATGTTAATCATAAGATCACTCACAAAATTCGAGAATCTTGAGCGGATTTGCAGATTGAATGTTAGCCGTCGATGATGGTGGGTGGGGTGTATTGAATATGGTTGGTGAAATTTGCAGAGTAATAACTGCGGTTATTAAATTTTCTTGACTTTAAGTATCTATCATTAAGCTTTGCAATTATTACACAAATAGTCCTCTAACCTTGATAACTCTGAACATTAGGTCCTAAACCACCATCATGCAAACACTAAGTCTCATTATTGACATTTAAGGCACACAACTTTTCTATCTTAAAATCTTATCACCAACTTTTGTGAAACAACAATTTCTGAAAAAATATGCAAGTACAATTCTAAAGAACTGTGGTAAAAATTATCTCCCCCTCAACACGTGTTAAAAAATAATTAGAGACATTGTAAAAATAAACAACGTGTTGGATGAGGGATTGTACTTGCATTTTTTTTTTTTTTTTTTGAATATATTTACAAAGATAGTTTTGAAAATGTTTGACTTGGTTAATTATTTTTAAGAAACTTTTCCAAATCATTTGGCGTCAAACATCTCATACCAATCCGGTGAACCAGATCCACAAATCTTGCATGAGGCAAGGCTTTTGTGAACAGATCCGCCAGTTGGTGTTCAGTTCCCACAAAGTATAATTCAACAGTACCCTTTTCCACGTGTTCCTTGATGAAATGGTACCGGAGATCAATATGCTTGGACTTTGAATGCTGGACTGTGTTGAAGGAAATGGCAATGGCACTCTTGGAGTCGCAATACATCGGAATCTTGTTGAATATGTAACCGTAGTCCATCAGTTGTGATCTCATCCAAATGACTTGAGCACAACAAGCAGACATGGCTACATACTCAGATTATGTAGAAGACAGTGAGGTGCAGTCTTGTTTCTTTGATTGCCAAGAGACGAGCTTGTCACCCAAGAATTGAACTCCCCCGGATGTACTCTTGCGTGTGTCTAAGCATCCTGCATGGTCAGCGTCTGAAAATGCAACAAGTTCAAACCCAGAATCCTTTAGATACCAGATCCCCAAATTAATGGTTCCCTTTTATGTATCTAAGGATTCTTTTAACGGCTGACAAATGCCGTTCAGTCGGTCTAGACTGATATCGGGAGCAAAGATATGTGGCAAATACAACATCCGGTCTGCTAGCTGTGAGATACATGATCGAGCCAATTATACTACGATACTTCGTAGGATCAATGGGTGTCCCATGTATGTCAGCATCTAGCTTTGGGGATGAGGAGGACATTGGGGTATTATAGGTGTGACAACTGGTCATGCCATGCTTTTTCAGGATTTCCTGAGCATATTTTGACTGACTTAGAAATATACCACGGGGTGATTGATGAACTTGCAATCCGAGAAAGAAATTAAGTTCACCCATCATAGACATCTCAAAGTTTTGTTTCATTAGTTTAGAAAAAGCGTTTGAATATTTTTTATTGGTTGAACCAAAAATAATATCATCCACATAAATTTGAACAATGAGAATGTCTTCCCCGTGTGTTTGTATAAATAAAGTCGGGTCAACAGTTCCAATGGTAAAATGATTAGCAAGAAGAAATGCAGACAGTTTATCGTACCATGCCCTCGGGGCTTGTTTAAGGCCGTAAAGGGCTTTCTTAAGCCGATATACATGGTTAGGATGATCTGGATCCACAAAGCCTTCTGGTTGTGACACGTACACCTCTTCTCGGAGTTGTCCATTGAGAAATGCCGTATTCACATCCATCTGATAGACTGTGATATTCTTGTGGGCTGCGTATGCCAGAAACATTCGAACTGCCTCAATCCGAGCTACTGGAGCAAACGATTCCTCGAAGTCAATTCCCTCTTCTTGGCTGTATCCTTTTGATACCAGTCGGGTCTTGTTACGAATCACTGTACCATCTGCACCTAGCTTGTTTTTCCAAATCCATTTCAATCCAACAACATAAACTCCATCTGGTCTTTCAACTAATTCCCAAACTTCCAAACATTTGAATTGTTCCAACTCTTCTTGCATGGATTCAATCCAGTTGTCGTATGTAAGGGCTTCTTTGATGTTTTTAGGTTCAGATTGACAAACAGTGAGTGCATACATGCAATGTTCACTGTCTGAGTGAAGTTTTTGTCTTGTGATGACTGGATTGTTAGGATTTCCAATTATATTTACCAAAGGGTGATCTCTTGTCCATTTGTGGGTGGATGGAATATGTTGAATGTTGTTAAGGTGATCTGACAGGTCCATATTGCTTGAGGATGATTCTCCTGGTTCTGGAATGGTTAGTGGTTGAGCAAATGGATTGAAGAATGCATTCCCGTCATAATCTGATGGTGTGGGAACTTGATTAGAAGTGGGGGAAGAATCTTCAACTGCTGGTTGAGGTGTTGTATCCATTGATGATGATTGTTCAGGTTGTGGTGCATCGGCAGCAACTACGGTAGAGGTAGATGCTTGATGAAGCGAAAAGTGTACCACTTTTAGGGGGTCATTTAAGCCCTAAATCGTATTTATTTGATCAAATATTGCCCTAAATCGTTCCTTTTGTCATTTTAGGTACTTTGGAGAAGTGGTTTGAATATTTTTAAGTACGTTTTTTTTTCCGAAGAAATATTCGTGAAAATATTTCCCCGGGTCGTTCTCCCAACGAAGGTTTGACGGCGTTTAAGTCGATTCGGTGTCGTGAAAATGTGAAGTGAATAATTGAACGTGAAAGATTTTGGTATCGATTACACTAAAATAAGGAAAATTAGAATCAACAATGTACGTTATCAAATAATTGCACACTAAAAGAAATCAAATATTGCAAATCCCGGGCTAATCCCGAGATTTATAACACTAATAGTGAAATTATACTAAAATGAAAAAAGTAAAAACCTTAAGGACTAAAAATGACACTTAATAAAACTGATTTTATAAGATAAAATAAAGAAAGCAAAAGTTTATAAAAGATTAGGGACTCAAATTGTAAAAAACTGAAACTATAAAAGACTTAATAAAAGGCAGGGACTGAAAATGTAATTTCGAAAACTTTATCTAAATCTAAAAGTTTTAAAACAAAGTCAAGGACTGAAATTGTAAAACTTAGAAACTAGATTTAAACTAAAAACGTTTTTAAGTAAAGACAAGGACCATATTGAATAAAAATGAAACCACAAGGACTAAATTGCAATTATCAGAAACTTATTAAAACAAACAATCGTGCAGTAACATTTTAAGCAGAAAAGCAGTCTCAAACACCAATCTTGCAGATCGATTATAGCATTCAAATAAGCATGAAAATGGAAAGTAAAAGTTGTTCTAGGGAGCTAGTGCTACTGGCTTTAAGAAAAACTCAAGAGCCCCAAATTCTAACCATGATTACTAACCTAAATTGATGTAACATCAGACCATTTTAAACATGAAACTGATGAACAAAAATAGAACAGGAAAAACATCAAGACTAAGCTATCAAATAGGCATGCAAATAAGCTGATAAAGGAAAAATAAAAGCATAACCATAATCTCTGAACTACTGGCTACTTAGAAAACCAAAAATAGTACAAAAAATCTCGAAGATATAAGCAGATAAAAGGCAAATAAAAAAACTGATTTAACAGCTAACAAGTAAAAAAAAAAATAAAAACACAAATTATCTGATGCAGCAGCTTGTAATTCAGATCCTCAACTCTTATCACTACCTCATGAAACAAATCCAACTCTATAATATTGACTTAAATCGTTACATCAAACTCAGAACTAGCGTAAACAAGAACTAAATATACTAGATCCTATGATAAGCAATAATGTTATGCGATTAACCTTGAAATTGCAAAATCAAACTAAGTGCTAACAAATCCTTCAAAACACTATGAAACATCCTAATAACAGCTAACCTAGACTGAAATAGGCAGATTCAAAACCCAACCAAGTGCACATGATCAGAGATTACTCAAATTCAACCATAAATAAACTTATACCCAACCACTCCTACTGGACAGATCTTGCTATTAGTTTTTGCTCATAAACTTGACACAGGACTGAAAAATTGAACCAAATCAAATTAACTCCCACAGATACTGATAAAAACTTTTAAATCAAACTTACTTTAAACCAAATTGACTCAAAATTGAACTCCTACAAATTCTTTAACTATTTTATCCAAATAAGCAAATCTAAGCTGTCCTTAAAACTTTAAACCTTTGAAATCTTAACTGATGAACCTGAACCTATTCAAATCAGCTTAATCTAACTTGTGAATCACTATAACAACCAAATAAAAGCTTATCAAACTTAAACTAATCGACCAAAACATCTTTTACTTTGACTACAAACTGCTATAAAGAAATCAATAAACAACTGAACACTAATCAACATTTTGATATCAAACATTAAAAACAATATCCAAATGAGCATATAAATCCAAAATAAGCACTTACCATAAACAAATACGCTGATGAACAGGTACCATTAATCAAACTTAACTTCTATTAAAATTCTTAAACTGAGTACAAATAATTCTGAAACTGAACATGAAATTATAATAAGCAGCAACAATTAAACTAAAATAAACTACATAATTCTACTCCTAATCCTAACAACTAACCACTAACTAACTAGCTAACCATCCTGAAGTGAGGTGAGAAGGGAGTATATATAGCTTGCTGAGAGATCAAGGGTTTCCTTGGGAAGCTTCTGGACCTTCTATCATAGCCATTGATCTAATCCCATCACGAGTAAGCTCACTCACAGCCCTTAGATCACTTTGGTGATGTGTTAGAACCAATGAGAGGCTGCCATTTTGCCATGTTGGCAATCTTTGGGTGTGCATAATCTCTGTCCTTGTCAGACGGATCCAAAGCTAAGGGAATGATGTGTTTGCTCCAATAAAACTCTGCCATGTGTCCACGTAGCTCAAGTGTAAACGGATTTTATTCTCTGACATGCTCTGCTCACGTGGGTAGTCTTCTAGAAGGACCAATTGAAGAGTAATTATTGTGGAGAGTGGTAATTTTGATTGTGGTAAAATTAGGGTTCTAAGGTTTGGGGAAGGAGATGTACGGGTAAGAATTGGGGAGAGGGAGTGTGAGTTTATTTTTATTTTTATTTGACCGTTTATTTATTACTTTGGACCGGGTTTGTGGTTTAGGGTCGTGGGTTATGATCCGGGTTAGTGGATTGGTGGGCTGGGCTGTGTGTAGTGTGGGTTTAGGATTAAAGTGGTATGGGTTGGGCTGTGTAAAGTGGAATATTGATTAATAATTGTTGGTAAGGTTTGGTTAAGTAAGGACAAATATGTAAAAACTGAAATCACAAGGATTGAATCTGCCAATCTCATTAAGATAAATTCCAAGGGCCATATGTGTCAATTTGTGATTCCCAAGGTTGACTTTGACTTTTTATTCAAAATTATATCATGAGGGACCAATCTTGACATTTTCCCAATACTGAAGGACCAAACTATGTAATTAGCTTCCCGGCTCCTGGCTTTTAAACTCTTTTCCATATCCCGTGCTCGTTTTTCCGGTTTTTCCCTGTCTTTTGTCGTTTTTCACGATATCCGTGCCTGCACAAACAAAACACAAAAACACACTATCTATTGGCATTATGGTCGGGTTTTTGGTCGTTTTGGTCCGGTTTTGGTCAAATAAAGGTATGTGTTTAAGCACATACCAAGAAGAAATCTGGAAAAGGAAGCATTTTGGACGTTTTTGAAGCATAAAAGTGAAGAAAATGGCAAAGTCTCAAAATCGGCTGGAAAAGTACCTTTGACGGCGTCAAGTATTGCTCTTGACGGCGTCATGGCTTGGTGATGCGTGGTTTTGCAACCTTACAACAGGTTTTACCTCTCGAGGGATCTCAAGAGGCTTACAACCCCACCAGGCAGTGTACCTGACCGATGTAGTATAGTGTAGTGGTAAGTACGGGGGATTGATCGTTCTCCACAGGGAATAGTGTTCGTTAGGTATGAAAAACTACTCTAATAGGTCTAAGGGTGAGAGAAGATTCTTTTTATGTTTTTATAATTTTATGAAAGCAAGTAAAATCTCGGGTTTGAAAGAGTGGGCGGAATTAGTTGCTAATCAACTAACCCAAATAACTACGAATGCAAATAAAATAAAATAACAGAAAATGAAAAGGTGGTGAAATTTATGTGGGGAGAAATGTGTTTACTTAGATTTCCTTACTCCCTAACTATCTTTTACCGATTGATTAGTGTGTATTAGTTGCGTGGATGACGGGTGTATTCCTTAATACCAATCGTGGGGTGGCGTACGTACTTCCCCAACTCTACAAGCTCCTACTTCACTCCTATGTCGAGCCGGCTAGGAAGCTCCTAACATGGGATCACTAGAATTCGCTTGTGCATTAAATACAACCATAAAAACCTTTAGTACGCATTGGTTAATGTTTCTTAAGACGTTCAAGCAAGTTACCGAATAGGAAGTTAGCCAGTTTTCTTAAGCCTAACATAGATGAACAATCATCCAATACAACTAATAACACACTAATAACCAATAATCAATAGCTAGGTTTCATTAGATCTAAGCAAACACAAAGATAACCTAGCCTAGCATGTTAAACAAAAGATAAGAACAAGATAGAATCAAACAACACATAGACATATTGAATGATTAATTGATAACTTATCTTCAATGTAACATGGAAGATCTCAAGGCAAAAAGCCTTGAAAAAGCTGCTAAAATCGTTTTAGGGTTTCCTCCCAAAAGGTTACACACAAAGTTCCACCCTAATGACAAAAAATTGCAAAACTATATATAGAGATTAAGGGCTGACGGCGTCACGTTATAGATACTGACGCCGTCACCTCGCCGCTTCTAGGGTTCCCGGATGGCCTTCCTGACGCCGTCCCTCTTTAGACCTCCAAAATCCGCTCAGGCTTATCACAGCTTGACGCCGTCAGATTAAGGCTTGACGCCGTCCCTCTTTAAGTTAAGCCGTGACGACCTTGATCAGATTAAAGGGTGACGCCGTCAGATTTTTCATGCAAAATTCTCTGGCTTATCATGAGTAATTTTCACATCCACCTTTTTCTTGCCAAGCCATGACGCCGTCCAGGGCAATCCCTGACGCCGTCAAAGGTACTTTTTAGCCGATTTTGAGACTTTGTCGTTTTCTTCACTTTTATGCTCCAAAAACGTCCAAAATGCTTCCTTTTTCAGATTTCTTCTCCAAAGTACCTAAAATGACAAAAGGAACGATTTAGGGCAATATTTGATCAAATAAATACGATTTAGGGCTTAAATGACCCCCTAAAAGCGGTACACTTTTCGCTTCATCAAATACCCTTACACTTGAGATTTGCTTGTCCTCAAGCAAATGCGCTTTTATTCTAATCAAAATACAAGTTAGGGGTCATTTAATGCTAATATAAAAGTAATTGCAACAAATAGTCGTTCCACTTTAATCATAATAAGCACGGAGATTACAAACTAGCACCTCACAAGTAGTGTTTAGATACTCACATCTCTCAGGTGTCATCAAAATAAATCTCATAAATGAAAACGGATAATATCTCTCACTACCTGACATAGCAAATAGATTACCATAGGCTTGGGAAAGGATCGAAAACCTCCTCCACTAGGCGTAAGCACCTAAGATAAACTATCAAAGAGGGCTTTTACATGGGTTATAACGTTAGGTGTAGGGAAAAGGAAAACACGGTTTTGTTGGATAAAGGATATTTTACTGGTGGCGAGTTAAAGATCTTGATCAATTACATGTACTATATAATGTTGCTAAGCCAATACTCGACTTAATCTTAAGCTAAAAACAAAATAACAAAAACATAAAATAAACATAAAATGAAACGGGATGGTAGTCCGTATGTTTTTTCTATTTTTCCTTTTCTCATTTTTTTGTATTTTTCTTGATTTTTATTTATTTATTTATTATTATTATTTATTTTTTTTTTTTTGCATACACTTTTGCCCTACCATCCAAAATAATACATCATAGGGGCGTTGCATTCCCCTTACACTTGAACTTTTACATAACTTTACAAATAACTATTCTAATGACTCGAATTAAGATAATCGAAAAACTTGGAGTACTTTTAAAATATTTAGCACATATGCGGGTAATAAATGATGTTCTTCCCCATTACTCCATTACACTAGTACTTTACCCATGAGTCCCAATCGTCCAAAAACAATATGTACAAGGATATGACTCGACTTAGCAACCATGTAATCAACTAGATAATTAACTTGGGTTTAAACAAATGTTGTCACAATAATGCACTAAAAATGAGTGCATACAAGGTAGGCTAAGGCGATTTGGGTGTACATTTAAGTGGGGTGTAAACAAATTCTTCCTTTAAGTAAAATGCTTAAAGGTCGAAACGAAAAGATAGGCTCTGAGGGGTGTACTAGGGGTATCGTGTACTAAAAATGAGTACAACGCAAAGGGTGTGGGAGAATTACTTGACCAATGTAGCCAACGTAATTATAACAAAAACACAGGTGTAAAACAATGGGTTAATCCTAATGCCTCTTATCATGTAGTAAATCTAACTACACGAATGTAGTCTCACTTGTGGCCTCGGAATGGTCCTAACGCAAGTTCTAAAATCTAAGTGCTACCGGTACACACATCATAGCAAAATGCTTTTCCTACCAATTCTATGGGCGAACCTCACATATTTGGGGGTGGAAAATTTTTTAGTGGTACGGTTTTTTGTGCTATTCATATAACTCCTATCCATGAGAAGCTCATTAAGATCAAAGTTTCACTCCTAAATGTTGTAAAAAATTTTAAATTTGGCACTAAAATTACCCTAACAGGTATTTATCTCAGTTTTATTACACATCTACCATCAAACAAACAAAAATCAAGTGCAATTGCATTTTCTAAAGTATCGTACTTTTACCCCCCTTACACTTAAGATGAACATTGTCCCCAATGTTCAAATAACAAGATGTAAAAGCAAAAAGTAAAAGAATGAAATCAAATACTCCCCTGATTCGCTTGGTGGATAATGAAGTAACATGGTTAGATCTTCTTCCAAGAGAATGTAAAAGCTTTATGACTAATGCATCGCCAAAAGCTTGATCCAAAACATTTCCTTGTCCAAAATAACCTGTTAAACCTAAGAAAACAAACACGAAAACCTGCATAACATCGGCGGGATAAACTCTATATATAAGGATATAATGCTTGCGGAATGATAATTTTGCAGATTCCTGGAGATTATAAGTTAGA
The DNA here is from genome assembly GCA_021014915.2 of Artemisia tridentata subsp. tridentata. NCBI lineage: Eukaryota > Viridiplantae > Streptophyta > Magnoliopsida > Asterales > Asteraceae > Artemisia > Artemisia tridentata. Next base: position 38,329,020 of record CP139505.1, read on the forward strand.
GATTTAATAAAAACTTTTTTATGAAAACAAAACTTTCAAAAATTTTCAAAAAATTAAACCTGACGCCGTCAGGTTGTAAATCCTGACGCCGTCAGAAATAATCTGACAGAATTCTCATGTTAAGTTTCCGGAAAAATTTTGGAAAAACCTATACCTTACTTCCTGGAAATCCTGCAAAACATCATTATGACTCGATACAAGCATTTGACTCAAACAAATACTAATATGTATGTTAATTTATTATTATTACGATTCATGTTCACTTGTGTTCTAATAAACCGATTTAGATTTCCCTTACACTTAACTTTTGCAAAATACCTTTATATGTAGTTAAGACGAAGTTAAAAACAAGATAAAGCATTTTCACAATTTACTTTTGAACATGAATCAATAATAATAAAACTTAAACACACATACGGAAACAAATAAAATCAAACAAACAAATAAACACACAAAGCAAATAAAACTTGGGTTGCCTCCCAAGAAGCGCTTTTCTTTATTAACGAGTCTTGTAGCTAGACTCAAAGTCACGTACATTACGTGACTCCATCATTGGTCACGGTTCCTAAGCCATTCTCCTTTGATTCTCTATCAGAATCACTTTCATAGTAAAGGTATTTCGGGTCCTCGAGATTAAAAGGATTGTTTCGGTATTTAGAACTAAGCTCCTTATCATGCTTAAAGAATCCACTTGACAGGTCAAAAGTGTCCTTACATCCCCTTCTCACATCATCATCACATAACACGAGTTGGGAACTTAACCCATCGAGCCCTTCATAATCAATCTCCTTGAATTCTCTCATCTTGTAAGGCGTTTGGTATGAGATTTCCCTAATCCCATCGGTGAAAGTCATGATCCCATTGAGCTCGTCCACAACCAAGCTTGTGGCCTTGCAAAAAGGTGCCCCAAAAACAACTTGTGATAACCTGGGATCAATGTACTCTTCGATATTATCGACGATTGCGAAGCTCATAGTGAATGTCATATTTCCTACAAACACCTGTATATCATCATCTATGCCGATGTCGTCCTTCCCTTTATGAATCATCCCCCATCTGCAAATGTTGTTATAATGAAACAAGGACATCACATTTTTGGGTAAACATGTGTCAATGTAAACATTATAAAAATGCTTGTGACCAATCATGCAAGGTATTTTGAGATTATTCGGATCACGTTGCTTAATTCGGCCAGGCCTTCTACCGCATAGCCCCCATGTGTTGCAAATTGCTGATGGTTGATACTCATACACTTCTTCACAGCCATCCCGAAAAATCACTTTCCTGACACCATCGGTAAATAATGCACTCCTATCATCCTCATCGAGTATCACTCCCGTTGCTTTTATGAATGGTTTGCCTAGAACAAGGCCAGTTAAGGATGGGCTGATGATAGAGTTCATGTTATTAAATACAGTTAACTCGATATGAAAGAGGAACTTTTCTATCACAATTGGTACCCTTCTTATTACCCCGATGATATTAAACCCTTCATATTTGACCTGTTCGGTGAAGGCTTCGTTATATAGAGAAAGGGATATTGCATTCATAGAAGAGTTGGGGTTTATGTAGGCATCTTTAATGAACTTTTTCCTGGTGGTGCAAGATATCTTAAAAACCCTGGGAGCGCCATCCTCTATTCTCTCTCCAAATCCCATAGGCAACTTTGCTGTACCCCTCTCAAGTTCCTCCACCAGGGGGCGGTCTAGCAGTTCTGGGAGCCCATGGGGCATTTCGGATTTCTCTTCCGAGCCCTCCTCATCACTCACCTCTCTTGTACTTGAGTTCTTTGGTGAGTCTAGATAGTCGTCGGGCGCCTCGGGGTTCTTTTCGGGAACTTCACCCTCCATTTCATTGTCCACATTCTCGGTTGATTGTTGGTCCAGATTGGGTTCAGGAACAGGTATTGTTGTAATGGTGTTCACGAAGTGGAGAGGTTTCGAAGGGGTATGAGTATCTCCAGTTTCTTTTCCGTTTTGTGATATGTGTTTGAAGAGTTTACTAGGGTGCTTGATTTTTACAGGAGGGGGTGTTTGGTGAGTCACCGTGACAGATTTGATCTCATTAACTCGTGCCAACTCACAAGTTGACCTGCCAGCAAGGCGATCATTGATAACCTTTAACAGGTTATCAACCTTGTTGTTCATATCAACTTGCTGTTGTTTGAATTGATTCTCAAGTTTGGAGAGCTGTGTTTCTTGAGAGAGAATGAATTTTTGCAGTGATTCCTCGCGATTTTGTTGTTTATGCGTATGTTGCTGAGGATAATGTTCAGACCAGGTGAGTGGGGTAGAGTCATTGAATGATACGCTTCGAGTTTGCTTCCAACTAAAATTTGGCTTACTTTTCCATGCCTCATACCTATCTTCGGAATTCTTGTGTCCATAATTAGTAGTGAGCCACTTATCTCCCGCCTTATCGATTCGCGAGGATGCGAATTCTTTGAAAGCCTGTTTGGGGAGTTCCATGCAGTCATGAGTGTTGTGGGGACCACTACATAATTTACACGAAGAAATGATTTTGTTCACTTGGCTTGAAGGTTTAGGAGCCTCGTAGGATTTCATGAGAAACTTGACTTGGTCTTCAAGTTCTTTGATCCTACGGTCGGAAGTGCTTGAATTGTTTGAAGGCAAAGATATTGCCTTGACCGTTTTATTCAAATCACTGGGATCACTCCAACTTTCGTTGTCATAAAGAGCAAGATCCTCTAGGAGAGCCCATGATTGTTCCGCACTTAGATCACGTAGCTTACCACCGGTCGATTGGTCAATGATTTGCCTTGTGGTGAGATTGATATGGTCATAGAAGATTTGGACTTGGAGCCAAAGTTCTATGCCATGGTGAGGGACTTTTTGGAGTAAGTCCTTGAATCGAGTCCATGCCTCGTAGAGGGTTTCGCCTTGACGTTGTTGGAACATCAAGATATCATTCCTTAGCTTGGTAGTTCTTCCCGGTGGGAAAAACTGAGCAAGGAAACGAGTGGTGAGATCATCCCAAGAGGTGATGGATCCTGCGGGTTGACGCTCTAGCCATTGACTAGCTTGGTCCCGCAAAGAGAATTGAAAGAGACGCAGTCGGGTCGTCTCTCGAGTGGCAACATCAAGGTCTATAGAATCAACGATTTTGAGAAAGTCCTTGAGATGTTGATTAGGATCTTCAGAATGAAGTCCATGGAATGCGCATCCGCTTTGCACCAACCGGATGGTGTCGGATCGCAAGGGAGTGACATTGGCTCCTTGAGTGAGCTCAATGGTGTTTCGATAGCCATGGTGGCTAGGACGGGAGTAGTCTCCTAAGGTACGGGCTCTAGGAGGTGGTGGTTGTTGTGGTGGGTTGTTGGGATCGAGGATATTACCACCTTCCATGATGTCGGATGGTAATGGTTACGAACAAAGAAACGAAGAGAAAAAAAAATAGACTAAAGAAAACCTAGAAAAATAAAATAAAAATCTCACTAGAAAGGAATCTAGTGAGTAGACCTATAAAATAAAAATTCAACCTAAACAATAACTATTCCCCGGCAACGGCGCCAAAAACTTGATGCGTGGTTTTGCAACCTTACAACAGGTTTTACCTCTCGAGGGATCTCAAGAGGCTTACAACCCCACCAGGCAGTGTACCTGACCGATGTAGTATAGTGTAGTGGTAAGTACGGGGGATTGATCGTTCTTCACAGGGAATAGTGTTCGTTAGGTATGAAAAACTACTCTAATAGGTCTAAGGGTGAGAGAAGATTCTTTTTATGTTTTTATAATTTTATGAAAGCAAGTAAAATCTCGGGTTTGAAAGAGTGGGCGGAATTAGTTGCTAATCAACTAACCCAAATAACTACGAATGCAAATAAAATAAAATAACAGAAAATGAAAAGGTGGTGAAATTTATGTGGGGAGAAATGTGTTTACTTAGATTTCCTTACTCCCTAACTATCTTTTACCGATTGATTAGTGTGTATTAGTTGCGTGGATGACGGGTGTATTCCTTAATACCAATCGTGGGGTGGCGTACGTACTTCCCCAACTCTACAAGCTCCTACTTCACTCCTATGTCGAGCCGGCTAGGAAGCTCCTAACATGGGATCACTAGAATTCGCTTGTGCATTAAATACAACCATAAAAACCTTTAGTACGCATTGGTTCATGTTTCTTAAGACGTTCAAGCAAGTTACCGAATAGGAAGTTAGCCAGTTTTCTTAAGCCTAACATAGATGAACAATCATCCAATACAACTAATAACACACTAATAACCAATAATCAATAGATAGGTTTCATTAGATCTAAGCAAACACAAAGATAACCTAGCCTAGCATGTTAAACAAAAGACAAGAACAAGATAGAATCAAACAATACATAGACATATTGAATGATTAATTGATAACTTATCTTCAATGTAACATGGAAGATCTCAAGGCAAAAAGCCTTGAAAAAGCTGCTAAAATCGTCTTAGGGTTTCCTCCCAAAAGGTTACACACAAAGTTCCACCCTAATGACAAAAAATTGCAAAACTATATATTGAGATTAAGGGCTGACGGCGTCACGTTATAGATTCTGACGCCGTCACCTCGCCGCTTCTAGGGTTCCCGGATGGCCTTCCTGACGCCGTCCCTTTTTAGACCTCCAAAATCCGCTCTGGCTTATCACAGCTTGACGCCGTCAGATTAAGGCTTGACGTCGTCCCTCTTTAAGTTAAGCCGTGACGACCTTGATCAGATTAAAGGGTGACGCCGTCAGATTTTTCATGCAAAATTCTCTGGCTTATCATGAGTAATTTTCACATCCACCTTTTTCTTGCCAAGCCATGACGCCGTCCAGGGCAATCCCTGACGCCGTCAAAGGTACTTTTTAGCCGATTTTGAGACTTTGTCGTTTTCTTCACTTTTATGCTCCAAAAACGTCCAAAATGCTTCCTTTTCCAGATTTCTTCTCCAAAGTACCTAAAATGACAAAAGGAACGATTTAGGGCAATATTTGATCAAATAAATACGATTTAGGGCTTAAATGACCCCCTAAAAGCGGTACACTTTTCGCTTCATCACTTGGCAAAAGAGGTGGATATGAAAAATACACATGATAAGCCAGAGATTTTACTATGGAAAATCTGACGGCGTCACCCTTTAAGGTGATCAAGGCCATCACGGTTTAAGTTAAAGCGGGACGACGTATTAGAATAGTTTTTCAATCCTAACGACACTATTCCCTGTGGAGAACGATCAATCCCCCGTACTTACCACTACACTATACTACATCGGTCAGGTACACTGCCTGGTGGGGTTGTAAGCCTCTTGAGATCCCTCGAGAGGTAAAACCTGTTGTAAGGTCGTAAAACCACGCATCAAGTTTTTGGCGCCGCTGCCAGGGAATAGTTATTGTTTAGGTTGAATTTTTATTTTATTAGGTCTACTCACTAGATACCTTTCTAGTGAGATTTTTATTTTATTTTTCTAGGTTTTCTTTAGTCTATCTTTTTTCTTCGTTTCTTTGTTCGTAACCATTACCATCCGACATCATGGAAGGTGGTAATATCCTCGATCCCAACAACCCACCACAACAACCACCACCTCCTAGAGCCCGTACCTTAGGAGACTACTCCCGTCCTAGCCACCATGGCTATCGAAACACCATTGAGCTCACTCAAGGAGCCAATGTCACTCCCTTGCGATCCGACACCATCCGGTTGGTGCAAAGCGGATGCGCATTCCATGGACTTCGTTCTGAAGATCCTAATCAACATCTCAAGGACTTTCTCAAAATCGTTGATTCTATAGACCTTGATGTTGCCACTCGAGAGACGACCCGACTGCGTCTCTTTCAATTCTCTTTGCGGGACCAAGCTAGTCAATGGCTAGAGCGTCAACCCGCAGGATCCATCACCTCTTGGGATGATCTCACCACTCGTTTCCTTGCTCAGTTTTTCCCACCGGGAAGAACTACCAAGCTAAGGAATGATATCTTGATGTTCCAACAACGTCAAGGCGAAACCCTCTACGAGGCATGGACTCGATTCAAGGACTTACTCCAAAAAGTCCCTCAACATGGCATAGAACTTTGGCTCCAAGTCCAAATCTTCTATGACCATGTAAATCTCTCCACGAGGCAAACCATTGAACAATCGGCCGGTGGTAAGCTACGTGATCTAAGTGCGGAACAATCATGGGCTCTCCTAGAAGATCTTGCTCTTTATGACAACGAAAGTTGGAGTGATCCCCGTGATTTGAATAAAACGGTCAAGGCAATATCTTTGCCTTCGAACAATTCAAGCACTTCCGACCGTAGGATCATAGAACTTGAAGACCAAGTCAAGTTTCTTATGAAATCCTACGAGGCTCCTAAACCTTCCGGCCAAGTGAACAAAATCACTTCTTCATGTAAATTATGTAGTGGTCCCCACGACACTCATGATTGCATGGAACTACCCAAACAGGCTTTCCAAGAATTCGCATCCTCGCGAATCGATAGGGCGGGAGATAAGTGGCTCACCACTGATTATGGACCCAAGAATTCCGAAGATAGGTATGAGGCATGGAAGAGTAAGCCAAATTTTAGTTGGAACCAAACTCGAAGCGTATCATTCAATGACTCTCCCCCACTCACCTGGTCTGAACATTATCCTCATCAGCATATGCATAAACAACAAAATCGGGAGGAATCACTGCAAAAATTCATTCTCTCTCAAGAAACACAGCTCTCCAAACTTGAGAATCAATTCAGACAACAGCAAGTTGATATGAACAACAAGGTTGATAACCTATTAAAGGTTATCAATGATCGCATTGCTGGCAAGTCAACTTGTGAGTTGGCACGAGTTAATGAGATCAAATCTGTCACGGTGACTCACCAAACACCCCCTCCTGTAAAAATCAAGCACCCTAGTAAACTTTTCAAACACATATCACAAAACGGAAAAGAAACTAGAGATACTTATACCCCTTCAAAACCACTCCACTTCATGAACACCATTACAACAATGCCTATTCCTAAACCCCACCTGGACCAACAATTAACCGAGAATGTGGACAATGAAATGGAGGGTGAAGTTCCCGAAATGAACGCCGAGGCGCCCGGAGACTACCTAGACTCACCAAAGAACTAGAGTACAAGAGAGTTGAATGATGAGGAGGGCTTGGAAGAGAAATCCGAAATGCCTCATGGGCTCCCAGGACTGCTAGACCGCCCCCTGGTGGAGGAACTCGAGAGGGGCATAGCAAAGCTGCCTATGGGATTTGGAGAGAGAATAGAGGATGGCGCTCCCAGGGTCTTTAAGATATCTTGCACCACTAGGAAAAAGTTTATAAAAGATGCCTACATAAACCCCAACTCTTCTATGAATGCGATATCCCTTTCTCTATATAACGAAGCCTTCACCGAACAGGTCAAATATGAAGGGTTTAATACCATCGGGGTAATAAGAAGGGTACCAATTGTGATAGAAAAGTTCCTCTTTCATATCGAGCTAACTGTATTTAATAACATGAACTCTATCATCAGCCCATCCTTAACTAGCCTTGTTCTAGGTAAACCATTCATAAAAGCAACGGGAGTAATGCTCGATGAGGATGATAGTAGTGCATTATTTACCAATGGTGTCAGGAAAGTGATTTTTCGGGATGGCTGTGAAGAAGTGTATGACTATCAACCATCAGCAAGTGGCAACACATGGGGGCTACACGGTAGAAGGCCTGGCCGAATTAAGCGATGTGATCCGAATAATCTCAAAATACCTTGCATGATTGGTCACAAGCATTTTTATAATGTTTACATTGACACGTGTTTACCCAAAAATGTGATGTCCTTGTTTCATTATAACAACATTTGCAGACGGGGAATGATTCATAAAGGGAAGGATGACGTTGGCATAGATGATGATGTACAGGTGTTTATAGGAAATATGACATTCACTATGAGCTTCGCAATCGTCGATAATATCGAAAAGTACATCGATCCCAGGTTATCACAATTCATTTTTGGGGCACCTTTTTGCAAGGCCAAAAGCTTGGTTGTGGACGAGCTCAATGGGATCATGACTTTCACCGATGGGATTAGGGAAATCTCATACCAAACGCCTTACAAGATGAGAGAATTCAAGGAGATTGATTATGGAGGGCTCGATAGGTTAAGTTCCCAACTCGTGTTATGTGATGATGATGTGAGAAGGGGATGTAAGGACACTGTTGACCTGTCAAGAGGATTCTTTAAGCATGATAAGGAGCTTAGTTCTAAATACCAAAACAATCCTTTTGATCTCGAGGACCCGAAATACCTTTACTATGAGAGTGATTCTGATAGAGAATCAAAGAAGAATGGCCTAGGAACCGTGACCAACGATGGAGTCACGTAATGTACGTGACTTTGAGTCTAGCTACAAGACTCGTTAATAAAGAAAAGCGCTTCTTGGGAGGCAACCCAAGCTTTATTTGTTTGTGTGTTTATTTATTTGTTTGTTTGATTTTATTTGCTTCCGTATGTATGTTTAATTTTTATTATTATTGATTCATGTTCAAAAGCTAAATTGTGAAAATGCTTTATCTTATTTTTAACTTCGTCTTAACTACATATAAAGGTATTTTGCAAAAGTTAAGTGTAAGGGAAATCCAAATCGGTTTACAAGAACAAATGAACATGAATCGTAATAATATTAAATTAACATACATATTAGTATTTGTTTGAGTCAAATGCTTGTATCGAGTCATAATGATGTTTTGCAGGAATTCCAGGAAGTAAGGTAGAGGTTTTTCCAGAAATTTTCCGGAAACTTAACATGAAAATTCTGTCAGATCATTTCTGACGGCGTCAGGATTTACAACCTGACGGCGTCAGATTTTAATTTTCTGAAATTTTTGAAAGTTTTGTTTTCATAAAAAGTTTTTATTAAATCTCTAACTTATAATCTCCAGGAATCTGCAAAATTATCATTCCACAAGCATTATATCCTTATATATAGAATTTATCCCGCCGATGTTATGCAGGTTTTCGTGTTTGTTTTCTCAGGTTTAACAGGTTATTTTGGACAAGGAGATGTATGTGGAATCAAGCTTTTGGCGATGCATTAGTCTTGGAGCTTCTACATTCTCTTGGAAGAAGATCTAACCATGTTACCTTTTTATCCACCGAACGAATCAGGGGAGTATTTGATTTCATTATTTTACCTTATTTACTTTTACATCTTGTTATTTGAACATTGGGGACAATGTTCATCTTAAGTGTAAGGGGGGGGGGGTAAAAGTACGATACTTTAGAGAATACAATTACGCTTGATTTTTGTTTGTTTAATGGTAGATGTGTAATAAAACTGAGAGAAATACCTGTTAGGGCAATTTTAGTGCCAAATTTAAAAAATTTTACAACATTTAGGAGTGAAACTTTGATCTTAATGAGCATCTCACGGATAGGAGTTATATGACTAGCACAAAAAACCGTAACACTAAAAAATTTTCCACCCCCAAATATGTGAGGTTCGCCCCTAGAATTGGTAGGAAAAGCATTTATGCTATGATGTGTGTACCGGTAGCACTTAGATTCTAGAACTTGCGTTAGGACCATTCCGAGGCCACAAGTGAGACTACATTCGTGTAGTTAGATTTACTACGTGATAAGAGGCATTAGGATTAACCCATTGTTTTACACCTGTGTTTTTGTTTAATTACTTTGGCTACATTGGTCAAGTAATTCTCTCACACCCTTTGCGTTGTACTCATTTTTAGTACACGATACCCCTAGTACACCCCTCAGAGCCTATCTTTTCGTTTCGACCTTTAAGCATTTTACTTAAAGGAAGAATTTGTTTACACCCTACTTAAATGTACACCCAAATCGCCTTAGCCTACCTTGTATGCACTCATCTTTAGTGCATTATTGTGACAACATTTGTTTAAACCCCAAGTTAATTATCTAATTGATTACATGGTTGCTAAGTCGAGTCATATCCTTGTACATATTGTTTTGGGACGATTGGGACTCATGGGTAAAGTACTAGTGTAATGGAGTAATGGGGAAGAACAACATTATTACCCCCATATGTGCTAAATATTTTAAAAGTACTCCAAGTGTTTCGATTATCTTAATTCGAGTTATTAGAATAGTTATTTGTAAAGTTATGTAAAAGTTCAAGTGTAAGGGGAATGCAACGCCCCTATGATGTATTATTTTGGATGGTAGGGCAAGAGTGTATGAAAAAAAAAATCGAAAAAATCAAGAAAAATACAAAAAAATGAGAAAAAGAAAAATAGAAAAAACATACGGACTACCATCCCGTTTCATTTTATGTTATGTTTTTGTTATTTTGTTTTTAGCTTAAGTCGAGTCTAGTCTTGGCTTAGCAACGCCATATTGTACATGTAATTAATCAAGATCTTTAACTCGCCACCAGTAAAATATCCCTTATCCAACAAAACCGTGTTTATCATATCCCTACACCTCACGTTATAACCCATTTAAAAGCCCTCTTTGATAGTTTATCTTAGGTGCTTACGCCTAGTGGAGGAGGTTTTTTATCCTTTCCCAAGCCTATGGTAATCTATTTGCTATGACAGGTAGTGAGAGATATTATCCGTTTTCATTTATGAGATTTATTTTGATGACACCTGAGAGATGTGAGTATCTAAACACTACTTGTGAGGTGCTAGTTTGTAATCTCCGTGCTTATTATGATTAAAGTGGAACGACTATTTGTTGCAATTACTTTTATATTAGCATTAAATGACCCCTAACTTGTATTTTGATTAGAATAAAAGCGCATTTGCTTGAGGACAAGCAAATCTCAAGTGTAAGGGTATTTGATGAAGCGAAAAGTGTACCGCTTTTAGGGGGTCATTTAAGCCCTAAATCGTATTTATTTGATCAAATATTGCCCTAAATCGTTCCTTTTGTCATTTTAGGTACTTTGGAGAAGAAATCTGGAAAAGGAAGCATTTTGGACGTTTTTGGAGCATAAAAGTGAAGAAAATGGCAAAGTCTCAAAATCGGCTGGAAAAGTACCTTTGACGGCGTCAAGTATTGCTCTTGACGGCGTCATGGCTTGGCAAAAGATGTGGATATGAAAAATACACATGATAAGCCAGAGATTTTACTATGGAAAATCTGACGGCGTCACCCTTTAAGGTGATCAAGGCCATCACGGTTTAAGTTAAAGCGGGACGGCGTCAAGCTCATTTCTGACGGCGTCAAGCCTTGATAAGCCAGGGAGGATTTTAGACGACTAAAGAGGGACGGCGTCAAGAAGGCCATCCGGGAACCCTAGACACGGCGAGGTGACGGCGTCAAGATCTATAACGTGACGCCGTCAGCCCTTAAACTCTATATATAGTTTTGCAATTTTTTGTCATTAGTGTGCAACTTTGTGAGGAGAAACCCTAAGACGAATTTCTGCCATTTTTAAGGGTTTTCATACCCTTGGATCTCCCATGTTTAATTGAAGATAAGTATTCATTTAATCAATCAATATGTCTATGTGTTGTTTGATTATATCTTGTTCTTGTCTTTTAATTAACATGTTAGGCTAGATTTATCTTGTGTTTGCTTAGATCTAATGAAACCTAACTATTGATTATTGGTTATTAGTGTGTTATTGATTGTATTGGATGATTGTTCATCGATGTTAGGCTTAAGAAAACTGGCTAACTTCCTATACGGTAACTTGCTTGAACGTCTTAAGAAACATGAACCAATGCGTACTAAGGTTTTTATGGTTGTATTTAATGCATGAGCGAATTCTAGTGATCCCATGTTAGGAGCTTTTTAGCCGGCTTGACATAGGAGTGAAGTAGGAGCTTGTAGAGTTGGGGAAGTACGTACGCCACCCCACGATTGGTATTAAGGAATACACCCGTCATCCACGCAATTAATACACACTAATCAACCGGTAAAAGATAGTTAGGGAGTAAGGAAATCTAAGTAAACACATTTCTCTCCATATAAGTTTCACGACCTTTTCATTTTCTGTTATTTATTTTATTTGCATTTGTAGTTATTTGGGTTAGTTGACTAGCAACTAATTCCGCCCACTCTTTCAAACCCGAGATTTTACTTGCTTTCATAAAAATATAAAAATACAAAAAGAATCTTCCTTCACCCTTAGACCTATTAGAGTAGTTTTTCAATCCTAACGACACTATTCCCTGTGGAGAACGATCAATCCCCCGTACTTACCACTACACTATACTACATCGGTCAGGTACACTGCCTGGTGGGGTTGTAAGCCTCTTGAGATCCCTCGAGAGGTAAAACCTGTTGTAAGGTCGCAAAACCACGCATCAATGCTGATGGATCAGGTGCTTGATTTGAGAGGTGTGGAGCAGCGGAACTGGTGGAAGCATCTGATGCACTAGTAACACGAACGTCATCGAACATTGGTGCAAACAAATCTTCCAGATCCTTCCTGTTGAAAGGTAGGGGTGCAGCTGAAGATTCAGGGAAGTTTAGACGGTTGTGTGCGGGTTCTAAGCGGTCTTGCTCAGAAGCCATTTCAGTGAGTTCATCAAAATTAGCGTGTATGGTTTCTTGAATATCCCCAGTCCGACGATTCCAAATTCTGTATCCCTTGGAGTTCTCACAGTATCCTACAAATATCCCAATATCTGCTTTAGCCTTAAGTTTACCAAGATCATCTTTATCATTCTTCGGATAACACAATGCTCCAAAGACGTGAAAATAGTTGATGTTTGGTTTTCTTCCTTGTATAAGCTCATATGGTGTTTTGCTGTGTCTTTTGTTGATCATGGCACGATTCTGAGTATAACAAGCAGTATTGACACCTTCAGCCCAAAGATAATCCGGTAATTGAGCATTAATCAACATAGTTCGAGCTGCTTCCACGAGCGTACGGTTTCGTCTTTCAACTACACCATTTTGTTCTAGAGTGCGAGCTATTGAAGTCTGATGAACAATTCCATGTTTCTCAGTGAATTCCCGAATGATTTGATTCTTAAATTCAGTCCCGTTGTCTGTTCTGATGATGCGGACGGTGTTGCGGACTTGAACTTGAATCTTTGTGAGAAACGTGATGAGGATAGAAGGAACTTGATCTTTAGTCCGAAGAAAATAGACCCAAGTCCATCTTGAGTAGTCATCCACTATTACCAGAATATACTTCTTCCCGTTAATACTCTGAACTCGCATCGGACCACACAAATCCATATGAAGCAGTTGTAGGACATGGTCTGTGCTGTGTTCTGTTTTGGGAGGAAAATGAGCACGGTGACTTTTCCCTTGTTCACAAGCAGAACACAAGTGATCCTTGGCATATCTGAATTTTGGTAAACCGTCAACTAATTTCTTCTTGGCAAGGTCAGTGATGGTTTTAAAATTGAGATAAGACAATCTTTTGTGCCATAACCAAGCCTTTGTGGGATGAGCCTTGGAGAGTAAACAAATAGGAGTAGAAGCTGTCATGCCTTCAAGGGAGATAGTATACAGACTGGTTTCGCGTTTCCCTTTCATGAGGTCATTGCCTTGAAGATCACGAATAAAGCAAGTTTTCTCCCTGAATGCTACTTCCAAGTCTCCATCGCAGAATTGTCCCACGGAGAATAAATTATGACCAAGGCCTTCAACATAATACACACGGCTGATTTCGATGTTCCCATTAATGTAATCCCCATAGCCCATAATTGCAGCGAAGTGATCATTCCCGAATCTGACCGTTCCGATAAACTTTGCAATAAAGTTTTGAAGAAGTTTGAGATTGCCGGTCATGTGTCGGGAGCACCCGCTATCAACAATCCAAAGGACAATTTGAATCACCTGCATCACAAACATTGGAAACAGGTGGAGAATTGATAACGGTTGGATCCGCTGGGTTAGTAACACAAGAGGTTAGTACTTTAGGTAACCATTTAAAACCAAAAGTGTGCTGTAACCAACGTTGCCAGGTCCAACTAGTCTCTGCCTTTTTCCTAATGTATGCACTAGGTGAAGCAGTTGTTTTGGATTTGGGCTTGCCCATTGTCTTCTCAGAAACAGCTAGTGGGGGCATTCCTAAAATGGACTTTGCACTGGTTGTAAGCCTAGAGGAAGTGCCACTAGTTCGTTTCTTTCTCTTAGTCAGCAAAGTTTTAGCAACACATTTTGTATGATCACCAGATAATATGCTATTACGACAAAAAACACAAGTAGCATCAACCAAAACATCTTCATTAATATTTAAAGATTTAGCATCTGTTACATCAATCTTAGAACTAGACTCAGATAAGTGCAATTCTATTCCTGATGTTACATTTGTCTTATTCAAACTACTAACTGGAACTTCTTCAGACTTAGATAACTCCTTCCTAGGTTTCTTGACTCTATTCTTCCTCTGTTTCTTGTGAGTCTTGGAATGTCTGACCTTAGATGTGGTTTCTAGTCCTGTGGAAGTACAAGTAGCTGAATTAGTGGTTACATCAGATGCTTGGGTATGTTCTTTGTCTACTACATACATCCCTGGGGCAATTGTATGAATGTTTGCTTTGCCTTTGTCTAAAACTCTGATTTTCTTCTTCAGATCAATAATGATGTGTTGAAACTCTTGATTTTGTGAGTCTAATTTTCTGTTGAGGCGGACTGTGTCATTTCTGTTTTGAAGAATTTCATCCAGTTCCTTTTCATTTTCAAACAATTGAAGTCTTAAAAAAGCTTTTGTTTCCTTAAACTTTTCAGGAACATGACTGTTTTGAAATGATAAAGACGCTATAAGATGTTGAAATTTAAGTTCAAATTCCATACTCTGTTTTTGACACCAGTCAAGCCTTTTTTGAAGATTAAAAACTTTGTTTTCCACATCATTGTTGATCTGTCGAAGATTCTCATTCTCATGTACCAGATTATCAATCTCTATACGCAACATCTTACTATCCACAGCATGATCATTCACAAGTAAAGCATTACCAGATTCATAGAGCGAATTCATAATCACAGACACTACGTCATAACACAAAACTTTTTCCAAGAGTCGATCATTTTCGTTTGCTAAAAATTTCCTTTGAAGTTTTTGACGTTGAACCTTGTCATCTTTAGCTTTGAAAATGGTTTGCATAGATGCTACCTCCGTGTATAACTCCTCTTCCCATTTTGTTGCGCATTTCTTCAGATTTCTGACATGAGGAAGAATTTTCTTTTGAAGAATCTCTTTCTTTTCTTTTTGAACAGGAGAAAGAAAAGAAGAGACAGGAATTTGAGAACTAAACTCAATTTCATTCTCCAAACGAGAAATGTCGTCCATAAATGTCTTAAAATATCGAAGAACCCGACATTTTGGAGGCATTTGTGGATCAGCAAGATCCTCTGTCAGAGAATCTTTGAAATGTACAGTAGTCGTGGGGACAGAAGTTATAGACGAAGGATCACTTATGTTTGTGTATGTTAATGTTTGTTCTGGATGGTCCTTAGGAGGGACAAATGATTTGCTCAAATGAGGTCGTGCATTATAATCATAATGTATCTTTGAAAATTTTGTTTGTGAATCTGATCGACCCTCAATCTTGTTAGCAAGAAAATCAGTTTCTTCATCAACAGAATACATAACAACACGTTGAAAGGTATCATCTAACAGAAATGTTGCATTGTATAATTTAGGATTGTCTTTGAGTGCTTTGTGTAAATTACAGGGTGTGTCACCTCCAAGTGCAAAACTTACTCCTTTAGGACTCGGTTTCACAACATTCTTTTGAATTTGCGTTACAGAATTACCCGTTTTATACACAATGTTTTGAAATTCTTTGAGTTTGGTTTCCAAATCCAGAATTTGATCAAGATATGAGTCAACACGTTTCCTAGTGGCTTGCTTTTCGTCAAGAATATCCTGCTGAGAAGTTGAAAGCTCAAATTGAGTTTTTAACAACTCAGAAGTTAAAGCATCAATTTGTTTTTTGAATTCAAATTGATCCTTTTCTTTTTGAGAGAGAAGCTCAGCTTTGGCAATGGTTAGCTCACGAACTTGACTTTCTAAATTTTGAACTTTTAAGTATTCTTGTTGGAAAGCTATTTCAAAACCTTTTTCACGTTTATCTTGTTTAAGATATCCCGAAAGTTGGAGTTGGTAGCACTCATTATCCTTTGTTAACAATGCAATTTTATCTTTGAGCTTCTGATTGATGTCATTGCATTTTTCTATTTGTGACTGGGTGGTCAATAACAAGGCCTGTAACTCCGAATCTTGATCAGTCAAAGGATCTGTTTGATCAAGATGATCACAATTTTCATCATCAATGAGATCATCAAATGAAACAACGGTATTATCATCATCAAATGATACTACGGTGTTGATTTGATCATCGGATGGTGATGAGAATGAATCATGTTGATCAAACGTTTCATTTGTAGATGAAGATGCAGCTGGTAAAGCAATTTCATGGATGAGACATGTAGGATCAGGTACCTGAGAAAGACCATCGGTATCATAGACCGGGCCTGACTCTGACATATTCATTTCTTGCATATTAGCCATAAGCATGACTGCAGCATTTGCCTCTAGATCTTCCATTTCATCATCTGATTCCACATTAGCCATAAAACTTTGATCATTCTGAGTCAACCTTCCAGCAGCTTTTTCATCTTTGAGTGCCATCAGAAGAGCCTCTTTGTGATAAGCACTGCCCATTGTTCTTGGCTTCGGACAAGCATTTTCCATGTGACCGTTCCCCCCACAGTTATAACATGTGATAGACGTATTTGCAATGCCTCTCTGAACATTCCCAACAGTCGAATTTCCTCTCTGATCATTCCCTATAGTGTTTCTGTTTGCCCCTGCATTATTGAACCTATTTCCTCCTGACTGAACCCTTTGAGTACCATATCCACGATTTCCCGAACCATATCTGCCTGAAGACCTGTTTTGAATTACTACTCTGCCATCATTAACAACTGCCTGATTCCTGGTATTTGAAGATGAACGAAGACGGTTGTTGGATTTGGTGAATCTGCCAAATGCGTTAGCAATCAATCCAAATGCTTCATTAAGAGAGTTGAAAGCATCCTCTTCTTCATCATAATCTGCATTTGGGTACAGCATTGAATCGGTGTTGTTGTATGGAACCAACTGGTTATCAGAGTATTGTTGTGGTGCTTCATAAGGAATGATTTAGTTATGAGGTTGGGGTGGAGGACTTGGTTGAAAAGATGAGGGGCCAAATTCCTGGTGTGGTAAAGAGAAGTTAGATTGAGCAACGAGAGCAAGTGAGTTTGATGTTGGTGCGGGTGTGAAACCTCCTCGTGCTGCAATTTCTTTATCCACTTCTGATTGATGTTGTCTGAGGTAATCATACATGAGTCCATATTTGACATCACCAATTTTCTTTGTCTGCCTTACAAAAGTTGCATACTTCTGCCATTCAGGACCAAGACATCCAAGGAATTTGGAGTTGACAGCAATCTTTGGTAACTTTATATCATGACGATCAAGGTCATTGATAATGTTGGTGAAACGGTGGTAGTAAGATTCAATGGTTTCCCCTGGTTCCATGATGAAGTGAGTGTACTCCATATACAATTTTGACTCAAGATCTTCTTGGTTTAACTCTGTTCCTTCCATGAGAAGATGAACATGTTCCCACATATCCTTGGCTGTCTTTTGAGCATCAATACTTCGATAGATAGGATTGGGAATTCCTTGAAGTATGAAAGACATTGCCAATTGGTTTGCTTCTTGTTGTAATGTTTGCTCAGTTGTATAGTTGGCAACAGGAGTGGGAGTGGTTGTTTCTTCTCTTTCTGAAGTTGCTGGAACAACAGTAGCTGGAATAGGATAGGGTCCTTCTTCAATGACTTTCTTGAGGTATTGACCATGAGGTTTTTTGAGTTCAACGAATCTGAGGAATCTACTAGCCCATTGCACGTAGTTACCCGGAGTTAGCATTGGTGGAGTTTCTTGACTTCCAGCTTCATGACGTGATTGCTGACTACTAATTGCCTCACACATCTTTTTAAACCAATGAGGTTCTCTGGAGTAGGATGAATAATTCTGCAGTTGTTGATTCTGTTGCATGATCTGTTGTGGGGATACTTGTGGTGGAGAGAGAAATTGATGCTGTTGCATGAACGCTTGTTGTTGTTGATACTGAGGATGAAATTGCTGTTGTTGTGGATGTTGCTGTAGCTGGTAGTAGTAATTGAAATGAGGTGGTTGAGACATATCTGGATCTTTTAAGATAATTAAGATATGTGTTGATGATATATGTTAAGTTGGTTTGGAAATCTAAAGATTTTGTCCAAATGCGATAAGTACTGTTCACCAAATGCGATAGGTCAGTTCACCAAGTGCGATAACCAAGTGCGATAATGACAGTTCACCAAGTGCGATAAGATCAGTTCACCAAGTGCGATAAGGACACTACACCAAGTGCGATAACCTTCAATAGCGATAACGAAAGTAGAAAATGCGATAAAACTATAAAGTGCGATAAATAATGACAATTTAAATATGTTATCTTAAAGTGCGATAAGTTATTGCAAAATGCGATAAAATATCAAACAGCGATAAGATAAGATATCAAACTGCGATGATTTATGGCAAATGCGATAGATTTATCACAAATCCAAGTTCGATAATTCTCAACTCTTGTACAAGAGAAGAGAAGCAACCAAGTCGAAGTATTACTACTTTCTAATACAAGAAAGTACAATACTGAGTCCCAATGCCGATAATTGAAGATCTCCCAAATGCGATGAAACCCTAACTTATCTTGATTCGAACTGCGATAAAACCCTTAGTTATCTAGATTGCAACTGCGATAAAACCCTAACTTGTCGAAGTTCACTCAGAAACAAAAAATATCACTTTTCATCAACTTTTCCAAGACGCTAATAATACGGATTACACCAAATCGTCTAAATAACCAAGAAACCCGATTGTTTTTTACTTTAAACGATTAGTAATCAAAAGATTTGATGAATATTAAGCTTTGTTAATGTAGAAAATATGAAAACCGATGAAGATTAGTGAAATTTTAACGATCTCAAAGCTATTTTCAACACAAACAAGAGTTTTAACGTTAAGATGTGAACAAAAACTTTCGATAACTAGAAAACCAACGTAATTAACGATACTAATGACTCAAACACACGATCTTAATTATCCCTAGGCGAATGATACCACTTGTAGGTCACGACAATATCTCAAACACACACTCGATATGACAAATAAGCACACGTACTACTACACTAGATTAAGCTACGTATGAAGATAAATAAGCTAATAAGCAAACTAGAGAAGAGAATAAGAAGAGAATAAGAAGAATGGAAGGCTTTCACTTAATCCAATAACACACGAGCAGAGCTTTCGCACATACATGAAAAACCAACATGAAATGAGGAGCCCTTGCCTTCTATTTATAGGCAAATGTTTAGGGCGCCTCATACTTACAAGTTTCTAGAAGGTATAACCGGTCCATGGGCTACTAATGGACCGGATTCTAATTACTAACAATATAGCCCAAACGTGCAACATTTTATCTATATGAACAAGACTTGTAATTAATTAAAACATGTTCCTAACATTTATAAAAACTTATTTAAAACCCTAATTATATTTATTTAAAAGCATAATTTACAAGTTTTCATTTACAAGCCTTAAAAATTAATTTTTCCTAAACTCATTAAATAAAAGTACAAGTCTTCTAAACTAAGGTACAAGTCTTTAAAGCATGAAAACTAATTACTTATAAAAACTTTATATAAAACTCAATAATAAATGTTTTAAAGATATAAAATGTAATAATTTTATATATTAATTTTTGAAATAAGTTTATTTATTTATTTAATATATGTACAACTCCATAAACTCGATGTACAACTCTCTAATGCACAAAAACATAAAAACCCATTTATATGTATTTAAAGCCTAATAAAAATTACATAAAAATTATGTAAAATTAAGAAATAATTAAAAATATATTTTTCTTATTTTCTTAACATTAGTACAAGTCTCTTAAGCCTAGATTACAACTTGTTAGAGCACAAAATCCTATTTTTCATATATAACTACAAACCGATACATGTAAAAATTTGTCATATGGATTCAAAATTTGTTTCTAACTAAACCCTAACCCTAGAAACCCTAGATAAACTCTAAACCCTAGTTTACAAACAAACAAAGCCATTGTACAACTCCTTAAAGCACCATTCGATCCATAACTAATTCACTTAAACTATCTAGTTCAAATCTAACTCTAGCATAACAAACCCTGGATATTTTTCTTAAACCTTAAGTCTCAAATGAGTGAACCTTAATATCACACATCCCCCTCCTTCTAGAAAAGGGACACTTGTGTGATATATGAAGCATACACATCCCTTAAAACCCCCTCCTCCTATGTGGTCCAATCCTGGCCATCCACATCATCTCACATCACTCTAAAACAACCCTAGAAAAATCAGGAAACCCTAGATTGTCTTCTATAAATAGCAACCACCATGAAAACCCTAGAACACCCCATAACCCATCGAACTAAATCGAACAGCCACAAACCTTTACACCACTGATCCCACAAGCCTAAAATAAGTCCATACAACCCTAAGGAACCAGTAGAAGCAAGCTAGGTCCAATAGGAAGAAAGTTCGAACCCTATTTCTTCAAAACTGCCCTAATCGACTTTTATATAGGAGGTATATTTCTAGCCCATTTCATTTACTTTCATATATTTATTTTGTGTCTAAATACATCCTAGAACATGTCTTGATAAGTGTCATAGCCCAGAATTAGCATAAACTAATTTTTGTTTCTTAAATTTAAAACCGAATGAATTTTAGAAAATATATACAAACATATATGAAACGAATTTCTGGAAACCCTAGGATATAAGATACATACATATTGTTAAATAGAATAATTTTAGAAGAACGTGGCAATTGGAATCATCGAAAATGATTAAGCGAGTCAAAAGTTATGTCAATTTAAATTTGTAATTAAACTTAATAAACTTTCTGTAACAACAGACGTACATCACGCGAAACGAGGCACTTCTGGTCCGTTTCATCGAAAACTTAAAACATGAAAGTTGTCCGGAACGTCGTTTCCTTCAAAAAGTCTTTAGACCTCGAGTCATAAAAACGTATAACGAATGATGTTTTATTTAAATTCAGAACTGATTTTTACAATAAGGACAGCAGCAGACATAGGATTTGTGTCGTTAATTTCGATTAGTAAATGGCCCTCTAAAATTCTAGTTTTCGACATGGTTGAAGATCTTTCAAAGGGAAACCTATAGGAAAAAGAATCATGATTTTTCGTTAAGAAACGAAGGAGAACGAAGCAAAAGAAGTTGGGACTTTTTCTGTGTCGAGTAACATTTATATCTCAACTTTCTGTATTTGTTTTCGTGATCGTGGGTTCGAAACAGGTCATAATCTTTTACAAAAAAATACTTTTATAACACTTATAGACATTTTAGAAAAAGAGTTGTAAAAGGTTTCGAGGTAAAACCCGAGATATAAATTGTTTTTGGTATAAAGTATGTCGAGTGTATCGGGTATTAAACACAAGGACCATTTCTGTCAAAACTCTATAAATTTTCTGTTTTGGATTTGTTTTGCGATCGGGGAATCCCTAAGGGGGTAAAACTGTCTATTTTGAAACTTGAGGGTATAAAGCGACAACTAACTAGAGTCCAAGGGTAAAAGTTGTCATTTCCATATAGTTTAAGGGTAAAAATTGCCAACTATAGAAACTTGAGGGTCTAAAATGAAAATATAATATAACCCCTAATTATTATTTGATACTATTTTATTAATATAATAATTATTATTAATATTATTCTTATTATTAAGTTTTATTTAAACTTAATATATGTTTTGTACCGTAACTAACAAACGAAGAATCCTTTTAACGAACGGACAGAATCGAAACCTACAGATAAGAAGATAAGATAAAATCTTACTTTTGAAACTACATATTGGCTCAATTAAGCTTTTAATCACCAACCAGAAGGTTACAAAACGAACACTGGAAACTTATATATATTCAGGAACGATTACTGAGAATTTGACATAACCAACCCAGGTTGCAAGCCGGAGACGTTTATCAACTTTGTTTTCCATCCAGATTGATCAGGTGAGTTTATAGTCCCACCTTTCCTATTTACATGTTTTCCAAATATGTGGGGAGATACATGCTATTAAACCGAACACAAGTATTTTCCTGATTGTTATTGCACTAGGCTAACTTACCTTATTATTGAGATTGAATTATTTATTTAAAAGACCCTCATATCATGCACCATTAGTCACCTGCTGGGTGAGCGCGAATATGTGAATAGATCTATTGGCCTGACGACCCATTTGTTCTAACCGGATGGATATCTTTATGATAGCCGGTTAGACAGATGCATTATATTTGATATCTTTAACTCGGGGGCAAGACCACTCTCATTTCAATCGTGATTGTGGAACCTGAAAACTGTCAACGCATTGCGTGTCATGAGGTTTAGTGCAATATTACCGAACTACGATATAACTGAATTCTCTTACTTTGGCTTGTGTTCAAACTGATTATAACTTTAAACACTATGGATTCACTCAACCTTTGTGTTGACTTTTTAAGCATGTTTATCTCAGGTATCTAGAAGTATGATTATTGGCACGGAGTGGCGGTGGACTTTCTTCTTAAAATAAAAGGGTGTCCACTTTGTTATCATTCAACAGAATAATGTAACTTTCATAATGTATTTTCCGAACCTCCCTCTGGGACCTATCTTATGTACTCTGATCTTGAATAAATGAATGATAACAATTTTTATTTAAAAACGTCTCTTTTCGAGTCGTTTTCTATTCCCATGACTGTGAACCATGAAGTAACACCCCAATCTTATATTCCGCTGCGTATCTCAAAAATGGGGGTGTTACAATGGTTGGGAAAAGACTGAAATACCCTCGAGTGGATGAGGTATAACGACCGTTAGCACTATTACATAAACTGGTTTTTCCCACGGTAGAATCAGTGGGAAACCCCGTGGGTAAGGGCCTTTTTCCACGGATTTCACACGAAATCATTCCGTGTGTAAAACCCTTGTGGGTAAATATTTTCCCACTGATTTTCCCACCGAGTGTTGACTTTTTTCCCACGGATATTACTGTGGATAATCCGTGGTTTTAATTTCCCACAACTTTCTCACAAACATTTTCCCACTGATTTCCCACAGTTTCTGCGTCCATTTTTTCATATATATATATACGTGGTTTTTTTGCCACAGATTTCCCACAGACATTTTCCCACTAATTTCCCACATTTTTAGCATCCATTTTTCACATAAATTTGTGGTTTTTTCGCCACAGATTTCTTGTGGTTTTTTTGCCACAGATTTCCAACAATTCTTTCCCACAGTTTTTTGCCACAGATATAAATTTCTGGAAAAACAACTAAAATAAATAAAATATCCAAAATGCATAAATCACCAAATTGTTATACAATACCAGCAAAACCAAATTTTTTGATTACACCATAGCCAAATAGTTTTCACAATGCGATAATAATGTCTAGAAAAACAATTAAAATATACTAGCCGCTATCTATGTTGCTGAACATGCTTCCAAAAATGAGTCTTTATCCTCCATCATTTATTCAGTTCGCCAAAAGCCTATATATTCTTCTAGTAAAACTTCTCTTACAACATTTTTACCTGCAAATAGTGAACACATGTTATAGAGATACACTTAAAAACAAAATTTTGACTTATTAGAACCAATCAAATCTATATATAACTCGATATGACAAAGCAACAATTCAATTCTAGTAAGTTGCATAAAGCAAACAGTGAACACAATGCTTTATTCAAGTAAGTTGCATAAAGCAAACATATATACCTCTTGAATTTCACAATGCTTATAATTATCTTTTCTCAACTCAACCTGTAAAGACATCACAATAGCCACAAACATATTATAAATGAAGCACTTGCAATTCCCTTTCTTTAGCAATTGTTATTTAAAACCACAAGTATTGCCGAGACCAAGAGGGTCTCGGCTCAAGCTTTCTCGACGCGACAGAACCAAACGAACCCAAAGGGTTCTCGGCTCCACGATTACATCAACAAAACAACAATAATATCAAATATATCAACAACATAACCACAAGAACTATAAGACCAAAAAAAAAAGTAAGCCCAAACCAGTGAGCTTAAGCTCTCGGTTTCACAACACCACCACAAAAACGCGACACACATGACCCATATCGATACCAACCGATTTTTATTAGTTCAAAACTCAATGAAATATCAACCCATTTGTTTTTATCCCGAAAAATGAATATAAACCACGAGTTGACTCGGAGTGAGTCAACCCACGCGTAAAAACGCGTTTTCTTACCGTGTCTTCACTCGATCTATAGGTTTTAGGGTATGGAAATGATGGTGGTGAGTTAATGGCGGCGGCGTAACAAAAATACGAGGGAGGTGGGATGTTTTTGAGGCACGTGAGTAGTATCAAAAGAGAGAGGAGAGTGTGAGGGTTATTTTGGTGGTGGTGGTGTAGTTGTAGGAGCGGCGGTGGTGGTGGTTGAGGTGTGGCCGGCGGCGGCTAGAAGAGAGAGGGAGAGAGAGGTTTGGTGATGATGAAAATGAAAAGAAATAATAAGGGTTAGGGTTTTATGATTTTAATAAACGGAAATTGCAAAAAGGGGTCTTTGTGTAGTATTTTATTTCACTTGAGGAGTCGGTGCAAGGACTAGCGAGATAATTTTTATTATTCTTTCTCGAGGTTACTAGTTTTTATTCCCGAAAAATATTAAACATCACCGATTAAATTTTTAATCGTCACCGTTCGTCTTAAAAATGTTTTTCCATCGAGTTTGATAACAAATACGTTTATAAAATAAAATGTGATCGTTTCTCGTTTAAATTTGACTTATTAGGTTTTCTAGTGCCGGAGTCGGAGTAGTGCCTAAATTAATGTCACGTAAATAATTCAACGACATAATAATCCGCAAATAATTCAACGACATATAGTACATGTAGTATGTTTTTGCTAAAAGTTATGATTCGTTAAGTCAAAAGATCTTTTAATGAAACATATTAGACGCTAATTGGCGACGTTGGCTTCGGCTAATGTATTAAAGAGTAATGTGAAAATTCGTACGTATAAAAACAAAAAAAGTAATGTGGAAATGTGTAAGTATACACAAACGTAAAAACTATATTTTTTGTGGGAAATCCATGGGTATTTACACACAAATTTCCCACGAATTTATTAAATCGGTAGGTAATCAGTGGGAAATTACCAACGACTTTCCCACAAACATAAGCGTTTTCTTTTATTTTTTTGCTATAGAAACATGTTCATGCATATGCGCATCTATACCTACATACAAAACATTTATATAAACAAATAAGGTCATAAACGGACATACGGAACATATACGTGTAGATATTCACATAATACAATGATTTGTTACACATAAATGTTATACCTAAACCTACATATACACTTGTGATACTCACATAAATAGTGTACCTAAACCTACATATACACGTTCACGCATATACATGTCCGTATACCTACATACAAAACATCTATATACACACAGAAGATCATAAACGGGCATACGAAACATATACGTGTAGATATCCACAGATATACAATGATCTGTTACACATATATGTTATACCTAAACTTAGACATACACTTGTGATACTAGCATAAATAGTTACATTAATAAACAATCACATAAAAATTAAACTACAAACACATATGAAGCCATACTAAGTAATGTGGGAGTGTGTAAGCATACACAAATATCAAAACTGTGGAAAACTAGAAGGGGGGTTGAATAGTTTTACGTCTTTTTAATTTATGAAAAACTTTTGTTTATCTTTTAAAAATTTCGATTCGATATTTATGTGAACTCAACACTTGAACAATATGAACAAATATAAGTAAATATAAGCAAGCAATGCAAGTAAGGTAATAAAATGAAATGAAAGATAGAGATGGAAAGATCTAACCGAGACATAAGAGATTTATAGTGGTTCGGCTACAAGGTCACCTTCCTTGCCCTACTCCACTCCCCGAGTCACCTACTCGAGAGTTTTCTTCACTATGTCAACAAGCTCCCTTATGGCGGAGAATACCTTACACAACTTTAGCTTACACCGGCTTAACGACACAAAGCTAGATGTCGGGTTCTAATCGTAGCTAGAACCAATCTCACAACTTATACACGACTTAATCACACCTTCACAACTTATACACGACTTAATCACACCTTCTTCTTCACGACTTCTTCTTCACGACTACTTCACGACTTCTTCTTCACGACTACTTCGCGACTTCTTCTTCACGACTACTTCACAACTTATTCACAACTTCTTCACAACTTATATACTACGACTTCACACATTCTTCACAACCTAGCACAACCTATGTACCCTTCTACTTCTTCACACCTTCACTACTTACACACCTTAACTACACAACTTCACTACTTACACACTAATCTATCCTAAACAATTATTCACACAACTATTTAACAAATATACACAACTTTATACACAAATGAATGATGACACAAACAACTTAGGTAGCTAAGTTGCAATACTTCTTCTTTGGTTGTTGAAGGAGTATTCTTCTTTTGCACTTGAATGGAGGAAGCTTGGATCACTTAGAAACCAAAGCTTATGAAAATATGATCAAAGGATTTTTGAAAGAATTTACAATGAAAATGTGGAATGAAAACAGAAAGTTTCTGTGTGCAAAAGGTGCTTAAAAATCCAGGAGAGGGCTTGTATTTATAGGGAAAAATCTGGACAGCTGGAAGCTAGAGGAGCGTGGCCGGCCCCCTTAAATAGGGGGCGGTCCCCTTAATTTTAAGGGGGCCGCCTAGTATAATTAAGGGGGCCGCCCCTACTGAACGTTGCCCAGATTTGTCCTTTTGTGGGGAAGGTTTTTCTGGAACATTTTTAACTGATTTTGGCTAAAAATTTGAATTCATATTTTTATAAAAGATTAAACATTTTTATTTAATACCAAAAATGTTTTTCAAAAATATATAAAATGTTTTTTGATGTTTTTATAAAAATCTAGTTTTTAAGAAAATGTTCCTTTGATCATATAATGCATTAAGCATTAGTTCATTCATACCTTAAGTGATTTTAGTTGTAGAAGTGAACATTTACAACTAAATACTTGTTTAATTAATAAGTTTATGTTTTAATGAGTTTACATTTTGTGATCATCAAAACATAGAGATATGAATAAATATTTGTAATGTTTTTAGGCATTTATTTATGTCAACAAAAACGGTATTTTTGTGGGAAATTCGTGGGTATTTACACACATATTTCCCACGGATTTAACAAATCGGTAGGTAATCAGTGGGAAATTACCGACGAATTTCCCACAAACATAAGCTTTTTGCTTTATTTTTTGCTATAGTTACACGTTCACGCATAAATGTCCATATACCTACATACAAAACATCTATATACACACAGAAGATCATAAACGGGCATACAGAACATATACGTGTAGATATCCACAGATATACAATGATCTGTTACACATATATGTTATACCTAAACTTAGACATACACTTGTGATACTAGCATAAATAGTTACATTAATAAACAATCACATAAAATATTAAACTACAAACACATATGAAGCCATACTAAGTAATGTGGGAGTGTGTAAGCATACACAAACATCAAAACGGTATTTTTATGGGAAATTCGTGGGTATTTACACACATATTTCCCACGGATTTATCACATTTGTGGATAATCGGTGGGAAATTACCGACAACTTTCCCACGGGCATAATCATTTTCTTTTACTTTTTAATATAGGTACACGTATACACGTCCGTATACCTACATACAAAACATCTAAAGATACAATGAAGGTCGTAAACGGACATACGAAACATACATGTGTAGATATTCATACATATGTAATGGTTTGTTACAAAAATAAGTGATACTCGCATAAATAGTTACATTAATAAATAGACACATATAATATGAAACTACAAATACATATGAATACATACTAACTAATGTGAGAATGTGTAAGTGCACACAAACATAAAAATGATATTTTGTGGGAAATCCGTAGGTATTTACACGCATATTTCCCACGGATTTATCACATTGGTATTTACACACATAGATCGTGTGAAATCCGTGAGTAATGTAGCTAAAATTTGCCACGGACTTTTGGCCGTGGCTAATATGTGTGAAATTTGCAACAAGTTTCCCATTGAAGTTTAATCAACACAAATAGTGTGAATATTGTTGCAAATCTGTGGGAAATTTGCTATGGATTTGCCACAAAAACTTGGTCAACAATTTAGTGTGTAAATAGTGGGAAATCCGTGGGAAAATTACGACGGATTTGCCACAAAAACTTGGTCAACAATTTAATGTGTAAATAGTGGGAAATCCGTGGGAAAATTACGACATATTTCCCACGGAAATTTGGTCAACAATTTAGTGTGGAATTTGTGTGTATTCCGTGTGAAATTTCCCACAAAATTTTTTCCGTGGGAAAAGTTTGTGGGTAAAACCAGTTTGTGTAGTAGTGTAGTGATGCCAGTTAGAGTGAGGGACTAACGATACATAACGTTTCGCAGTTAAGGATGGACGGTGTATTTTTTTTGGTCAAAGGACGAAACTTGTCGGTCAACGCATACCAGAAGGACGAATGGTGTAGTTTACTCTTAATAAAGTGTTTCAATATGCACATTTAATGTATTGTTATACCTAGTGACGAAGCTACATAGGAGCCATGGAGGGCGATGTCCAACCCAAGAAACTTCGTAACACGATATGCATCTGTATAATTTAGTCAAAAAGTTCACATAAGGATAATTTGGCCCATCCAATTTTTGATGAATTATTAAGCGTGAATGCAGAAAATGAGTATTTAGTTGCATATATATGTTTTTTATTGCAAATTTACAAGATGTGTGGGTTTGTTGTAGTTAACATTTATACGATGTGTAAGCTCGTGAGTTTAATATGAGTTTTTGACTTTTTGATGAACTTTTGCTATGTAAGAAAGTGTACACCGTTAGCCTTAAAAACAATCAAATTTATGTAAGCTATACGAATTTAACATTTCATTCGGCTCACCCGAGCTCAAAAGTCTCGCTTTCTCACTCATCATATTAGAAAACACTAACACGTGTCACTATTTTTAATGTAATAACACATAAAAAAAATAAATATCAAGACCCTTGATGAAAGTTAGTTCCATTTAATAATAGTTTTTATAATTCACTGTATGAACTAGGGGTGAGCATCGGGCCGAAACCGACCCGAGCCCGATCCATCCTGAAACCGAAAACTTGAAAATCCCTAACCGAATCCCGACCCGAGTATAGGTCGGTTTGTGTCGGTCGGGATCATTATAGCTCGGTTTGTGTGGTTTTCTTTGTGTTTTGTCGGTTTATCCCGAGTCCCAACCAGACCCGAGTCCCGACTTTCTGGAAATCCCAAACCGAGTCCTGACCGGAGTATAGCTCGGTTTGTGTCAGTCGGTTTTGCTCACGCCTAGTATGAACACAAAAATTTAAAAAAAACTTCATTTATATTTTGTGACCTAAAAACACTTTTACTTTTTACTTTTTTTTTTTTTTTTTTTTTTTTTTTTTTTTTTTTTTATTATGAAAGAAACTAAAGCATCTAGAAACACAAGAAGACTACTAGAGTATAGACTCACCACCAAGCAAGCTCCACCAAAAAGCAAAAACATAAAAAAGAAAGGAAAAAAAAAACATTTGCGGCCTCAAACTCTCCCTCTCTTAAACCCTAGCTCCCATTTCACACACACTAGAAACACACACTAAAAACACACAGTTAGATACAAATCCATATATCTATATATGCACAAACAATAACAATAATAATGGATAGTAATAATAATCACAGTTTCACACTTGTTTCGATTAGTTTACTGGAATCAAATCCGGTGAAAACAGTGACCGGACCTTTGTCGGCGATATTCCGGTCACCGGAGCTGCAGTTCTTCCTTGAACCTGATGGTCAACAACATTCTATCATCTTTGACATTACAACCACTCAGGTAGTATAATAATAATAATCAGTATCTGTATTTGTTATTTTTTTTAATTGATTAATTAGGGGGTGTTTGTTTCGGCTTATATAGCCGCCTTACGGCTTATTTGGTTTTGGGTTTATGTTTCATAAGGGCATTTTTTGTGGCTTATTTTGAAACTTTTCGGCTTATAATCATTATATAAGTTCATTATGACATAATGAACTTATATAAGCCGAAAAGTTTCAAAATAAGCCACAAAAAGTGCCCTTATTAAACATAAACCCAAAACCAAATAAGGCGTAAGCTGGCTATATTTAGCCAAAACAAACACCCCCTTGTATAGCTGGCTTATGGCTTATTTGGTTTTGGGTTTATGTTTCAGAAGCTCATTTTGAAACTTTTCGGCTTATGTACACGGTATTCTAGTGTTTCCGGTCACTTTTTTGGAATGTTTTCTAAGGTGGTGTTTGTTTAATAAGCTTATTTTTTTGGCTTATGAGCTTATCTTATTACGGCTTATGTTTCATAAACGCATTTTTTTGGTGCTTATTTAGGTATTTATGGGCTTTTATAAGCTTGTTATATAACAAGCTTATATATAACCCAGTAAGTTTTGGAATAAGCCTGAAAAATTGGACTTATGAAACATATGCCGAAATGAGATAAGCTCGTAAGCCAAAAAATAAGCTTACTAAACAAACATCTCCTTAGAAAACATTCCAAAAAAGTGACCGTTACCGGAATACTGGCTGTATGTGTTGCTTATAAAATGCTTATATATAAGCACTAAAAATAATAATTCAATAGAAATTTTCAGTCAAGTTTTTTAATAGAATGTTTTTAGTTTTAATATGATGGCAAACTGTAATTTTGGTTTAATATTAGATAACCAATACCAAATAAACAGAAAGTGTGTGGATGGAGAAATGCCTTTTCTGCTAAAAAAAGCGGAGAAGCAGAAAAATAAGCAATCACAAACACCTTATTGAGGCATCGAAGATAAAATATTTTTAGCTGAAACGGTTAGCTAAGATGTGACATTCTAGCTGGTTATTAAAAAGTTATTTCGGCTAACTTATGTCTGGTAACCTCTTTCAACATGACACAAAAACAAAAACCTTACATTGTACAATGTTTTCAACTTCGATACCTTAAATTGAGTTAAAAAAAAAGTTGAACACCTTATAGTTAAACTGGCTTAAAGTATGATACTTTCTGTGCCATTTTCCCTTTGATTAATGGATGTTTTGAATTTCTTACATTAGGTAAGCATTGATGCTTTGATTATTTATTATACATTTTTTTTTAAATTTTTATTATTATTATTTTTTTTTATTTTGCTATAGTTTAAATTAGGGTTTTGTTTTGGTTTGATTTGCGTTATTGTGCTAATTTAGCAACATTGCTATTAATTACGCTGTTTGATTTGTTAATTGATTAGTGGAAGTTGCGAATTTATGCGATGCGTTAAGCTTGATGCATTGATCATATGTGTACTAATTAGAGTATTGTTTTGGCTTTATATCTGTTATTGTGTTCTATACTGTTTGTAAATGTTAATCATGCAACACTGATGTTGAGTGCTTACCATGTCAGAACCCACTTATTATATGCTGTTTGATCTGTAAAATTTTCCATTTTGTGGGTCCTGTTCATGAGGATTTTGTGTTGGACTTTGGATGGAGATGATAGATTGAGCAAAATAGATTTAAAGTTCTTTTGTTTTTATTTTGTGTGTACGTGTTAATTTCTTATTGTTTTGGATGTTTCAGCTTTACAGGTTAAGTGAAGTTCAATCACTTTGTGTATCCGAAGGTTCTGAATCGACGAAAGAGGTATGCCATTGCACTTGGTTCGTATCAGTTATTGTGACCTATAGACTGTAGGTTTATGTATTTTGTCTGATCAAGTCATCAAACTTGCTTAAACGAAATCACATGTATTCTTCTAGTATGCTTCCTTATTGCTTATGCATACATTGGTTGATCGTAAATGTTGGTATTCTTACACTTGAAACAGAAATCTTATTCAAAGGGAATCACTATCCAATTTAAAGACGAGGAGGAAAGTAGCTCCTTCCATGGTGCATTTGAGCAATGGAAAAAGGAAGTAGTTATTCAAGGTCTGTTAAATTATTCAAAGATTATTCTTCATATTGCGTTGATACCGGCTTTATAAATGCTTGTACTTTCCTTTATCATCTGACTACATATATTGACATATAATACAAGAGAGAATTTTTTTTGATAACTGAAGGATGGTTATGGTAATTACATTGCATGAAAGTTATGTTCTTGAAGGAGTAAATGACTTGATTATTTATTGTTTCTTTTTACAGGATCAAGTTTAGCAAATGGAACGGTGTCTTCCTCCAAAAGCAAGTTCGATGATAAAATTGAAGCATCATCTGCTAAGATGTATTTCCATTACTACGGGCAACTGCTTCATCAGCAAAATATGATGCAGGATTATGTGAGGACAGGTGAATATACGATCTTGTTCTTTTTTTGAGGCACATGTGTCACATTGTGCTGTTAGGCTGTACTAGTTCATTTAAATACGCATGGCTCACATGACTTTTTTAGGCTTCCACGGAGCTGAATGTATGATTAATGTTGCTTTCTTTTTTAGGTTCTTACTATGCTGCGGTTATTGAGAACCAAGTAGATTTTGCTGGACGGGTAGTGGTTGATGTTGGTGCTGGAAGCGGCATACTGTCATTGTTTGCTGCACAGGTGTTACTAATGAATACTATATTCTGGTTCTAAGTACTGTCAGTGTTTAGATTTGCATTTTGGAATCCTCTGATTATTGGGACTTGAAATTGCGATATCAGTGTTTAATGTTTGGAATTTTGGATATACATATTCTGGTTCTAAGTATATAGGGATCAAAATATATTTTCTTAACTGGTTTTGTACCGTCTACTTCAAAACAAAACAATCATGTTGAAAATAGAGCTACTTATGTATCTCTTTTTTTGACCCAATCTTGGACTCTTCATATTTCCATTTCATAAAGCCTACATCCAAACACCAACACAGTATCATGTACTCTTATTGAGAAATGTGATGTCACATTTATCGACTAATTACACAGTTCATAATCCTCTTTGTTTCTTATCTTGTTTAGGCTGGCGCAAAGCATGTTTATGCTGTGGAAGCATCGGAAATGGCTGACTATGCTCAAAAGCTTATTGCTGGGAATCCTCTCTTGGCACAACGAATTACGGTTAGTGCCCTTCGTACGATTGGTTGCTTATATTGTTGGATGCTTATCATTTGGAGGTATTCTTGGCATCGTCATGTAGGTTATCAAGGGCAAAGTTGAAGACGTAGAATTGCCTGAGAAAGCCGATATATTGATCTCAGAGCCTATGGGTAAGCTCATCATGTCATGTTCATATTGTCTTATGAATGTTTATTTGATGAATAGTTGTTTGCTTGTTTATGCAATTTAGTTGGTAAAATAGCTGGTTTTTCTTTAATCTTCTTCTTTACAGGCACATTGTTAGTGAATGAAAGAATGCTCGAGTCCTATGTCATTGCAAGAGATCGTTTTCTTGTCCCAAATGGGAAAATGTTCCCTAGTGTTGGAAGGTGATTTTAACTTAATGATGCATTCTCATGTTATCATGATTTATAGGCATTTTTTTATTTTAACTTAATATATAAAAAGTTGCAGTTACTGTATCTCTTTGATGTTTGACTTTCTATGCATTGGACGCGTGTTAGCATATTTTTAACACATAATATATAAGAAGTCAAAGTGATATCTTGTACTTGCCATATATGTACGTATATGCCTTTTGACGTAGGCGTAATGTTATCGTTGTGTTTGTTTTATTTTGTAGAATTCACATGGCACCATTTAGTGATGAGTATCTCTATGTTGAAATTGCAAACAAGGTATGATTTATTTTATTGTTTGTGATTCATTTTGTATTGTGTGTTAATGCTTTCTTGTTTTTTTTGCTCATTTATCCTTGGACAAATTATACAATGTTAAATGCTGCTGGTTCTCATGAAACATTTAGAGTAGACCAAGAGTATCTTGATTATTATATGCAAAAAGTAGCAAGTGTTCTTGATCTTTATTCCTTGTTTGTGCATGCAGGCCCTATTTTGGCAGCAACAAAACTATTATGGGGTTGATTTGACAGCTTTACATGGAACTGCATTTCATGGATATTTTTCACAGGTTTGTCTTGGTTGCATACATTACAAAATAAGCCAACATATTTGCCATTGATGTTAACACAAGGTTTACTAGAGCTTTTATGTTTAATGATCATGCTCTTGTTCGCAAACCACCAGAGAGAGAGAGAGAGAGAGAGAGGAGGGGGGGGGGGGGGGGGGTGGCCGCTGCTTGGCCTCCCCCTATAGGCCAACTCCCTTTATTGTTAGTTTAGTCCAATTGCTTCATTGATAGTTTAGCCTAAGTCCAGTAAGTGTAGTTCATGTTGATTTTTAAGTTGATCCCATAGTTGTTAAAGGCGCTCGCCTTGTGCGCCTAGGCAACAGGCGAGGGCGAGGCCCACCTTCACCTCCCAAAACCCTAGGCCAGGCCCACATAAATATTAAGCGACATATTCCAGATCTAATTTTCCGGCCACTATTCTCAGATCTAACACCACCTTTATCTCCCCCACCACATTCCGATCTAAACAGTACATACAGCCATACAGGACGCCCACCGCCGCCACGCGCCGGTAACGTTCGCCGGAATTTTTTATTTTTCCGGCGAGTTTTTGCAATTAAACTTCACCACCTCTTCCCCACCTTTTTCCGACCAAATCCCACCAGCTGCGGACCTTATACTCCGGCCACGCTCCGCCACGCGCCGGTTTTTGTGGCGATATTGTGTGAGCTTAATTGATGAAGATACCGAGGAAGAAGAGGATGACATTTGACGATGATGCCATAGTCGATGGTTCTAATTAAGTTTTGTCAGTGGTTTTGAACATTTTAGTTGAATGCATTATGGGTTTTTTGGCATTTGGTATTTGGTAATTTGAACATTTTAGTTGAATGCATTATGGTAATTTGGTATTTGGTCAATGGTTTTGAACATTTTAGTTGAATGCATTATGTATTGAACTTTTTGGTTAAATGCATTATGGGTTATTTAAATGGTATTTGGTAATTTGAATGGCATTTGGTGTTTTTTTTACCTAAGTGCGCTTTTTTTTTTTCGGGCCCGCGCTTTTTTTGCGCCTCTCGCCTAAGCCACATTTTGGGTCTTTGCGCCTTGAATTCGCCGTCGCTTTTGACAACTATGGTTGATCCCTCTGTTTTAGCGCAAAAAATAAATGATAGTGGGAAAGTAAATAACTTCTGAAGGGTTATAGCACTGATTATTATGGATCCACTCTCATTAACTTCACAAAGCTATATTGTTTCACTAGCAATATTAACAAGCAAAAAGGCATATTAAATAAGACATATTACATGGACAACCCTCATACATTCTAACTAATTTATTTTGCTTGTTCATGCTTTCTTTGAATTTTTAGACACCAAGTCAAAAATTAATTTGTAAATTTTTTTGATGGCTAAAGTAAAACAACAAAGAAATAACTTATTTATGAATTTTGAAGTTCTTATCGGTGTTTGCTTATTTGTTTTGAAATGTTATTGCTTGTTTCTTGTTCACACTTTAAGACGGCGCTACTA
Source organism: Artemisia tridentata subsp. tridentata (assembly GCA_021014915.2). Taxonomy (NCBI): domain Eukaryota; kingdom Viridiplantae; phylum Streptophyta; class Magnoliopsida; order Asterales; family Asteraceae; genus Artemisia; species Artemisia tridentata. Next base: position 38,364,642 of record CP139505.1, read on the forward strand.
ATGATATTATAAGACAACGCGACGTATGTAGCCTAACTAGCTTACAAGATATTTTGGCCCCCCTCAACACAAAATCCTGGCTTCGCCCCTGCAAACAACTATTCTAGATTTTTAGTATTGACGATCCGTGATTGGTTTAACCCCTGATAGGATTTTTTGCAGTGGCCTTTTTTCAACTAGGGTTTATTATTTAACGCCTACTAACAGAACCGTTCAAATGAACACAAGTACTGAGATGCTCTAAGTATCAACTAGGGCTGAGCAACGGGGCAAACCGACCCGACCCGAAACCGAGAACCAAACCGAGAAATAGCTATCGAAACCGAAACCGAACCGGATAAGGTCAGGTCGGTTTAGCTATTTTGAACCGAAAATGTGTTTTGACCCGAACCAAACCGAGACCGAACCGAACCGACAAAAACCGAAATAGTTATATAAAACTGAAACCGAAACCAAATAAGGTCGGTTTGGTTCGGCCCAGTTTCGGTCGGTTTGTCGGTTCGGATTGGTTTTCGGGTGATTTTGCTCAGCCCTAGTATCAACCATGACAAATGCACCATAACTTGGATTAAATTACTACAACAGGTTGCAAAAAGATTAAAAGTTTTAACTTTTGAAGATTAAAAGATTGAGGATCGAGTATTAAAGGATTGGAGATTAGAGCATTAAGATGTGTATAGATTTTAAAAAATTAACAAGAAAGGAAGTATCAGTCCTAATTCCTAACATTGTGAAGATTCATTGGGGAGGTTTAAGGTATTCAAAATATCATCTGTCGGAGTATTCGATGCTATCTCAAGAGAAAGAACATGCAAGATTACACTGTTCTTAAAATATGCCATATATATTCAAATGCACAATCGTAATTGCTAACTTTTTTTTAGTTTATTTTATGGCTTTTTGATGTTGAATTTTGTTCTTGTCATTTCTCTTTCACTTGTCTAAAGTATGGTTATGTTTAATATTGTTTGCAGCCAGTGGTTGATGCTTTTGATCCAAGGTTATTAGTGGCGCCTGCAATTTCCCATGTCATCAATTTTACTACTGTCAAGGTATAGCTCTTTTTAATTGTTAATCATAGTAGATAATGTTATACCCTCTGTCCTCCTTGAAGACTTCTATGATGTTCTTTCAAAAGATAAAACTATGTTCTCAAGTGAAGCTAGGAACTAAAAGCCTAAAAGATCTTGGTGCTATTATGCCGAGACAACTCGATAGGGCTGAGCAAAGGTTCAAAACCGAACTGACCTGACAAAAACCGAACCGACCTGAGAACCGTTTTCGTGAAAAACATGAACTGAAAGTCCGAAACCGAACCTAATATGGCCGGTTCGGTTTAGGTGTGTTTTTGTCGGTTTTGGGTCGAACCAAACCGAACCGACCGAGACCGAAAATAGGAAAAACATGAAACCGAGACCGAACCGAAAGGCTGTTGGGTCGGCTTGGTTTTTGTCGGTTCGGTCGGTTTTGTCGGTCCTGTTCGGTTTCGGGTCGTCCATGCTCAGCTCTACAACTCGAGCTCATAAACATAATAAAATCCTAATATAACCTAAAAAGGATATTTATTCTTGATTCATGTCAATAAATGAAAATACACATCACAATTGTTGTATAAATGTCATTTTCAGGAAGAGGACTTGTACGAAATCAACATTCCTTTGAAATTCACCGCTTCTGTTGGAACAAGAATACATGGTTTGGCATGTTGGTTTGATGTTCTATTTAATGGCAGGTAATAGTTTATATGCTTAATGGGAATTTTATTTTATATGGATCGAAACAGTGTGGTTTTTTGTTGAAAGAATGATAATAATCATTTTAATATTTAGTGTTAAGTATGATTAAAAACAATTACGGAGTACAATGCATTAATATTTTACTTTTGGTAACTTTTAACTTGTTTTTATCCCTTGAACACATTTGACCCGTTTCTTTTATCTCTACTGATTTTGTTTCTATACATAAAATGTTTTGACCTACAGCACGGTACAAAGGTGGCTGACAACGGCTCCTGGTGCACCTACGACTCACTGGTACCAACTACGCTGTGTTTTGTCTCAACCCATATACGTCATGCCCGGGCAAGAAATCACTGGCCATCTTCACATGATTGCGCATAGTGCTCAGAGTTACACTATTAACTTAACCATGTCAGGTTGGTTGTCGAACTGCTATTTTGTTTTTCTTTCATTTTGCAAGTGTATTACGGCTATAGTTGTATTAGTTAGGTAGTAAATAGTTGGTTTTTTCAAGCGTTTAACAAATTTTTGTTATGAGAAACTACAGAATTCATTCCTGTGGTTTGGTGAAATTATGGAAATTGTCTGTTGCTGATACCATTTTGCATAAATGATCCTTAAATGTGGTGTTTGTTTTCAGTTTTGGTCCCTAACTGCTGATCTTTTGTTACTAAAAGCAACTCTAGTTACGTACTTTGAGGGACCAAAAGTGAATGTACTTTGAGGGACCAAAAGTGAATGCAACAAGTGCATTTAAGAACTATTTATATTGGCAAGTGATGATATCTGTATTTTTACTAAACCACAAGGAAGATTTCTGTAATTTACTCTTTCTCTACTCTTTCAGTTATCTGAAAAATTAATGCATAAAACGACAAATATGACATCTTGCAAAACAAAGAAGAGACGGTTTGTGAGATGCATCTAAAAGTCTCTTTAGTTTAGGTTATATGATTGGTAATTAAGTAGTTTCGTAGTTTCTGGTAGCTGATATGTGTATCTGAATACTAAAAAACTGAATATTGTGGCTTCAAATCACATTAATCAGATCATCAAGTTACAAATGCAAATATAAACACCACCGTGACCTTTTTTTTATTTGTGTTGTGTAGCTAAAATGTGGGGCCCAGGTGCTGAACAAGGAGGAATACTACAAACGTCAAGCTGTAGACTGGATCTAAAAGAGCCATATTATCGAATGTCGCAACCACAAGCCTACTCATCGTCCCAAGATCAGCAGCCTAATCAGCTCTTACAATCGCAGGTACCCATTAGCTTCCTTCATTGAATGGATTATTAATATAACAACAAATAATTAGCTCTTTTAGTTTTCTCCTAAATTACCTGTGATCATATTTCTCAGTGCTTTGAATAGAAATCTACTATGCTTTTTTGAAAGTAGAAAATAGATAGTTGAGATCAATTTCCATGCACCTTGCGAATCATTTGGGTCAAAAGGTGCCCATTTATCACGTCTATTAGAAAATGTTTTCCATCATATATGCATGAGTCATTACAGGAATGATCCTTCCCTTGACTTGTTAGAGAAAAAGCGTCACCATAATTGATCCTTCTCTTACATGAGTAAATGAGTCAAATACAGGAATGATAAACAATTGTTTGGTAGCTTGACTGTTTTTCGTTCAAATTACAGGATTTACAACTTTCCTCTCTAGATGAAGACGGGTCGGATTTCATTCAACAACCAATAAATGATTCCGGAGTCCAAATTCATTGACCTTTCAGTGACGTAATGCATTTGATACACACAAACGGTCTAAGCTTTCTGGAACCGTGATCCATCATGTAACATTATACTAGGCACCAAGAAATGTCAGGCGGGTTCTTTAAACACTGCCCTTTACTCTCATGTATCATTTCAATGCCTGTAAATTAGGTTGTCATGGTTGACCGATTTATTGCTCTTAGAGTGTTTCATTACTATGTTGAAAAAGTTGACTAATAATTAATTTTTAGCCTCGAGATGAAGTTGATGACTTTTGTGCCCATAAAGTCCCTAACTATATGATATGCCCTTTTAGTTGGTTCGTATCTGCGTTATTCTGAATGAGGCATTGCCAAAAGAACCGGACCAGTTGAGGCCGGTGTCAATTGTGTGGATAAGGCTGATCAAGCTAGGTTGAGACAGGTAGTGAGCAGTGCCTGCTACTAGTATCAACGAAGGTCTTCAATAAATCTACGGCTAGTTCTTTGTCATAATACAAATGTATGTTACCCATGGTCCTATTCTGGTTTGCTTATTTTGTTTTGTTTGAAGAAAACTTGAGTTACGGTCTTCACTTGTAAGTTCAAAGATTTTACAGCGTAACTAGATGTAAATGCCAGTTTTTGTCACAAATTTTATCTAGTTTGTGACGCCAAAGAATCTGATTTTACGACGTTACAAACCAAAATTAAAAAATAATCTGACAAGTTTTTTTGCTAAAAGTCAATTAGATAAAGCCATCTTGATGGAAGAAGCCTTGAACCTTGTTCAAAACATCAATTTTTGTTCACAATGAAATATTTGTTGCAGCCACTAGAATTGGTAATTTGTACAGTGCCTTGCAAATGCAAACGAAAAGGAGCGACACCTCAGAGGGCTGAGGTTAAAGGGTTTTATAGCTCTGAGAGTAACAAAGACAACCTGATATGTCTGTCTTATAGCTCTGAGAGAGTAACAAAGACATCTTGATATGTCGGTATGAACCGTTACTAGCAAAAAGGTAAACTTTTCGGATTATGCTGGTTTTGTCGTGATGATTTTTAATTGCTATAGAACTATTTAACAGTGATTATCTTACATACGAAAAAAGTAGTCCATTTTTTCAAACGTAACGAATCGGAGATTTTTTTTTTTTTTTTATTTATTTTTAATCTTTTCCCTCAAAGTGTTCATGATCAATAACTCAATAAGCATTCTTCTCATCTCATTCATTCCGGCCCCAACCTCAAAATTTTGGCATTTTGAAGAAGTCTCCGTGTTAGTTGCTCGTTCAGGTAGTCATTGCCACCCGCCCACCTGAGCATTAAATAGCTTGCCTAAATAGTGTAAAGATTGACGATATATATCAATAAAACAAAGTTCGCCCGTCATAAAAGGTTCATGTTTTGCAAGTACCACATGTTATTAAAGTTATACAAGCTTAATCTAATCTTCTTTTGTTAACTTACCTGAGTAGAGTAACTTAAGTGAACAAAAACGTCATGTATGGTAATGACAAGGATTGTTTTGATTCAAAATGCTGAAGTATTTTGCATCTGGAGAGCAACTTGGGTAGCTAGTTCAAAGCCTAGAGTATGATCGAGTCCAGCACAATCCTTGTTAATTTTAGAGTTAAGTACATAAATGTGGTTTGTCGGATTTTACGGGTTAAGTCACGATACTTTTTTTTGGCCGGGTCATATCACTGTGGTTTTGTAAGTTGAGTTGTTGATCATGATGGTGTTATGGGAATGTCCTTAGCTATAGATGATTGACTTGTAACAGGTTTATAGTTTTTGGTGATTAATATATACTTAAAACTATTTTACGAAAAATAAAAAGAAAGTTTACACCGATAAAGTAATTTTATACAAAATTTATCACAAACCCATTTTACTTGTCACTTAAAACATTCCCAGTTAACCTTCACACACGGTTATTATATAAATATGTGAATTGATGGGGATCTTACTGCTTCATCTGACTTAATTTATGAGCTCGTTCTTGATGAGTCTCTTGATGCCCGACCTTCCCGGTTTCTTACAGTGGAATCTTAAATAAGCTTATTGAAGATAAATTGTATGATGGAGAGGTCTTAAACTCATTAAATAGGAATCCTTAGGTGCATTGAGAGTTTGACAAATAAACTAGAAAATAAAAAAGACGGAACCATAGCAGGAGACGCATGTAGATGCAGAATTAAACATATGTAGACGGAACCCGAACTAAATGAGACTAATGCAAACAGAACCAGATCCAGAACCAGAGCGAAGCAGATGAAACACGGTAGAATCAGACATAACCAACCAGGTGCAAAACCATTATGTAACCAAAACAAATTCAGAACCAGAGCAAATCAGACGGAACATGGCAGAATCCAAGAGAACCAACCAAATGCAAACCATTACGTAATCAGAGCAAAATCAGATAACATACCATATGTGTTGTCAGAATCATATTGGTACAAGAGCAAAATCAGAAAATAAAGAACCCAAAACCCGTAGCAAAACAATACAAAACCAAAATTCAAACAAACCATTGCTTCCTTACGAAACCCAAAAGCGAGCAGTTAACAAATTCAGTTTAATATGGCAGTACACAAGAGTACAAGAGATTAAGTACGGGCCAATAAGCCTTTATTAAGCTAAGGATGAATACATCATTCCTTCTCTTGAGAAAATGATTAGTCCTTGAGTTGAGAAATGCTCTTCTTAGTAGAGCTTTTCCCTAGACTAATTGATTTAAACCCTGGTGATCTAACGGTTTCATAGTTCTGTCGTCTTCTCGTCTTTTTTAGGCTGAATGTGTGGGTTTTGGGCTTCGTCTTGTAGCATTCTCTTCTTTTCTCTTTGCCTTTGAATATCATCGCTGTTTCCAAAAAACATTGGCCGGAACTCAAGGCCACATATAATGAGGCCAGACATAGGTCCTTCATGACTTGTAAATTTCATATCAATAGAAAGAGAGCCATCCTTGAATTCATGAGCTGAGTTAAATTTCCACAGTTGAATCTCCATCCATCCATCTTCCCTTTGTTTCGGAACCCGAGTGATACCATTTATGTTCAATGCGCTTGGGGTTATAAAATAAACAAATTCAGCCTCATTGTTTTCTTTGTGCAGTACGTCTCGTACTTTTACTGGACAATGCAGCCCCTGACATTTTTCTGAAAGCTTGAACACAAGGTAACACACGTATTCTGTATCTTGTGACAACATTTGACTTTTGATCGTGCAATTAAGATGAAATACTTGTTGTGGTAAAAGCTCAATCACCTCTTGAAATCTGCATGTAGGATAGATTAAGAACGAATTTATATATAAAGACAGGAAACTACATCCAAGAAGTGAAACTTTTGTCAACCATTTATTCACGAAATTTTAATTGTCAACTACAAATAAAAAAAACACTGGGTTAGAAATCTGGTTTTTCATGTGACCTCTACATATTTGGATGTACAATAAAAAAAGTTTAGTGGTTAAAGCGTAAGGCTGGCAATTTGTGTTGGATTTGGGTTATTCCCCAACCTGAACATGTCATGTTTAAGTAATTGGGTCAGACTTGTGAACCACAACTTGTTTAAACATACCTTGAACCCAACCCATTTAACCCGCTTATCTAACTCGGTTGGCTGTTTAGCGAGTTACACTGGTTAAATAGGTTAAATGGGTTGGCAGGTTGACCCGTTTAACCCATTTAACCCATATAACACCTTTAAACAACTATCAAATTAATATTTTCTTAAAAAAAAAACTTAAACGGGTTGTCGGGTCGACCTATTTAACCTAACCCAACCTGAACGCGGCCCGAAACCTATTTACACCCAACCATAACCCGTTTATTTCTGTATCGGTCTCGGGTCGTGTTTCATGTAGTGTCAGGAATTGCTGCCTCTAGTTAAAGGAAACTGTAACAAAAATAGCTATAATATAAGAAGCAAACCTGGACTTGGCTAATGGTTTTGAAGAAAAAAGATCTACATTAGAGAATTTGTATAAAGCTGCCTTTGCCGAAAGCACTAGAAGTTTCTTTTTGTCGACTTCGCCCAACCAGAACAACTCGTCGTAGCTTCTACATATCTTGAATATTTCTTCAAAGTTAGTTGGAAGTTGTTGTACCTGATCCGCATTGAAGTTTGATTTCAAGACATGATGGACTTCCTTCAATTTTCCGATTTCTTCATGTTTCACCTGTGTGCAAACCATGTTAAATATGCAACATAGATAATGGGTTTAGTTTAATTTTTTGACATGTATCCGACCTCTTTGTATATAAACAAAAGAGTTTATAATGGAAACAAGGAATTCAAACTTACATTGTCAACTGCTCGAAATTCAATGCCTTCAACATAAACCGTTCCTTCTCCACAATAGTGTGATAAAAAGCTCTCAAGTAGAAACTCAAAAACAACATCTTCGCTCTGATTCAAGAATTGGTACAACTCAATCATCATCCAGTCCTTGTCCTCCATGTTGCGAAATATGCATGTAGAGTTTCGAGTCCCTTTTTATACTTTAGGTTAACACACATCGGTTTACTTGAAACTTTTCTTGAATCATTAAATTTGAAGACTAAATAGACTCCATAAACGACATTTGGAGACAAAAATTGAGCATTTGTCTTTATTTCAATGTTCAATTTGGAAATATCTAACATCTCCGCTACTGACTCAAATCTGCACATATTATAAATATTCAAGTCCCAGTAAGTCATAACCATTATTCCCTCAGATGTACACTTCTACTTTAGAATTTAATATTTCTTTAAACCAAAATAAAAGAGAAAACAATTTATTTTGGAATTGAGAAAAGACTTAAATTCAAAACTGAAACTTTTTGTTATCCATAAATATATAATTAACTATGATAATTTTCTTATAATAACCATTAAGTTATGTATTTTCTAGAGGGATAATATCTTGAAATAGACAAGCAAGATGCTAGTAAAATTTATTATTCATGGCCGTGCAAACAAAGGGCCCAAAAAAGGGCGTACCTCAACCACGTTTAAAAAAAAAAAAAACCAGAATCAAGCTACAGAGTACATATCAACAACAAGCAACATGTAAATATCATACATAAATCTAAGTCTATTAGAATTAGTCAAGAAGACACTAAAATCTTATATATGAATAGTCATTTTAGTTAACATAAAATACAATCTTTTTCAAAATCGGCACTATGTAATTCAATTCCTATAAAAAAATATAATTTTATCTAAGATTGAATTTCCATTCCATTTGATGAGCGGAAAAGTACATGTCATGCAACCTTAAGCTTGATCATTCTTTACCTAATTATCATGTTTTAACTTATAAAGTTTTTTGTGTACTTTCAGTAAATATCAAGGTTCAACGTATAAATAAACTAAAACTTGAAGAGACTTTAGAGTTGATATGAAAAGATCTAAGACGCTGAAGGGCTGAACCTGTACAAGTTACAAAGCATCTACTCCCTCCGTCTCAATTTAATTGTCCATATTTCCTTTTATGGATGTCTCAAATTAATTGTCCACTTTCCTTATTTAGTAAAAATTAAAGAATCTAGTGGAGGAATATTCCATTTTAGTGGTTGAAAATTAAAGTGACCCCACTTTTATTAAACTTTGTGTTTTCTCTCTCCTGACAAATAAATTGAGACGGAGGGAGTACTATTTACTGTTCTTCGAGTCTATTAACCATTTGATTAACAAACAATTTTGTATTATATCTGATTATGAAAGTAAGTTGTTTATATTTCTTGTTCTAAAAGTTGTTGATCATATTACATTGTAGATTAGAATAGAAATTTATGCATCTAACAACAATATATATGTACAAACAGAGGTGGAGAGAATAACCTTGATTCTGGAAGAGATTTCCACTCATGTGGACAGCTGTTTTTGTAGGAAAACAATGTAGCTGAAACCATTGCATTTCTTTCTCCAATACCATCGAATGACATCAACTGTAATACAAAAAAAAAAAACAAGTCAGACTCAACGTTAGGATGTGTAAATGCTTGTATGATTTTGATTCATCCGCAATAAACTAAAGGATACATGGAACACAAGATGCACAAACATATGAGTGAGATTTGAGAATGAACTGATTACCACTTTGTCCTGTTGAAGGAGGATTCCCTTCGAAAAAATGTTGTAAAGATCCTCTTTTTTGATGGTAGAATAATCATCAGGGCACTTTGACATCTGGATTATTTCTTTATAGTCTTTAGGCAATTTGGGCTCCCATTTCTCATAATCCTCCTGTATATACATTACTTAATCAATTAATAAACTCGGTTTTCATACAGCTACTTTCTTACCATTTATAAAACAGTTAAAGGCCAGTTTTGTCAAAATATAGAAACTTACCTGGAATTCTAATGTTTTCTTAAGCTGTATGACCACTTCATGAGCTGTTGGCCGTCTTTCTCTCCTGTGATGTAAGCATTGAAGGGCAATCCTTGTAAATGTAGTATATGACAGTGGCACAATTTGTTCTTTAATACCCTCGAACACTAACTTATCAAGTTTTCCTACATGATAGTGGTGTTTAGCCAAAAAGGGTAAATAAAGATACTCATCATCTAGCTTTTCGGATGAAAGTTTCCCACACAATATGTCAAATAAAACTGCACCCAGCGAGAATATATCAGATTCTTTAGTTAAGAAGCCTGTTTTCGAGTGTAGTGGGTCACGATAGCCGATTGTGCCTGTAACATTGTCAAAGACATAGTCTACATTCTCATTTTTTGGACATACTAAGGAAAGCCCAAAACCGGTAATTTTTGCTTTCCAGTCATCAAATAGTAGAATGTTGCTGCTGCTGATGTCCCTATGTATTACCATATCTGGACTTGAAACAGTTTCATGAAGAAACTCCAACCCAATTGCAATATCGATGCATATTTTAAGCCGCATCACCCACGTAAGACTATCATCGCTCAAGTACTTATCAAGACTACCTCTGGATGCATACTCATATGCAATAACTTTTTCATCCTCTTCATCACAGTAGCCTACAAGACCAATGACATTCAAATGTTTATACTCCATAAGGATGTCCAACTCTGCCATAAATTTAGCTGTTGCCAGCTCTGTCAAAACTTCAGCATCTCCTTGATCTGACTTCTTATTCAACCGCTTTACAGCAATGATGTTATCTGCATGAGTACTGTGAGTAGCTCCCTTGTATACATTCCCAAAATCTCCATGTCCAATGATATTGTCTTGACTGAAGCCTTTCGTGGCCAGCTTTATGTCTTCAAGTGACAGTTTGAGGATGTCCTTGTGGTTCTCCTGAGAATTATTGGACAGTCAATCGATTTGACAAGTTAAAAACAGAATGAAACTACTTTCCATCTAGAATTCGTTCGATTTTTTTTCTGCATTTTAGGTTCTCAGTCTCCAAGTTCATGTCAACGTTATGGTTGTAAATCAAGGTTGGTTGTTGCAATTTCGAAATTAAAAAAAAAAAAAAAAAAAACATATATACATGGAAGAGAAAAGTCCGGAGGTTTACCCGCGAATCAGCAGCACGTCATAAAGTTAAATTACTAAGTAAAACAAAGTTTAAGATAAAAAAAAAATAAATCGAAGAACTTTAATACAAAGAAAAAACCTAAATGGAAAGATCGTATGTAGAGTAAAAGTTTGAGAAAATGATGTTTACACAAAGTATAATGTATGAAAGGTCACATATTACGTACTATCAGAAATATGAAGATATTTAAAAGTTGTCTTTTAAAATATAGACTTACCTGAGAGTCTAATGCTTTTTTGAGTTCGTTGATGACAACTTCTATTGTTGGCCGTTGCGCTTGAGTTTCTGCCACACATCGAAATGCGATTTCTAAAAATATGTTCAAAGATTCTTTATTGGGTCCTTTACTTAAAGAAAAGACATGTTCATCGGTCTCCTCCTTTATCTTGTGATCAACGATTTCCATTATTGTTCCCTTTCCAAAATGATCTCTTGCAATTGGTGCAATTCCCTTCTCATTCACCTTGGTGTATACAGAATCATAGGCCAACCTCCCGGTCAAGATCTCAAGCAACACTACTCCAAACGAATAAATGTCTGATTTCTTATGTAGTTTACCACCATTCTGATATTCTGGATCCAAATACACATATGTACCTGCAATCATATTGGTATTGATAATGCTGGCCGATTGATTTGCTGGGTGGAATTTGGAGAGCCCAAAATCCGCAATCTTTGCCTTCCAATTATCTCCCAATAGAATATTATCGCTCTTAATGTCACGGTGTATCATCTTCCGTTTGCCATGATCTGTGTTATTGTGAATGTAATTCAAACCATGTGCAATATCAAGACATATATTCAGACGTTGCACCCAAGTAAGAGTAGTCATTTTATCACTATTTCCCAAATAGTTTTCAAGACTTCCTTTCGAAGCATGCTCATAAACCAGGATCATTGCAGCATTACCTTCATAACAAAAACCAAGAAGAGAGATTATATTCTCATGCTTACAACTAGTTAGAGTTTCAATTTCTGCAATGAACCCTTGTTCTCCTTCTTGATTGTTAATGCGCTTTATGGCTACTGTGCTTCGTTTTCTGTGTAAATCGCATGTATCCACCCCTTCTATCGACGAGGAATTACTGCTAACAAAATGTTCAAGATCTGCTTTGTATACTTTACCGAATCCACCTGACCCGATGCAGTATGCGTCGTCAAAATTCTTGGTAGCTTCGTTTATAAGATCTAGTCCAATCTTCAAGTGTTCAAAGTTCTTCTCCTGCAACATTATGGAGTCATGCATCACCTCATTAATGCTAGCAAGGATTGGAGTGAAATAAAAGAAAAGTTTTTATAACGGATTAACATTTAGAAATATGAAAACGTTCAAAAGCAACAGTTGATTTGATTCAAGTTAACTAGTAGGAAAATGATTTTCATCCCTAAAATCAATGTCAAAATTGAAAATAAGGATTATGAGAGAGTAAATATGGCATGTTTCAAAATGATAGGGGAAGTCAGATTGGATATTAAGTCAAATAGTTCTCCATTTGTTCACAGTCATTCTCAGATGACAAATTAGTTCCTGTCTTTTAATAAATTATTCCTCCCTCTTGAAGGTTTTATCTTTATGTTGTTGCCAGTTTCCATTCTTGAGTGCCTTTTCTAAAATCGTTTCGCCGTTTCTAAAGTCAGAAAAGAGTAGTATTTTTATTAGTGGTTATGTGAAGGGGCAAAACTATAAAAGGAGATAGATAAAGTGGGTCATACCAACTAGAATTGTTGACTTTATTAGTGATTATGTGAAATTAGGAAAAGAATAGTCATACCAACTAGAATTGTTGACTTTAGAAAACCCGAGCAGGTTTTGGGTATGATCTTTTATGTCCTTAAACACTTAATCGAGACTTACCTTTGTTCTTTTGTAAATGGAGACACTATTATGATTGCCTACTCAAGTATTTCACGAAAATGATTATAGTATAAGAATTAAATATTTCTATTTTGAATACATATTTTCAATAAAAAAAAGGATACGTTAATTACATCATTACTTTTTAAGAGTTACATAATGAAAATGAACCCACTATTAAAACTTTATATAGCAAATTATTGCATACTTTCATATTCACTACATTTATTACAAAAATTTAGTTTTGTATAATATTTTTAGTTTTTATTTAATATTAGGGTTTTGCTAACAACAACCCATTATAATCAAAAATTTAGTTTTGTACAAAAATTTCAATCAATCAAATATATTTTTTTACCAATTAAGATCTTTTTCAATTGGTTAAAATGAGAAGTGAACAATTATTTTGTGACATCCCAAAATAAAAAATTAGACTATAATTTAAAAAGAGTATTCTTTTTATTGGGTATGCTTTCGCTGTAGGTTCTATAAATGTATGAAACGGAATCGAGTTTGTATCTATAAATTTTATTGTTTTCTTTAGTTAGGTGGTGTTTGTTTTTCAAAAGATCCTCTTAAAAGCCTCTTGATCTTACTCATTCAGACGCGCTCATACATTTGACCCAATAAGTGCGTTTTTTTTTTTTTTTTTTTTTTTTTTTTTTTTTTTTTTTTTTTTTTTCACAATCATTGTAAAGTGAATGATAGTGACAATTTGTAAAATGATGAAGATGTTCAACCACATGGGAGTACAACACATCAGCAATATATGACTACTTTACAAGATTAAATTGCGACACAATGTCCTTGAATGTTTTGTTTAAGACATTTTATTCCCACATTGCTATACTATGTTGATTTTATGACTCAAATGCTCCAGATAATAAGAATAAAACAGATTTGTACTTATATCATTCAAACATAAAAAAAAAAAAAAATAATAATAAAAAAAATAAAAAAAAATAAAAAACAATATCATTCGTTTCAGATTTAGACATTTATGCCTCATATTCAAATTTAGATGTGCGAATCATATTCAAATTCAAAACTTCTTAATAAACAAACAACATCTATTGAGTTAGCTATGATTGGGGGAGGACAAATTTTACTTTTTTTTTTTTTTTTTTTTAAATCTTCTTATGCTATTAGGATGCGTTTGTTTGGAGGGTATAGGAATCAAACAATGACATTCATAGTCATTCTAAGTGTTTGGGAGGAGATTTATTGCCAAAGTATGATTCCAACAATCACAGAAACAAACCAGTATGGAGGGGTGTCTTTTGTTAACCATTCCCGTGAGACCCGCATATTTTATTATTTCCACCGCAAAAATAATGGAATTGGAGCATTTGAATGAACCATACTAGATGTGATACCGATACCTAAAATTTTATACCAAACAACAATAATGGAACTGATATCCCCAATCCCATACACCCCTCTAATCAAAATCATACCTTTAGTGATTCCGGATAACATGCCAAACGCACCCTTCGTTTAAGGGTTTATTACTTTATTTACCATAGTTCTCCTAACTTTTAGATGACAAACTCTCGGGGTATGTTTGATTTAAGACTTTCGATTTAAATAATGAAATAAAAGAAAAGATAGAAGTTTGGAATGAAGGGGCTTGAATTTAAGAATATAATTCATTACTAAAATTACAGGTTTTGGAAAATCCTCATCATCAACATGTAGTTTTGGTATTTAAGTTACGAAGAAAAGCATACCGAAATCACCAGCGCTATGATAACGCGCCGTCACGCACTGGAACAAAGTGGTCATCGAACATAACTTTTATTTATTTCATGCTTAAGGTCATTAGTTCAAATCTCTTAAACATAATTTTAACTTCAGACTTTTGATCGGACCAAGTTTTGCTATTCAAAAGCTAAGCCATTTTAATTATGGAGTACACAATCAAATGTTGTTGTAGGTTAGTTGGTTAACACTTCTCCATTCAAAGGTCTTACGTTCAACCCTCACATATACCTTTCTTGTCTTTTTTTTTTTTTTTTTTTTTTTTTTTTTTTTTTTTTTAAATACTCTTTTATTATTCAATTGAATGGTTTATGACTTTATGTTTTCTAATTATTAGACAAAATAAAATGAATAAGATGTATGTGTATATTTCTATACTTTTATATGAGTTTCTTTGTTTATTTGTTGTTTCCTTTATATAAGATTCTGACAAATACTTCTTTTAAAAAGACGTACAACTACATTTTTTTACCCCAAAAAAAGACAGTTACTTCTTTGAAAATATTAATATTAACTTACTTATAATATTTACAAGTACATCTTGAGAAATATATTCTCTTTGAAAGGTTTCTATCATATTGACTTCTTTTTTCATGTTATTAACGGAGTATAAAACAATTATTTATAAATATGAAGCTATTAATTCATATCAATAACTTTTCAAACTAACTTAGTTTAATACAGCGAAGATCGTGCCATCATAGTTGACATTTGTTGGGATAATCAATTATTTTTGTGTACATATCGAAAATGTACGTACTACATATTTTTATTACATGCTTAGCTCAAGTTTTAAAAAATTTCAACTTTGAATCATTTATAAACCAAAATTATAAAGTTCGGCACCAAAATTAAAAGTTTAAGTAAATCAATTACGTACCTTCAAGCGATTGAATGATGTACGGACAACTGGATTTTCATGTCTCCGTTGATATTCCAAAGCTTTCTCAAGTGTTTTGACAACCTTGTCTATATGCGGACGCTTTGCCCGTTCCTCTTGTATGCAGTAATATGCTGTCTCTGAGAAGATTTTGAATGCTTCTTGGTCCATCTGTTTTCGTAAATGCGGATTGATCATTTCTTCCAAATCAGATTTTTTCAGTTGACTTAATAATCCCTCTCCCAACTCTTCATCTGGGATAACTGCACGCCTCCCGCACAAGACTTCGAATAATACAACACCGAACGAATACACATCTGACTTGTGGGTTACACCGCCTGTCGTTCTATATTTTGGGTCCAGGTACGCATTCTTAACAATATCACGAGTAAGAAGAAGACGGTGCCTTCGAGCTAATGTATTTTTCAAAGAAAATTTAAAACCAGATAACTTGGGTTCCCATTTGTCATCTAGTAAAATTTTCGAGCTTCTGATGTTGCAATGTATGACACTAAAATCTCGTCCAGCGTCATAGTGGATGTAGCTCAATACATTTGCAACACCAACACAAATCTTCAACCTTTGCATCCATGTGAGGTTCTCGTCACTTAGATATTTTTCTAGACTTTCGTTAGCCTCCTTCTTGTATACAATAATCTTGTTGGTCGCAGTATCTGAGAACCCAATAAGAGACACTAGATTCTTATGTTCGAGACTAGAAAGCATCGAAATCTCCGTCCAAATCTTTTTGCTCTCATCTTTTACACATGCAGTATAGTACCTCTTTGCAATAATATCGATGAAATGTTCGGAAAGCAAGAGACGGCCTTTGTAAATCATTCCAAAGCTGAATGTTCTGATGATACTTTCTTGATAAAAACTGTTGGTTGCTGACTCTATATCTTCAAAGCTGAGTTTTAAGTGAGAAAGGCCTTTGAGGGAAGACATTTTCTTTTTGCTGACATGGGATTCCACACTTGTTGATACGATGGTCACTGATCCCTGTATGTACCAGAAAAACATTACCATAACTCACAACCACCACCTTTAATACAAATATAATAGTTTATGGGAGTGATATGCGAACGAAGTGTATTTATTTGTACACAAAATATTAACTGGAAAAGACGTTTATATACTTGTCCAGTAGTACCCATTTTTTGTTTTGTTTTCTTGTAAACCATTAATTAGAATAAAATATAGTTAAAAATATAACTTTGAGCATCTTTGGTGACTCCACACTGTGCATTCTTATTATTCACAGTCAATAACAAAACTTTGAAGATGAAAATTGCATTATAAAGTATCATCACCTAACAGTTTATAGTTATTTTGAATTCTTTTTCTGTGTGCAAATAATTTTACCCCTTTTCGCATCTTTCTTTGTCCTTTCTCTTGTTTTGACATTTTCCTCTTTTTTAATGATTTCAGTGGCTTACAACAAAAAATTAAAAAAAAAAAAAAATTAATTACCTCCTCATGACTGGATGATGTCCCTCCAACTTCGTCCACAACTGATGAGTGTTCCTTTAACATCAAATACAACAATAAGTAAATAAAAGTTGCTCCTATTATATATATTGTGATAGAAAGATAAAGAGAAAAAACCATCTTACAACATCTTCACGTTCCAACTGAAGTTTCAAAGTTTCCTCAAGTCTTGTGACAACCTGACCTATATCCCGGCGTCGGGATATTTCTTCATTCAGGCAGTCATGCGCTGTTTTCGCGAAAATGTTCAATGATTCCGGATCCATTTGTTTCAGTAGATCCGGATCAATTATATCATCGAGTATTTTCTCTCTATAATGAAAAATTGCCAACGGAGCCAAATACTTGTTATCTTGACCATCAATTACTGATTTCCTACCACACAGTAGTTCAAACAATATTATCCCAAACGAGTACATATCCGACTTGTGGTTCACACTGTTCGTCTCAATATATGTTGGGTCTCCATACCCAGCCACATACTCAAGTTTACTAGTATGAAATGAATGGTGCCTTTGAGACGCTTCAATCTTCATGGAATGTTGAAAGTGAGATAACCTGGGTTCCCAGTCATCATTTAATAGAACTCTAGAGCTGTCAATGTACCGGTGTATCACGCTAAAATCCCGCCGCTCGTCATAATGAATGTAACTCAATGCATGTGCAAGACCCACAGAAATCTTCAAACTTTGCACCCATGTCAACCTCATTGGGTCACTTAGATATTTATAGAGCATTCCCCTGGTTTCATCATACTTGGTAATGATGACCTTCTCATCTTTTTCATCACAAAACCCAACAATAGAAACCAGATTCTTATGCTTGAGACTCGTAAGCATGGATATCTCCGTCCAAAACTGTTGTTCTGCTTGCTTCCTTACTTTATTAATCCTCCGAGCAATGATATTAATCAACTCACCGGACCACAAGAGCTGTCCCTTGTAACTCTTTCCAAAATCAGCTGTGAATAAGATATTTTTTTCATCAAAGTTGTTGGTGGCGGATAGTATGCTTTCAAGGGGGATTTTGAGGTGAGCAAATTCGTCCTTTGGTGAAGGCATTATCTGTTTATCAAGTAAAAAACGTGAATTAATACACAAGATAACACAATAAGAGAGTTTGATAAAGTGCCTACAACGTGTTTGATGAAATTCCTGAGCCTTTTCAAACACATGTTGAGGTATATACTTGCCTTGTATGTTATATTAATTAATGTTGGAAAGTATGTTGAGATGTATTTAATAATTTCCATCCTATGTAGAAATATAGGCAACTTCCGCTAACCGTCCTCTTTTCTAAAATCCTAAATAGATCTACAAGTTTTGCTATGCTTATTAATATTTCTTTTTATTTAGTTTGTGCTACATTGTATTTTGCCTTCCCTATGCCCCGCTCCTGCAAGATTGGTTGTTCGTGTTGTTGTTGTTACATTGCATTTTGTATCTCAAGATTGCCTAGACGTTTTTGGCATATCAAGGTGCTACTTGGGCTACGGGGCTCCTGATAGTTTTACTTTGTGGTTATTTATTATTAGTTTCTTTTGGGTTTCTATTGGCATGCCTTCAAGCCCATTCGTATGGTATTATTATATGTACGCTAATATGGCCATTTTTTAGTAAGGAATTCCACTATAGCTCATTCAAAACTCCCAATTATATATTTAAAAAATTTACCTTGGTATTTTATCCAAGAAAGAAAAAATGTTGACACCTCGAACGTGCAACTTTTATTCATAACTTACATTTAAAGGAAATTTTGAAGTGAAAATAATGGCACATCATGCACCCCTTTACTACGATTTTGTTAAAAGTAAGACAACATTATCTTGAATTCTCACCTACTATACCTTTATAGAAAAATAATAATAGAAAAACATTTGATGTAGCAATCTAAAAAATAGAACAATCTATTAACCAATCAGATTCTTTAGTTTAGCCTTTGTGAGCAATATAATAGATGAAAAATAAGAAATTTTATGGCCAACAACATTTAGTTTATATATCTAATTTTGTACAAAACTTGTATTCTTTTTTAAAAAGATACAAACAATTACTAAAAAGTCTTACCTTTATCGTTTTACCCTTAAGTGTAAAAACCAACAATAAGGTGCTAGTGGCCGAGTGGCAAATTTGTTTTTTTTATCAAGGTTGCTTAAAGCTTTTCCCCCAATTTCAAATCACAACACCTGCGTTTTTTGTACTTTAAGCTAGTTGCTAAGCTGTTTTTTTTTTTTTTTTTTTTTTTTTTTTTTTTTTTTCTTTTTTTCTTTTTTTTAGTTTAAATAAAAAAAAAGCTTGGTAGACGTGGCGGATCGAATAACGTGAATTTTAATTACGTTAATAACCCACAAAAATATGTAAACCGTTTTTATCACATACTTCATGCGTTAAAAATGATTACAAAACTTGGATATATATTAAATTATGGCTATCATTTATTTATTGATCAGTGGCTAATTAAGTGTTGATAAAAAATAAACTTATTAACCTTACTACTATATATGCATGTAAGTAAAAGAGGGGTATAAGAACTGAGCAGATATAGTCTCTTTTGGTCCCCTTGAAAAATTTATATTAGCATTGCATATATTGGGAAGTCATATACAGTGGTCCAGCAATGGAAGACATCATATCAAGTAGCTATTAATTATAATCAGGTTTATGGGGTCTAGCTAACGTGCAAACTGATGTAGTGAAGAAGGTGTATAGAGAAGAGGTCTTACAGGCATGTTTTCACGTGCGAGTTCTAACGCTTTCACAAGTCTTGGGACAATCTCATCTATAACCGGGCGTTGCGATCGTTCTTCTTTCAAGCAGTCATACGCTATTTCAGCGAACACGTTGAGTGACTGCGAGTCTATTTGTTTCCAAAGACCCCAATCAATTATTTCGTAGAGTTTTTTCTCACGATAATGGGTAATGGCCACCGGAGCCAAATACTTATTATAGTCGCTGTCAATTATTGATTCCCTACAACACAGTAGTTCAAACAAAACTATCCCAAACGAGTACATATCCGACTTGTGGTTCACACTGTTCGTCTTTATATATGTTGGGTCTCCATACCCAATCACATACTCAAGTTCACTAGTATGAAATGAATGGTGCCTTTGAGAAACTTCAATCTTCATGGAACATTCAAAGTCAGATAACTTGGGTTCCCAGTCATCATTTAATAGAACTCTGCTACTGCTAATGAGCCGGTGGAATACGCTGAAATCGCGTGGCTCGTCATAATGAATGTAACTCAATGCATGTGCAAGACCCACAGAAATCTTCAATCTTTGCACCCATGTCAACCTCATTGGGTCACTTAGATATTCATTGAGCATTCCCCTGGTTTCATCATACTTGGTAATGATGACCTTCTCATCTTTTTCATCACAAAACCCAACAATAGAAACCAGATTCTTATGCTTGAGACTCGTAAGCATGGATATCTCCATCCAAAACTCTTGTTCTGCTTCATTCCTTTCTTTATTAAACCTCCGAGCAATGATATTAATCAACTCACCGGACCACAAGAGCTGTCCCTTGTATTCCTTAAAAGATCTACTTGTGATGATATTTTCATCATCAAAGTTGTTGGTGGCGGATAGTATGCTTTCAAGGGGGATTTTGAGGTGAGCGAGATCGTCCTTTGGTGAAGGCATTATCTGTTTATCAAGTAAAAACGTGAATTAATACACAAGATAACACAATAAGAGAGTTTGATAAAGTGCCTACAAAGTGTTTGATGAAATTCCTGAGCCTTTTCAAACACATGTTGAGGTATATAATTGCCTTGTATGTTATATTAATTAATGTTGGATTCGAGTCTAAATCTGAATATATTAATGAGTATGTTGGAAAGTATGTTGAGATGTATCTCAAGATTGCCTAGACGTTTTTGGCATATCAAGGTGCTACTTGGGCTACTGGGCTCCTGATAGTTTTACTTTGTGGTTATTTATTATTAGTTTCTTTTGGGTTTCTATTGACTTGCCTTCAAGCCTACTCGTATGATATTATTTATATGTACGCTAATTTGGCCTTTTTTTAGTAAGCAATCCACTATAGCTCATTCAAAACTCCCAATTATATATTTATAAAATTTACCTTGGTATTTTATCCAAAAAAAAATGTTGAAACATCGAACGTGCAATTTTTATTCATAACTTCCATTAAAAAGAAATTTTGAAGTGAATATAATGGCACATCATACACCCCTTTACTATGATTTTGTTAAAAGTAAGACAACAATATCTTGAATTCGCACCTACTATACCTTTATAGAAAAATAATAATAGAAAAACATTTGATGTAGCAAATTTAAAAAATAAAACAATCTATTAACCAATCAGATTCTTTAGTTTAGCTTTTGTGAGCAATAGATGAAAAATAAGAAATTTTATGGCCAACAACATTTAGTTTATATATCATGGCTATCATTTATTTATTGATCAGTGGTTAAGTGTTGATAAAGTATAAACATATTAACCTTACTAGCTACATGCATGTAAGTAAAAGAGGGGTATAAGAACTGAGCAGATATAGTCTCTTTTGGTCCCCTTGAAAAATTTATATTAGCATTGCATATATTGGGAAGTCATATATGCAGTGATCCAGCAATGGAAGACATCATATCAAGTGGCTATTAATTAGCTATAATCAGGTTTATGGGGTCTAGCTAACGTGCAAACTGATGTAGTGAAGAAGGTGTATAGAGAAGAGGTCTTACAGGCATGTTTTCACGTGCGAGTTCCAACGCTTTCACAAGTCTTGGGACAATCTCATCTATAACCGGGCGTTGCGATCGTTCTTCTTTCAAGCAGTCATATGCTATTTCAGCGAACGCGTTGAGTGACTGCGAGTCTATTTGTTTCCAAAGACCCCAATCAATTATTTCGTAGAGTTTTTTCTCACGATAATGGGTAATGGCCACCGGAGCCAAATACTTATTATAGTCCTCCGCTATTACTGATTTCCTGCCACACAGTAGCTCAAACATGACTATCCCAAAGGAGTATATATCCGACCTGTGATTCACACTTTTTGTCTCGATATATGTTGGGTCTGTATACCCATCCGTACTCCATACTTTATCAGTATAGAAAGAATTGTGCCTTTCAGATGCTTTGATCTTCATGGAACATATAAAATCACCTAACATGGGCACCCAGTCATCATTTAAATAAATCAATGAACTGTCGATGTTGCGGTGTATTACGCTAAAATCACGTGACTCGTCATAATGAATGTAGCTCAATGCTTGCGCAATACCGACAGCTATCTCCAATCTTCGCACCCATGTCAACCGCATCGGGTAACTTACATGCCAGTGAAGACTTTCTCTGGTCTCACGCTTGATAATGATGACCTTCTCGTCATTCTCATCACAAAACCCAACAAGAGAAACCAGATTCTTGTGCTTGAGACTAGAAAGTATGGAAATCTCCATCCAAAACTGTTGGTCTCCATCAAACCGTTCTTTGTTTAACCTCCCAGCGAAGATATTAATTAACTCACCGGACCACAAGAGCTGTCCCTCGTAATACTCTTCATATGCATCTTCTCCGCAGATATTTTCGTCATCAAAGTTGTTGGTGGCGGAGAGTATATCTTGAAGGGGGATTTTTAGGTGAGCAAGGTCGTCGTGATTGGGTGAAGACATTATATTGTTTCTGTTTTATCAAAGAGCGTTTGGGTTACAAAAGGATTTGAAGGAAGGAAGAGGTTATTTAATTAAAACAGAGAGTAGTACCAACTGATGCGTGTATGTATTATGTATATATAGGCAACCTCTTACCGACCGTCCTCTTTTTTAAATCTCATTAGTAGATCTACAAATTTTGCGATGGCAATTAATACTTTTACATAAGGTTCTTTTTGACAATTCTATATCCATAACAACCGTTGACACTAAAATTAAACACCGATTTAAAAAAAACTAGAATGAGTTATTTTGTTGATGTTCATATGTAACTAAGTTGTAACTAATCGATCAAATCACTTTGTATTTGAGTTTCTCGTTTACTCATACATACTAAAATCTAACCTCGTTAATCATTTCAAATTCAACTTTATGGGTTGAATGGTCCCAAAAGCCTAATTTATGCTTAAATGGAAATAGGCTTTTTACACAACCGCAAAATCTTTTCGAAAGTTCTTTTCACTAATAGACCATTTATAATCTCACAAATTAATTACCATTATTACTGTTATTATCATTATACTCCATTGTCAAGACTATTTTAATGTTAAACCTATTAAGACTTTTCCAGAAATTTGAGAGTTAACGAGCGAAGACCATTTTTAGGTAAAATAGGGTGCATGTATCTAAAAATGTAGAAACCGAACCAACTAATATCGGGTGTTATTGATATATGTGAGTTTTGACGTTTTCTTACATGTTGTCTAAATAATTAAATTGCAAAATGAGCTGGCCATGATGACACTTTAACTACTACTTGACCACTTCTAATCAAAGTCATACAAATTATGCGAGAGATGGTGATAATAAAGAAATTATGCAAAATGAGCCGGCCATGATGACACTTTAACTGCTACTTGCATCTATATAATTTTCATTCATAAACTATCTATCAGAAGAATCAATTAAGTAAATCATGTGAGAGATGGTGATAATAAAAAAATTGACATGTTGGTTTTGTCACATCTAGTCTACTTGCAAAATGTGATACATTAACAACAACATGATCGACCTTGATATAAGACAATCATAGTCAACTATTACTAAATGATATAATAAGACCATAAAAGAAGGTTAATATTTTTATAGATCATGACTCAAGGCATTCAATGAAGACAATTTCACGTTAACTTATTCAATTTATATTTATATTTGCTACGATATATAAATGATATGTACTTACCATTGATTATATATGAAGCATTAACTGTTTTTGCCTTTTTCTAATTCTAAAGCAAAGAAAACTCATGTAAAACTTCTTTCAATACAATGCATTCCAAGTTAAGAAGGTATAGATTAAGAATATGACATTATCATGACCTCATATATTTGGATTGAGGCTTTGGGATTTTCATTATATATTAACAAAATTAATCGTTGTGTTTACTGATGTTGTGTAACTGAGGTGAAAGAATTAACCGTCCTACTTAACATGTATAACTTAGTAAAACATGTGTAGGTAAATGACGAGGTAGATAATGTTCAATTGTCATTGTTTTGAATGATAGTCTATAGTATAAAAGTTAAAAATAAATTATAAAGACGGCTTTAAGTTATTAAAACACGTTATTGCAAGTTGACTTTTCATTTCTTATAAGCAAGTTTAGTACAGTTTGATTTAAGAATGAAAATTATATAGATGCAAGCTAAGCCATCCTCGCAATTGTAAGTTGGCACGTTATAGTGCAAAAATAATCAATAACTATTGTAAGTTCACACACACAATTTTGGTTGACTTTGTTTTTTATTTGGCAATCACAACTCTTGTTTGCAAGTAAATAGCCAATTAGAATATGTTTCAATACCACGATATTGGATCAGGTATATCACTCCTTTACGGAAAACATTTATTTCACCATTCAATGAGGGTTTCAGAAAATAAATCATCGGTTCAATAAAACTCATGGGTAAAGGTTACTAGACCATATGCTCCTTATTGCCTTGGGTTAGGTCGTTGGAAAAGGGTAAATTGACACTCAAAAGAGATGGACGTGACCAGAGTTTCACCGGCGATTCAAACCTTTTGATACGTAAACTCCAAAAAGTATCACTAAATGTAACAAACTTTTATAAAGTGTTATGATATGCACATTTTGATGTGTTGTCAGGTTAAAAATAGTGAAACGTGTATGTGTTTTTCTAGTATGACAACGCATTATAATGTGCATATTTTAACACTTTATAAAAGTTTGTGACATTTAATGATATATTATGGATTTTACGTACCAAATGGAAACTTTTAATAGAGTTCATTGCTATTTTATGGCCTGAACTACTTTTTAGTGTAAATGTTATGTCGTTATTACTTGTAGGCTAATGGGCATTTTCAATTTTTCTTGTTACTTCAAGCTACTAAGTACACAATTGCAAGTTGACAAATAATTCGTTTAGTTATTGGCGGCAATTTCTGAAACAACATGAAACATGACCCGAAATTTACACTGAAATAAAAGAGCATGGGTTAAAGGCATGTCAACCCGTCTGAGGTTCTAGTTAGTTAAGTGTTAGACATGTCAACCTGTCAACACGTTTAATTTCATAAACCATTAAAAGTATAAAAAGACACAAATACTTAAAAGTACATATGATTAGCAGAAGTCGTAAATATATAGCTTGCTTGTACCCTCATTAATTAGATTTGTGAATTTATTTAAAAAATTTTGGAAGTTTATAGGTGGTTTATATTTGTTTTTATCAGTTTAATCAGCATATAATATTAGTACATAAACTAATTATAACATTAACCTATCGGCCTATCAATCCGCTTAACATATTTAATTAAACATGTTACACGGGTTATAAACGGGTCATACACGTTAAACATGTGTGGATTAGGATTGAAATTCCTAACACAATTAAATAGCTGTTGTGTCTGAGTTGACGTGATGCTGATCCGCCAACCCACCTACGTGAATAAATTAACCCGAATATGACTAAATTGTTGCCCAACTTTTGGTAAGATATTTTATTAAAATTTAATTTAAGAATGAATATTAACGTGCACTCTTCCATCTTCAGCTGGTCTATTCTGCACTCCCCCAGCAGCATTGTAAGCTGGCACATTATTATATAAAAATAACCATAAATAATTGGAAGTTCACACGACTTTTTTAAAATTTGTTAATCGTAGTGCCTGTCCATATTCGAGATATTGATGAGTAACATGTTACCCACAATTTGAATATAACATTTTTTTAATGAGTAACATGGAATAACAAAAGGGTCGCACGGATTTACAAGATAAGCAAGATTTGAATTTAGATTTATTCAAGTACAATGGATCCTTTAAAACCATAGGAGTCGCCTTACTATAAGGCGCATGTTTCAACAATCTACGAATGACATGCTAGGCAAATTTAGTTGACTTTGTATATCATTGTTCTAAAAAATTATATATTTGGGTAGTGTATTGTTTATGAGTGGTCTCAAGAAATCCAGTTTTTCAGATCTGAACTCAACTAATCCATAAATAAAGGATTTCTTTTTGGGCAAAACACCAATCTTGGTTAAAAACTTGAATTGAAACATCAAGGCGAACTGAATCCCACAAGAATACAAGTGTACAATATCTTATAGTGAGATTTGGTTGTAAATCTTTCACTCCCAAGAATTACTAGACCTGCACGTAATTACATTAGAACATTGGCTAAAAAGTCTTCCTGACAATGTATTGCTTTTAATTGTAAGAAACATAAAAAGTCAGAAAATACTATAACATGTGAACATGTCTTTTATATAAATTGTTAATAACTAAATTAATACTAGAATATTGGCCAACTAGCTACACAATTTTTATATTAAATAGTCATCGCATCGCATGTGTCAATAATTAGATGCAAATCTTTTCACTTATTTTATTTATTTATTTTTTATTTTTTCATTTGTGAAGTTTTTAATCGTTCTTTAGTGATTCATGAAGTGATAAATAATTAGCATCTCGAGAAACTTTGTATCCTAGGAAATTTGGAAGAATAATAACTTGAGCACTGGTAAGCTTCTTTAGAATTTATTCGATCAACCCCATAATTTATCTAAAAGTTTCAATTGTTTATGTACTTGAATTTACAAGAAAATCAAGTTGTTCCCTAAACATGTTGAAAGTTTCAACATTGTATTTAATTGATCGTAGACTTGTATATAAAATTAGCGTTTATCATGACTTCATTAAAAACATTTACATTAAAGTCGTCAGTGCAGAGATCATCCCTCAATTTCTTCATAATTAAAATTTCATAGATGCTTGTCATGATAAAACATGACATTTAAAATTCTTTGTTTCTTCTATGCTGAAAGAGTTTACTAAACTCTTCTTGCATACTCAATGAAAGAAGTACATGATCGTTTAGTACCTTCAAAGGATGACACAAGTACATGATCGTTTAGTACATCATCAATTTCATTCAGATTTGGTTGAACATTTTTGTAAGCGTTTTGAACACGACGAATAAAAAAGCTAAAGAAAAGTTGATTTACTAGTTCAATAATTGGATTCATCAATATTGAAACTTTTTTTTAATAACATTAATTTGTGTTGGAACAATTTATAAACCTCATAAGCTTTATCCATAGTGGGTAACTTAATACAATTAAATCTATGTGAAAAGTTAATATTAAGGCATCCATAGTGGGTAACTTGACATTAATAAATATAACCATTCAAGGCATCTAATGAAAACAAATAGCATGGTAACTTATTATATTTACTATTTATATTTACTACAATATATAAAATGATATATATTTACCATTTATTATGAAACAAATCTCATGTAAACCTTCTTTGAATACAATTAAATCTATGTGAAAAGTTTAGATTAAGCAAATGACCACACATATGGATCGAGGCTTTGGAGGTTTCCCATTTTATACTATATGAATGTCCACAAAAGGTGTGTATTGGCGGGAACACCCTGATCCCGAGAGTCTTTTGGCACCAGCCATTGTCCACCCCACAAGAAATAGCTCTAACAACTCTCCTGGCCATTGGGGCACCAACTGGAGTAGGCAGGAGCCGAGACTCGAACCCTTAACCTTTTATACACAAAATCTCTCCAGTGGGCCCATGGGTTTTTCGGAGGTGGGTACCAACTGAGCTAAAGCTCTTTTGGTTATACTATATGAATGTATCAAACACCATACTATCAAAATTAATCGTTGTGGTTATCAATGTTGTGCGACTTGGGTGGAAAGATTAATCATCCTACAAAACGTGAATGCATAACATAGTTATACATCTATTGTTAAATTATTGAGGTTGATGATGCTAAAACCAACATGCTTTACATGATATAAGTATAGTATAAATTAAAATAAATTATTAGGACTTCTTTAGTTATTAAGACACGTTTTTGCTAGTTGAGTTTTATTTTTTTTTAAGTCACCAATATTATAGGAGATTTATTTAAGAGTGATAATTGTTTAAATAAAAATTGTTATTTGGCATGTTCTTATACAAAAATAACCATAAACAATGTAAGTTCACACACAATTTTAGTTGACTGTGTTATTTATTTGGTAATCGCAGTGGTTGTCTATACGAGTGAATAGCCAATTAGAATATGCTTTAAAACTCAAGTCATACCAATATGTCATGAGATAATAATTATTTTTTGAAACAGTCTTTGATTTTTATTTTATTAACAAAAAATAACCAAAGCCGAAACCCGAGGCTTCACTAACCCTGCAAACCTATAGAACTAAACAACTACTATTACTTAAAAATATGGATTGTTTCGTTTGAGATGGTCGCCCTTAGAGGTTGAAGTTGTCGTGATTTGAACCCATAACCTCTCATGATGAATCACAACATGCCACTTATAAGGTAAAAGTTGTTTAGTGTAATTGTACAATATTTATAATAATTTCATGCAACTAATCCATAAATGAAGGATTTATTTTTGGGCAAAACACCAATCTTGGTTAAAAACTTGAAATGAAACATCAACGCGAATTGAATCCCACAAGAATACAAGTGTTCAAGATCTTATAGTGAGATTTGGCTGTAAATATTTCATTTCCATGAATTACTAGACATGCAGTTAATTACAACATAACATTGACTAAAATGTCTTCTTTTCAATGGGTTGCTTATGAATGTAAGAAACAGAAAAAGTCATAATACAATAAAATTTGAACATGTCTTTTAAATAAATTGATAATAACCAAATTAATACTAGAATATTGGCCAGCTAGCTACACAATATTTATATTGAATAATGCTAGAATATTCAATTAACCCCATAATTTATCTAAAAGTTTCAATTGTTGATGTACCTGAAAATCAAGTTCTTCCCTAAACATGTTGAAAGTTTTAATGTTGTATTTAATTGATCGTAGATTTGTTTATAAAATTAAGCGTTTATCATGAATTCATTAAAAAAATACATCAAAGTCGTCATTGCATAGATCCTCCCCCAACTTCTTCATAATTAAAAATTTCATAGATGCTTGTCATGATAAAACATGACATTTAAAATTCTTTATTTCTTCTATGTTGAAAGAGTTTACTTAACTCTTCTTGCATACTCAACGAAAGATCTATCGCAACATTGAACTCGTCTCTTTACACTCACTTTGACATGAAAAATTATAGGCATGACCACACTAAGATTATTATGATTACATAGCCGTTATAAAGAATAAAATATGAAAAAGAACAATATGCATTGCCAGACTTGCAACTAGCTTTAAGTTAAACATAAAGGGTTAATAAAATCTTCAACAGATAATTACAAGAGTACTTGTAATTAATGGTATTAATAATTTTAAGGTATTTTGTATTGGATCATCAGTATCACTCCATGGTATCAAACACCATACTATCAAAATTAATCGTTGTGGTTATCAATGTTGTGCGACTTGGGTGGAAAGATTAATCATCCTAGAAAACGTGAATGCATAACATAGTTATACATCTATTGTTAAATTATTGAGGTTGATGATGCTAAAACCAACATGCTTTACATGATATAAGTATAGTATAAATTAAAATAAATTATTAGGACTTCTTTAGTTATTAAGACACGTTTTTGCTAGTTGAGTTTTATTTTTTTTTAAGTCACCAATATTATAGGAGATTTATTTAAGAGTGATAATTGTTTAAATAAAAATTGTTATTTGGCATGTTCTTATACAAAAATAACCATAAACAATGTAAGTTCACACACAATTTTAGTTGACTGTGTTATTTATTTGGTAATCGCAGTGGTTGTCTATACGAGTGAATAGCCAATTAGAATATGCTTTAAAACTCAAGTCATACCAATATGTCATGAGATAATAATTATTTTTTGAAACAGTCTTTGATTTTTATTTTATTAACAAAAAATAACCAAAGCCGAAACCCGAGGCTTCACTAACCCTGCAAACCTATAGAACTAAACAACTACTATTACTTAAAAATATGGATTGTTTCGTTTGAGATGGTCGCCCTTAGAGGTTGAAGTTGTCGTGATTTGAACCCATAACCTCTCATGATGAATCACAACATGCCACTTATAAGGTAAAAGTTGTTTAGTGTAATTGTACAATATTTATAATAATTTCATGCAACTAATCCATAAATGAAGGATTTATTTTTGGGCAAAACACCAATCTTGGTTAAAAACTTGAAATGAAACATCAACGCGAATTGAATCCCACAAGAATACAAGTGTTCAAGATCTTATAGTGAGATTTGGCTGTAAATATTTCATTTCCATGAATTACTAGACATGCAGTTAATTACAACATAACATTGGCTAAAATGTCTTCTTTTCAATGGGTTGCTTATAATTGTAAGCAACAGAAAATGTCATAATACAATAAAATTTGAACATGTCTTTTAAATAAATTGATAATAACCAAATTAATACTAGAATATTGGCCAGCTAGCTACACAATATTTATATTGAATAATGCTAGAATATTCAATTAACCATAATTTATCTAAAAGTTTCAATGTTGATGTACCTGAATCAGTTCTTCCTAAACATGTTGAAAGTTTTAATGTTGTATTTAATTGATCGTAGATTTGTTTATAAAATTAAGCGTTTATCATGAATTCATTAAAAAAATACATCAAAGTCGTCATTGCATAGATCCTCCCCCAACTTCTTCATAATTAAAAATTTCATAGATGCTTGTCATGATAAAACATGACATTTAAAATTCTTTATTTCTTCTATGTTGAAAGAGTTTACTTAACTCTTCTTGCATACTCAACGAAAGATCTATCGCAACATTGAACTCGTCTCTTTACACTCACTTTGACATGAAAAATTATAGGCATGACCACACTAAGATTATTATGATTACATAGCCGTTATAAAGAATAAAATATGAAAAAGAACAATATGCATTGCCAGACTTGCAACTAGCTTTAAGTTAAACATAAAGGGTTAATAAAATCTTCAACAGATAATTACAAGAGTACTTGTAATTAATGGTATTAATAATTTTAAGGTATTTTGTATTGGATCATCAGTATCACTCCATGGTAAAGAACCCCCCCCCCCCCCCCCCCCCCCCGGCCGTGTACATGTATTGAATTAGACATGAATTTTCTAAGCTAATATAGTTCATTTTAACTCAAATGAGGCCAAATGTAATTGCGTTACAAAAGTGCATTGTAACCTATGAAACAACTCCATCTTCAGATAGAAAATATGTGAATATAAGCATTTTCATTCATGGTAATTTACCCTTGATTTAATGTTCCGTTACGTTCGTTTCTCTAAAAAAATGAAAGTCTGTGTTACCACACGAGTAACATAATGACATATTCAACAATTTCAAGAGTACTTTCAAAGGACGACATAAGTACATGATCGTTTAGTACATCATCAACGTCATTAGATCTGGTCGAAAATGTTTGGAAGCGCTTTGGACACGACGAATAAAAAAGCTAAAGAAAAGTTGATTTACTAGTTCAATAAATGGATTCATCAATAATGAAATTTTTATGTAATAACATTAATTTGTGTTGTAACAATTTATGAACCTCAAAAGCTTTATCAATAGTGGGAAAAGGTTTATGATTTATTGACATTATTTGAGGTGACTTTTTTATAAACCTTTTGATAAGTTCTGTTAGCTTTAATAGAAAGTGATGGTCATTTACGTATTTATAACTTTGTAATGTGTCGTGAAATATGTAATAGAATAGTCAATGGGCTCGTGGATTGGGATAAGCTAATTGGTTAGAAGTTAAGCTAAGCTAGTCCATTTAAGTTATGTTGTAATCTAAGTCCAATCCAAGCCCATGGAAAGCCCATAAGGCTCATTTGTATTGAACTATAAAAGGCATTCTCCACCTCATTTGGAGAGTGTGCTTGAGAGTGTAGTGTGTGTGTTTCATTAATAAAGTTCTCTTCTAGCTTCTCTCTCTAGTTTAACGCCATACATACTTCTCTTGTACCACCATACGAGCTTATTGTTTAGTGTGATAAGTTAGATCTAAGGTCCTACAAGTGGTATCAATCGCCTAACAATGATCTAGGAGTGTGTTGTGTGTTAACGTGTTCATTTCTTCGAGTTAGAAGAATTTCTTCTAGTAAGGATTTGAATTTCTTCAAGTTAGAAGAGTTTCTTCTAGTAAGGAGAAGAGTTTCTTCTAGTAAAGATTTGAATTTCTTCAAGTTAGAAGAATTTCTTCAAGCAAGGATTTGAATTTCTTCAAGTTAGAAGAGTTTCTTCGAGTAAGGTTGTTTTCTTCGAGTTAGAAGAGTTTCTTCGAGTAAGGTTGAATTTATTCAAGTTAGAAGAATTTCTTCAAGTAAGGGTTGTTTTCTTCGAGTTAGAAGAGTTTCTTCAAGTAAGGGTTGTTTTCTTCAAGTTAGAAGAGTTTCTTCGAGTAAGGTTGTTTTCTTCGAGTAAGGTTGAATTTCTTCAAGTTAGAATAATTTCTTCAAGCAAGGGTTGTTTTCTTCGAGTTAGAAGAGTTTCTTCAAGTAAGGGTTGTTTTCTTCAAGTTAGAAGAGTTTCTTCGAGTAAGGTTGTTTTCTTCGAGTTAGAAGAGTTTCTTCGAGTAAGGGTGTTTTCTTCAAGTCAGAAGAGTTTCTTTAAGTAAGGAAATTCTTCGAGTAAGCGGTTGTTCTTCAACTTAGAATCCTTCGAGCAAGATTCCTTCGAGTAAGCAAACTTCGAGTAAGGACAAAACTTCAAACGAACATAACCTTTGAACTTTAACCAACAACAAACACAACTCCTCCATCGTTGAACCGATCCAAGATCAACTTTATCATACACAACTTCATCAATGGCAACTCAGCAAGACATTCATGCAGCCGTTGCGGATAACCGTCCTCCGATGCTTGAAAAAGGTGGGTATCTTTCATGGACAAGCCGCATGCTTCGTTACATTAAAACCAAGCCTGATGGAAAACTCCTGCTCCAATCTATTAAGAATGGACCCTTCAAACCTCACCAAATTCAAGACCCTGGAGAACCAAATGGAACACCTCTTGTTCTACCATTCTTTCGTGATCAAACAGAAGCAGAATACACAGAAGAAGACAGGAAGCAGATCGCTGCTGATGATATGGCAATGCACTTAATCCAACTAGGATTACAACGAGAGATCTTTGCTGCTGTTGATGGTTGTGAAACTGCCTATGACATGTGGGAACGAGTTAGAAGGCTATGTCATAGAACAGAAATTGGACAACAAGATGTAGAAAACAAGCTACTAACTGAATGGGAGAAATTTACATCCACTCCAGGAGAATCCATTGAATCCTACTATACCAGGTTCTACACTTTAATGAATGAGCTAATCAGTTACAAGTTGACACCAAGACCAATCGCGAGCAACATCAAGTTCATCAACAATCTTCAAGAAGAATGGGGACGATATGTCACTATTGTCAACCAAACCAAGGATCTACATCAGGTGAATTATGATCAGCTCTATGATTTTCTGAAGCAAAACCAAGCTGAGGCTAATGAAGTAAGGAAAGAAAGATTGGCAAAGCATCATGATCCTCTTGCATTCATACACCAACACCTTTACCAGAGAACACACAACATCAACCATCATCATCTTCCACTCAGAACTACATGCAACAACAATACATTCCACAACAACAAACTGCTGTAATACCACAACAACAATTCTACCCACAACAACAACATGTTATTCCACAACAACAATATCCACAATTTCAAGAACCAGAGTTCACTGACAATGATGAGTCTACTGCTGCTTTGACACAAGCATTTGCTTATTTGACAAAGGCATTCCAAGGACGCTATTCTACACCAACCAACAACAACCAAAGGATTTCATCGAATACTCGCAACAGGCAGATTGCACAACCGAGTTTCAATATGGGTCAAGGAGGACAAATGGTTGGAGTTATTGGGAATCAGCAGGGATATGCTATTAGATTTCAGATGGGTAATCAGAATATGCAGAATGCAGGGCAGTATGCAGGGAATCAGATGGGTCAAGTTGTTGGAAATCAGAGGGGTCTGAATGTTGGGAATCAAACAGTAGGTAATCAGATTGGGAATGTTGCAGCTCCAGTTGCTGGGAATTATGAAAATATGAATCAGGGAAATCCGATAAAGTGTTTCAACTATTAGGGTGTAGGTCATATGGCAAGGAACTGTCCTACTAAGCCGAAAAAGAAAGATCCAGCTTATCTGCAGAAAGCATTGTTGTTGGCACAAAAGGAAGTAGCAGGGTTTCAGTTGAATGCTGAAGAAAATGATTTTATGGCTCTCATGGATGACATGGAAGACCGAGAGGACATCGATGCAAACTACATATTTATGGAAAATCTTCAGGAGGCTAAGTACGACACGGATTCTGACACACCTCCTGTTTATGACACCAATGCAGTATCTGAGGTACCATTATTCAATACATGCCACAATAATGATATATTTGAAATGTCTCCTCATGAGGAACAACATTCTGAGACTCCAGCACCCACTTATGATACATACATGGACACGCCGAGTAGTAGCAATATTGATTCGGCAACTCCATATATGAATCATAATGGAGGCTTAGTTTCACAGCATGCTGAAAAATGATGAGGAAACACGTGCTCTATTTGAATCATTATTGAACAACTGTAGTATTGAAATTGAGAAAATAAAAAGGTCAATCGCGATGTTAAGGCCGCGAATGAGAAAATGATCGCTGAGCTTGAGAGATATAAGAAAAACGAAAAAGCTTTTGAGTTTCATAAAAAACGACAGTCATAATTAGAAATTGGTTATCAAAACTCTATTTTAAGAGAAAAACAATTGCAAATCAAGTTTGACACACTTGATGTTAACTCACACATGAAAATAAAATCCTTAAACGCGGAAATTTCTGAATTGAAAAACCAACTTTCTAAACAGAAATCAACTTGTTCTGATCTTGAAAAAGAAAAGAAGCACTTGAAAGCAGATTTTTCAAAACGAGAAAACGATCTTCTTGATGAAACCATTAAGAAACAAGAAACAATCAAAAAATTGGAAGATTTGCTTGTTAAAACGGTTCGTTCCGCTCAAACTATTCATATGCTAATTAAAGATCCAAACCCACTTTTGCACACAATGAAGAAACTGGCTATCGGTTGTGAAAACCCTTATACTCTCAAGAAAGCTCAGAAAGAACAAAATGTTTTATACAATGGAAATATAATATATGCTAAACATGATCCTCCCGTTGTTCGGGATACTGACGAAACAATTGAGCTTGCTGAAGAGAGTCGAATTAAAATGAAACAAAAGAACCCAGACATTAAACCAATTGATTACAATAAACTTAACAAACTTTCTAGAATTCCTTTTGTTCCACAAAAACAAACACCAAAGTTTTCCAAAAAACCAGTTGTTACGACACCAGTTGTAAAACAAAAAGTTGTTTCTAAAACTCTTTTCAACTTGGAGCAAATGTCCTCAAACAATCCTTTTAACACAAGTGCTGCTAGAGAATATTGATGAAGCGAAAAGTGTACCGCTTTTAGGGGGTCATTTAAGCCCTAAATCGTATTTATTTGATCAAATATTGCCCTAAATCGTTCCTTTTGTCATTTTAGGTACTTTGGAGAAGAAATCTGGAAAAGGAAGCATTTTGGACGTTTTTGGAGCATAAAAGTGAAGAAAACGACAAAGTCTCCAAAGCTGCTGGAAAAGTACACTTGACGGCGTCAAGTATTGCTCTTGACGGCGTCATGGCTTGGCAAAAGAGGTGGATATGAAAAATACACGTGACGCGCCAGAGAGTTTTGCAATGGAAAGTCTGACGGCGTCACCCTTTAAGGTGATCAAGGCCATCACGGTTTAAGTTAAAGAGAGACGGCGTCAAGCTTTATTCTGACGGCGTCAACCTTTGATAGGCCAGAGCGGATTTTGGAGGATTAAAGAGGGACGGCGTCAGGAAGGCCATCCGAGAACCCTAGCCACGGCGAGGTGACGGCGTCACCTCCTACAACGTGACGCCGTCAGCCACTAAACTCTATATATAGTTTTGCAATTTTTATTCATTGTGTGCAACTTTGTGAGGAGAAACCCTAAGACGAATTTCTGCCATTTTTAAGGGTTTTATACCCTTGGATCTCCCATGTTTAATTGAAGATAAGTATTCATTTAATCAATCAATATGTCCATGTGTTGTTTGATTATATCTTGTTCTTGTCTTTTAATTAACATGCTAGGCTAGATTTATCTTGTGTTTGCTTAGATCTAATGAAACCTAACTATTGATTATTGGTTATTAGTGTGTTATTAATTGTATTGGATGATTGTTTATCGATGTTAGGCTTAAGAAAACTGGCTAACCTCCTATACGGTAACTTGCTTGAACGTCTTAAGAAACATGAACCAATGCGTACTAAGGTTTTTATGGTTGTATTTAATGCATGAGCGAATTCTAGTGATCCCATGTTAGGAGCTTCCTAGCCGGCTCGACATAGGAGTGAAGTAGGAGCTTGTAGAGTTGGGGAAGTACGTACGCCACCCCACGATTGGTATTAAGGAATACACCCGTCATCCACGCAATTAATACACACTAATCAACCGGTAAAAGATAGTTAGGGAGTAAGGAAATCTAAGTAAACACATTTCTCTCCATATAAGTTTCACAACCTTTTCATTTTCAGTTATTTTATTTTAATTGCATTTGTAGTTATTTGGGTTAGTTGACTAGCAACTAATTCCGCCCACTCCTTCAAACCCGAGATTTTACTTGCTTTCATAAAAATATAAAAATACAAAAAGAATCTTCTCTCACCGTTAGACCTATTAGAATAGTTTTTTCAATCCTAACGACATTATTCCCCTAGAGAACGATCAATCCCCCGGTACTTGCCACTTCACTATACTACATCGGTCAGGTACACTGCCTGGTGGGGATTGCAAGCCTCTTGAGATCCCTCGAGAGGTAAAACCTGTTGTAAGGTCGCAAAACCACGCATTAAGTTTTTGGCGCCGTTGCCGGGGAATAGTTATTGTTTAGGTTGAATTTTTATTTTATTAGGTCTACTCACTAGATTCCTTTCTAGTGAGATTTTTTATTTTATTTTTCTAGGTTTTCTTTAGTCTATCTTATTTCTTTGTACTTTTGTTTGTGACACCTTCCACCTACCTCATGAGTAATAGTGATCGCGTGATCCCTGTTATTCGTATTTTCCGCCGTGCAAATTTCCAACTACCCGTTCCCGCCCCCATCGTAGAAAACAACAACCTTTCACCCGACCACCACTTTGGTAACAATTCTGAGATGGAGGAGTCTGACCGTGAGAATAACTATGTTAGTCCATTTTACGACTCAGACTCCGATGAGGATGCTAGTAATGGAGAAGTAGTTAACGAGGAATGGGGAAAAGAGGAAATTGATCCCTTTAAGTATGTTGACCCTAGGACTAAGATCGAAAAGGATAGCCTCTTTAACATGCAATTTCCATGTAAAATTGGTTATCATAGTTTTCATGCTTATCTTAACTCATCTTTGCCTATGAACATTATCTCTCGCGCTAATTATAATAAAATCATGGTAGATGAGCTAGAATATCAAGGAGATAACATTGTTGCTAGGATTAAGCCACTACACGTATTCGTAGGAAGTTTTGTGTATTTGGTGGGATTTATGGTTATGGAGAACTTAGGAGAATTTATTGATAACAAATTAACCCAAGTCATTTTTGGAGAACCCTTCAAAAGGTTGACCAACCTTGACGAAAAACTTGTGGACGGGTTAATTACATTCTCGGATGGGGATGAAGATTTTGTTTACCAAATGCCCCGATCACATCCTAGGTTTAAGAACTTCTCCATTGAATCTTGCAATAGACTTGTGCCTATTGACTTGTTAAGTGAGAATGATAAAAGAAAGGGGCTCAAATATCCACATGAGAAAAATAAGAGATATTATCACGGATGTCTGGAGCTGAATGATGAGTACAAGAAAGATGAGGCAACAATTAGATGGCTCACACTCGGGTACGTGAGCATAAGCGACACTAGATAAGCGTGACTTTGAGTCTAGCTACAAGACTCGTTAATAAAGAAAAGCGCTTCTTGGGAGGCAACCCAAGCTTTATTTGCTTTGTGTGTTTATTTATTTGTTTGGTTGTTTGATTTTATTTGCTTCCGTATGTATGTTTAATTTTTATTATTATTGATTCATGTTCAAAACTAAATTGTGAAAATGCTTTATCTTGTTTTTAACTTCGTCTTAACTACATATAAAGGTATTTTGCAAAAGATAAGTGTAAGGGAAATCCAAATTGGTTTATTAGAACAAATGAACATGAATCATAACAATAATAAATTAACATACATATTAGTATTTGTTTGATTCAAATGCTTGTATCGAGTCATAATGATGTTTTGCAGGATTTCCAGGAAGTAAGGTATAGGTTTTTCCAGAAATTTTCCGGAAACTTAACATGAGAATTCTGTCAAATCATTTCTGACGGCGTCAGGCCTTACAACCTGACGGCGTCAGGTTTTAATTTTCTGAAATTTTTGAAAGTTTTGTTTTCATAAAAAGTTTTTATTAAATCTCTAACTTATAAACACCAGGAATCTGCAAAATAATCATTCCACAAGCATTATATCCTTATATAGATTTATCCCGCCGATGTTATGCAGGTTTTCGTGTTTGTTTTCTCAGGTTTAACAGGTTATTTTGGACAAGGAGATGTATGTGGAATCAAGCTTTTGGCGATGCTTTAGTCTTGGAGCTTCTACATTTTATTGGAAGAAGATCTAACCATGTTACCCCTTTATCCACCGAATGAATCAGGGGAGTATTTGATTTCATTCGTTTACCTTATTTACTTTTACATCTTGTTATTTGAACATTGGGGACAATGTTCATCTTAAGTGTAAGGGGGGTAAAGTACGATACTTTAGAGAATGCTATTACGCTTGATTTTTTGTTTGTTTAATGGTAGATGTGTAATAAAACTGAGATAAATACCTGTTAGGGCAATTTTAGTGCCAAATTTAAATTTTTTTACAACATATAGGAGTGAAACTTTGATCTTAATGAGCATCTCACGGATAGGAGTTATATGACTAGCACAAAACCGTACCACTAAAAAATTTTCCACCCCAAATATGTGAGGTTCGCCCCTAGAATTGGTAGGAAAAGCATTTATGCTATGATGTGTGTACCGGTAGCACTTAGATTCTAGAACTTGCGTTAGGACCATTCCGAGGCCACAAGTGAGACTACATTCGTGTAGTTAGATTTACTACATGATAAGAGGCATTAGGATTAACCCATTGTTTTACACCTGTGTTTTTGTTATAATTACATTGGCTACATTGGTCAAGTAATTCTCCCACACCCTTTGCGTTGTACCCATTTTTGGTACACGATACCCCTAGTACACCCCTCAGAGTCTATCTTTTCGTTTCGACCTTTAAGCATTTTACTTAAAGGAAGAATTTGTTTACACCCACTTAAATGTACACCCAAATCGCCTTAGCCTACCTTGTATGCACTCATTTTTAGTGCATTATTGTGACAACATTTGTTTAAACCCTTAGTTAATTATCTAATTGATTACATGGTTGCTAAGTCGAGTCATATCCTTGTACATATTGTTTTGGGACGATTGGGACTCATGGGTAAAGTACTAGTGTAATGGAGTAATGGGGAAGAACAACATTATTACCCCCATATGTGCTAAATATTTTAAAAAGTACTCCAAGTGTTTCGATTATCTTAATTCGAGTCATTAGAATAGTTATTTGTAAAGTTATGTAAAAGTTCAAGTGTAAGGGGAATGCAACGCCCCTATGATGTATTATTTTGGATGGTAGGGCAAGAGTGTATGAAAAAAAAAAAAAAAATTCGAAAAAATCAAGAAAAATAAAAAAAAATGAGAAAAAGAAAAGTAGAAAAAACATACGGACTACCATCCCGTTTCATTTTATGTTTATGTTTTGTTTTTGTTATTTTGTTTTTAGCTTAAGTCGAGTCTAGTCTTGGCTTAGCAACGCCATATTGTACATGTAATTAATCAAGATCTTTAACTCGCCACCAGTAAAATATCCCTTATCCAACAAAACCGTGTTTATCATATCCCTACACCTCACGTTATAACCCATGTAAAAGCCCTCTTTGATAGTTTATCTTAGGTGCTTACGCCTAGTGGAGAAGGTTTTCGATCCTTTCCCAAGCCTATGGTAATCTATTTGCTATGACAGGTAGTGAGAGATATTATCCGTTTTCATTTATGAGATATACTTTTATGACACCTGAGAGATGTGAGTATCTAAACACTACTTGTGAGGTGCTAGTTTGTAATCTCCGTGCTTATTATGATTAAAGTGGAACGACTATTTGTTGTAATTACTTTTATATTAGCATTAAATGACCCCTAACTTGTATTTTGATTAGAATAAAAGCACATTTGCTTGAGGACAAGCAAATCTCAAGTGTAAGGGTATTTGATGAAGCGAAAAGTGTACCGCTTTTAGGGGGTCATTTAAGCCCTAAATCGTATTTATTTGATCAAATATTGCCCTAAATCGTTCCTTTTGTCATTTTAGGTACTTTGGAGAAGAAATCTGGAAAAGGAAGCATTTTGGACGTTTTTGGAGCATAAAAGTGAAGAAAACGACAAAGTCTCCAAAGCTGCTGGAAAAGTACACTTGACGGCGTCAAGTATTGCTCTTGACGGCGTCATGGCTTGGCAAAAGAGGTGGATATGAAAAATACACGTGACGCGCCAGAGAGTTTTGCAATGGAAAGTCTGACGGCGTCACCCTTTTAGGTGATCAAGGCTATCACGGTTTAAGTTAAAGAGAGACGGCGTCAAGCTTTATTCTGACGGCATCAACCTTTGATAGGCCAGAGCGGATTTTGGAGGATTAAAGAGGGATGGCGTCAGGAAGGCCATCCGGGAACCCTAGCCACGGCGAGGTGACGGCGTCACCTCCTACAACGTGACGCCGTCAGCCACTAAACTCTATATATAGTTTTGCAATTTTTATTCATTGTGTGCAACTTTGTGAGGAGAAACCCTAAGACGAATTTCTGCCATTTTTAAGGGTTTTATACCCTTGGATCTCCCATGTTTAATTGAAGATAAGTATTCATTTAATCAATCAATATGTCTATGTGTTGTTTGATTATATCTTGTTCTTGTCTTTTAATTAACATGCTAGGCTAGATTTATCTTGTGTTTACTTAGATCTAATGAAACCTAACTATTGATTATTGGTTATTAGTGTGTTATTAATTGTATTGGATGATTGTTTATCGATGTTAGGCTTAAGAAAACTGGCTAACCTCCTATACGGTAACTTGCTTGAACGTCTTAAGAAACATGAACCAATGCGTACTAAGGTTTTTATGGTTGTATTTAATGCATGAGCGAATTCTAGTGATCCCATGTTAGGAGCTTCCTAGCCGGCTCGACATAGGAGTGAAGTAGGAGCTTGTAGAGTTGGGGAAGTACGTACGCCACCCCACGATTGGTATTAAGGAATACACCCGTCATCCACGCAATTAATACACACTAATCAACCGGTAAAAGATAGTTAGGGAGTAAGGAAATCTAAGTAAACACATTTCTCTCCATATAAAATTTCACAACCTTTTCATTTTCAGTTATTTTATTTTAATTGCATTTGTAGTTATTTGGGTTAGTTGACTAGCAACTAATTCCGCCCACTCCTTCAAACCCGAGATTTTACTTGCTTTCATAAAAATATAAAAATACAAAAAGAATCTTCTCTCACCCTTAGACCTATTAGAATAGTTTTTTCAATCCTAACGACACTATTCCCCTAGAGAACGATCAATCCCCCGGTACTTGCCACTTCACTATACTACATCGGTCAGGTACACTGCCTGGTGGGGATTGCAAGCCTCTTGAGATCCCTCGAGAGGTAAAACCTGTTGTAAGGTCGCAAAACCACGCATCAAATATTTAGATGATGTTAAAACGAGAATTGAAACACTTCAAAAATTGTTGCATCTAAAACTGCTATAAGTATTAACAACTGGAATTCAAGTTTTCATACAGAAATGAAAAAGGTGTTTGAAACAGAAATTACTACTCCACTGAATAACATTCATGCGAGAGTAATTTATTTTGAACAAGCATTTTTGAAAGAAACAGCTGACTTTGTCAAGGACCACAAATCCCTAGTAAAAGAAGCTAATGAAAATATTGAAAACATCGAAGTTTTGGAAAACCTAAATGACTCTCTCTTCAAAGCAGTTATGTCGACTGATATTATGTCCATCATTTTACAAACATATTCTGTTGAAGACGATGAAAGACTACGAGCTGAGACCTCTTCAATTGTTTCAAAATATGAAAATGCTCTTACTAAACTTAAAAAAGAAAACGTATCATATTTTAAACAACTTGATCGAAAAACCGAGGAATGCAAGTATGACAAACTGTCGTATGAGCGTGCCTACAAGGACATGAAAGAGCAAAATGATCTTTTGATGGCTCAGCTGGAAAGTCAAAAAGGGAAGGGTGTGGATACTAAGTTTGCAAAACCATCGACTTCGGACAAACCAAATACTTCAAAATCGGTTGATAAACCAAAAATGTCAATTTCTCAATGTGTTCCAAAAGTCGATGTGAAAAATGATTTGACAAAACCAGTCACTCCAACACCCTTGCCCAAGCATAATGAAAATGAAAATATTGTTGATAAAGGAAAAGCGGTTGTCGAAACACCAAAAGTGATAGCACCTGGCCTTTATAGGATTAGTTCCACTAATGCATCTGCCTCCACATCTAAATCATATGGGGCAAACGACAAGAGCGTCAATGTTAATCCAAAAGAGTCTAGGAATGCTGAAACAAATTTTAAGGACAACAATATAAATCCTAATGCGTGTGCCTTACCTTCTACAGGATTAGAAAGCACCTCTAGGAGCAGCAGGCTACATCCTAGGAGCAATACAAGGAACAATAGAGTCTCGCTTGTCTCTAAGAGTAGATGCCAAAATAAAGTTGAAGAAGTAGAAGAACACCCTAGGAATTTATCGCTTTGTAATAAGAGACATATGTCATCTAAATGTAATGACAAAAGTACTATTTCTCATGCATGTAATGACTATGTTTGTTTAATGTGTAAGAAATGTTTATCTAATGATGTTTGTGATGATTATGTTTCTAAAAATGTGAATGTTACACCTGAACAGAAGAACGTTCCAAAAGGAACTAGTGCTAGATCTAGAGCTATAGGAAGACTAATTGCATGATGTAGGTCAACCACTAGTAGTCATATGCCTAGGAACTATCTTAAGTATTGTGTACATGGAAACCAACGGGTAGAGACTTCATACTCCAGAATGGCAACTTGACAGCTGTTCAAAT
This sequence comes from Artemisia tridentata subsp. tridentata, assembly GCA_021014915.2. Taxonomy (NCBI): domain Eukaryota; kingdom Viridiplantae; phylum Streptophyta; class Magnoliopsida; order Asterales; family Asteraceae; genus Artemisia; species Artemisia tridentata. Next base: position 38,408,072 of record CP139505.1, read on the forward strand.
TGAACCTATAGAAACTTTCTATAAGTGTGATTCGGATGTTACCCCTAACCCCATAGAACCAAATGTTAAACGGTTTCCAAATACAAACTCTTCTGTTCTTCACAGGTTATCGAAGTATGTCTTTGGATCGTCGACTCGGGTTGCTCCAAGTACATGACCGGGAATCTAAAGCTGCTGATCAATTTCGTCTGAAAATACATGGGAACTGTACGCTTTGGAAATGATCATGTAGCAACTATTCTGGGTTATGGAGATCTTCAATTTGGGAATTATTTAATCACTCGAGTTTACTACGTCGAAGGGTTGGGACACAACTTGTTTTTAGTTGGGCAGTTTTGTGATGCAGATTTAGAGGTTGCATTTAAGAGAAACACGTGCTTTGTTAGAAATTTAGTTGGCGATGATCTCTTAACTGGGAATCGTGGCACTAACCTATATGCTATCGGCATCAACCAAATGGCCTCTTCATCACCAATTTGTCTTATGACAAGAGCATGAGGAACAAAGTCCTGGCTGTGGCATAGAAGATTATCCCATCTCAATTTCGACACCATTAACAAATTAGCCAAAGACAACATCGTCAACGGACTTCCTAAGTTCAAATACACCAAGGATCACTTATATCCATCATGTGAACAAGGTAAAAGCAAAAGGGCATCATATAAACCTAAAACCGTACCCAGTTCGGAAGCAAAGTTACATATGTTGCACATGGACTTATGTGGCCCAATGAGAGTTGAAAGAATTAATGGGAAGAAGTATATCCTTGTTATCGTCGATGACTATTCGAGATATACTTGGGTAAGGTTTCTGTGGTCAAAAAGACGAAGCATCTGGCATCATCATCACCTTTCTGAAGCGTATTCAAGTCCTACTTCAAGCTCCAGTAAGGATTGTAAGAATAGACAATAGCACATAATTCACAAAACAGGAGTTAAGAACTTATTTTGAAGATGCTCGCACAATGCTGATTTATTCTAGTGCACCGTTATTCTTATGGGCTGATGTTGTTGCCACTGCTTGTTTCACTCAGAACCGTTCCCTAATCCATCCAAGATTCAATAAAACCCCATATGAACTAGTGAACAACAGAAAACCCGATATCTCTTACCTTCACGTGTTTGGCGCTTTGTGCTATCCAACGAATGACAGAGAAGATCTAGGGAAGCTGAAAGCTAAGGGTGATATTGGAATCTTCATGGGATACTCAGAAAAGTCGAGGGCATTCAGGGTGTATCATAGAAGGACAAAAAGGATAATGCAGACGATGAATGTGAAGTTTGACGAAATTTCACAGATGGCTTCTGAGAGACTCGCTCTAGAACCCGCGCTTAACCCGATGGCTTCTAATCAAAACAGATTAGGACCCGCACCAAACCCGCAGACTTTTGGACAAATTAGTTCAGGACTCGTACCTCAAGGAGCTCAATCAACAACCACTGACAAACCTTCAGAACAAGAACTGGAAAATTTCTTCGAGTTAATGTTTGATGAATACTATGGTGGAACTTCGACAAATGCATCACAACATCATTCTGCTGCACCTGCTCAAAACCATCAACCACCACCACCACCATAAGATGCATCAACAACAATCGAAGATGATGCACCAACTCCCTCAACATCATCTACATCTACTCCAGCAACTCTAGTAATTGAAATTGTTCTACCAAGAGTTGATGAGCAAAACCAAAATACACCATTTCAAGAAGAAACAACACATAATCAAAACGATGCTGCTTTAAAAAAAAAGAAGTATTTGAAAACCCGTTTGCTACGGATTCGACTGAATTATCTTCAAGGTTACAAGAACCATCTAACACACATACGTTAAACCCAATATACCCTTCGACACTTCAATGGACAAAAGACCATCCAATTGAACAAGTTATTGGTGAACCTTCAAGGCCAGTTCAGACGAGAAGACAACTCACCACCGACCCTGACATGTGTATCTACATTTGCTCAATAAGCCTAAAAGAACCAAAGAACATTCGGGAGGTGATGGCAGACAATGCATGGATTGAAGCGATGCAGGAGAAACTTCTTCAATATCAGATACATGATAGTTGGAAATTAGTTCCAAGACCAATTGACAAACTTGTCATTGATCTCAAATGGTTATGGAAGAACAAAAATGATGAAGAAATGATTGTGATTCGCAACAAAGCTCGTATCGTAGCTAAAGGAGTCAGACAGGAAGAAGGGATAGATTTCAAAGAATCATTCGCGCCAGTAGCAAGACTTGAGGCAGTTATGATTTTCTTGGCCTAAGCAGCTCACAATAACATCACTGTATATCAGATGGACATCAAAACTGCATTCTTGAATGGAACTCTGAAAGTAGAAGTGTATGTGAGTCAGTCAGAAGGATTCATTGACAAAGAACATCCAGACTACGTCTACAAGCTAAAGAAATCCATCTGTGGTTTAAAACAAGCTCCAAGAGCGTGGTATGAAGAACTATCATCTTTCCTGATCAAAAATAATTTCAACAAAGGAACTGTTGATTCTACCTTGTTTACAAGAAAATTCAAAGATGAAATTTTGATTGTTCAGATTTACGTGGACGACATTATTTTTGGGTCCACTAATCCGAATCATTCAAAACATTTTGAAAATCTCATGAAAAGCAAATTTGAAATGTCCATGATGGGGGAACTTAAATTCTTTCTTGGTTTACAAATACACCAATCCCCTCGTGGTATTTTTATTAATCAAGCTAAATATACAATTAAGATTTTGAAAAAACATGGTATGGAAAATTGTGACTCTGTTGGTACACCAATGGTCACTTCACCAAAAATCGGTGCTAATTTATTCGGGAAACCCATCGATCCGAAGAAATATCGGAGCATGATTGGTTCTCTCATGTACCTTACTGCTAGTCGACCCGATATTCATTTTGCTGTTTGCTTATTAGCATGGTTTTAGGCAAGGCCTACCGAACTTCACCTCCAAGAGGTCAAACGGATCTTTCGGTACCTACGAAGAACCGTTAACATGGGACTTTGGTATCCGAAGGATTCCGAGTTTAAACTAACAGCATTTTCAGATGCCGACCATGCAGGATGTCAAGTTACATCAAAAAGTGTGAAAAACGGAAATTTTCCCACAAATATTTTAATAATAAACGTTAATTTATTATTACCTGACTGATAAATTAGGCATTCATGAGCCTGCATAACTATTTTGGGAAGCAAACCCGCATGCTGTAGCATACAGTAACTCACCAAAACTATTTGATTTTATCAGAAAAGGTGGATTTTTCACTTTTTGACATTTATAGACCTCAGCATAACAAAAACGAGAGGTTATCTCGTTTTTCCTGAAAAACGACACCACACGCGTACCGACACCTCATTTGTAACGGTTTAATCTCGTGATTTATTTTAGAGTCAATAAATTGTATTTTTATGCCAGTTTTATAAAAACGACTCCAGAATTATACTTTTCACAATTATACGAAACCGGGTACCACAATTTCATCTTAGCTCAACGGAACACGGGGTACACATGATACACTCGTTAAAAATAAAACAAAACTTTATAATAAACACTTATAACCACCCACCCCACACATAAATATAAGAACGTTTATCTTTTCCCCTTCCCAAAAACCCTTAATGTTTTCAGTCCTCGATAGCAGCTCCCATCTCCAAACTTAAACCAACAAATCCAAATTCTGATCCATCTGATGCGTGGTTTTGCGACCTTACAACAGGTTTTACCTCTCGAGGGATCTCGAGAGGCTTGCAATTCCCACCAGGCAGTGTACCTGACCGATGTAGTATAGTGTAGTGGCAAGTACCGGGGGATTGATCGTTCTCTAGGGGAATAGTGTCGTTAGGATTGAAAAACTACTCTAATAGATCTAAGGGTGAGGGAAGATTCTTTTTGTATTTTTATATTTTTATGAAAGCAAGTAAAATATCGGGTTTGAAGGAGTGGGCGGAATTAGTTGCCAGTCAACTAACCCAAATAACTACAAATGCAAATAAAATAAAATAACTGAAAATGAAAAGGTTGTGGAACTTATATGGGGAGAAATGTGTTTACTTAGATTTTCTTACTCCCTAACTATCTTTTACCGGTTGATTAGTGTGTATTAATTGCGTGGATGACGGGTGTATTCCTTAATACCAATCGTGGGGTGGCGTACGTACTTCCCCAACTCTATAAGCTCCTACTTCACTCCTATGTCGAGCCGGCTAAGAAGCTCCTAACATGGGATCACTAGAATTCGCTTATGCATTAAATACAACCATAAAAACCTTAGTACGCATTGGTTCATGTTTCTTAAGACGTTCAAGCAAGTTACCGTATAGGAGGTTAGCCAGTTTTCTTAAGCCTAACATCGATAAACAATCATCCAATACAATTAATAACACACTAACAACCAATAATCAATAGTTAGGTTTCATTAGATCTAAGCAAACACAAGATAAATCTAGCCTAGCATGTTAATCAAAAGACAAGAACAAGATATAATCAAACAACACATAGACATATTGAATGATTAATTGATTACTTATCTTCAATTAAACATGGGAGATCCAAGGGTATAAAACCCTTAAAAATGGCAGAAAATTCGTCTTAGTGTTTCTCCTCACAAAGTTGCACACTAATGACTAAAAATTATGAAAGTATATATAGGAAAACAGATCTGATGGCGTCACGTTATAGAGCTTGACGTCGTCACCTCGCCGCGTTTAGGGTTTCTTGATGGCCTTCTTGACGCCGTCCCTCTTTAATCCTCCAAAATCCTCTCTGGCGCATCAAGGGTTGACGCCGTCAGAATTGTGCTTGACGCCGTCTCTCTTTAACTTAAACCGTGATGGCCTTGATCACCTTAAAGGGTGACGCCGTCAGACTTCCATTGCAAAACTCTCTGGCGCGTCACGTGTATTTTTCATATCCACCTCTTTTGCCAAGCCATGACGCCGTCAAGTGTACTTTTCCAGCAGCTTTGGAGACTTTGTCGTTTTCTTCACTTTTATGCTCCAAAAACGTCCAAAATGCTTCCTTTTCCAGATTTCTTCTCCAAAGTACCTAAAATGACAAAAGGAACGATTTAGGGCAATATTTGATCAAATAAATACGATTTAGGGCTTAAATGACCCCCTAAAAGCGGTACACTTTTCGCTTCATCAAATACCCTTACACTTGAGATTTGCTTGTCCTCAAGCAAATGTGCTTTTATTCTAATCAAAATACAAGTTAGGGGTCATTTAATGCTAATATAAAAGTAATTACAACAAATAGTCGTTCCACTTTAATCATAATAAGCACGGAGATTACAAACTAGCACCTCACAAGTAGTGTTTAGATACTCACATCTCTCAGGTGTCATAAAAGTATATCTCATAAATGAAAACGGATAATATCTCTCACTACCTGTCATAGCAAATAGATTACCATAGGCTTGGGAAAGGATCGAAAACCTTCTCCACTAGGCGTAAGCACCTAAGATAAACTATCAAAGAGGGCTTTTACATGGGTTATAACGTGAGGTGTAGGGATATGATAAACACGGTTTTGTTGGATAAGGGATATTTTACTGGTGGCGAGTTAAAGATCTTGATTAATTACATGTACAATATGGCGTTGCTAAGCCAAGACTAGACTCGACTTAAGCTAAAAACAAAATAACAAAAACAAAACATAAACATAAAATGAAACGGGATGGTAGTCCGTATGTTTTTTCTACTTTTCTTTTTCTCATTTTTTTGTATTTTTCTTGATTTTTTCGAATTTTTTCGATTTTTTTTTTTCTTTTTTTTTTTTTTTTTTTTTTTTTCATACACTCTTGCTCTACCATCCAAAATAATACATCATAGGGGCGTTGCATTCCCCTTACACTTGAAATTTTACATAACTTTACAAATAACTATTCTAATGACTCGAATTAAGATAATCGAAACACTTGGAGTACTTTTAAAATATTTAGCACATATGGGGGTAATAATGTTGTTCTTCCCCATTACTCCATTACGCTAGTACTTTACCCATGAGTCCCAATCGTCCCAAAACAATATGTACAAGGATATGACTCGACTTAGCAACCATGTAATCAATTAGATAATTAACTTGGGGTTTAAACAAATGTTGTCACAATAATGCACTAAAAATGAGTGCATACAAGGTAGGATAAGGCGATTTGGGTGTACATTTAAGTGGGGTGTAAACAAATTCTTCCTTTAAGTAAAATGCTTAAAGGTCGAAACGAAAAGATAGGCTCTGAGGGGTGTACTAGGGGTATCGTGTACTAAAAATGAGTACAACGCAAAGGGTGTGGGAGAATTACTTGACCAATGTAGCCAACGTAATTATAACAAAAGCACAGGTGTAAAACAATGGGTTAATCCTAATGCCTCTTATCATGTAGTAAATCTAACTACACGAATGTAGTCTCACTTGTGGCCTCGGAATGGTCCTAACGCAAGTTCTAGAATCTAAGTGCTACCGGTACACACATCATAGCATAAATGCTTTTCCTACCAAATCTAGGGGCGAACCTCACATATTTAGGGGTGGAAAATTTTTAGTGGTACGGTTTTTGTGCTAGTCATATAAATCCTATCCGTGAGACGCTCATTAAGATCAAAGTTTCACTCCTATATGTTGTAAAAAATTTTAAATTTGGCACTAAAATTGCCTTAACATGTATTTCTCTCAGTTTTATTACACATTTACTATCAAACAAACAAAAATCAAGTGCAATTGTATTCTCTAAGGTATCGTACTTTACCCCCCCTTACACTTAAGATGAACATTGTCCCCAATGTTCAAATAACAAGATGTAAAAGTAAATAAGGTAAAAGAATGAAATCAAATACTCCCCTGATTCGCTCGGTGGATAAAGGGGTAACATGGTTAGATCTTCTTCCAAGAGAATGTAGAAGCTCCAAGACTAAAGCATCGCCAAAAGCTTGATTCCACATACATCTCCTTGTCCAAAATAACCTGTTAAACCTGAGAAAACAAACAAGAAAACCTGCATAACATCGGCGGGATAAATCTGTATAAGGATATAATGCTTGTGGAATGATAGTTTTGCAGATTCCTGGAGTTTATAAGTTAGAGATTTAATAAAAACTTTTTATGAAAACAAAACTTTCAAAATTTCAGAAAATTAAAACCTGACGCCGTCAGGTTGTAATGCCTGACGCCGTCAGAAATGATCTGACAGAATTCTCATGTTAAGTTTCCGGAAAATTTCTAGAAAAACCTATACCTTACTTCCTGGAAATCCTGCAAAACATCATTATGACTCGATACAAGCATTTGACTCAAACAATTACTAATATGTATGTTAATTTAATATTGTCATGATTCATGTTCATTTGTTCTAATAAACCGATTTGGATTTCCCTTACACTTAACTTTTGCAAAATACCTTTATATGTAGTTAAGACGAAGTTAAAAAACAAGATAAAGCATTTTCACAATTTAGTTTTGAACATGAATCAATAATAATAAAAATTAAACATACATACGGAAGCAAATAAAATCAAACAAACAAATAAATAAACACACAAAGCAAATAAAGCTTGGGTTGCCTCCCAAGAAGCGCTTTTCTTTATTAACGAGTCTTGTAGCTAGACTCAAAGTCACGTACATTACGTGATTCCATCATTCATAATGACGTATCCCTGATAGATATAATCCTTGTTATCAGGGTGGTGGTGTCTCAATCACTCGACATTCGCAGTCACTTCACCTCCTCCCATGCTGGTCAAGCTTACTACCCCATCTTGGTGTAGACTTTTAATTGTGAATGGTCCGTACCACTAGGGACTTGGTTCATCGGTAGGTGCTTTTGTTTCTGAATGCCTTAGGAGCACTGAGTCTCCTTTTGTAAATTCAACGGGGTTATTGGTCTGCTCATCAGCCTCAATATAATCGTTATTTCCACCCTTACACTCTCTAATCTCATTTTCATTGTAATTCCTAATCCTTGCCTCCCATGCAAGGATTTTCTCTCGAACATTACCACGGATTATATTGGGGTTCGCCTCCATCTTCTTTTGTAGAGCAACATCTCGTATATGTCGTGGGATTGTTGGGAAGTTTATTGTTTTCTTCCCCTTCTTCATTTGGATGGTACTATTTTCGTAATCGATTTGTGCCCTAGTGGTAACGAGAAAGGGTGCCCCAAGGATTATTGGCATATTCATATCATTTCTTTCAATAATCATGAAGTCGACCGGATACAGGAATCCGGCAACGTTGACCAACACATCTTCAGCAATTCCTAACGGGTACTCATAAGAATGTTTTGCAAAGGAGAGTTTAGTACGGGTGATGGATGGCAGTTCTTCGGTTAACTGGACATAAACGGATAAAGGCATCAAATTTACGTCGGAACCTTGGTCAGCTACCGCATCCAGATACTTGAGTTTTCCAATGCTGGATGGTATTTCGAAGACCCCGTAGAATTCCTGCTTTTCCACTAACTTTTGTCTTATGAGGCTCTCATACAATTGCCCTCCGGGTAATGTGTCAGATTCATCATCCGGTTCCATCCTCTTAGACTCCTTGTTGGGTAGATGAGTACGTCGATAGTTTCTCACCCAATCGTTTATGGCCTCCTTGTTTATTTCGTGCTTCAAGTAATGCCTCACTTGTTGTGACTTTGGCGGTTCTACCAATTGGCGCTCCTCAGAGGGCGCCTCCTTTCCCTTGTCGGAATCGCATTTGTAGGCATTGGTGTTTCCGTCATTAAGTGGGACGAGGTCAATTTTGTTAACTTCCATAGTTATCAACTTCCCTCTTCCATCATTTTCGCCCTCTTGGACGACGGAGATGGCATTAACACATTTAGTGTTGGGAACTTCAACGTCTTTTCGCACTAACACATTTTCAGGAGCTTTTGTTTTTGTGTATTCTTTCAAAAGGCCCATCATCTCAGCCATCTTCTCTTCCATCTCCTCCTTTTGTTTGTAGATAGCTTCCTCAAATTTTGCCAACCGTTCGGAGTGTTTTGACATGTATTCTCTCAATGGAAAGTTGGGTTGAGCGTGCTTATGGAAGGATTTAGTATTTTCCCTCCGGGGTGATTCGGACAATGGTATTTGCTTAATGCTTGAGACCGAGTTAACTGTTGCTTTTTGTGGACTTAAGGGTCTCTTTTGCTTTTCCATAAGATATGCAACCCTCTTCTCAAGTTCACTAACGCTTTCCTCGGTGATTTGATTGGCTTTATCGGGCGATGAATATGTCTTGACCGCCGAGCGTACGTCGTGGGAAACTTGCCACAATTCATCATCGTCGGATGCAAGCTCATCAATGATTTCCCATGATTCCTCGGCGCTTCTGTCACGCAATCTGCCTCCGGCGGCTCGATCGATGGCACGCTTGGTGTGGTAATCAACATGGTCATAGAAGATTTGGATCTGAAGCCAGAGATCTATGCCATGATGAGGGACTTTTTGGAGTAAGTCCTTGAATCGAATCCATGCCCCATACAGGGTTTCGCCTCGACGTTGTTCGAACATCAAGATATCCTTCCTTAACTTGGTAGTTCTTCCTGGTGGGAAAAACTGAGCGAGGAAACGAGTGGTGAGATCATCCCAAAAGGTGATGGATCATGCGGGTAGACGCTCTAGCCATTGACTAGCTTGGTCCCGCAGAGAGAATTGAAAGAGACGCAGTCGGGTCGTCTCTCGAGTGGCAACATCAAGGTCTATGGAATCAATGATTTTGAGAAAGTCCTTGAGATGTTGATTAGGATCTTCGGAACGAAGTCCATGGAATGCGCATCCGCTTTGCACCAACCGGATGGTGTCGGATCGCAAGGGAGTGACATTGGCTCCTTGAGTGAGCTCAATGGTGTTTCGATAGCCATGGTGGCTAGGACGGAAGTAGTCTCCTAAGGTACGGGCTCTAGGAGGTGGGTGTTGTTGTGGTGGTGGGTTGTTGGGATCAAGGATATTACCACCTTCCATGATGTCGGATGGTAATGGTTACGAACAAAGAAACGAAGAAAAAAGATAGACTAAAGAAAACCTAAAAAAAAAAAAAATCTCACTAGAAAGGAATCTAGTGAGTAGACCTAATAAAATAAAAATTCAACCTAAACAATAACTATTCCCCGGCAGCGGCGCCAAAAACTTGATGCGTGGTTTTGCGACCTTACAACAGGTTTTACCTCTCGAGGGATCTCGAGAGGCTTGCAATCCCCACCAGGCAGTGTACTTGACCGATGTAGTATAGTGTAGTGGCAAGTACCGGGGGATTGATCGTTCTCTAGGGGAATAGTGTCGTTAGGATTGAAAAACTACTCTAATAGGTCTAAGGGTGAGGGAAGATTCTTTTTGTATTTTTATATTTTTATGAAAGCAAGTAAAATCTCGGGTTTGAAGGAGTGGGCGGAATTAGTTGCTAGTCAACTAACCCAAATAACTACAAATGCAAATAAAATAATATAACTGAAAATGAAAAGGTTGTGGAACTTATATGGGGAGAAATGTGTTTACTTAGATTTCCTTACTCCCTAACTATCTTTTACCGGTTGATTAGTGTGTATTAATTGCGTGGATGACGGGTGTATTCCTTAATACCAATCGTGGGGTGGCGTACGTACTTCCCCAACTCTATAAGCTCCTACTTCACTCCTACGTCGAGCCGGCTAAGAAGCTCCTAACATGGGATCACTAGAATTCGCTCATGCATTAAATACAACCATAAAAACCTTAGTACGCATTGGTTCATGTTTCTTAAGACGTTCAAGCAAGTTACCGTATAAGAGGTTAGCCAGTTTTCTTAAGCCTAACATCGATAAACAATCATCCAATACAATTAATAACACACTAACAACCAATAATCAATAGTTAGGTTTCATTATATCTAAGCAAACACAAGATAAATCTAGCCTAGCATGTTAATCAAAAGACAAGAACAAGATATAATCAAACAACACATAGACATATTGAATGATTAATTGATTACTTATCTTCAATTAAACATGGGAGATCCAAGGGTATAAAACCCTTAAAAATGGCAGAAAATTCGTCTTAGGGTTTCTCCTCACAAAGTTGCACACTAATGACTAAAAATTATGAAAGTATATATAGGAAAACAGATCTGACGGCGTCACGTTATAGAGCTTGACGCCGTCACCTCGCCGCGTTTAGGGTTTCTTGATGGCCTTCTTGACGCCGTCCCCTTTTAATCCTCCAAAATCCTCTCTGGCGCGTCAAGGGTTGACGCCGTCACAATTGTGCTTGACGCCGTCTCTCTTTAACTTAAATCGTGACGGCCTTGATCACCTTAAAGGGTGACGCCGTCAGAGTTCCATTGTTAAACTCTCTGGCGCGTCTCGTGTATTTGTCATATCCACCTCTTTTGCCAAGCCATGACGCCGTCAGGAGTAATCCTTGACGCCGTCACGTGTACTTTCCAAGCAGCTTTGGAGACTTTGTCATTTTCTTCACTTTTATGCTCCAAAAACGTCCAAAATGCTACCTTTTCCAGATTTCTTCTCCAAAGTACCTAAAATGACAAAAGGAACGATTTAGGGCAATATTTGATCAAATAAATACGATTTAGGGCTTAAATGACCCCTAAAAGCGGTACACTTTTCGCTTCATCACCATCACTCTCATCTTTTCCCTCATTCCTATGAAGAATCACAGAGGGGCTTTGAAGATGCCAAGGGGATAGCGAGCAGTGCTCACTATGGCCGTTCCCACGATCGAGAGCAGGAAAGATGGGTCAAAGTGTTCCTTATCTTCTCTTTTATAATCGACCAAACGGACCACAGGCCAAACCATCAACCAAACTTTACAAAAAAAAATCAAGGAGATAACTGCGGTGGTTTCCTGTGTGGATCAGTTTGGACTTGCTGTTGGTCAATCTCTTTTGCTGGTCTCCCATTGTCAATCGATCCGTATCTATTGTAAGGATCTTGATACTTTCCACTTTGTATATCTCACTATGTATTGATTAATATGTCCGTGATTTAATTTATTTTTTTAAATTTGTGATGGGATTTAGTTTTGATATATCAATTGATCTATGGTGCATGGTATGATTATAAATTTTTCTGTTGTTGTTCAATCTTGTGTGGCAAATAAAATGTTAATTCACAACTAAACACGGTATTGGCTTATTGAGTAGTGATTTGTTGCTCGGTTTTGGGCTTAAATTGGAATTGTGTGCATCGTTTTGAGTTTTTAAACTTCTACTGGTTCTTGCTGTGTTCCAAGAGTTATTGTGGTCTTGTTTGGTTCCTTATATTGAGTCGACAAGACGGGTAACGCTAATCTTGAGTCAAGGTTTTGAATGAATTCGGATTAGGTTTAGAGGTCGAAACCCACTACAGGTCGATTGGTTATTGAAGTTTTGGTTCCAGAAAAACACACCCAGGAAGGGTGTGTTGTGGTTATTTGTCTCGGGTTGAAAGTATAACGTCCAGTAGTGTTTTTCTTGGTCTGATGATTGTAAACTAAGGTCGACTTGAGTCTTGAGTCCTGGCTTGTAGTATGAGCCGAGAGTCTATGGGTCGAAACCACTCGAGCCCCAACACAATGAGGGTTTCACGAGTTCTTCTTTATATTACTTTCAGCTGCGTCCAACTAGACTCCTATGAAATTGGTGTCAAATTTATTATCAGCCCATGGCTGAACTCTTGTTTTCGTGGTCCAAGCCACGGCAGTTCCAAGAGGGATGTCATGGTGGTTGGTTGTTGTTCACGGCCGCGGTTCACACCCCAGCCCAAGAGGGCGTTTGTTTTCTTATTTGAGCCAGGGAAAAACACCCAAGGAAAATGTTTGTTTTAATTAGGAGTCGAGCCCTTTTGTCACAAACATGGCTTAGTTTAGTCATAAATGTCTTGCTTAGTTCTCAGTTAACGACAAAAATAACCCAAGAGGGGGTTCTATTTTGGTACAACTCAAAGAAACACCCATAAGGGTGCGTTGGGTTCTACTGCTGGGCAAATGGTGCACCCAAGAGGGTGTTTGTGTTGGTCGATTTCAATTCAGTTCACACACCTGAGAGGTGTGCTGACTGTTATTATTCTTGGTTAAAAGACCTCAAGTCCATCACATAAGGGTGCGTTGGTTTGGGTCGTGTCGCGAGGTCGAGTGTGTCAGAATTCCTCTTGGCTTGTTCACTCGAGTTCGATGTAGTGAACACTTAGTTTATTCACGTTGGTGTCAAAACAAATTCAAAAGGGACTAGGGAAGTATAACCTGGTATAAGAATTAGGAGTTGGGTTGGTTTTCTTTTGTGTTGGGCTGGCCATGAGCTAGTGTGAAACAGTGTGGGCCACAGCCCACTTCACATGCGTAGGGTGCGGATGTTTAAACAGAATGTGTATATTTTCCTTGTTCCTCTAAAAATAAAAATGTATAACTTGTTTTGATAATCCGTAAGTGTGAAAATGTACTTCGTACTCGACTTATTCCGCAACTCAATCCCGACTCTTTTCTTTTCACATTGCCACGAGTTCCGCCATAAATCACAACTAGTTATAAAAACATATGTATTACACGAGACACTATATATACATACAACTATAGACTCTTTTATACAAGTACAACTTATAAATACTAGTCAAAACTAGACTCGTAAATTTTTAAACATGCTTGTTCATTTATATCTCTTAATTGACTTATATACACTCGAGATGATTACATAAAAACCTACGTGAATCTTAAAAAAATTATAAACGTCTATTACTTAAACATACATAATTGTAACACATAGTTACCTCGAGAAAACAACACCCATGCACGGGTCATGCCCGACTTCTATCAAAATAAATATGCTTATTATGTTTTTATCAAGATTGACAAACGAAACGTTTTATATACAACATCTATAAACTAGCTTCTCAAATTACAACCCTTTTTAAATAAAGCCATTACCTACAAATAATTATTCATACATTTCTAAATATATCATTGGCAAGTATTTCAAAATAACAATTTATATACTCTTATAACTATTATTTTTACGAATCGTTAACAAAAATGATTCCATATCCCGACAATGTCTAGTATTACTTGTACTCACTTCTCGTACATCGTCTTTCGGTTATTGTCAAACCGAAATCTCATTCGTCCTTGATATTTTATACACTTATGCACTTCCAAGAGCCAATACCTACAAATACTTTAAAAACTGTTTTAAACTTAATTGCTGCCACACAAGCAACAATAACACAAATGCTTTAAAACATCTGAGTTAAATTTTGTTGAGTCTTAAATTAAAGTTGTGAACTAAACATGCCTTACTAATCTAGGTCGCGTGTTGGTGCCAAACATTATCTGAACTATTACACCATCTGACTGCTAGTTACTAAGGTGAGTTTATAGCCCCACTCTATTTAAACTTGTTTTACAATTGGGGTGAGAAACATGCAAAACTCTTTTATGGACCAAAACTATTGTCTATGCTATTACGTGGATTAGCCTAAGCCCTGTTATGTCCCATTATGCCCAACTCATGAACCGTCAATTCCTGTAGAGAAGCGCGAATGTTATAAATAGATCTATTGGGAGTAACGTCCTCATTCGGATTGACCGGATAGGCAAACGAACGTATACCATGTCGAAACACAAGTGTCTGGGATAAACACTTTCCGGGCCTTTATATTTAACATGCTTCTAGAGCATGCACACTGTTATAGCTTCGGTTGCATGAACTTAGTGCTAGCGTAATAGACTATTTTTATATGACATTATATGCATTGTAATGTCCATATACAAAACTCAAGGTACAAACTATTGACTTTGCTGTTTACTAATAAATCTATGAACTCACCAGTTTTTTGCTGACTTTTAGCATGTTTTCTCAGGTGTTTAAGCAACTCATTAATGGCAAGGCGTGGCAAGGCGATGGACATAAACTATTTACCAAAGTGTTTTCACAAATATTAATGACTTGTTTTTATGGGACCCCTAAACTTTTGGGCTTACTTGTTAAATTAAAAACTCAGATGAAATCCTAATTTAATCCAACTGAATGTATTTTAACAGAGTATGTATTCCGTTCTTTATTATATTGTGTTATGATTTCCAATTTAGTAGCACCCCATGACACGAATGCTTCCGCAATACCAGATTTTGGGGATGTTACAGATTGGTATCAGAGCCAGCTTATAGAGAACTAGGTACATATAAATCCTAAACTATAACCGCTTTTTACAAAACAAGTCCCTATGACCGCCACTTGCCTGCCTGCCTTGCTTGCCACTTTACTTGCTATTTACTTGTCTTAACTATATGTTACCGTTCGTTGATTTTACTCAACTACATGTACTATAAGTATTTTATGTATACTTATACATACTTAATTTACACTATTTACCATGAGTATTTTCTATATACTTACACACATATACCATTTTCTCACAGACTATGCCTTCCCACAACATTGAGCCTACGCCACCATTACCACAACATGTTCATACCACACCAGTCACTCAAGTTGCTCCTACTGTTCCTCGCCGTACTACACGCATAACCATACGCCCATCTACTAGACCATCATCCCACACTACGGAGGGTACCCAAAGCCCTGCTCACACTCTTCTGTTATCTCCATCCCGTTATAGGTCCCTATGCACCTACATGGGCACCCCTACTACCCCAGTATCACCACCACCCATCATATCACCACATTCACCTACCCACTCACCTCCACGCCAGAGGCTCAGAAGGGCTAATGACTCTTACTCAATAGAGGTTCCAGAGAGGAAGGATGAGTAGACTGAGCAGGCAGTTGCTGGGCAGACATTAGCTGAGAGTACTCCTACTGAGGGTACAGGGATTGATACTGATTTGGATTTAGGTATGGAGCAGAGGGAAGTCGTGCCCCGGATTAGCATAATACTAGAGGATGTGCCTAGTACTTTTGAGGTTGGAGAGGGCTCGAGGAGAGCTCAGGATGAGACAGAGGATGGCACGGGATGGAAGGAGATACCGCGTATGATCAGTCACACTGCTGCTATTGGAAGTCCAGATTATGTGTTTTCCTCACAATCTTTTGTGCCTCCAGATTCTCCAATTCCAGTGGCACCGCCAGCTGCTACAGAGACCGATGCCATATCACAGATTCAGACTCAGCTAGATTTACAGACTGATAACAGATCAGATAGACTTGAGCAGACACAAGTTGTGGCCCAAGAGGCAGCCCAGGTGATGCATGGGAGGATGCTGATCCTCGAGGCCCAGGTTGCAGCATTGTTAAGGGCTGATCAGGCACACCGCAGGGAGAACTTAGCATTGAGGACTCGTCTTGTTGAGGTTGAGGCACAACTTGGGGAGTATGCTTTTAGGTTCCAGCACCTGGACAGGACCATGGACCAGCCCTAGACATGATTTGTAGTTATTATATTTCACTTAACTGAGGAGTCCTCAGTAAGTATAGAATATTATTGTGAAGCTTGTAATTTTCAGATCTTGTAACCGACTCTCAATCTATAACAAGCTCACTTTGTCATCTATCTTTGTTACTGATTATCTTGATTAAACCCTTTTCTTTCATACTCTACTGTGATGTTATCCATTCATGTGATGACTCCTCCTTATCTTTTTCAAAAATCTTACCGTTTGTTTTCTCTTATAGACAAATGACTTCACTATCATTTTATAAACTATATTACAGTCATCCTACCAGCTTTACTATTGTCTTACAAATTATTTTGCTTATCTAAGAACCACCTTAGCCACTGATTTACAAAATAACAAATTGTGTAGCTGTCACTTTATAAACTATTTCACGTATACATTACAAACCAATTTTTCGTCATCCTACGAACTATTTTACTACCATATCATAAAATCAAAGATGTCGACCTTACTACTATCTTATAAGCAATAAATTGTTTTCTTACTGTCCTATAAAACACTTCGCATACCATTTTACAAACTATAGTGTTACTGTGTAATGAACCAATTCGCCGCCTTACTATTATTTCACAAACCAACAAATGGTGTAAATAACAATGTATAAAACCTATCAACTTATAAATTATTTTGCTTCCCTATGAGCTACTTTAGTCATTACCTCATGAAACAATAAACCGTGTTGCTGTTACCCTACAAACTATTTTGCGGGTACCTCACAGATCATTTTGTTATTATCCTACGAAACTATTACACTATTTAATCACAAACCAAACTACAACTTTTCTACTATCTTGCAAATAATAAAATATACTTTCTATTACCTTATAAGCTGTTTTGTAAACTAACTACCTTCTCGAAAGGTATTTCTTACTACTACCCCATAAACAAAATAACCAATAAATTTTCTTGTAACTAAACCCAGCATTGCCTCACTGATCTTAACTATACGTAGCCTAATCATCCATGTATAATTCAGGTAGAACCGTGATATACTAGGAACGGTGGCCCTAAATTTTTACCAAAAGACAAATTTTTTGTCTCCATTTCGAGAAATCAAAAACTCGCGTGTGTGGTACATAAAAGTAGTGTGAGACTTGGGCATCCGTGCTAGAAGCACAGTAACCAAATAGACTTTAATGCAATCCTACTGCATAGAAATTAGCCTTGTTTCATACCACATTCTAATCCGAGAGGATAAGCTACACTACCAGCCATCATTGAACAACTCCACCGATTTGCATCTCATTGTACACTACCCCTTCCGATTCTGAACCACCTCAACATCAATCAGACAAATCTTTAAATTCGATAGCTACTGGATGACTCATAACCCTGTATGTGACTGAGACATATTCTTGCTTTATAGCAAGTGTGTCAAATAGCTGCAACTGTCATATTTAGATCCTTAATAGAAATTTTACCTTCTGCACAGAACGCTAAGTACTCGAGCAACTTGACTGGCCGATTGCCAGTAGCAAGCAACATCGTTCTACAGGGTTATACTCACCACGTTAAGTACTGAGTACACTACTGAGCCAACTAACTGACTGCTAGTAGCAATCAACACCATTCTTCCAGGTCGTAATCTAGACCTACAAAACTCCCCGTACTAGCTTGGGTGACCCTATGCCCACAAAACTTGGAGATTTCGACATCATCCCCAGTGTATACTGGATGTCGAAATACCACGTCATAAACATCCACGGAGAGAAAACTTGTTCACGTACCTTATGTTGATAGAATCCTAGCAACACAAGAAGGACCCCTCAGCAGGAATAAACAATGAGTGAACCACTAAACTTTTAAGGATCTGGAGATTTACCAGGAGTTGACTTTAACCAAACAGAAGCCTTAAGGCATTACGGAGTAACCTGAACCACTATCGTGGGGGCAGATGCCTAACCCTTCACTAATCCCTTGGGAATACAAGCTAGTCTAGGACATGAGTTTTTATCAAAACACCGTTACTCACTAAACCAAACCTTAGAGGTAAATCAAGCACCTCCGCCTCAAATTATAGATATCGGTATATCATACTTTGATATTGCTTCGTCGAAGTACCATTTACCCTCTTCATTCCTTATAATGAGGTTTCCTTATAGGTAGCAGATGCATTAAGTCAAATTATTAATGTACCATTAACCTTATAACATGGTGCACTCTAGGAGTCTAGATGGCACGACCTCATTATTTTTCTATAAGACCTCTTCCCGCATAGTTTCCGACTGATTTATTCCAAACCATTGGTGCAACAATTTAGGTCATGACACCTCTTAAGCACGGCTTAAGTAAATCGAATACTTAAATCTATAAGCTTCGCCTGATATTAAATATCAAGCTCTACTCAGCCTTGACAACTAGGATCTGTCGTTGGACACTTGAAACATATGTAGATGTGCATACTCAACTACACCTCCTTCTTCGATATTCTTCCTTTAAGAACCACTCTTTAAAAATACATTAAATCAATCATAAAACTCGTGTGGTACCGTTCTTTTATTTGATACCTCATTCGTCGTTATATTTTATGATGTAGATAAATGACTGCTACAAGAAAGACAACCAAGACCACACACGGTCAACCTGCTGCTACCACTCTTCCAACTGGGAATGGAGCAAATCTGCTTATCGTAAACCAAGCCATGCTAGATCAGTTGGTTAATGACCGTGTGGCAGCAGCACTAGCTGCAGCGGATGTAAACAACTCGACTACTGATATCGGAACCTCAAGACCTAAGAACAACAACAACCGCAGTTACACCTATCAAGAGTTCCGAAAGACCATGACTGGAGGTCTTGGGGGAACCGAGGGAACTATTGCTTTGATCAGATGGATTGAAAGGCTAGAGGCTGTGTTTCGAATATGTAGTTGTGCGGATGAAGCCAGGGTTAAGTATGCATCACTCACCTTCACGGATGCTGCTCTAACCTGGTGGAACCACCATTTGAAGTTTGCAGGCATTGATGCCGCGTACGCAATGCCATGGGAAAATTTTAAGGAAATGGTGTTCAAAAAGTATTTCCCTTGCAACGAAGTTAAAAAGTTGGAGGTAGAATCTTGGAACCACAAGGTGTACGGTACCAACATTGCTGCATACAACCAACACTCTCAAGAGTTGACACTGTTATGCCCTGAGATGGTCCAGACTGACGCTCGCCTGTTAGAGAGGTACCTTGGAGGATTACCCCCATACTTTAAGGGTAATGACACTACCTCCAAGGCCACTGATCTCCATGAGCCTATGGATGTGGCCAACAAGCTGATGGGCCAAGTAATCGGGGCTACCACCGAGAAGGTGGTTGACAACAAAAGAAAGTGGGAAGATCACTTCAAAAACAACAATACTAAAGGTCCGAACAAGCAACAAGAAGTGGTCAAAGTCTATGCTACCGGCACTAGTGTAAAGAAAAGGTATGTTGGGAAATTACCCAAGTGCAACGCATGCCCGTTTCATCACAATGGGCCTTGCCCCACTCAGTACGGACACTACAGGAAGATCGGTCACCAAGCCAAGGATTGCAAAGCTCCTACTCTCGTGATTGACCCAAAAATCACTATCACGTGCTTAGAGTGTGGAGTAATTGGGCACTTCAGGAGTGAATGCCTAGAACTGAGAAATAAAAATGAAGGGGTTTTCCAGGACCCTAACGGCACTGCGGGTAATAATGATGCTTGGAATTCCCTCTTCGCATAATAAGACCTATTGTTGGGTCCGTCAGTACCCAAGAATACTTAAAACAAGATTTGAACACAAATTAACCAAGTGTTAACTTCAACCGAGAACAATTCAAGTCACTGAGAGAACAGTCTCTCAGTGAGTCATCTTCAGGATGCTTAAGGCGAATTCAAGAAGAAGGATTCACTTCTCAGGAAGGCGGTACTCCCTGAGTAGGACTTAAGCCGAAAAAGAAGATGATGGTTCAGTGAGTATTGGACTAGAACTCACTGAACCCCAGTCTCCTCAACAACATTAAAGTGATTGAAGACTGAGGAACCAATGCCTGAAGAATAGGCGGGAACAAAAGGGAAGGATCTGAGAAGATAAGAGTGTCAGACCAAACACTCTTATCTTGTCAGACACCAACCTTCCCTATTACGGCTAAAAGTCATGGAGTGTCTGCCAACAACTCCCAAAGTCTTATTAGCCCATTCCTATTAGTTCTTGGAAATGAAAATTACTGTTTGTAATTGTCAGACACGCTACCTCAACAACTTGTAATATTTTAATCACTTATAGTTAGATTACATGTATATAAATAGATCAGATGGAGAGAAGTTAAGTGTGCTTTGTATATTGAAAGCTTAGAACTTTTACAAAGTAACTTCTCTCCTACAAAGAGTATACAACTCACTGAGATGGCTCAGTGGGTATATTGTTACCACTCAAGCAAAACTTGAGTTTCGATAGGAGACACCATAAACCCTTGTCTATTCAATCCCAAGTGTTTGTTCCGCAAAACACTTGGGTAATAGATTCTTGGAATTATTTCTAATAAGAATTTAAACGTTGAAAAATATTGTGTTTTTTATATTCACGTATTATAACTGTTAGAAATATTCTTTGCATTGATCTCAGTCATAAGCTCACTTAGTTTAACTTAATTGTTATTACTTGGTGTGCAAAGGGAACAACAAGTGGTATCAGAGCCTCTGGTTTATAAAACCTTTCAAAAACCCAGAGAGCTCCAGGTTTTTAAAACCAAGATCCTAAAATGACTGATACCAATGTACCCCAGTTAGTCGATAAAAAGGGTGGCAGCTATTCTGCTGTAGCACCCAGACTTGAGGCTGGCAAATTTAGCAAATGGAAAAAACGTATGATTTGCTATTTAACTGGGATGGAACCCTACTACATCGCTTGTATCAAGGATGGCCCATTTGTCCCAAAAACTACTGCAGGGCTAATTAAGCCTGAAGCTCAATGGACCATAGATGAAAGGAGGGTGGTCAATCAGGACCATCGCCTAAAAAGCATCCTTATATCATGTCTTCCTGACGATATAATGGAATCAGTCATCAATTGTTCTACAGCCAAGCAAACTTGGGATGACTTGGTAAATAGCTTTGAGGGTCCCTCAGATACCAAGGAAAATATGGTCATGGACCTTAAACTTGAGTACAATACTTTCAGGGCAAAGGACTCTGAAAGTCTCTCTCAGACCTACACCAGATACAAGTCTTTGATAAATGAGCTATCAAATGATGGTGTAACTTTGTCTAAGCATGAGACTAATGTTGGCTTTGTCAACAGTCTCCCTGAGAAGTGGCTCAACTTCTCACAAGGCCTGAGGAATGCTAACCACATTCAGACCCTTGAGCTCCCTGAAATTTATGGGAAGTTTGTCTATGAAGACAATTTGATCTCAAGAAGATACCCTGACTCAAAAGCTCTTGAGTCCAAAAAAGCCTTAACCTCCACACCCATATCAACTGCTTTATATTCTAATGGTGTTGTGCTGGATTTTCAAGAGGATTCTGAAAATGAAATTGATGAAAGGACTGGTGAGGAGTACCTGAACGACTTGAACTTGGAATTCCAAGAAAGGGCACTCCTTGCTAGTTCAAGACGTTTCATCAAAAGAAATCAGTCCAACGTTACAAAACCAAAAGCAAATGAGACCACTGAATGCTTTAAATGTGGTAAAAAGGGTCATTTTGCTAGGGACTGTTATTCTAAAACTATCTCAGAACCCTCTTACAAATTCTCAGGAAACAGTTCCTCAGGTACTAGCAAGTTTCAACCTAAAATGTTTCAGTCCACCCAACAATTTAAAAACAAGGGTCAAAAGGATTTTGAAACAAAATATAGGAAAATCAAAGCTAAACTTGCACTTCTTGAAACTAACCCCATATTGTCTCAGGCTGCTCAAACATCCAAACCTATTCAGACAAAGAACAAGGTATTAGTAGCTGAAGCATATGATTGGGATGAAGAAGAGGTTTCCTCTGATAAGGAAATAAGAGTTAGTGCACTGATGGCACTTTCTGAAGAGGATCAGGTGGCTGTTGGAAAAAGCCATGCTAGGAATGGAGAGTGGGTCAACATCACCATGAAGAAGGTAAATACTTTACTTTCTATGAATGATGATTCTGATTGGCAGTCTTACATGAATTATATTTGTGTTGATCTAAAGTTTGTTGAGGAACAAAGGCTTAACCTGTTTTCAAAATATAACAATATTGTGTCAGAATTGAATAAATGTAGAGATGAACTGCTTGCACTGAAACAAGCCAAATTAGAATCTATTACTCTACAAATTCAGAACACTGAAATTTTGAAACAAAACCAAACCCTTCAAACAGAACTTAAGAAAGAAAAGGCTATTA
Organism: Artemisia tridentata subsp. tridentata; assembly: GCA_021014915.2. Taxonomy (NCBI): domain Eukaryota; kingdom Viridiplantae; phylum Streptophyta; class Magnoliopsida; order Asterales; family Asteraceae; genus Artemisia; species Artemisia tridentata. The sequence goes on from CP139505.1 coordinate 38,430,764, forward strand.
TTGAAAGCTGGACCAAAAAGAACCCTAAGGTCTTTGATTCTGTGGGCTTAATTCCTAAGATAACTATAGGAATTGACCACCTCACTGAAACCTCCAGTGAGAGTCCCAGTGAAATGACCTTTGTTCCAGCTGGCATATCCTTTGAGCAAGAGATGGAACCCAAGTCAAATGACTAGATTGTCAGGGACAACCCAGTCAGTAAGTTGCCAAACTTTGAGACTGGAAACATCTTGCTCCCTGAAAGTTAGGCTCTGAAAGGTATGCTTGGACTCTTTGACCAACTCAGTATTTCTGATCCAATCAGTGAGCCTGAATCAGAATCAACTCCTCCACTTCCTCCACTAAATACCCTTCAGGGTGCTGCACCAAGCTCAGACCTCCCACCATTGGTCTACTCCCCACACTCTCTAAAGGAGAGATCAGGAAAAGGTAGAATCCTCCTGAGAAGACCACCCCTTGAAGTCTCAGCAAATACTGATGACTCATCAACTTCAGTCCCTTCTGAAGTAGCAACCCAAATTCCTGATCCAAGAATTGATCAGTTGACTTATATGGTCAGGAAGCTAAGTGAGAATATTGCATCTTCTGAAAAACCTTCTCAATCAAAGAAGGAACAAAAACTAGCTTCCTCAAATACCAAACCCAAACCAACCAAACCCCTGAAAAATTGTGAACTATGAAACTATACAAATCATCTCACTGATGATTGCTATAGAGTCCTTTATTGCATGATTTGCAAAAAGGAAGATCACAGGACCTCTGATCATAAAAAATGCTCAGTCATGTCAAACTTTTCAGGACTTAAGGCTCAGTGCTTGAACTACCCTTCTGATTCTAAGCAAAAACAGAAGCAAAAGGCCAAGCCGTTTCCACCTTGCCCATTGTGTGGATTCAATGACCATCATCCTGAGGATTGTCAAATTGACAAACACTGTGAATCTAGTGGAAGTTCCACTCAGAAATCCTAAGGAAAAGAGAGGGTCATTCAGTCAAGAAGAGGAATGAATAAACAATCCTCTCAGACTACTAAGGCTACCCCCTGCGACTAAATGCAAAACATGTGGTAGCTCATTTCACTCAACCACTGACCATGAATCGATTAATACTTTCATAAAGACCTACAAAACCAAACCCTCCATGAAATGGAGTCCTAGAAAGAACTGACCCAGTTTACTATTTGTGCAGAGGCATGCCAGGGATCCTGTTTGGCATCTAGACAGTGGATGTTCAAGGAGCATGACCGGTGTTAAGGAGTGTTTGCACAAATATGTGGAAGAACCAGGACCCAAAGTGATATTTGCTGATAATTCATCATGTCTCACTGAAGGTTATGGTTCAGTAAACTGCAATGGTATTGTCTTTACTAGGATAGCTTATGTAAATGGTCTTAAGTACAATCTGATCAGTGTCAGTCAACTATGTGATGCAAAATACATAGTTTAGTTTGATGATAAGCAAGGAACCATCTTCAATGCAAATAAGGAAATTGTCCTCATTGCACCAAGAAGACAAGATGTTTATGTATTAGACATGTCCAGTCTAACTCAGGATAGAACTTGTCTCTTTGCTAAGGCCACTGATACACTCAACTGGCTTTGGCATAAGAGACTCACCCACCTGAACTTTAAAAACATAAACAATCTTGTAAAACAAAACAAGGTCCTTGGCTTACCATCACTAGTGTTTTCAAAGGATAAACCATGCTCAGCTTGTGAAAAAGGTAAACATCACAGAGCATCCTTTAAAACCAAAACCAACTTTTCCATCAGGAACTGCCTACATCTTCTCCATATGGATCTATTTGGACCTGTCAGTCCAAGGTCTATTAACCATGAGAAGTATACTCTGGTCATAGTGGATGAATACTCTAGATACACTTGGGTATTCTTCCTGATCAAAAAGAGTCAGGCAGCTGAAACAATCATGTCCTTTGTCAGGAACATTGAAAATCAAAATGACATTAAGGTCAAACAGATTAGAACTGACAATGGGACTGAGTTCAAAAATTATGAACTTGAATGTTTCTGTGATGAGAAAGGTATCTCCCAAAACTTTTCCTCTCCATACACACCTGAACAAAATGGTGTTGCTGAAAGGAAAAATAGAACACTCATTGAAGCTTCTAGGACAATGCTAAGTGGATCAGTCCTTTCCAAACATTTTTGGACTGATGCAGTCAAAACTGCCTGTTATACACAAAACAGATCCATCATTGTCAAGAGATATGGGAAAACCCCATATGAGTTATTCAAAGGAAGAATCCCTGACATCAGCTACTTTCATGTCTTTGGGTGTCCTGTGTTTATTCATAATCACAAGGATCACTTAGGGAAATTTGATGCAAAAGCTGATGATGGATACTTCCTGGGATATTCACTTGTCTCAAAAGCCTTCAGAGTGTTCAACACAAGGAGACAGCAGACTGAGGAAACATTTCATGTTACCTTCGATGAGAGCACTGATGCAATCAGGTTCTCAACTGCCTCAGTAGAAGAGATAGGAATTGATAACTCTTCATGATATCCTCCTGGTGAATATCTTCCTGAAAACAATCCTTCCACTCAGTATCAAGATGATGCTAACATCTCCTATTACATAATCCCTCACAACCTACCTAACCCAACCATCACTGAGTTTGTTAAGGCTCATGCAAACACTGATGAAATTAATCAGTCTGTTCAAAATACTCAAGAACCAAACAATCTCAGTGATCAGGTAGACACTCAAGATCCAATCAATGATCATGTGTCTACTCCAGAACCAACCCCTCCACCCAATCAGGCCTCCACAAGTTCAAATCATTATCTAGGACCTCAGGAAAGTTGGACTAGGTCTCAGGACATTGAACTTGTCAATATTATTGGAGAGCCTACTGAAGGCATGCTCACCAGGAGCATGGCTGCTAGTCTAAGAGCAGCCTCAGCCAATGAATGCCTATTTGTGGACTTCATTTCCACAATTGAACCCAAAAGTGTTAAAGAAGCACTTACACATCCAAGTTGGGTTCAGGCCATGCATGATGAACTGGAATAATTTGACAGAAACAAGGTAATGACCTTGGTCAAATGTCCTGAGAATGTCTCAGTCATTGGCATGAAATGGGTATTCAAAAACAAAACTGATGAATATGGCATAGTCATTAAAAACAAAGCCAGACTTGTAGCCAAAGGCTATAATCAACAAGAAGGCATTGACTATGAAGAAACACTTGCACCAGTAGCAAGGATGGAAGCCATCAGGATCTTCCTTGCTTTTGCTACATACATGAACTTCAAGGTGTACCAAATGGATGTTAAAAGTGCATTCTTAAATGGTTCACTGAAAGAAGAAGTTTATGTTCAGCAACCTCCTGGATTTGAAAGCCATGAGTTTCCTGATCATGTCTGTATGCTTAATAAAGCCCTTTATGGACTAAAACAAGCTCCCAGGGCATGGTATGAAACTCTTTCAGCCTTACTGATCCAAAACAAATTTGTCAAAGGCAAGATAGACAACACATTGTTTATCTATAAGACAAATACTGATGTCATACTAGTACAAGTGTATGTTGATGACATCATCTTTGGCTCAACAAGTTACAAGCTTTGCAAACAATTTGAAAAACTAATGGCTAAGCAATTTGAAATGAGCATGATGGGAGAATTAACCTACTTCCTTGGTCTTCAGATCAAGCAGACTGATAAAGGAACCACTATCAGTCAAGAGAAGTATGTTAAGAACCTACTGAAAAAGTATGAACTCAGTGATTGTGCCTCAGTCAAGACTCCCATGGTTCCCCCAAACAACCTTGGTCCTGATCTCACTGGTAAACCAGTAAATCAAACTCTCTTTAGAGGAATGATAGGATCACTGATGTATCTACTTGCATCAAGGCCTGATATCCAATTCTCAGTCTGTCTATGTGCCAGATATCAATCTGACCCAAGAGAAACTCATATCACTGCTGTGAAAAGGATATTCAGGTACCTGAAAGGTACTCCAAACCTTGGATTATATTATCCAAAATGTTCAGGCCTTGATCTTAAAGGATACTCAGACTCTGACTATGCTGGATGCAACATGGACAGAAAAAGCACCTCAGGCTCTTGCCAAATTCTTGGTGGGAAACTAGTCTGTTGGAGTGCTAAGAAGCAACAATCAGTTGCCTTGTCCTCAGCTGAGGCTGAATATGTTGCAGCAGCTAGTTGTTGTGCAAATGTACTCTGGATGAAAAGTCAACTCAGTGACTATGGAATTCAGTACAAGATGGTTCCCATCTTTTGTGATAACACAAGTGCAATTGCCATCTCAAACAACCCTGTTCTTCATCAGAGAACAAAACACATTGATATTAGATATCACTTCATCAGGGACCATGTCATGAATGGTGACATAGAATTACACTTCATTCCTACTGAATATCAGCTAGCTGATATATTCACCAAGCCATTGGATGAACCAACTTTCACCAGACTGAAAGCTGAACTAGGAATGTTGGATATTGAGAATCAGTCCACTGATTGACTCCATCCAAATATGTGTAAATTCTAAATCCCTGACTCAATGTGTTCTTCAGTGAGAAAGGTCACTGAACTTCAGGAATTAAACCCAAGTTCCTGAACCCTGAACCTCAGGAATTAGACCCAAATTCCTGATCACAAGAACCATCAGTGACTAAACCCAAGTCCTGACAATCAGGTTCACTGAATGACAAGTCATTCAGGGTCCTCAAGAGACATTAAATACTGACTTAAATGCTCTAAGTATCTAGTTAGTAAATGTCCGAGGTTGGTAACTGAACTCATATTTAATTTAAGAATATTTGTTCTTTTTACCTTTCTGGCTTCCACCTCTGGGCCACCACATTCCCACTTGGCATTAAATGCCTCTCCAATCACATTACAGATATGTGATGACTCATCCCTGCAAATTACACTTTTGCAGAACTGCTCAACTGTTCACCTTGACTGTTGCGCCAAACCAGGAAAAAGTGAAGTGTTGGCATTAAATGCGGATCCCAAAACATTTTATTCAAAACAGTTTCCAATAATTCTTTTTGAATAAATTAAATCCGATTAATGCCTAAAGTACCCTCCACTTCACTTCCCTATAAATACCCCAACCAAAAAGAAACACACACACGTCTATTAGAAATTTTAAGCAAATTTGCCCATTTTTTCTCTCAAAACTAATAGTGTGTGTTCTTAGCTTTAAGAAATCCCAAACCATCTTTGTTACCAGACTTACCAACAAATATGGCTTCTTCTAAAGCTGTGACATACGCCCCTAATGTGGATTTCACATTGGAGGGTGTAGACCTCACCAAGAACAATGTGGTGGGAAACTTTTCCTATCCACAAAAGTTCCCAGCCTACAAGAACGTTATGAAATATCTTCAAAACTGTTTTCTTGCAAAGGCATTTACCAAGACCCCCTCAGTCATCTACCATGACTACCTGAGGGAATTCTGGTGTACTGCTGTGGCTACTAGCCCAAAAGACACCAAAGAATCCATCATCACATTCACAGTGATGAATGGGAAAAGACCCCTTTCCCTGGATTACAACACCTTCATCAAGGCCACAGGTCTTGATTTTGCTGAGGCTTTTGAACCCAATCCCACTGATCAAGAGGTCAAGAATGAATTAATCCTTCTAGGACCTCATGACCTCAGACGTCCTGATCAGTCTGCTGGAGCCTTATTGGAGAAGGCTCCACTAGTCAAAACCTGGTTCCACCCAGTCTGGAGGATCCTGATGACATTTGTCATTCAGGTCCTTGGGGGGAATAAATCCTTGATGAACTCAAATAAGTACATTTTATTACCATCATTTATCCTATTTATTTGACTTGTTTTATTATATTATCTATGAGAATCGATACGTTAATGTTTACTTTTGTAATTCTCAGGTAAAAACAAGTATTATGTGAAACTTGGCGATTTTGGACTAATTATGGAGCAAAACAAGCAAGAAGTTAAGAGTCTACTGAAATGTACAAGATCAAGACATTCTGCTCCAGATACGCCGCATCTTACTTATTACATACGGCGCATCACTATCAAGATTTCACAAGATACGATCCAAGACAGCAAGGACATGCGCCGCATCTAAGAATGGAGTTACGCCGCATCTTCTGGCGGTGTACGAATATTCCTGAATATATTAATCTTGGACCCCAAGCGAAGTTAAGTCAATGCGCCGCATCTACTTATTCAATGCGCCGCATCTTACCCTCAGACAGAAACTATAAATACCCCAAGACCAGACGAATTTCGAGAGCCTAATACCGAAGAAGACCGAAGACCACAAAAACCCTAAGGCCGAATTCAGTCGAATTAGCAGCACAAGACACACCTTGAATGAAGATACAAGAGCTGTAAGAAGGTCCTGCATGTATTTAATTCATTAAGTAGTTTTGTTTTATTGTATTAGTACACTTTAATTGGTTAGGATTGATGGGCTTGTGTTATGTTATCATTCACTTCAACTCCCCTTAAAATTGCTTTCCCATTAATTAAAGTTTATATGTTGATGTCTTTGGTGACTTTTATTAGTGCATTGATAACCTCTGTGTCTAGCTGAGCATTGCTTGGGTCGCCATGCCCCTTCCTCGCCTATTTATTAGATCGCCTATGCATTCTATCGTCTGTAGAAAAGTAGGAAGAAAGATAAATAGGATAGTCATAAGTAATCATTAAGGGTTTACTCGCCGATAAGATTAGAACCAACGAGAAAGGACTTAATCTCGGTGCGTTGCATCGAACTATACACTTCATATAAAACTAGCAATAAAACAAGTGACAAGCTACTTAACTATCAGGACAGGTCTTCTTATTGTCTCAAGTATTTATCTGTGTACGTGTGTGCTACTCGCTGATTCGTGCTCATTAGTTTAGTTTATTATTTAATCACAACCAAACCGTGCCAGTCTCTCAGGCTGAAACCCCCCTTGCGTTAGATTAGGTTGTATAGCTAACTTAAGATATTAAAATACTGATTAGGATAACTAGATAATACGTTCCACTCTTGGTGATCGACACTCTACTTACCAATATATTCATACTGAGCGGGTACACTGCTCGTTAAAGTGTGTGTTATTGATAAGTCGGCTAAATATAAATTTAAAACTTGAATACTGCTAAAACCACAACGACATACCGTGGGTATTAATTAGAGCACTAACACGCACTGCACATCAATCGCAAATGGAGCATTTGAACTCATCACAACAATTGATGTTGTTCAGCCTCCTGGAGGGTACAAAGATTGATATCGGAGGAATAATCTTCCGAGACCTCGTTGCCAAGCTCTCAGGAAAATCTAGGCAAAAACATTTGTCTTACCCTAGGTTTATTTCATGTGTGCTTCAGGACCTTCTTGGTTCTGACTATGAAAGGTCTAACGTCGAAGGCACAAAGCCTGACGTCTTGCATAAGACCAATTTTTCTAGTGGCATCCCTGAGGTAACACCCATTGCCCTGACCACCTATATGATGGAGGTGATTCATGGGGAGAACGTTGTTTCTCCAGTACCTTCACCTACAAAGAAGGTGAAGAAGACTAAGAAGGGTCAGTCCAGTAAGGTGGTTAAACCCAAACCACTCGCCACTGAGACTGATGCCGAAAACCAACTAAACCTTAAAAAGAGGTTGAATGTGGCCCAGACCTCTGAGACACCCACTACAAAGACCCTCCTGACCACAAACAAAGGCCAACGGAGGGCACTGAGCAATTATCCTCAGTGTCCTCGGGCAAACCCTTTCCACATGTTCCCACTGACATACACAAGTCTGAGGGATCAGGAACATTCACCATTTCACATCCCCATGAAGGAACTGGCAAATCACAATCAGTTCCTGAGGGAGAAAAGGGTTCTAAATCCTCGGTGGGGCAGCACTACTCCACTGAGAAGGGGACCCACAACCTCTCACATCCCGATGAAAGAACTGATAAATCACAATAAGGGCCTGAGGGAGAAAAGGGTCCTAAATCCCCAGTAGGACAGCACTATCCTACTGGGAAGGGGACCCACAAACAATCACATCCTGCTAACGTTCCTGATCAATCACACTCAGGATCTCAGGGAGTTAAGGATCCTAAATCCCCAAAAGGACTGTACAATCCAGATGGGAAGAGGGTCCATCAATCATCACAATCAGTGCCTAATGATACTACTGGAAAACACCCATCAGTAGTTGAAGGCGCTAAGGGGGACAAAGACTCAGAGGGAAAGAAACAACCCGCTGATATGGAACCCATCAACCCCTCAGGCAGATCCATTCACTCAGGAACTGCCCCCAAAAGCCAGGCTGGTATTACCTCAGTTATTATGGCTAGTCAGGCTGAGCAAACCCACTCAGTTATTATGACAACGGGGTCAGGACCTGGCCAAAACAAAGGCGGGTCTTTTTATGAAGAGAGCCGGTTGAATTTTTGGGTATTGAGTCCATGGGGGGCTTTCAGGCTCTTATTGAGTCTGATGAAGAGCTCAATGAAGAGAGTGAAGAGGAAATTTTTGAGGCAGGTGAGGATATGGAAACTGATGTACAATCTGAACACTCTGAACAACCTGAACAATCACATCAGTCATCTCCACATCCAAGTGAAGAATCAGAACCTCAAGCTGCTGGTTCTTCGGATACTGACAACATCCTCACCAAGTATGACAACACTCTTCCTCTCACTGAGAGACAATTGGTCAAGTTCCTGCTCAAGACCAACAAGGCTCTCTTCCAAGGTCTGACTGAAGAAATGTTTGACCAGCACACTGAAGCCGTTGTTCATTATGTAAACCTGAAGGAATCAGTGGAAGCCCATCATGATGATGAAAATGAGCACATGTCAACCATCTCCTTCTCCCTGACGAATCTTGATTCCAATTTAAAACTGTTCAACGAGGCTCTCACCAACTTACAAAAGAGCGTTGAAACCATTCAAGAGTCGGTGAAAGATGACCCTGAGCTAAAAAAAAAGTTCTTCAGGCTTCAGAAACTTACCAGCAACAAACTTCTCAGTTGACTGAGCTGGTAACTGTGCTGAGATCCTCAAATCTTCAGGGACTCAACTCTTCAGTGGACTCCATCCGCTCTTCCCCGGGTCTTATGGAGTCCCACATGGCTTCTTTGGCATCATCTTCTTCCTCTATGGCTTGGAATATTGGCCCAAGGATGACTGCATTAGAGGCTTCTCAGGCTTCTCTTGAGACTAAAGTCTCAACTCTTCAGGAGGACACCTCAGACATCAAGTCCATGATGACTGAGATCTATCAGGCCTTTAAAGGTCAAGCTCCCTCAACTTCAGTGTGGACACCAACTCTTGCTCTCACTATGGGTCAAGCAACAGTTGAGGGGGAGAAAGTCACTGAAGAACCTCCACAACATGAACAAGAACAACCTCCTTCTCACACTGAGGGGGAGAATCCTGAAGCCGCCACATCTTCATCCCACCAAGACAAAGGCAAGGGCATTCTCACAACCACTGAGCCTAAGCCCACAATCTTGGTGCCTGCCTCCAAGGAAAGAAGGCCAGACCCTGATGAACCAGTCAGGGTTCCTTATGAAATCAATGGGGTAATGGAACTTCTCACTCATGCTGAAATTCAAGCTCACATAGAGAAAGAGGAAGCAGCAAAGAAAGCTGCTGAAGATGAAAGGCAGAACAAGCTTGCTCTCATTCAGGTTGCAAGAGAAGAGGCTGAGAAGATTGGGATTGAGGCAAAAGACCTTGCTAAAAGGAAAGGTGGCAAGAGCTTTGTGGAAGCTCAGAATGCTGAAATAGCTGCCCTCAGGCAAAGAAGGGAAGAAAGAATGAAAAGGACTGAAGAGATCAGGCAAAACAGGATTAAGAGATATCAGTGGATCATGACAAACAGGTTGAAACCAGAACCAATCACTGATGTCAAGATTCATCGAAACACCACGCCTGCCACTGTTACTGTCTACAGAGGTGCTGACATGAGAAACTTTGATGTTCATACCCCCTTCAGATTCGCTGACTTCGGGATCACTGAATTGGATGAGTTGGGTCCAATATTAGCGAAAAAATTAAATGTTGTGGTCCCTGGTCTGTTGAAGTCCCTGAGTCTGAGGTATGAAAGATTGGCAGCAGCACCTCAGGAACTTGGTATTCCGTCTCTTCTTCCTGCTTCAGCTGAACAGCCTGCCCCTTCTCAGTCTTCTTCAAGAAAGAGAAAGAAAATTGAAGTTGAGCCTGAGATCAAGGTTCCTAGTCTTGACTGTAATAGGGCTCTCCCTGAAGGTGTTCCATTCAGGAACAATGTGGTCATTGAACAACCTGAGAGAGGTATGTTCTTCATTGATGAGTTCGGTGACCAAGCCTTTCAGAGATGGAGTGATATTGATCTATCAGGGATCAAAGCCATGCTTGGCTTTCTAATGATGGCCTCCCCACTCAAAACTTTTGAAAATGCGAGATTTTGTCAAGATCTGAAAAGGAAAATCCGAGAGCACCCTGACCAACAAGAACTGCAGTCAAAGAAGCCTAAGCTTGAAGCCCTTGGGATTAAGTTGAACTGATGAATCTGCCTGACTACCACCACCACCACCTTTTTTGTATTTGGTTTTGATAGGACTTGTAATGATATTAATAAGATGATGTTTTTATTATTTCGGTGTCCTTATTTACGTTCTAGTACATTCAGTATGAGTAGAAGTCATTAGCTCACTCATTACTGATCAAAACACTTAGGAATAATTTATATTCAAATAGGGGGAGATTGTTGGGTCCGTCAGTACCCAAGAATACTTAAAACAAGATTTGAACACAAATTAACCAAGTGTTAACTTAAACCGAGAGCAATTCAAGTCACTGAGAGAACAGTCTCTCAGTGAGTCATCTTCAGGATGCTTAAGGCGAATTCAAGAAGAAGGATTCACTTCTCAGGAAGGCGGTACTCCTTGAGTAGGACTTAAGCCGAAGAAGAAGATGATGGTTCAGTGAGTATTGGACAAGAACTCACTGAACCCCAGTCTCCTCAACAACATTAAAGTGATTGAAGACTGAGGAACCAATGCTTGAAGAATAGGCGGGAACAAAAGGGAAGGATCTGAGAAGATAAGAGTGTCAGACCAAACACTCTTATCTTGTCAGACACCAACCTTCCCTATTACGGCTAAAAGTCATGAAGTGTCAGCCAACAACTCCCAAAGTCTTATTAGCCCATTCCTATTGGTTCTTGGAAATGACAATTACTGTTTGTAATTGTCAGACACGCTACCTCAACAACTTGTAATATTTTAATCACTTATACTTAGATTACATGTGTATAAATAGATCAGATGGAGAGAAGTTAAGTGTGCTTTGTATATTGAAAGCTTAGAACTTTTACAAAGTAACTTCTCTCCTACAAAGAGTATACAACTCACTGAGATGGCTCAGTGGGTATATTGTTACCACTCAAGCAAAACTTGAGTTTCGATAGGAGACACCATAAACCCTTGTCTATTCAATCCCAAGTGTTTGTTCCGCAAAACACTTGGGTAATAGATTCTTGGAATTATTTCTAATAAGAATTTAAACGTTGAAAAATATTGTGTTTTTTATATTCACGTATTATAACTGTTAGAAATATTCTTTGCATTGATCTCAGTCATAAGCTCACTTAGTTTAACTTAATTATTATTACTTGGTGTGCAAAGGGAAGAACACCTATATCTAGACCCACTTGGATTGTATTTCCTCGAGAATTTGTACTCCCTTAAGGATTTTCTTTTTCATCGTATTGTATGGATCTTCATTTAATGAAATTCCTACCTTTTACGTCAATGCGTTATGACAACTTCATTCCGTTATGCCTTCTATTTTAAACCATAGTGGAAATTTTTTGGGCAAACTATTATGCTATCGTCTTATGTAAGGTGGTGCACCTCTAAAAATCTATTATGATTTCAAGCTTATAAACAGAATGGCCAATACTGTTGAAAACCCAATACCATTTTGACTAAACCGAGCATGGCATCATCAATCCTCAATTAAGCATAGCCTGATCACCTATGTCTAATTCAGGGAGGATCATGTTGTGATGGGAATAGTCATCTCAAGAATTTTGTACTTCAAAACTAACGCTTCACTTTTCGACTGTCAAAGTCCAATAGTCTCTCGAAAAGGCCTCGAATTCATGTGGGAACGTGAAAACAAAATCAAGCATAAATTCCCTCGATTTTTCTCAACTTCATCAGGTAACTCTAAGTGAAAACAGAGGACAGTTTTCCTTCTAAGGCGGGAAGGATGTGACAAACGAAAATTTTCCCACAAATATTTTAATAATAAGCGTTAATTTATTATTACCTAACTGATAAATTAGGCATTCATGAGCTTGTATAACTATTTCGGGAAAAATCATCTGTGCCAAAAACTATTATTCCACCAAAACCTCAAACAAATGCAGCTAACTCAACTAGTAAAAAAAGAGAAATGTTAGCTCCTGAAACTGAAGAGATTGTCAAGAATGGTAAGCTGTCTAAGGCTTGGAAGAGTGTAAAGTGTAGTGTTTGTGGCATTGCTGGACACAACCGAAAAACATGTCTTGGCTATGGTGGAACTCAAAGTAGTCAAACTGGCCCTAAACAAAAATGTTCAAGTGCTAAGGGAAAAGGTAAACAAGTGCCTCAAAAGGTTGCATCAAAGAAGACACATCCTACAGGTAACAAAGTTGCAGCAGATAAAGAAGCTGAAGGTACATGTGTTGATGAAAGTCAAGATGTTGCAACAGACAAACAAGGTGAAGTTCCAGGTGTTCAATCTGAGAGTTCAAGCTACTGATGATCCCAGCATACATGATGAATCCAAGTCTCAATCTCATGTCCATTCAAGTAGTGTGCAAGCAGTTTCTGTTTCATCCCAGCCTACTGCACGAAGAATGACTAGGCAGCAAGCTGCACTGGATAGAATGATGCCCTCACCATAGGTCAATTATGTTATGCTAATGAACTAGACAATATTTCTTTATGTTTGCTATGGACAAGTTATGTACTCTAATTATCATGCTTTGAAAAGTATGAAATTTTATGCATTTGGAATTATATCCATTTGCATTATCTATGGAACCATGTTATGTTTCTGTATTTTAATTGTGTGCATAATTTGCATCTTGTATGGATTGTATCTTATAGCAAAGTCTATGACTGCATCACCTTCTACTGCAAATTGATAAAGACAAAACTAACCAAAGTCAAAACTTTATAACAATGTTGACAATTAAAAGTCAAACCTAACCAAATTCATAAGCATCTGCATAAACATAAGGTAAACTCAACAAAAGAAAAAAAATCATATCCATGTGGGAGACAAAGTTACTACCATTCAAGATAATCTAAAGTTAGAACATACTACATAATAGTTTGATCAAGGTTCTTACACTACCATGATGGCCTAACAAGTAATTACATTTCCACATAACACAAAACACGGCCATCATACATTAAAGCTAAAAAGTTAACCAAGTGCATAAACAATCAAGAACAATATCCAACTGAGCACCAGGTAAATCTTCCACTTCTACACATCACCTTGAGCAGCTTCTAAACTTGCCTCGAGCTCATTTCTCCCCCTCAAAAGGCCAGGTATGATCATTCTTGAACGAGCACACATTTCAGGATCATACCATCCTATCCACCGACAAGAACACCCCTAATCATGAATATGGCAAGTCATTAAACAACCACCATTGTTACAATGTACTTTGCTACTTGCGAAAACAAGCTAATACAAGAACACCCCTAATCATGAATATGGCAAGTCATCAGGACAACCATAGAAACGACGCCCTGGGTTGGCCGAGGTCCACGAAGTGCGAGGTATAGCTTGCTTACTACACCAGCAGCGTACCATCGTGGAAAGGTTACTTTAATGATTTGTAGTATAAAGGTTTTGGGGGAAAGTTTAGGGATGATAAGTGGGATACAATTGTGGCTCAATATGATCTAAGGAACTGGAACATTGTACAACGGCTAGAAGCTACAGTGAATGACAATTTTGCCCTCACCAATAATTCGTTGACCAAAACATTACGATCAAAAGGACGCGATCGGCCTCAAAAACATAAGTTTTGGACGCACGGCGATGATTTCCCCAAGTTTGTGGCCCCTGCGATGTTTTCTGGAAAGTTTAGGGACCAACAGTGTATTTTTGTCTATTTACTTTTATATATAAAATGGAGGCACTTTATTTTGTTTACCCACAAATCCATGCATACCAAGGGACAAATCCCCATCATTCATCTAGTTTGATTCAATTGTGGGGATTAACCTAAGATTTAATATGTCAACCTAAGTCCATGTTTTTTTTTCTTGTCTTTTTTACTTTCTTATTTATTCACTTTTTTTTTTATTCACGTTTTTTTTTCTTCGCTTTCATACGTTTTTTTTAATTCACATTTTCGGCCGTTTTCATACATTTTCGGCCGTTTTCATACGTTTTCGTCCGTTTCCATACATTTTCGTCCGTTTCCATACGTCTTCATCCGTTTTTTACGTTTTCGTCCGTTTTCAAACGTTTTCGTCCGCTTTTATACGTTCTCGTCTATTTTCAGACGTTTTCATCCGTTTTTATACGTTTTTGTCCGCTTTTATACGTTTTCGTCCGTTTTCAGACTTTTTTGTCCGTTTACGTCCGTTTTCATACGTTTTCGTCTGTTTTTTACGTTTTTGTCTGTTTTCAGACGTTTTCGTCTATTTTCATTCGTTTTTATACGTTTTCGTCCGTTTTCAGACGTTTTCATCCATTTTATACGTTTTCATACGTTTTTGTCCGTTTTCATACGTTTATATTCGTTTTCATACGTTTTGTCCGTCTTTTACGTTTTCATCAATTTTTAGTGGTTTTCGTCCGTTTTTATACGTTTTCGTCCGTTTTCATACGTTCTCATATGTTTTCGTCTGTTTTCAGACGTTTTTGTCCGTTTTCATACGTTTTTGCCCGTTTTTATACGTTTTTGTCCGTTTACGACCGTTTTCATACGTTTTCGTTCATTTTTGGCAGTTTTTATACGTTTTCATACGATTTCATGCTTGTTATTAAACTTTATTTTATTACATGTCTAATATCACTTGTGATATTTTATAAAAATAGTTAATGTCTAATAGCACTTGTGATATTTTATAAACAAACAAGTATGGTTTTTTAACCTTTAATATCACCTGAGATATCTCATTGCTCTGTATATTTTTTTATTATATATTATCACCTATGTGTTTTCTAATATTTTTATAATTTTCAGTTACCAGATGGTTTTTGTGCCTTTCATCGCAATGGACAAGCACATATTTTTTTTTAAATGAAATTAATGTTATCTATCACTTGTGATATTATGCTGTTAGTAGAAATAAAAGGGTTAAAGCCTCTTTAGGTGAATTCTTATTTTGCTAAAAAACAATGCTAATTTAATGCAACACTTGTTTGATTTTGAGAATACGTCAAGTTTATATTTTCATAGTTTGCTTCATTTTTATTAATTTTGATATTTTTAAGTGACACTTATTTATCTCTTGTGATATAACATTGTAAGGAAGATGAAGAGTATTTAAATTGCCGTTCTTAGTTACTTAATAGAATGTAAAACTAATTCTGTTATTCTACATATGAGTAATATCACAGGTGATAAAGCAATGTAATATGACACTAATTCTGTTATTCTACATATGAGTAATATTACAGGTGATAAAGCAATAGAATGTAACACTAATTCTGGTATTCTACATATGAGTAATATCACATGTGATAAAATAATAAAATGACAAAAAATAGACATAATTTATGTCTTGTTATATATATATACAATCAAATAACTCAAAAGCATATAAGTCAGCATCACTGTGTACAACAGTTAACGTGCACTTTTTCTAGTTACTTCTATAATCCTTGTCTTTCTTCGTTCTTCCACAAAATGCTTCATCTCTTCCTTGATCGGATGTTCAGTTGCAAAAAATGGCCCAGTCAAAAATTGCAGTTGTGGTTGAAGAAAGCATAACATATCCATAAAATATACCGAAGAAGCTAAACACATGTGATATCGTGTGTGATATCACCGGTGATATGTGATATCAACTGTGATATCACCGGTAATAGCACATTTCATATCACCGGTGATAGCACCTGTCATATCACAGGTTCCTCCATCACCACCACTGATTCAACAAATAGAAGAAAGCCGACATACTTGTGATATAACCAAAATGTAAAGTAGTACGAATTTGCAAGTAATCAAAATTCATGTTATTGCTTTATCACCTGTGATATTACTCATATGTAGAATACCAGAATTAATTTCATATTCTATTACTTTATCACATGAGATATTACTCTAAAGTGAATAATTTCACATTCTATTACTTTATCACCTGAGTTTTCATCTTTGATATAGTGTTATATCACAAGTGATAATAAGTGTCACTTACAAATACCAAAATGAATAAAAATGAAGCAAACTATGAAAAAAAAAAAAAAAAAAAAAAAAAAAAAAAAAAAAAAAAAAAAAAAAACTCGACGTATTCTCAAAATCAAACAAGTGTTGCATTGATTTAGCGTGGCTTTCGAGCAAAATGAGAATTCACTTAAAGAGGCTTCGCACTTTTATTCCTACTAACGGTATAATATTACAAGTGATAAACATCATTGATTACATGTTAAATTTCTAAAAAAAACTTTAATATGAAGCATTCATATCACTAAAAACAATAATCCAAAATGGAGTTCAAGCAAAATAAACAAATAAGAGCTTAACTAATAAAAATTGTACACAATAATCAACTTAAATAACACGAGTGATATTATGCATAACATATTCAAAACAACTTTAATATGAAGCATTCACATCAATAAAAACAATAATCCAATGCATTTCAAGCAAAATTAAACTAAGATCTGGTACTTTACATATGAGTGATATCACATGTGATAAATCAATAAAATGTGACATTCATTTTGGTATTCTACATATGAGTAATATCACAGGTGATAAAACAATAAAATTTAATTATGGTATTATAAATATGAGGTAATATCACATGCGATAAATCAATTAAATTGCCAAAGGCAGACATCATTTATAATTTTATATGACTTGAATATTTTCTTCATTTTAGTGTATTATCACTTGTGATATTCAACGAACAAAAAGCTGACAACAACACGCAACTGAACCATCTTGTTTGTTATGCAACACCTTCATCAAAACAATAAAATGACCAAAAGGAGACATCATTCATGTCTGATTATATATATTCAAATAACTCAAAAGCTTTTAATTCTCCATCATTGTGTATAACAGTTAACATGCACTTTTTCCAGGACTTCCATAATCCTTCTCTTTCTTCGTTCTTCCACAAACTGTTTCATCTCTTCCTTGTCCGGATTGCTAACCCCATCATCATCATCTTTATTCCATCATTGTTCATCTCATGAAGAATCACTTTTCTGACTGATATGTTTGAGTTTCATTATTCTGCATCACATGAGATATTATACATAAGTTAAATCAAGAACATGACATAATCATAACATACTTGGAAGATCAAAGAGTCGCAGGATGAAAAAAGCACACCTTTCAACTAAGAAAAATCATCTTCTTTAAAGAAAGCTTGTGCAAAGGCAAAAAGTAAACCAAAATGTAAAGTAGTACGAATTTGCAAGTAATCAAAATGAGTATCAAGGGGGATATCATGTGATTTTCAAGTGGGTAGGTTAGATGTCTGATATGAATTTAATGTTTCAAAAAATGATGTTGGTAAGTATATTGTGCATTAAATGATGCAGGCTAACTAGTAGACAATGATGCAATCTTAAATGCTTTTGGGTTATCTGAACATATATAACCAGACATGAATATATATATATATATATTTTTTATCACCTGTGATATTACTCATGAGATATTACTTTATCACCTGAGATATTACTCTAAATTGACTGATTTCACATTCTACTACTTTATCACCTGAGATATTACTCTAAAATGACTAATACAGACAACTTAAATACTTGTCATCTTTGATATTGTCATATTAGCCACTTAATTGAGAGAGAGAAGTTTTGGTGGGCTTGTTTACTAAATTAAGTGGCTTGGACATATTGTCATATTAGCCACTTAATTGAGAGAGAGAAGTTTTGGTGGACATACCCATTAAGATGGGTTAAGGGATTAGGCCCGCTCATTAAGTGGAAAGTAAACACCCCACAGTATTATATCATAAATGATAAATAAGTGTCACTTATAAATACCAAAATGAATAAAAAGGAACCAAACTATGAAATAAAAACTCGACGTATTCTCAAAATCAAACATGATATTGGTCAAAGTAATATCACCTTTATAATTTGTCCTGATATACTTTCCGTCACTAAGGATAGAAGCTTTAGTTCATACTAGAATTTGAAAGGTCAAGTTGTTCATACCCAAAGAAAACATAAGAGACAAAATATCTGTTGATACAAAAGTTGGGCGTTCCTTGATTCCATACCAATTCGATCTTAATGCTTGAGACCTGCGCACTAAGAAAACAGAAAAACACCGTTTGGCTTATCGTGGGATTGTCTCCCACGATTATCCTCCGGCGTGAGAGTAAGTAATCGGTTTTAGGGTTTGTAGAAGAGTTAGGGTTGTGTAAGTCGTACCTTTGTGAGGGTTGAGATGCCCTCTATATATGGACACGAAATCCTTATTGGTTTCATGTTCCCCAATCTTCGGTCTATCCCGCGTAGGGCGGTTAGGCAATATATATCCATAAATATAAGATATACTATCGAAGCCATAAATAACATTGGGTTTGGGCCATCGTGAGCCCAAACCGTTATCGCAATAGCCCATATCGTGACGGGCTAGAGTCCATTCGTGATGGACTTAAGTATGGGTCGGGTTCGTGACCCGAATACGGACTATACGTCATCATGTCCCCCCAGTCTAGTGTGCGCAATGCGTGATTGCGGATACTAGACTAAAAAAAATATATATTCCTCAATGCGTAGCGGGGAAGCTTTAAGTATTTCCCGCCAAAAGTAGCGAGTTAACCTAGTCCAAGTATCTTCTTCGAAAATCGTGTGTGGTGGGTGAAAAAGTGCTTTACCTTTTGAGTTCCCAACCGTCCGATTAGAGCAAGTGGGTACACATGTCGTACATCCACGAATATGTGTACCCTATATAAAGTGAAGCCGTCATTTCTCTGTGGCTACCACAGTAAAAAAATCATCATTCTTCGCCATTGTTAAACCTTCAAGAAACAAATCGACAAAAGCGAAGATAGTAGCGCTGTGCGCCGATAATAGGTATCATGGTTCTTCAATTATCTGAGATTACTTCCGATATATCTGAGGATGAACTTCGTCAGTTCACCTCAGACTATTATATTCCTCTCGCATTGCATCCGGTAGTTCCGGCCGCAAATGCATCGATAGCGAATTTCCCGCAAGGGAAGGTGGGGGTTTATACGCGCTTCTTCGAATTTGCGAACCAGCGTGTTCCCATTTCCCTTTTTCTGTGCGACATCTTAAACCATTATCGCTTGCACATCTCGCAACTGCACTGTATAGGTGCGGCGAAAGTTACCAATTTTGAGGTAAATTGTCGCCTGTTGGCGATTGAACCCACAGTGCATCTATTCCGCGCGTTTTACCACACGTCGTGGTTGAACGGGTGGGTTACTTTTGCTAAGCGCGCGGGGTCTCTACAGTGTTATGCAAAGAAATTAGACGCACTAAGGGTATGGAGGGAAAATTTTTTCTGGATTGATAGTGTCTTTTTTCCTTGGGTATTTGAGTTCTATACTCAAGAATCGTTTCCAAGAGATGAGCGCCCAGACCCCGGATTGTATAATGTGGCGGATGCGGAGACGATAAACACCAATCGAATACCTATTGAACCGTATCCAGAAGACTTTCTGGTGCACATGGGCATCAGTCGCAACTACTTTGGTAGTCCAGAAGAGGTGCCTACATTCTTAGATGAACACAGCCGGGGTGGGTGCTTGTCTCTTCCTTCCTCTTCGCTTAGTAGTTGTAAGCATTCTTCCCTTTGTAGTTTTACTAACGCATTTGCTATTTGTTTGTTGCTTTGTTGCGCAGAGATGGACTTGTTTGATGTTGTTCGCTTGGCGAAGCCTTCAAAGGTTCAAGTAGGGGTGCGTCCACTGAGAGATGGGGAGCAGCCATTGCTTCAGGCTACTGCTGGGCGCACAATGGTGATTGCGCAGGAGGAAACAGAGGAGACAGAGGAGATGGGGGAGGTCCCCGCAGGTGTCACCATGGCAACTCCTCTGCGTAGCTTTCCCTCTGCTGAGACACAGATCCCTGTTGAGTTGTTGCATGTAGACTCATCAGGGAGTGCGATGGACGAGTCTGGAGATGAAGGCTTGGTGCGGAAACGCAAGAGGGTGTCTGGTGATGATGGCGCAGGGACATCCAGTAAGCGCCCTGCGCTTGTTGTCGAGCGTCCCGCCGAAGAGAATGCGTCATCGCATAAGACTCCTCCCCCCACGTAAGCATTTATGTCTTTAGATCTTCAGTCCTTTATTACGCTATTAGTATTATAGAGTAACTTTGTGTTTGCGTGTAGGGCTGAGGCTGTTGTTGATGATGATGCGCATGTGGAGAGTTCGCCTCCCAAGGCTGATGTTGGTGATTTTGGGCCTGAGAGTACAGTGTTTGGAGAAAAATCTGCTGGAGATGCGCCAAGGAGTAGCCTTCTTGAGGAGTTGGCGTTGTCTGCTGCGCACCAGGCTTCATTGGTGGCGCAACTACAGGCTGAGTATGCTGGTGAGAGCAGCCTGGTTGCTCAAAAGGATAAGGAAATTGAGCTTCTAAGGGCGCAGTTGGCTGAGGCGCAGGCGGAATTGAGAACATCCGCTATGTATGACCAGAAGATTGCTGATGAGAAGATGTTGCTCATGTCTGATCTAGCTAAAGAGCGCACTGGAGCGAAAGAGTACAAGGCCTCCTGCCTTTGGGCTATGAGGTATATGGAACTGAATAAGGGGAAGCTCATGTCTGATTTGGATAACTTCCGCAAGGCTGTGCAGAGTTTGCTGGATAATCAGGAGAGTAAGTTGCGCAAGCTCAGCATAGAGTATGACGAGGAGTTGTATCCTCATTTGGTGTCGACTATAGCTGAGCGCAGGTGGCTTATCAGCCATGGTTTGCGTCTGGCTGCCATGACCACGCTGGAGTCTAGAGAGGTTAAGGAGTCCTTTGGGAATGTGGTGCAATGTGCCCTAGCGCGTGGTAAGGCAGAAGCAGTGGAGGAACTGTGCGCGGCCAAGGTTCTAGCGATGCCTCCCTCCGAAGTGCCTGGCTATAATGAGAATGCTTATGGTGAGCTTGTTTCTGCTATGGAGAAGTTAAAACTTTTTGAGCTTCCTCATATTGCGCAGCTGGAGCGTGACCAGGACTTTCCTATCAGCGTTATCATGGAGGGGCTGACTTTGGCTAGGCACTCATCCGAAGATGTTGAGGAGGAGTTTGACTACTTCTTGAAGCCAAACGTGTCGCAGCTACATGTGCCTGTTTTTGCTCGTCCCCGTGACATCCTCAACCCTTTTGCGCTTGAGAAAGAAATTCCTTTGAAGGTATCCTTAGAAGCGCATGAGATGAGACTTGCCAAGAAGAGGGGTCAGAAGGGGAAGGCTATTCTGTGTGGTCTTGGTGCTGCTCACATTCCTAGATCTGATGGGGTGCCTGTTAGCGTACCAACAGTAGCGCCCAAGGATGCTGAGTTGTTGCAGATGCTTGAAAAGGCTGGTCGTGTGGCGCACCAGGCAGGTGGCTCAGGGCTCAGACGTACTCGCAGTATGTCTTGGTAGTTTTGGTGTAGTGGTATTTTGTGATATGTCCACTTTTTTGTTGTACATTTGCTTGTAGGATGTATACTTTTGATGAACTTTTATCCATAATGAAGCGTTGGTTTTGAAGAATACAATTGTATATCAAATTTGATTGTGATTATAATGTTTGTACTTAGTCATTTTGTCTTTGCGTGAAAGATGTCTAAAAAAAAGTTATAATCACTTACATCATAATCGTGTATGAAATTTATGACATAGTCGTGTATGACATGGTTGTATATAGCATAATTGTGTTATGAAATTTACAAGTTGTTGTGTACCCATCGTGGGGTGCACAAGTGTATGGATTGCAGCGTGCTACTAAGACCATACTAAGGGGTTAGTTGTCTTAACTCCTAATTTGTTAAACGCGCACAGTGTGCATTGATGTGTATCCGTCGTGGGGTACGCATGGAACTTACTCCAACGTCTTGAGAATAAGGTGTTTAACAAGGATGCGTGATCCGGTGTTGATGGGTTTGCAACCCTCTTACTCAACGAGTCATTTGTTAGGTTTACTCATCCTTTTACCATCGTAGGTTTTTAATTAGTGCATGCACGCCATGTAGGCAAAAGATAATATAATAAACAATATTGAGACATAAATTATATGTAAGCAATAAAGTAAAGTGTGTCACGGAGTTAGCTAGAAACCGCAACATTTTATTAATACTTGCAAGTTTTTGTAAGAAGATAAAAAAAAACATTTGTCTAAATGAAACAAAGAATGAAAATACAATGACATTTATTTGGCACTTACTAAAGTGCGTGTGTGTCCCTGCATTGGGTCGTAACCTTTCCTAAAGATAGCATCTCTTGAGATTGCAGATATTCCATGTGCGTTGTAGCTCACGGCCTTCCATGTCGCGCAGCTTGTAGGCGCCTTGTCCAAGTGCTTCAATGACCTCATAGGGTCCTTCCCACTTTGGTCCAAGTTTGCCTGTGTCTTCTGCGTGGCTTGCATCATTAGCGCGGTACACAAAGTCGCCAGGTCTGAATGAGGTGCTTCGAACTTTAGCATCGTAGTATCCCTTCATCTTTGACTTGGTTTTTGCCTCTCGTATGGCTGCGCGCTCGCGCTTTTCCTCCAGTAGGTCCAAATCTATCCGTCTTTCGTCGTCATTGGTCGCGACATTAACATCCGCTGTGCGGATAGTTGGCATCCCAATTTCAGCTGGTATGACAGCTTCTGTCCCGTAGACAAGGGAAAAAGGAGTCTCTCCATTACTAACCTTGATTGTTGTGAGATGCGCCCATAAGACATGCGATAGTTCATCCACCCATCTTCCTTTGTGTTTGTCCAGGCGCGCTTTAATTCCTTCGCCTAAACTGTGATTTGCGCGCTCAACTAAACCATTGGTTTGTGGGTGTTTGACTGATGCGAAGTGTTGTGTGATATTTAACTCTGCGCACCAGTCTTTGAATGGGTTATCGCGAAATTGTTTTCCATTGTCCGAAACAATCTCCCCAGGTAATCCAAAGCGGCATACAATATTTTCCCAAACAAAGCGTTTTACTTGATTACCTGTGATCGTCGCTACTGCCTTTGCTTCAATCCATTTAGTGAAGTAGTCTATTGCAACGATAAGGAATTTAAGTCCTCCTGCTGCGACAGGGAAGGGACCTGCGATGTCGATACCCCACTTATAGAATGGCCATGGAGAAGTGATAGGTGTTAGCTCTTGTTGTGGTCTGCGCGGGATGGGTCTATGAACTTGGCAGTCGTTGCATTTCTTTATCACATCGCGCGCATCACGGTGCATAGTAGGCCAATAGTACCCTGAGCGCAATGCTCGCGCTACGACGGACCGTGGTCCTGAATGCATACTGCATGCACCAGCGTGGATCTCTCGGAGTACGTAATCTGCCTGAAGAGGTCCAACGCATCGAAGCCATGGTTGTAGGAATGAGCGTCGATATAGGATACCATCTCTAAGTTCGAACCTCTGCGCTGCGCGCCGTATCCGTCTAGCATCCTTCTGCTCAGCGGGCAAGTTACCCTTGCTTATAAAGTCGATAATAGGAGTCATCCATGTAGGATTTTCTTCCTCTATTACCGTGGATATCTCCATCTCCGAGATGGATTTATTCTTTAGGATCTCCACTAAAACTTGTTTTGACAGGTGCGCGAAGCTGGTGGATGCGATCTTACTTAGCGCATCCGCTTTTTTATTCTCGCCTCAAGGAATTTGCTTAATTGTAAACCTGTCGAAGCCTTGTATTAGCGATTTGGTTTTGTCGAGGTATTGGACCATGTTATCCTCTTTAGCCACATACTCGCCCAACACATGGTTGGCTACCAATCGGGAGTCCACGTTTGCTTCTAGGTTACGTACACCCATTCGGTTTGCAATTCGTAATCCAGCGATTAGGGCTTCATATTCTGCCTCGTTGTTCGTGGCTGTGAATTTAAAACGCAGTGCGTAAGTGAATTCCATTCCTTCTGGATTAGTGAGGATAAGGCCAGCGCCCGATCCATCCACGCATGAAGATCCATCTGTGAACAAGACCCATGGTTCTTGTAACTCTACCTTGCTCGGTGGGGGTGCGTCATCGGTATCTGGTTTTTCGATGATGAAGTCTGCTAGTATTTGCCCTTTAATCGCAGTGCGTGGCCTGTAAGAGATGTTATATTCTCCTAATAGCACACTCCATTTTTGTAATCGGCCCGAGGCGTCAGGTTTAGAGATAACTTGTTTGATGGGTTGGTCGGTAATTACCGCTATTGGGTGCGCTTGAAAGTATCTGCGCAGTCTTTTGGCAGCAAATACTAATGCCAAAACCAACTTCTCCATTGAGCTGTAGTTGATCTCTGTCTTTTTGAGTGCTTTACTTACAAAATACACTGGTGTTTGCACAGAATTCCTATCCGTCAGTAGCACTGCGCTGATCGCTCCTTGGGTGGCGGATAAGTAGATGATTAACTCCTCCCCTGGTCGGGGTGCGACTAGCTTAGGAAGCGCTGCTATATGTTGCTTGAGCTTGGTGAAGGCTTCTTCCGCTTCCGCAGTCCACCGGAAGTCTCCCTTTTTAGTGCACTTCTTGAGTGTTTTGAATAAAGGAAGTGACTTATCCGCTGATTTGGACAGGAATCTGTTCAAACCGGCTAGTTTTCCGTTTAGAGATTGAACTTCTTTCAACGTGCGTGGTGAAGGAAGTTGGAGGACAGCGTCTGTCTTTTCTGGGCATGGCTTAATGCCATCTGGTTCTATCAGATATCCCAAGAACATTCCTTCTGTAGCACCGAAAGTGCACTTCTTGGGATTTAACTTCATGTTGATCGCCCGTAGCGTTCTAAATGTTTCTTCTATATCGCGCACCACTTCGTCCTCAGTATGGCTTTTTATGACAAGATCATCCACATAAACTTCTAAGTTGCGGCCCACTTGCTTTTCGAATGCATTGTCTACCAATCGCTGGTAGGTGGCGCCCGCGTTCTTCAGGCCAAAAGGCATCTTTGTGTAACAGTAGACCCCTTGGCTTGTGTGGAAAGCTGTTTTTTCCTCGTCTTCCTTGGCCATTTGGATTTGGTGGTACCCTTTGTATGCGTCCAAGAAACACTTAAAGGGATATCCACACAGCGATTCCACTTTCCAGTCTATCTCTGGTAGTGGGTAGCAGTCCTGTGGACATGCTTTATTAAGGTCAGTGAAGTCCACACACATTCGCCAACTACCATCGCTCTTTTTGACCATTACTGGGTTGGAGAGCCAATCGTGGTAATAGACTTCCCGCATGATGCCAGCGTCCACAAGTTTGTGTACTTCTTCTAGTATGGCTTTTGCGCGCTCTGGAGCCTGGCCGCGCTTTTTCTGCCTTACTGGTGAATATCCTTGTCGGATTTGTAACTTGTGTTCTGCTATCGATCGTGGTACGCCAGTCATGTGTTTTGGTTCCCAGGCAAAGATATCCAGATTCCTCTGTAAGAGTGCGCACACGGCTGCTCTGCCTTTGTCAGACAGCGATCCTCCGATTGATACTTCTTGCTCTGGGTAATCAGGGTGAATTGCGACTTTCAAATTTGGAACTTTAGATGCGCTCTGTTCTGGGACGTGCGTCGTCTCACATGTAATCGTGTTACATTCTTCTGGTGGCGTAGCGTTGTTGTAAATGGTGACGATGCCGCCTTCTACTGGGAATTTGAGCATCCCATGCGCTGTGGATGGTACCGCGAGCAACGCCGATATTCCTGACCTTACAATGATGCCATTGTATGGCGAAGGGGATTTAATTACCATAAAGTTCATCCAGGCTGTCGTGGAATGTTCCTTATTACCGACAGAAACTAGTAGGCGCAGTTGCCCCATAGGCCATATCTTCTCTCCTGTGAAGCCAGTGAGCGCAGTCGTGGCTGGAATTAACTGTCCTTGTATCTCAGGGCGCAATCTCTTGAAGCAATGTTCATACATTATATCCGCTGATGCGCCCCCATCGACATACATGCGGTGGATGTCGTGACCCCCCGCATTTATTTCAATGGTAAGTGGTTCTGCCACTGCGTTGTCCGCAGTTAAGGTGGGGAAGGAGATTTCGCTTCCCTGAGAGAACTTCTGGCTCACCTTTTGCCTAATCTTTCGCTGCCATGATTGTATCATGTAGATAGTATCAGCTTTTTCCTTAGGCGCTTCCTTCTTGCCTCCGGTTCTCTGCTTGTCTTTTCCTTCCTTAATGTTTTTAACGAGGTGGTCCAACCTGCCTTCTTTCACTAGTTTCTCGATTAGTTGGCGTAACTGGACACACTCATTAGTGGTATGGCCCTTCTGCGCGTGATACTCGCAGTATCCGTTCCCTACGCGCCGATCCTCAGGGGTGCGCATAGGTGGGGGTCTTGGAAAATTCGCACCTTCCGTCGCGAATATCTCCTTTGGAGTTTTTGTTAATGGGGTATACTTGTCGTTTCCCCTTCCGCCCCCTTGGGTGCGATAACTTTTGTTACGATTGCCACTCTGGTCATTGGATTGTCTCCTTGACTCTTCTTGTGACCTATGGTTCGAGTAGCCTTTCTTGCTATCCGCAGCGGCTGCTTCTCCTTGGACGAAGGACCTCGTGCGCTTCATGAGTTCGTCAAAGGTTAGGGGAACCTTATCGTTTAACTTTTTAATCAAATCTGGGTTATTGATTGCATTCATAAAACCCGATATTTTTAGTATCTCTGGGCACGCCTTGACTTGCATGCATTCGTCCTTAAAGCGTTCCATGAAAGCGCTTGTGGATTCCCCTTGTCGCTGTTTAACCCTAGCGAGTTCGACAGGGTTTTTGGCGCACTTCTTCCTTTGAGTAAAGTTTAAGCGAAACGCCTTGCGCAACTCTTCAAACCCACCGATGCTTCTACGTGGAAGCTTGCTAAACCAGTTGCGCGCATTCCCTACTAATGTAGAGTTGAACATATGGCACCACACAGGTTGTGGCCAATTTTCGATAGTGGCTGCTGATTCGAAAATTTTTTAGGTGATCATCAGGATCACCTGTCCCATCATATGTTTTGACGTTAGCAGGCATGCGTCTTTTCTTATTCTCCAAAAAATCGCTGATGCGCCTAGTAAACGCATCAACCTTTTGGCGACGCCAGGGAAGAGACATGTCTTCATCTTCCTGGTCGCGGTATTTCCTTCTTGATTTCCAGTGTCCAGTTTCTTTGTCCTCGTTGTCCGAGGAATCACTTGAAGATGAGCGAACTCTTTTGTGACGCTTGCGTCGACTATCATCAGAATCTGAGCTTGCTCCTCTGCGGCGCTTGCGCCGACTATCCTCAGAGTCAGAGCTTGAGGGGCTTTCACTTGGGGAGCACCGTCGCCCAAGCCTATCTTGGACCCTGCGACTGCCAAGCCTAGCGTGGACATTGACGCGCCGTTCCTCATCTTCATGCTCCTCCAGATGCTGAAAGTCGGTTGCTTCATCATCGACAACCTTCCTTCCAATCCTGGCAAACACTGGTTGTTTGCGGCTATCCTTCTCGCGTATTTCCTTTCGGTAGCGCGGTGGGGATACTTCGTACTCAGGGTCGAAGTTGAGCCTGGCGTGCAGACTTTGGCTTGACCTCTTCCTTGCCTCCTCTTGCATGAGCGCAGCCAAGGCTTCGTAGTTTTGAGATACGAAGTCACTTGGCGCTAGTTCAGGCATGACTCCTTCTAGCGCGATAGAGTCCGTTTCCAAAACAAGATCCTTGTTTCGGACAGGCGCATTTGGTGGCTCAGTGAAGTTTACCTCTGGCATAGCGAGAGGAGTGCGCTGTGGGTCTACCGCGCTAGTACTTGTTGTAGTAGCGTTGGTAGTCATAGTGGGCGGTTCTACTGGAGTAAGGAGCAAATCTGAGTACGCTCCAAAGCTTCTAGGCATACTGGTTGTTCCAGAGGTCTGCTTGGAAGCCGCATCAGTTTGCTGTTTCTTCCCTAGCAATATGACTAAACTAGTCCTTGTACTTTAAATGCTATTGCAATTCCCACATATGACAAAACTTTAAAGCTAACAACCGTCTAGTTGGGCGACTAATCGAGACCAACCCACATCTATCAATAACAACCCGAACGGATCTAACTGAGAACAAGTTCGACTTGTGTAGCAAAAAATTCCAATAGTCTTCCCCTGTTCCTAAACGGAAGTTACAAAGTAAATCCAAGTTCATTAATTTCCGACGCGACAACCTGACAATTGTATAATAATATTAATATTTGTTATCATAACTTTGAGCTATTAAATAATTTTCTTTTTTCCTGAACCGCGGAATCATTAAACTGAATAGCGAGTAGCTAGCAAAAAATTAAGCGTACAAAACAATTGCATTCAAAGTTATGAGAGAATTATGACCACTCTATCCAATTAAGCTTCCCTTTCTTGTTCCTACTCGATATCCACGTAAATGAAGACTTATTTTTGTTTCATTGCCTTTACCGGCCTCTAGAGTCTAGATCAAAGGTTGCAGTGTTGTGAATGCCGTAATTGGTATGTTAATTGGTTCAAAGTCTTCTTGCGCTGCACAGATTTTAAGCTTACCAGGTGATCCATTACGGGTCTTGTTTTATATCATTAGCCAACTTGAAATATAAATATGTATCATTCATTGCTTCTGTTGTTTTTTTAACGGATATGACATTAAAAGATAGCATAAAAACTACAAATTAAGATTTTGTAACCCCTAAATCCACTAGTTGTCTGTCATATCTATTTCCAACCTTAAATCACCTCTGAGTTGGATTGTTGTTTAGATTGACCCTTGTCTACTAATTAAATTGTAAAATGAGCTAAGGATGATGACACTTTAACTACTACTTGACCGGTGCGAATCATAGTCATAAAAATTAAAATATAAAGACAATAAAGGCTAGATTCAAGGCATCCAATGAAGCAATAGCGTGTAAACATATTTAATTACAATACTTAATTGTACAAATTAATTACAAATTTACAATACTTAATTGCACAAATACTTACAACAACTATTAGAGCACTAGGTACCCTGTGGTGCCGTAAAATTGCTGCCACCTCTGCATTTTTTACCATCACACCAAAATCTATGACACCACACAAAACATATCTCCCTCTTATTTCTGGTGCCATGAGACACCCTCTGTCCCTCACATAAACCACTAAAACACAAATACAACACATAAAAACAAACAGAAGAAACAAAATAAAATAAAAAACCGGACCATTTGGTCTGGCAACGACGGCGCGAGACTCCAAAACGCAAGCCACGGTATGGTTGTTGGCGTTTTCGTGTTGGCTGGTGAGAAAACGCACACGGTATCGTGCGCTCTTAGTAGACTTGATCAAATTGTTCACATAATATTTTTTAGAAAGACATTTCTCACGGGCGCTAGGCCAATGGCCGTTTGGTAGTTATATCATTAGCACAATTACTAATTAATTAGAAAAACCAAAATACCATCTTGCACAAGCATGATTCGTTTATACTAGTTTGATGATTCATGAAATCCGCATTCTACCAAGGGGTATTTGGCGCAGTCAGAGGCAGCCATGTGAAGATTAGAGGGGCGTTGCCCACTACGAATTTTGAAGGGGTTATACTATACAAGCCCCCACCCCCCCCCCCCCAATGATGTCAAATCATAGGGGACAAAAGGAATCTTTCTTTGACTTTTTAGTATAACACAGTTTTCTGTCAGTTTCTGTGCCGTATTTCTGACAGTTTTTGGCGTTTGACATATTAAACTTTATATTTTATGTTCCGTACTTTCAGGTTTATAGTTTTTTGATATATAAAAAAAAAAAAAAAAAAAAAAAAAAAAAAAAAAAAAAAAAAAAAAAAGGGGGGGAGCTTGGATGACAAAAATAGAAGAGTTTGGATAACTTGTCCCATTTTGAAGAGAGTGCATATATTTAGTGGCCGCTTGGTATGCTTGGTGGGGAATGCAAAGCAATGCATTCCCTTTCCCCCCAAATTGTTAGGTAATGCCCCATTACCCACTACTGGGTAATGGGCCATTGCATTCCCTTCCACCAAGCACAATCAATCATTATATTACCCATTACCCACCCCATTATTCCCCCCAACCAAGCACCCCCTTAATGATTTCCATTCAAAAAAGGTTTAATTTGACTGAAATTTGTGATGTGCCTTCATCCGGCAGTCCCACGTGCACTACCTTTACCCATTTGTTTTTGTAGCTATGTCGAAGTTGTTTTGCAATTTTTGTCTTTTATCAAATCTCCAAATTACTTATTCAAATTTATTTACATGTATAACTACGTAAACTATGAGTCTATAGCATCATTATTTTAAATATATACATTATGTTTTACCTTTAGAAAATACTCCCTCCGTCCCATTTTAATTGTCGTCGGACCCAAAACACGATCTTTTTGCTTCAACTTTGACCGTAAATATTTTTGTTTGTATTATATAATACTTGATGAAAGTTATATCATTGAAAAGTTCGTTAAACGAACTTTTCAATGATATAACTTTCATCAAGTATTATATAATACAAACAAAAATATTTACGGTCAAAGTTGAAGCAAAAAGACCGTGTTTTGAGTCCCACGACAATTAAAATGGGACGGATGGAGTAGTAAATAAATTCAACCGCTTGTGAAAGTTTAAAACTTAAGGTATTAACATTAAAATTAAAAAACAAAACAAATACATTTATACATTTGTGAATCATATTTTACTATTCATAAGCAAACTAATTAAATTAATTATTATCTACCTTTTTTATAATTAACTGTAGACCATCAAATAAAAATGAAATAGAATTGTCATTTATGAAGTGATGAAGATTTTTTTATTTTTTTATTATACACCGATAGTGACAAGCTATCAAACCCATAAAAATGATATAAAATTTAGCCTCATAATTTATTTATAGATTTTAATTTTGGATGTACATGAATTGCAAGAATATCAAGTTCTTCCCATGTTAATTTAGCTATGACATGAAAATTTCAAACTCCATCATTTTCACACCTATTTTATAAGTATCATAGACTTTGTTTATAATTCATTGTAGACAATCAACTAAAAATAATTAAGCATCCATCACTTAATATAAGATGTATCGAAATTCGTCAGTGCATATGTCATTGATCAAAATGTTTAACAAAAAAAATTATAGACTACATTTAAATTTGCTGATGCTTAATCTAAAACAAATCTTTTCTGTTAAAGTCTCTCTTTAGAATTAGTCACATACTAACATATTTTCCTCTCCTCGCAAGATCTATAGCAACATGGAGCTCATCTCTCTAAACTCTCTTGTACCTGCAAGACATAATAACACATACCAAAAATATTTGCAATATAATTTCACACATTTTATGGTTATTAGTCTGTTTTAGTGTGTTTTCCGATATAAAAATGATGTGTGTTTACGCACACATCAACCATGCCTTGTATCTTGCAATGAATCCAACATTTCATTCAAAGACAAATTATATACGAGTTAAGTATCACTTCGTTCGTGAGAAAGTAAAAGAAGGAACTGTGGATATGTAGAAAATTCATACTGATGATAACATGGCAGATTATCTGACGAAAGCAATCAACTGTGACACGTTTATATAGTGCCGATCATCATGTGGCCTTGCAGAAACGTAAGTAACATGAAAGTAAAAGGAAGGATAACGGTGTGAAGATAGATAGGGCTGGCTTCAATCTAATCTTCAAGTGAGAGATTATTAAAATGTAGATACATTGTATGTAATCCTACAAAGATTTGATGAGCGTCTTTCACAACAACTTGGATTGCAACTTAGATGGTGGCATGTCATGCATGATGTCACAAGTAGGGGTGTCATTCGGGCCGACCTGACCCGAACCCGAGCCGACCCGAACCCGACCCGAGTCAATTCGGGTCAACCCGAATTGACCCGAATTTATATTCGGGTCAATCGGGTCAACCCGAATTGACCCGAGTTCTAAACAAGGTCGGGTTCGGGTATGTTTTTTTAGCCTCGACCCGACCCGAACCCGATTGACCCGAGAAAACTAACAATTTACAAGGCAAAAACTCGGGTTGACCCCAAACCCGAGCTGACCCGACCCGAATTGACCCGACCCGAGTTGACCCGAGACCCGAATTGACCCGACCCGAGTTCAAACAGGGTCGGGTTCGGGTATGTTTTTAGGAGCCTTGACCCGACCCGACCCGACCCGAGTTGACCCGAACCCGACCGGGTCAACCCGAATGACACCCCTAGTCACAAGTCAAGAAAGTTGCCTGTAAAAAGAAGCATTCATTGCTTCATTTCAACATTCCATCTCATTCACTTCTATATCTCCGAAAGTTTCTTTGTGAGAAAGCTATAGTGTTTGTATATCTCCTAATACAAGAGATATAACTATTGGTGTTTATCCCTGTAATTAATTAGAGATAAGTGTAATTTCTAATTTTTTACATAGTAAAACGTATCTTTCCTTGCTCGTGGTTTTTAACCTATTTGGGTTTTTCACGTTAAATCCGTATGTCATCTTTTATTGTATTTCATATTTTAGTTGTGAGTTTTGCTTTAATCCAGTATCACTTTTTTCAACATTGAAAAGCTTGGAAAAGCAGTGATTGTTGTTTTAGAGTCTATGAAATTAAAACAGTGATTGTTGTTTTAGAGTCCAAACTTAAATCACCTCTGAGTTGGATCGTTGGTTTATATTGACCCTTGTTCAAATGTGGGTTTTGACATTTTCTTACATGTTGTCTACTAATTAAAATGCAAAATGAGCCGGGGATGATGACATTTAACAACTACTTGACCACTGCTAAGTCATACAATTAAAATAAAATACTATACAGGCTAGATTCAAGGCATCCAATGCAACAATAGCGTGTAAACATATTTGATTACAATACTTAATTGCACAATTACTTAAAACAACTATTAGTAGACTTGATCAAGTTGTTCACATAATACCTTTTTAGAAAGACATTTCTCACGGGTATTGCTAGGCCTAATGCCGTTTGGTAATTATATCATTTGCACAATTGCTAATGAATTAGAAAAGCCAGAAATACCATCTTGCACAAGCAGGATTCGTTTATACTAGTTTGCCGATTCTTGAAATCCGCATTCTACCAAAGGGTTTTTATCTGTGAAAAAGTTATGTCTCTAAGGATGAATATGAGATTCACCTGGCTGCATGAGAATGCATATTATAATTAAGTGGGTGTGTAAGTTTTCCTTACAAAAAAATTCACATTCTTGCAACTTTTCGAAATAATGTGTGTGTATTCACCAGCAGTTCCATGGGGTTAGATGCCCAGAGAATTAGAGTTGTCTAGTTTTATTCGACAGATTTTGCAGTAAGTATGTACATGATCCAAAAATAAACTCCCTAATATTTAGTAGATAATTGGGGATCAAGGATTTCTTTTTGAGCAAATAACAAGAATTGGTTGAAATGAAACTCCTCGGTCTCACGGTCGTTTTGACAGGTCGTGGACTGAAAACGGAGTTACGGTTCAAAAGTTATAACCGTTTGAAGTTTCACAGAAGTACGAGGGCCAAAACTGCCAAATTTGAAAGTTTCCTTAGGCTGCTGGAAAGTACAGGGACTGAAATTGACAAAACTGAAAAGTTAGTTTTGTCCGATATCGCAATTGGTGTTTTGACCGATATCGCAATTGAGATAAGATATCGGACAAACTTGAAATGCGATATCTGATGCCAACTGCGATAACTCTGACAGAGACCCAATTGCGATAGAATGGCTCAACTGCGATAAACCCCTTGCAGACACCAAATGCGATAAGATTGCTGAAATGCGATAAAAAGTCAGACGAAGAATTGCGATAAGACCTTTTTGTCTCAATTGCGATAAAACAGCCCAAATGCGATAAAACGCAGTTTTTCTGTGCAATTGTGATAAACGCGCTGAAGAGGCCAAATGCGATATTTTTTGCTTTATCAACCACTTTTTGACTTTTTCCTTACAATCCCACATGCAACCTTATCTTCCCTGACAACTTTTTACTCATTTTCACTGACTTCTACCAACTCAATAATTCACATAAACAACTAAAAACATAAATCTTATAAAAGATGTATGATTCTAGTCGATCTATGGAACAAAGAACAAACCAAGTTTAAAGTGAAGAACAAGTAAACTTCACAGCCCACTTCGATAGAACACCAAACAAACACAACCTTTGATCTTTAATATGTGAACGATTTCAAGATAAACAACACAAACATCGAACACAAAGACATCAAAACTGCTACTGATGAACAGTAACAGTCAAGAACACACCACAAAATCATATTTTTACCTCAAACACACCACGATTCGCCCCCGGTTAGCTCTTGATACCAATTATTATGACCAAGAATCGTCTTTTAAGACCTTCTGGAGGTCGAGGTTCATGAAAGAAGATGATATTCATGTTTGGTTTAGTGAGAGAAATGTTAGAGAGAAGGTGGAGTGAAAACCGGATATTATTTCTTTGTTGAATGTTTCACACAGCCACACCCCACAAGTGAAGTCTTGTGGGGTATTTAAATGCCTAACTTGACAACTATGACAATATTACCCAATAAGTCCTTGCACTATATGCAATCTAGTTGTCTACTTCCAATTCACGTAAATATCGCCCAGCTTCATTTCTAACACAAGAGCAAATGATTGTGTTTTATAAAAATGTTACAACGAAAATGCATAAATAATCCTATAAGTTAAATAAATAAACCAAACAAAGTTTTTAAAATAGTAATAAAGTTATAAAAACAGAAAAATAATAATAATAAGCAATACCTTTTCAACAGCATGAAGAGCAGCACCATGACCACCAACACCAGCTCCAATTATGACCAAATCGTAATCATAACCTTTCGTTGTAGCTCCATTACCGTTACCGTTAGCCGATAAAGCCGCAATCACCTTACTCGTCCTCCTCACCTTAAGTGATTGGTGCCCCCTATACATCACACCTAGCTATGCTTTATGTCGTTATCTTATTTTAGTTCGGCCTATACTTCTTTAAGTAATCAAAGCCAGCTTACACTTACGTAAGCGTTATAAAACTAAAATCGCATACATGATACATATGGGCCTTTTGGTATATGTGAACATCAGAATCGTGTTCGATTTATTAACTTTTTAGCAAGGCCGATTTGATTCCCAAAACAACAATGTATCACACGACCCTTGTCATCTCTTATACAACAACCCATCATTTCAACTTTAATGACCTTTCCCTATAATTAAACAAACTAATCTACCGGTTCGCCATTCACATGCTCAAAAGATAGCTTTTAACAAGTAAAACAAAACAAACTTCATGTTCTTCACAAAGAAAAGACTTTAAGCAATACAAAACACATAATTAAACCTCTAAAATAGAATTTTCAAACAAGAGTTTCATTCTGGAATTTTATCAAACAGTTGGCGTACATCTAAAAACAACAAATGCAATAATGAATAATCTGAGTTTTAAGAGATCACCGAACACATAAAGTTCATAACTTGGTAATAATTAGATCAACAATTTGATCTACACTAGAGAAAAGTTCATTTGTATAACGACTTCTACATGTAGTTATCAAAGTAACACACTAATTCATATAATTATGAAATTAACGTGAACTCACATTAACAAGAGCATATTAATAGCAATATAATCACTTTATACACCAAATAAAATATGCAATAATTATTATTACTTTTTTAAAACCTTAAAATTAGTACTCAGTCAACAAAAAAGGCTTATTAAAAAATGATTTCACAAATGATCTTTACACTAAAAAAAGCATTAACAATAATTAGAAATTGACCTTATAAATGACAAGATGTAAACTTATTAAAAAAGACTTTAAATACTTTGAAGAAAAAAAATAAGTTTGTAAGATTAAATCATAGGTTAATCCTCACCATTAGATGAAACTAAATGGATGGTGGTGATTAGTCCCTCAGTTTGCACCAAAATAAGAGTAATCAAATGAACTTTTCTCTAAAATCTATGTGAAAAGTTTTAGATTATGGAAATGATCACGTGTATATGGATTGAAGCTTTGGAGTTTTCCCTTTTTATACCATATGAATGTATCAAACACCATACTATAAAACTAATCGTTGTGGTTATCAATGTTGTGCGATAGGGTGGAAAGATTAATCATCCTACTAAACATGAATGCATAACACACTTAAACATGTATTGTTAGATCATAGATGATGAGGTAGATGATGCTGAAACCAACATGCTTTACACGATATAAGTCTAGTAATAAAAATTAATTATAAGGATGTCTTTATTTATTAAAACACGTTATTGCAAGTTGACTTTTAAACTTTTTGTCACCAATATTATATATTATAGGAGTTTTATTTAAGAGTGATAATCATTTAAATGAAACTTATCAGTTGGCACGTTATTATACTAAAATAACCATAAACAATGTAAGTTCACACACAATTTTAGTTGACTTTGTTTTTTATTAAGTAATCGCGATATGTCATCAGATAATAATTATTTTTGAAACAGTCTTTAATTTTTATTTTATTAAGGAAAAAAATGTTGGTTTGTGTGTGTGTTGTAGTGCACCCAAACAGGGTAAAGATAATCAATCAAGGGTACCGGATATTCACTTGAAGTCGTGGTATCACTTTCCAATAGAAACTATTCGACCCTATGCCTGGGTTGCACGAATATCTCTATGGGATAAAACCAAGTGATGTTCTTGTTCTAGGCACAGATCAAGAACCGATCGTATTTTAGTGTTTAGGGTTTTTATCGTGTCATTCATGCCATGTGATGATCTCTATTTATAATAGAGTTTACTCAAAACCCTAGCCCATGGAATTATGTATAATTAACGGCCCATTAATTATCCATAATAGTTTCCATAAATGTAGGAGTCGGTGGTTATAACTAACAGCAGAGTCTGTTGCCTAAACAGCAGAGTCCATCAGTTCAGCAGCAGAGTTGTTCTGCATCAGTAGCAATAAAGCTATCAGCAGAAACAGATAATGCTATCAGCAGGAATGACAATGCTATCGGCAGGAACAGATAATGCTATCAGCAGAATCAACTGCATCAGCAGCATTGTCATTTATACTTAGCAGTACCTTGACTAAGCTAACAGTACCTTGATCAAACTAACAGTACCTTGGACAAGCAGTACTTTGAACAAGCAGTACTTTGACATAACCACTATTGAGTCAGGGTGTTCATTGACCTGATGGGTGTATACTCCATACCTCCAAGCCCATTACCAAGTGTAAACTTATCCCTCAAGTGTACTAAATTTTCCAACAATCCTCCCCAAATTTAGTTCACTTCCTTGCATGAAAAATTAAACACAAAACAAACATATGCATAAATGAAAATATCTTGAAGATTGAATTCTCATCTTAGTACCTTACAAGTTCAAATATTCGAGAATCAGGGTGTTCTAAGAATTGAACCCTTCAACCCATTTGAATACCTGAATATAAAATACACATACATTTTCAAACACTAAAAATACTCCTAACACTTTACAAGCCATGTGTCCATATCCAATTAATAAATGTTGTAAAAAGCTAAAAGTCCTAAAGCTTCCTGAAGCGGCAAAACTTCAACATTTACATAGGTGGTTCATCTTTTAATCATGCCCCTGCAAAGCACTTTTTCAAAGAAAATTAACCATTAAGAAGTGAAGACTTCATCCTCCTTTTCAGCAGGTTCTGAGCACAACCTTGGGATGTAAATAAAACAGTGCTCCAGTCCACCAAATGATCAGCTTGCCACATTGAACTCAACTCCAAAGTTTCCTCAGGAGGGAGTTGGGTGTCTTTACATTCAGTGACTAAGTTGGACTTAAACCCATCCCTTTAGCAGACTTAAAAACCAAGTCTCTAGCCAAACCCTTCGTCAAGTGATCAGCTAAGTTCTGTTGAGATCTAACAAACTCTATAGATACCCCCCATTCATGATAAGCTCACGAATCATGCTATGCCTGACACCTAAGTGTCTAGACTTCCCATTGTACATTTGGCTATAAGCCTTTGCCAATGTAGCAGCACTATCACAACGGATAGAAATAGGTGCTATAGGTTTAGGCCACAATGGAATCTCAAGAAGCAAGTTTCTCAACCATTCAACTTCTTTACCAGCAGCAGCTAAAGCCACAAATTCAGATTCCATGGTTGAACTGGTAATGCAAGTTTGCTTCTTGGATGCCCAAGAAATTGCACCTCCACCAAGTAGGAATACCCAGCCACTAGTAGACGAATTGTCCTCAGTGTTACTGATCCAACTTGCATCAGTATACCCTTCTAGTACAGAAGGATAACCAGTATATGAAAGACTATAATCCATAGTTCTCTTCAAATACTTCAGTACCCTCTGAATTGCTTGCCAATGATGAGCACTAGTGTAAAACCCGAAAATCTAAAACATGCAAAAATTACCAAAATGCCCCTGAAATTTTAAAATTTAATTAAGGCTTAATTAAAGTTCCGAATCGATCCCAAACTTCTGGAAACGAGCAAGATATGATACAACATAATTTTGACGACTTCGATTAATATTTATACAAGTCGAGAAATGACCAAAATACCCTTGTGTGTACCAAAAATTTAAATGCATAATTATTATTAATTAATTACCTTTTAAATACAATTTAAATTAAGGAAAATAAAGTAAAAATGGTAAAATTGATGGGGCCATAATTAAGGCCGGTATTTTTGGTCCAACCCTCCCCTAGACTCGGCCAAATCATTTTAAAATCAATAAACACCTTATTTCTTGTAAACCCTAATTACCGATTGGAATTAAAACACACACACAAATTCTATAGCCTCCATTCGACATTCTAAAATCCCTAGACCATTTTTCTGAGTTCAAGCATCATCCAAGGAGTACTAGAAAAATCATTGTGAAGGTGTTCATCGTTCGAATCGATCGTGGTGAATTTTTGTAAGTCGCGACATACAAAAGAGGTATAATTCGTTTTGATTCACTCGACCTTTGTAAAATTCGTCTCTTATTTTTCTTGTGTTCCTCACATCATATGTGACCTGTGAAAATTGGTTTCATGATTTTTAGATCGTTTTTGAAGTCGTGGTGATTTTTGACCCGTTTTGGCTAATCGCGTACAAAAGAATTCGTACACCTCATTCCACACGTTCAAATCTTGATTTGGTATTTTTCTCAGACCCTATATATGTTAAGAACATCAAAGAAAATGTTAAAATCGATCCATGCATGATCTACCAATTTATTTGTGAATTAAATCTTAAAAACGTGTATAAACCCTAAATAATTATATCCGAATTTTTGAGGCTCCATATTCATTTTATTTAGACTCTATATAATCACATTGATCTGGGAAAAATGATATTTCGAATTTTTGAGGCCTAAAATATTTATTGGTGAATTATTTGTATAACCGGATTTAAGAAAAATAAAGAAGAAATAGAAATAAAATGTAATTCGGTTAGGGCTTGGATATTAAGGCTTGATTTTGACTATTTAATGATGTTATAGTGATGAAATAATGATTTGGTAATTATTGGTATTTTTAGGGTTAGGGTTTTGGTTATAAAAAGTGTTATGCGATTGTAAATAAATTATAAGGGGGTGTTTTGTAACTCTTAAAACTCAAGGGTTATTTTTAGAACTTAATTTGGGCTGTGTATTATTCGAATAAAATATAAGTTGGGGGTGCCATGTGTAATTTTTATATTTAAAAGGATTAAAGTGTTTAAATAAATAAAATGTAAATCGATTTGTGAAATAATTAAATAGAGGGACTAAATATGTAATTTCTGGAAATTTAGGGTGGATTTGAGTAATAAATTATATTCAGGGGGTTATGTGTCATTTTGGTAATTTAATGGCTTAATATGTAATTATTGATAATTAAAGATTGAAAATGTAAATTAAGGGTTAAATATGTAACTTTGATAACTTGAGGGACTTGATGTGTAAATTATGAATACTTAAGGGTATATTCGTATAACATAATGAAATAAGTGTCCATTGTGTAACTTTGATAAAATAAGGGTTTAAGGTATAATTATGGATATAAAAAGGTTTAAAGTGTAACTTAATAATATAAAGGGTGTAAATTGTAAATTGTGTAACCTAAAGGACTAAATGTGTAATTCTGGATAACTTAAGGATGAGAACGAATTTATTTAACTATGATACCTTCATCTTACTAAATATGGAAACTTACTTAATTTGGAAACCTGTTAAAAATGGAAAGACAAGCTAAAATGAGTAATTCTCTTCTACTCCTCTAGGTGTGAAGAAGAAGGTTTTGATCCGCTTCTGTGTCTTCTATTTCTTGTTCGTATGTGCATTCATGACAAGGTACAGATATTCTGCTTCTTGAATGAGGAGCCTTCGCTCTCACTTTTATTATATTAGGGTTTCCCATGCCATTGCTATGCTTCCCTACACTATGATTATGGACCTTTGATATATGAACCTTTTGGCATTTGGGACCCTTTGGCATTGAACTTTGGATTTTGAACCTTTGACATTGTGAACCCTTCTGATATGAACCTTTCATATGAACCTTGAGCATTTGAACCTTGATATTTGAACTGTGATTATGACCATGTGAACCTTTGCTTTGATATGAACCTGTGATCTTTGACCCCAGTTTGATACTACGAGCCAAATGTGTTTCCTAGCCATGAAGGTAACATGGCCGTGTCTGTGATGCACCACTGACATGACTCTTGTGTGGTCAGAGTGATTAACCACACCGTCCCCATTGTGATTTGTGAAATGCATGCGATTATTATTATTATGGCCAATGTGATATGTGGGGGGGCGTATGGATGCATCCTAGATTTGTATTGTGATTGTGATATTGTGATATGTGATATGTGGTGACTGATGATGGGTGCAATCCACGTCTTTCACAAAAATGTGGGAGCTAGCTACTCCATTCGAAGAATGAGGACACCCCTCATATTATCTGATTATCTGAGAGGTCTCCCCTCTATATGATTTGAAGATTATGGTTACGATGTGATATGTGATGTGATATGTGGGCTCGTGGTGGATTACTGTCCTAAACCTTTACTCTTTAATTCCTTTCCTATATCTCATTCATTATGATGTATCTGTTCATTTCCGTTTGCTTTTGGTTTCCGTTTATTATATATCTGTTCACTGGGCTTTTTAAGCTCAGCCGCACGTTTTCTTTTCGTGTGCGGCAGGTTTTAGTTGGAAGCTGGGTAAGAGTGAAGAGACTTTTGGACTTAGAAGACCTTGATAGTTATTCTGAAGTAGAAGTCATTAGAAGGACTGCTTTTGCAGACTTAGTATTTAGTTTTGGTTTCCTTTGTATCCTTGTGTATTCAGTATTTCATTTGTAAACATTGAGAATCTTTGTATTACTATGGAATGTATGCTTTGTTTGATCTGATATGAAGCCATTAATGTGATACTTCTACCCTTGCTGGGTTGGGGTGTTACAATTATGGTATCAGAGAGACAGGCTGCGATTCGTAATACATTTACCCTTGGCCTGTGTGAGTTAGGACCACTAAGTTTCCCCTGTAGGCGCTCGTAGGATAACCTTTGCGAAGTTGCTTGAGTATTTTCCCATAGGAACATAAGTTACAACCGGTGAGGAATGGGTAGACTAGGACATCCATGTGAGTAGTATTTGCTTCCGCATCACTCTGAATCTTGCCTATGCCTTTAGTCATGCCTCATAGGAACGTTTGTCGCAGAAGACGAGGAAGTCTTACCTTCCGTCATTTGAAGAATGAACTTTGTATGTTCCCTTTGGAAGGATTTGATGTTGATATTGGTCTTGTACGGAATTGTGATCCAAGCATGCTGATGCTAATAACTGATATTCCATACATCTCAACTCTAACAGTTAAGCGATGTTCGTATTACTATCGATGCACACCCTACCATTCCTATGCTATAAGCTAAACAAAATTCCGATCCTTTGAACTGTTCACTCTTCTATCCTACACTTTGATGAACCATGTACCTGAATTTGATATGTGAACTATCCGTATGATTTGGCAACCACATTCGCTCTGAGAATCCATTTCCTTTTGGATGTATTTGACTCTGAGGTCTCTTGACTATGGATTGGTGGTTTTTGTAAAGCTATCATGGACTGCAATATTTGAAATGCGACCTTTAACAATCTGCTTCACTATATTTTGATATGATATTCTCAATCATTTGAATCTGTTAAGATTATTGTTGCTATGAAGCACATACTCCGATCTCTTTGATTTCCAAATTCCTCCTAACGCTTGTTAGTATCCACTCTTGGAATGCTCCGGCATTTGAAAGTTTGTTGTACGAATTTTTGGTGTATCTAATGAACCTTTTGAAATCCGTTTGGGAAGTAAGGTTTGCATTGAACCGATCTGAATTGGCGAAACCATGATACTGAAGAAGTTAAGAGATTGTAAGAACTGATGGAATATGAATTTGTTCACTTCAGTAATCTCTTTGAATGCTCCTGTTTGTTTATGAAGAAGAAAGAGAGAAGTGTGCGGCGGCGCACCGACCATCGTGAATTTAACCGTAATCGTTATTCCATTTCCGTGTATCAATATTCGATTTGTTCTATTTTTGAAACTCCGTAGCAGACGACCTCTTCTGAGTTTGAAAGACGGAAGAAGCAACCACAAGAACATCTGAGAAGGAAGTTGATTAGTTGAGATTAGGTTCCGTGAAGCATTACAATTTGATTTGTGAAGGGAAAGATTTGTGATATGAAGTTTGTCCCTAAGAAGGTTTCCTGAAGTTGCTTTAGTACCCGTGTAACCACTATGAGTTTTGAATGATGTCAATTGTATTGGCTAGAAAATTCATGTTTTCGCAAGTATTCCGACAATTGTCATAGTATGACAGTATGTTTGTGCTCAGAGACGAACGAGGAACACGTTGACCATTTTTAGTATGAAGTGAACCGACCCTTTGTTCTGGAAGAATAGTTTTGATTTGCGTTCAGAGATTGCAGCAAACAACACCACCAGATATCCAATGACGACAGAGTTTCCACGAAAAGGACCAAGACTGAAGACCATTGTCAGAGTTAGAAACCTTGTGGAAGATGTGCAGAAGAGGTTCGTGACAGGCGTTACCAAGAGAGAAGCACGTGAGGAGAAGACGGACTGAGATGAGACTCGATTATACCTCAAGCAGAACGTGGAGATTTCAGTTGGGCATCAAGACGACCAGACCGTAGAAGATGAGCTTTCAGCACATAAACCAGGAAGTCCACAGCAGTTTGAGTTGGTGAATTTTGAATCATGCTAGAAGACCTGTAGGGGACACGCAACCTTGTTTCTCTAGTCATTTTAGTTGTACTAAGATGAATTGAGAGCTGAAGCAGACTCGCAAATGGAGGAATGCAAGGTGATCACGTCAGAGATTCACGCTACCACACCGAAGTGTCCAGAAGAAGTGTCGAAGACTTGAGGAACCAGACTCAAGTTTATGATTTTCTTTTTCACCCTATGATCGTATGATTAGACAAGAGGGCGACTACTTGGAATTTGAAAAGATTCAAGATCATTTTGTAGTAAACGTTTGGACTTGGAAGATTTGATTTTTGTAAAGGATGAAGATATTGAAGACGTAATTCTTTTCCTCTTAAACCACTTAAGTTTCCGTTACCTTTCGATAGGATCTTTTGAATGAGCCTTACCCTATTAGAAATTCCGTTCTGTGTTCGTTATGCATTTGTTTGGACGATGGTTTCGTTATGAGAAGGATGATGAATTGTGGAAGACCTAACGTTTCGACGACGAGTTTCATTTTGAGGTGTACACATTCCGTTACGCTATTTGTACGCTCAAATCCCTCCGATTTAGAATCCGTAGTGATGTTTGTTTTGGACCAACCTTAGGAGGTAGAAAGGCTGATAGGTGGTTAAGATAAGTAGTTCTGTTCGCGACTTGAGATAAAGTATGACCATCATGATGGTATACTCATATGATGCTGGTATTATGACGGTTCGCGAACGTGATAATACTTACGTCATATGACGTACCCTTATTGTGTTCATAGGATATTTCGAGGAGTACTTTAGAAACCTTATAATGTCGATAGGAGATGTGAGAATTTTTGCATCTGTAAGATTTAGGTTCATTCCACCTATACGCTTAATCTGCTTCCACCGTTATACGATTTGATACGTCTGGATACTCGACACGCGATTGTTGACCTCGGTACTCCCGATAAGAATTTTAGGTTCGGTTATAGAGCTTGCTGCCGTCTGTTTCTGTCTATATGGATTCGATCGGTTTCTATGAAGGAATACACCTACGCTCTGCTATATATACGTTTCGCATTCGATGAATCTGTTCATTATGATCTGCCATGAGTTAA
The DNA here is from genome assembly GCA_021014915.2 of Artemisia tridentata subsp. tridentata. Classification (NCBI taxonomy): domain Eukaryota; kingdom Viridiplantae; phylum Streptophyta; class Magnoliopsida; order Asterales; family Asteraceae; genus Artemisia; species Artemisia tridentata. The sequence goes on from CP139505.1 coordinate 38,475,332, forward strand.
GATATGAGATTGTGGATCCTGAGAAAACAAGACCTGTTGGTGTATGAAGATACCTTTGAAAGGTCATTTTGGAAACTGAGACTATTTGAGAATCTGAAGGGTTGAACACCAATATTGTTCTCATGTTTGCTATAATTCGATAAGTTCTCATTTATCTTGTCTATCTCTTTCCGCCGACGAAATATCCGTCAGTCCTACAGCTTCTTTGTATCTCTCCTGATGGGATGCGATTATCATCTATTACGTTTGGTATATATTCTTTTGATGTGAATCCTGAACGATTTGCCTTTCTGAGGATACCCGAAACTATCTTAGATCGACAACGAAGAGTTATGAGAAACAAGACTGTTACATTTCCGTTCGCTGTCCGTTGTGTCTTCTGTTTCGTTTCACTTCTGATCGTTGGGATTTTTCATTTCCGCTCGTAAAGATTCCTTGGAAGAACCACCCAGAGCGGGAGGCTACCTGGGAAACCGAGGAATCAATACGAGCTAGTTATCCGCATTCTGATCTAGTACGTCCTTATTTTGTTTTCGATCCTTTCACTTCTGATTCTTTGCAAATTTCGAGGACGAAATTTTTCTGTTAGAGGGGAAGAATTGTAAAACCCGAAAATCTAAAACATGCAAAAATTACCAAAATGCCCCTGAAATTTTAAAATTTAATTAAGGCTTAATTAAAGTTCCGAATCGATCCCAAACTTCTGGAAACGAGCAAGATATGATACAACATAATTTTGACGACTTCGATTAATATTTATACAAGTCGAGAAATGACCAAAATACCCTTGTGTGTACCAAAAATTTAAATGCAATAATTATTATTAATTAATTACCTTTTAAATACAATTTAAATTAAGGAAAATAAAGTAAAAATGGTAAAATTGATGGGGCCATAATTAAGGCCGGTATTTTTGGTCCAACCCTCCCCTAGACTCGGCCAAATCATTTTAAAATCAATAAACACCTTATTTCTTGTAAACCCTAATTACCGATTGGAATTAAAACACACACACAAATTCTATAGCCTCCATTCGACATTCTAAAATCCCTAGACCATTTTTCTGAGTTCAAGCATCATTCAAGGAGTACTAGAAAAATCATTGTGAAGGTGTTCATCGTTCGAATCGATCGTGGTGAATTTTTGTAAGTCGCGACATACAAAAGAGGTATAATTCGTTTTGATTCACTCGACCTTTGTAAAATTCGTCTCTTATTTTTCTTGTGTTCCTCACATCATATGTGACCTGTGAAAATTGGTTTCATGATTTTTAGATCGTTTTTGAAGTCGTGGTGATTTTTGACCCGTTTTGGCTAATCGCGTACAAAAGAATTCGTACACCTCATTCCACACGTTCAAATCTTGATTTGGTATTTTTCTCAGACCCTATATATGTTAAGAACATCAAAGAAAATGTTAAAATCGATCCATGCATGATCTACCAATTTATTTGTGAATTAAATCTTAAAAACGTGTATAAACCCTAAATAATTATATCCGAATTTTTGAGGCTCCATATTCATTTTATTTAGACTCTATATAATCACATTGATCTGGGAAAAATGATATTTTGAATTTTTGAGGCCTAAAATATTTATTGGTGAATTATTTGTATAACCGGATTTAAGAAAAATAAAGAAGAAATAGAAATAAAATGTAATTCGGTTAGGGCTTGGATATTAAGGCTTGATTTTGACTATTTAATGATGTTATAGTGATGAAATAATGATTTGGTAATTATTGGTATTTTTAGGGTTAGGGTTTTGGTTATAAAAAGTGTTATGCGATTGTAAATAAATTATAAGGGGGTGTTTTGTAACTCTTAAAACTCAAGGGTTATTTTTAGAACTTAATTTGGGCTGTGTATTATTCGAATAAAATATAAGTTGGGGGTGCCATGTGTAATTTTTATATTTAAAAGGATTAAAGTGTTTAAATAAATAAAATGTAAATCGATTTGTGAAATAATTAAATAGAGGGACTAAATATGTAATTTCTGGAAATTTAGGGTGGATTTGAGTAATAAATTATATTCAGGGGGTTATGTGTCATTTTGGTAATTTAATGGCTTAATATGTAATTATTGATAATTAAAGATTGAAAATGTAAATTAAGGGTTAAATATGTAACTTTGATAACTTGAGGGACTTGATGTGTAAATTATGAATACTTAAGGGTATATTCGTATAACATAATGAAATAAGTGTCCATTGTGTAACTTTGATAAAATAAGGGTTTAAGGTATAATTATGGATATAAAAAGGTTTAAAGTGTAACTTAATAATATAAAGGGTGTAAATTGTAAATTGTGTAACCTAAAGGACTAAATGTGTAATTCTGGATAACTTAAGGATGAGAACGAATTTATTTAACTATGATACCTTCATCTTACTAAATATGGAAACTTACTTAATTTGGAAACCTGTTAAAAATGGAAAGACAAGCTAAAATGAGTAATTCTCTTCTACTCCTCTAGGTGTGAAGAAGAAGGTTTTGATCCGCTTCTGTGTCTTCTATTTCTTGTTCGTATGTGCATTCATGACAAGGTACAGATATTCTGCTTCTTGAATGAGGAGCCTTCGCTCTCACTTTTATTATATTAGGGTTTCCCATGCCATTGCTATGCTTCCCTACACTATGATTATGGACCTTTGATATATGAACCTTTTGGCATTTGGGACCCTTTGGCATTGAACTTTGGATTTTGAACCTTTGACATTGTGAACCCTTCTGATATGAACCTTTCATATGAACCTTGAGCATTTGAACCTTGATATTTGAACTGTGATTATGACCATGTGAACCTTTGCTTTGATATGAACCTGTGATCTTTGACCCCAGTTTGATACTACGAGCCAAATGTGTTTCCTAGCCATGAAGGTAACATGGCCGTGTCTGTGATGCACCACTGACATGACTCTTGTGTGGTCAGAGTGATTAACCACACCGTCCCCATTGTGATTTGTGAAATGCATGCGATTATTATTATTATGGCCAATGTGATATGTGGGGGGGGCGTATGGATGCATCCTAGATTTGTATTGTGATTGTGATATTGTGATATGTGATATGTGGTGACTGATGATGGGTGCAATCCACGTCTTTCACAAAAATGTGGGAGCTAGCTACTCCATTCGAAGAATGAGGACACCCCTCATATTATCTGATTATCTGAGAGGTCTCCCCTCTATATGATTTGAAGATTATGGTTACGATGTGATATGTGATGTGATATGTGGGCTCGTGGTGGATTACTGTCCTAAACCTTTACTCTTTAATTCCTTTCCTATATCTCATTCATTATGATGTATCTGTTCATTTCCGTTTGCTTTTGGTTTCCGTTTATTATATATCTGTTCACTGGGCTTTTTAAGCTCAGCCGCACGTTTTCTTTCGTGTGCGGCAGGTTTTAGTTGGAAGCTGGGTAAGAGTGAAGAGACTTTTGGACTTAGAAGACCTTGATAGTTATTCTGAAGTAGAAGTCATTAGAAGGACTGCTTTTGCAGACTTAGTATTTAGTTTTGGTTTCCTTTGTATCCTTGTGTATTCAGTATTTCATTTGTAAACATTGAGAATCTTTGTATTACTATGGAATGTATGCTTTGTTTGATCTGATATGAAGCCATTAATGTGATACTTCTACCCTTGCTGGGTTGGGGTGTTACAACTAGGATTACTAGTATACCTGCTCAATTTTCCCACAGAAAATGCAATGTCAGGTCTAGTACAAGTCATGGCATACATCAAGCAGCCAATTACCCTTGAATACTCGAGTTGAGATACAGCCTTGCCTTTATTGGGCATTAGCTTCTCACTTGTATCCATAGGAGTACTCACTGGAGTACAGTCAAAGTAATTAAATTTCCTCAACACCTTCTCAATGTAATGAGACTGAGAGATAGAAATCTTGTTACCTTCATGTTTAATCCTAATACCAAGGATAACATATGCCTCCCCCATATCCTTCATGGAGAACCTTGATGACAAAAATTCTTTTGTTAGGTCCACTTGATTTTGGTCTGTGCCAAAGATCAACATGTCATCAACATATAGACAAATGATGACTCCTTTACCAGACTCATCAAATTTGCTATACACACATTTGTCAGACTGGTTAAGTGAATAACCACTAGACAAAACCACTTCATCAAACTTTTGATGCCATTGCTTAGGTGCCTGCTTCAATCCATATAAGGACTTAATCAGTTTGCACACCTTCTTTTCATTGCCAGGCATGATGAAGCCCTGAGGTTGGTTCATATAAACCTCCTCATCCAATTCACCATTCAAGAAAGCTGTCTTCACATCCATCTGATGAATAATCAGATTGTGAATTGATGCCAAAGCAATCAGCAATCTTATGGTACTGATACGAGCCACAGGGGCATAAGTATCAAAGTAGTCAATTCCTTCCTTTTGTTTAAAGCCTTGAATGACTAACCTTGCCTTGAACTTTTCAATAGTTCCATCTACCTTCATTTTCTTCTTGAAAATCCATTTGCAGCCTAGAGGCTTGCAACCAGGTGGTAGATCAGCCAACACCCAAGTGTTGTTGCCCATGATGGAGTCCATCTCATCATTTATTGCTTCTTTCCAGAAAGCAACATCTTGGGACTTCATTGATTCATCAAATGTTTTGGGATCATCCTCAACATTAAAGCAATAGGAGTGTTGGTCAGAGACCTCATCCCTTGTTCCTTCAATCAAGTACAATTGAAATTCAGGTCCAAATGATTTTGGAGTCCTCACCCTTGTGCTCCTTCTGAGCTCAGGTTCAGGTTGTTGTTCCACAACCTCATCAGGGACCTCATCAGAGGCTTCTGATACACCAACATCATTGGTTCCATTAGGAATCCTCTGACTTGGTCTAGGGACTGAAGAGAATCTATTCTCATCAAAATTTGCATCCCTTGATTCAATTATAGTGTTAATTGAAACAGCTTCATTAGGTTCAATAACATAGAACCTATAAGCCTTGGAATGCTCAGCATATCCAACAAAGATGCATTCAATGCCTCTTTCACCCAAAGTTTTATGCTTTGGATCAGGGAGTCTTACAACTGCCCTACAACCCCAAACCTTGAGATAATTCAAGTTGGGTTTCCTTTTAGTCCAGAGTTCATAAGGGGTAGTCTTGTTCCTTTTGTTAGGAACCCTATTTAGCAAATAGCAAGCTGTTAACATAGCTTCACCCCAGAACCCTTGACTCAGCCCTGAATAGGACAACATGGAATTAACCATCTCCTTCAGCACTCGGTTTGTTGGGATTTATTAATAGGTTAACCAATTAACTACGAGTACGCAGCGGATATGGATCTAGTTTGGCTATTAGAATTAACACAAATAATAAACAAATAAAACAACTAAAAGGGAACAAGAAAACTAACCCTCGTCGACACCCGCAAAAGAAACTAATAGTGGTTAAAATACCACCTCTACGGTTGCTCACACAAACACGTCAAACAAATACGCCCGGAGTGCTAGCCGTGTACCACGTAAACCCAAACACCAAGTGTCGTAGCTCAAAAATGGATCAAAACGAAAACTGCCCAAAACTACGTGTTGTCCGAGATCCATAGTAACCACCAGACAACGACTTTCTTTGTTGTCCGATATCGGACAACACTACGATTCGACTGTCTTCTTCTTCTTGTCCGAGAACGCACAGTAGGTGCGCAGAAAGTTTCTGTAGCTTACTGTGATTGTTTGGACTTATGAACTTCGAATCCTAGTACTTCTGGAAAGTAATAGAATCAATCTAAACTAATTAAAACACCTTGGATCGGATCAAATGTAATTAAATAGATTGATGAGTGAAAACCAAAAGAACAAAAACCTAGTGAAGCTTTGATTCAATTGGCTGAGATATGAAGAAGTTTATGTGGTTTTGTTCTGTGTATTTCGTGAATTCATGAGCAGGAATGAGGGAGTATATATAGTCTCTCAACCCTAGCTTATGATAAGAGTTAAACAAAGCATGATAAGTATTAAACTCTACTTTGTTTGATTCTTATCACAACTCTACACTTCCTCCTTATCATCAATGAACCTAGACACTCAAAATCCCCTTCTAGATCCTTCATAAACCGGCCACATGGGTTAGGACAAGTAAGGAGTATGTCTAGTTCATCTTGTGTCCAAACCGGGTCGTTTTGAGCATTAAGTGAAATAGTAACGTATTCTAATGTTTTAGCTTGTGTGCCCCCAATAGGCTCACACACCCTTAGTTGTATTAGTCCATTCCAACTCACATATTCCAACAGCTCCCACTTGGGAGTTGGAGTAGCAGATAGCACAAATACCAACGACGGAAACGTCTAGCAACGCTCTCACTCGCTATTTAAACTAAAGGTGTATGAGATATAGTTTCATAAATCATTCTCAGTAGCATGGTCATTTATGTCTTGCTTTTATCATCCTTTGTTATAGATACCGTTAAACCATGGATATGGATCCTAACTCATTCCATATAGTTTAACCATTTTGATTCTCGTTGTAGAATTTTAATTAGATATACCAAATGTAACCAAGAATCATCTTGCATTACCCTTTGGATTCGGCCGAACAGTTATCTGATTAATTCTGGAGAGGGCCCATGGTATCTTTCTGCACATATCAAGTGGAGTAACAAATCCTCTGTTGACTACAAGTGTTGTGGATGCTGCTTCACATCACTCCGAAAAATAGCTTTTATAACTACCTTATTCAGGACAGCGTTTGGCATATAATTACAAAAGTGATATCCACACATAACAGAACTTGCTTGTATCTCAAGTCTAAGGATGACTTAGTAAACCATTTTCAACATCTTACTCATGACAAGGATCCAAAAGTAAATGTTCGAAAGTTGGGGTATCCAATATGCATCCCTTGTGAATACATATGAGTTTGGCGGGAACAATCCACATTCTCATAGAATATAACCAACACTCACATTTGCCTTGCATAACAATATTCCCATATTGTTAACCGACAATGGACATATTTAGAATGATAAAATCATTCAAGGATTAAACATGCAAATATAGGATAACAATTATTATATGAATGAATAACAAATACCAAGTATCTTTATTCATCATAAAATAAAAATTGTCTTACAATCCCAATTATCCAAATACTATAAACAGATATGCATGAGACTAATTAGTAAATTGAAGTCTAATGTTTCCAACATTCTCAACTTTTCTTTACAAGAAAACTAAATAGTCATCTGAGTAAACTTTCCGAATACTAGTTTCAAATTTCACATATAGTGAGGGATTTGAGATGAGTGTCTTATCTCATATGCTCATACTATTGCAAGTGTCATAGTATGGAGATGTCGCCCTACCTTGCATAAGGTATTAGAAGTCAACGACATACTGACAATCATCTTTACAGTTTCTTAAAATGTAAAGTACTCTTTATTCCTTAATGTGTAATGCAACAATGCTCTTTGTTGAGCATATCTAGTTAGCAGATTTATCATAAATGATAAAATCCTACTTTAACTAGTTTTATTTATCCTCTAGCATCATTGTACCTATACAACACTATGCTTTATAATTCGTAAACATTTGTATTAACAATAATCTAAATACTCTCAATTAGATATTGTTGTTGTTAGCTCATCTTGCTCTAGTGCAAAAGTAACAACCAGTCTTATACACAATATAATATATACATGACAAATCCTTTAGTTAAAAACATAAGGTTTCCATCCATGTAATAAATTATTCCAAGTGAAATATACCATTTAAGACTTGCTTCAATGATATATTGCATTTGTGTTGGACTTAATTTTCCGCATATGTTTATTCCAAATAAACATTTATTCCAAGGCTGATTGTTCTATTCCCTAAATCCCTAATGAAGTTTTATTCCAAGTTTAAGGATTAATATCTAGCTTAAATGGAATGATATCTTCAATATGTTATACAACATATGAATTTTAAGGAAAAACAAAGTGCTCCCACTTAATGTTAGATGTACTCAAGGAGTTATCTTAATTCAATCAAAATCATATTGTAATTAAATTCAAGATCTCAGCTCCTAGATGCATGATTCTATCCAAACTTGGATTGCTCAAACTTGTATATTACATAAAGATTATATAGATTCATAACCCTTTTGATTACACACCGTCCTCGCAAAAGGTAATCATTAAAGAAAGAGTTATAAAACTTAATTGCCATATTCCACATTCAAGGAAACATGTTTGACAATTATCTTTATTTAATGCGTGTATATAAGAACATCTAATCACAGTTAATTGCTTGAGATTAAAACTTCTTATTATAAGCCATGCATTAACATGTATACAGTTTTGTCCTTGTGAGCCTTTCTTCAAAAGAAACTCATTCCAACCTCATAGGTTAACTATTAGGCAAAATAACAATCAAGGTCAAAACATTGATTTGCCTTTTAAGGACTGCATCTTATCATTCATAATTCTAAGACATTTATCAGATTCAAGATGTGATAATGTACGTTATCAGTTAGTAGATTTTCAATGATCCATTAACTTATATTCCTCAGCATTGATATCAAAATATCAATCAAGTGATGAGGCATCCTTGCAAATTTATGAATGAGAGTATCATTACACTTCGGTCAACATTTACATGTTTAACCTTAGTATGACATTAATATGTGGATTTTAGAAGGTTATGTATTTGTTCTTGAATATCTTCAAGATTTGTTGATGCTCCCACTTACTTTTGTAATTAGAGACAATTCTCTAAATACTAAGTATTTAAGCAACAATAAATTGTTCTTTATTTTGGAACCACAAAATACATTTTAAGTTCTCATCTCAAGATTGTTAATAAAATGCTTCATAAGATTTCAACAAATTCAGAACTTAAATCAAGACATAATGGAATTTCTTCCAACAACTCTAATTAAGGTTTGTAACAAAACCCTAATTTTGTATCACCCTTTAACTGAAAACCTTAGCAACAGTTTTGTGTTTCGTCGAGCTAGGAGGAACACTAATACTACAATCTTCAAGCTAGGAAGTGTAGAAATCAAAAAATCCCTAAAGGTTTAGGGATTTCGGTCATGGGTTGTCTTGAATACCTTCTAGGTTTGAACCATATTGAGTATGTCCACGACACACGCAATTTTCTAACCTTGACAGATTTTGGAGGCAGAGCAATTAAAGATATCATGAATCAAACAATATGAATATTGTTTGTTTCAACCTATTAGACATACCATAATAATGTGGTATTCTATAAGTATTTGAATTGTGAAACTATATCAGAATTCCATAGATAATTTAATTCTCTTTGGACCAAATACTTGTCAATTGGGTCGAGCCAAATTGCATATTAAGTATTTTTGAACCAAGTGCATGCTATAATGTAAATTTCTTGAATAATACAAGAACCTTATGCTCATATGTTCACAAGAAGACAGAACTGTTCAAGAATTATATGTTCATGTGTTTACAAGAAAAACAGAACATGTCAATAATACATTATAAGTCTTTGAATAATTCAAAGCCCTCATGTTTATGTGTTAACAAGAAGACATAACAATTTTACTATATACTTTATGTTATAATTCATTGATTAATTCAAGGACTTTATAATTATGTCTTAACATGTAAACATAATTATACTAACACAAGTAATCATGAACGCAAACTCTTGAGTTCTGTAGTAATTTCAAGTTAATTTTATACTTCAGAATTATGATTATTATCATTTAACCATAATTATATTGACTAAAATATGTAGTCAAAATGTTGAAGTATCTTTACACTATATCATGACATTTGAATGTAGTAGGGCAACAAACATCTTGCGTGTTCAAGTCCTAGTAGAATGATTAGCTTTCTTACCTTGCGGTCAAGAGAAACCAATAATATGTTGTTCCTTGCACACACTTTGAGATTTCTCCCACTTGTGTAAGGCACAACATCATATTATGAAAACAAACAACATGTGATTGATTGTGTAAACAATATGATAATGTCATAGATATTACAAGTAGTTTTAGAACCATAACCTTTAATAAGGAATTGTGGATTATTATTTTATAGATAACGTTTAGAAAGGTAACGTGTTATCTAATAAAATAAAATGCAATTATCCTTTAAGCAATGGTCGTTCATATTCGGAAAGTAATGAATTATTTCAAAGCAAGTTTAAAATGATGTGGGTGACTAACAAGGAAATAAATCTCGTAGCTCCCACTGAAATTGACAACATTACAGGAATGTTATTTCAGTAATAAAATGCAATGCTCCCACTGGATTTGTCAACATTGTAAGTGTTACATTGCCAGTAGAAAGCATATTGCAATTTAATACACTTTCCTATTCTCTTCGAATGCCTACAAGTAGCAATGTACTTAGGTATTGAACAGAGTATATGAAGTCCTACTTATGTAGATGAGGGACTAGCCATTCATGCATTCATTTAACTTGAATAGTTAGCATGCAATTCCTCCTTTATCGTCTACATAGCCCCAAGGGTGTTTAACACTATAAGGAATAATAAGAGTCCAAGAAAAATACCTAGCGAATATGCTAGTAATTTCTTTACTCTTTGCGGTTTAAACTCATACATCGTGACAAGTGCAAGATGTCATTTATTTTGGTAGTTATAGAAAAAAAAATGTTTTCTAGCTACACAAAATATTTTATCTTTCAATTATTTCAATACCGGAAAAGGGTAATGAAAGATCATAAGTGAGTTTAACAATTGTAATCCTATCTTAGTTTGTCAACTAAGGAGAAATAAATAGGAATAAGTCTCACTCTTCTTACCAGGAAAAGAGACCAAGTGTGTCTTTTTAAGAAAAACAAACTTTTGTTTACGAATTATGTTGCAACAACACAATTTTAATCAGAACATAGAAAGTTCAATGTTAGTATTTTTGATAATTAAATTCTTAAAATAATTAACTACCCAATTAATTACTAATTAAGACTAAGATCCATCTTGACCTCCCACTTATTACCGGAGGTCTGACCAGCGTGTAAACAAGTAGGGCAAGAGGTAAACGACGAGCGTTAATTGCATAAACTGCAACTCTTAGACTTATGAGACTGATCAAGACATTAGTAGACAAGTAATAATGTCATGAGCATGTTTAGTCGCATCTTATGCCTCGGGTCCAAGGTCTGACCAAGCATACTCGAAATAAGTCGACCAAGCAAGAACGTGCAAATATCGCCAAAGGTCTGACCAATGAGCAAAATTCGCCATGGGTTTGAAATGGCCCTAAGGTCTGACCAAAGAGGTCAAGTCAAATGCACGTGTTCTTGGTTGGGTGGCATAGACTTAAAATTTATATATAGGGTATACACATAAATGTGATAAAATCGTGTACAAAGAAGCATGCAAAACAACTTTGTAGCACTTTATTTTAAAAACTTTTAGTAATGACACTGTAGTGATCATCATGGTTCACGGTAGCTCCAATCGAACTCGCAAGGAGGCGGAGGACCAGGTCAGCGCGAAGCTATGACCGGAAATCCTTTAGGTGTGACTGTGCGCACCGCCTGAAACCCCCCTTATAGTTTGTTCTAGTGGGTGAGCCGTACTTCCCAAGTGTCCATAGTGTCTAGTTTTTAATTTCATGAAAACTTGTTTCAATAATTTAGGTCACTTAATTTTACAAAAACAATTTTCCACGAATCAAATAGTAGGTCACAATTGAGCATGATATTTAGGCGTGTAAATTAAGACCATTTTTAATGTCATGGTTTCACATATGTATTATTCCATATTGCATGCAATTAGGTGTGTAAAACATGTAATAGTTATGCACATAAGGAATCACAAACATAAACAAAGACATTAATTAAACACATAAAATCCGAGTTCTCTCGCGAGTCTTCCCCAAAAGGAGAACCATAAGACCCTCACTAGGTTTTCATCAAGTTCCTAGATCGCCACATGCATCAAAAAAAAATTGATTGCGTAGGTCTTATAGCCGGAATTCACACATAAAATAACATGGCAAACTTATTAACTATTAATTTGCTATTTTATGTATCTAATTAACCGTTAATTAATTTGTTTGTGTCTTGTTATTTTTTATTAATTAATGACAAGTATCGCATTATAGTTGTCAAAATAAAAATAAAACAAATAACTAAATTAGATTTCATGCAGCCTTTTCACGTGTTTATTAACTTTGTGTAACCCATAATACACCAAACGAGTTGACTCGTGATGCCACTGTTGGGATTTATTAATAGGTTAACCAATTAACTACGAGTACGCAGCGGATATGGATCTAGTTTGGCTATTAGAATTAACACAAATAATAAACAAATAAAACAACTAAAAGGGAACAAGAAAACTAACCCTCGTCGACACCCGCAAAAGAAACTAATAGTGGTTAAAATACCACCTCTACGGTTGCTCACACAAACACGTCAAACAAATACGCCCGGAGTGCTAGCCGTGTACCACGTAAACCCAAACACCAAGTGTCGTAGCTCAAAAATGGATCAAAACGAAAACTGCCCAAAACTACGTGTTGTCCGAGATCCATAGTAACCACCAGACAACGACTTTCTTTGTTGTCCGATATCGGACAACACTACGATTCGACTGTCTTCTTCTTCTTGTCCGAGAACGCACAGTAGGTGCGCAGAAAGTTTCTGTAGCTTACTGTGATTGTTTGGACTTATGAACTTCGAATCCTAGTACTTCTGGAAAGTAATAGAATCAATCTAAACTAATTAAAACACCTTGGATCGGATCAAATGTAATTAAATAGATTGATGAGTGAAAACCAAAAGAACAAAAACCTAGTGAAGCTTTGATTCAATTGGCTGAGATATGAAGAAGTTTATGTGGTTTTGTTCTGTGTATTTCGTGAATTCATGAGCAGGAATGAGGGAGTATATATAGTCTCTCAACCCTAGCTTATGATAAGAGTTAAACAAAGCATGATAAGTATTAAACTCTACTTTGTTTGATTCTTATCACAACTCTACACTTCCTCCTTATCATCAATGAACCTAGACACTCAAAATCCCCTTCTAGATCCTTCATAAACCGGCCACATGGGTTAGGACAAGTAAGGAGTATGTCTAGTTCATCTTGTGTCCAAACCGGGTCGTTTTGAGCATTAAGTGAAATAGTAACGTATTCTAATGTTTTAGCGTGTGTGCCCCCAATAGGCTCACACACCCTTAGTTGTATTAGTCCATTCCAACTCACATATTCCAACACGGTTTTTCCTTTCAGAAATTCCATTTTGCTGAGGAGTATAAGGGGCAGTCGTTTCATGGATTATACCAACAGACTGGAAATACTGAGTATCCATGTACTCACCTCCCCTATCAGTCCTTAATCTTTTGATTAGTGACTCTTGTTGCAATTCAACTTCAGACTTAAATACTTTAAATTTATCTAATGCTTCATCCTTAGTATGCAATAAATAAACATAACAATACCTAGAAGCATCATCAATAAAAGTCACAAAGTATTTCTTATTCCCCAAAGAGGGAGTTGCATGCAAATCACATAAATCACTATGTATTAATTCCAATATCACAGATTCTCGTTTTACATCTTTAAATGGTTTCTTAGTTATCTTGTTCAACATACAAGTATTACACTTTTTAGTGTCCATGTCAAATGCTGGGATTAACCCATCCTTAGACATATCTTGCATACGTTTAAAGTGTACATGGCCAAGTCTAGCATGCCAAAGGGTTGAATCATATTGTTTAGATGACAACATACAAGCAGATTCAATCACATCATGAACAATATTAAGTCTAAACATGTGATTACATAAATAACCAAATCCAATAAATACACCATTTTTAGACAAAACAAACTTATCAGATTCAATAACTTGTTTGTAACCACAATTATTTAAAATACCACTAGAAACCAAGTTCTTCCTAATATCAGGAACATGTAAAACATTTAACAAAGTAATAATCTTTCCAGAACTAAACTTCAACTCAACACTTCCTCTTCCATGCACCAGGGCTGTTGACTCATTTCCCATATGAAGAATAGAACCATCATTCATTGACTCGTAGGTCTTGAACCATCTTCTATCTTTACACACATGGACTGTTGCTCCAGAGTCAACCCACCAAGCCACATCATCATCCTGCACAAAGAACAATTCAGATATATATGTAACATAATAAATCCAAAAAGACTTATTAAATATATTCTGACCTTTCAGGGAATTGGAGTTACCATTCCCAGATCCACTTGTGCCTGAACCATTGGCTTTATTGCCAATTTTACCACCTTTGCAATCCTTCCTGAAGTGTCCAGTTTTACCACACTTCCAACAAGTAGCCTTTGACTTCTTGTTAGGATCAGGTTTGGTATTATCCTGATGTTTACGCTTGCCCTTGTTGTCATTGTTCCTGGAGGAGTTGTTATGCTCCACCACATTGACAACTGATGGACCAGCAGCAGTGCTGCTCTTTGGCTTGTCACTTTCATGCACCTTGAGTGATTCCTCAATGCGCAAATGACTGCCCAACTCAGTAAGAGTTAACTCCTCCTTCTTATGCTTAAGCATGTGCTTGAAATCTTTCCAAGAAGGAGGTAGCTTATCGATGATACAAGAGACTTGAATAGCCTCATCCATGTTCATCTTGTGTTGAGTAAAACGACCAAGTATACTAAGAAGTTCATTGTATTGGTCCATGACCGGTCTTGAATCGACCATTTTGTAATTGTTAAAAGTACTTACAAGAAACTTCTTACTTGATGCATCCTCAGCCATGTATTTGGCTTCCAGAGAATCCCATAGTTCTTGAGATGATTCCACATTCTGATAAATATCAAATAGAGTATCAGACATACCATTGAGGATTAAACCTCTGCAGACATAGTCATCGTTCTCCCACTTGCTTCTGGCCCTCATCTGTTCCATCGTAGCATCATCCCCATAATCAGCAGGAATAGGAGTGGTCAGAACATCTGCCACGTTCATGCTAGTCAACAAGAACTTCATCTTCTTCTGCCATCGTCTGAAATCCACACCTTCAAACTTTTCTAGCTTAGAAAAGTTAGCAGCTATTTGTCTCATAGCAGCAGCCATTGATTATCACTTAATAGTTTCTATTGATTGTTGGTTTGTGTGTGTGTTGTAGTGCACCCAAACAGGGTAAAGATAATCAATCAAGGGTACCGGATATTCACTTGAAGTCGTGGTATCACTTTCCAATAGAAACTATTCGACCCTATGCCTGGGTTGCACGAATATCTCTATGGGATAAAACCAAGTGATGTTCTTGTTCTAGGCACAAAGCAAGAACCGATCGTATTTTAGTGTTTAGGGTTTTGTATCGTGTCATTCATGCCATGTGATGATCTCTATTTATAATAGAGTTTACTCAAAACCCTAGCCCATGGAATTATGTATAATTAACGGCCCATTAATTATCCATAATAGTTTCCATAAATGTAGGAGTCGGTGGTTATAACTAACAGCAGAGTCTGTTGCCTAAACAGCAGAGTCTATCAGTTCAGCAGCAGAGTTGTTCTGCATCAGTAGCAATAAAGCTATCAGCAGAAACAGATAATGCTATCAGCAGGAATGACAATGCTATCGGCAGGAACAGATAATGCTATCAGCAGAATCAACTGCATCAGCAGCATTGTCATTTATACTTAGCAGTACCTTGACTAAGCTAACAGTACCTTGATCAAACTAACAGTACCTTGAACAAGCAGTACTTTGAACAAGCAGTACTTTGACATAACCACTATTGAGTCAGGGTGTTCATTGACCTGATGGGTGTATACTCCATACCTCCAAGCCCATTACCAAGTGTAAACTTATCCCTCAAGTGTACTAAATTTTCCAACAAAAAACCCAAGCCGAAACCCAAGGCTTCACTAACCTTGCAAACCTATAGAACTAAACCACTAATATTACTAAAAAATATGGATTGTTTCGCTTGAGATGGTCGCCCTTGGAGGTTCAAGTTGTCGTGATTTGAACCCATAACCTCTCATGATGGATCACAACATGCCACTTATAAGGTAAAAGTTGTTTAGCGTAATTGTACAATGTTTATAATAAAATAGCAAGGCTTGGATCAAGTGGTTAACACACTTGCCTCTGGAGACAGAGGTCAAGGGTTCGATCCTCACCCCTTGCAAGGCCGGAGGTCCTTTTTTACACTTGGTAGAACCGGAAGCATCCTCTCTACCTTAGGTAGGGGTAAGGCTGTCTACGTCTCAACCTCCCCCATACACCATGGAAGACGGTATTGAGACCCATAACCCGTAGAAGACGGTATTGGGAGTTACTTTACTTTTTTTTACAATGTTTATAATAATTGCATGCAACTAATCCATAAATGAAGGTTTTCTTGTTGGGTAAAACACCAATCTTTGTTAAAAACTTGCAATGAAACATCAACGCAAATTGAATCCCACAATAATACAAGTTTACAAGATCTTATAGTGAGATTTGGCTGTAAATCTTTCATTTCCATGAACTACTAGACCTGCACTTAGAGATTTGGCTATAAATCTTTCTCCGTTTTTAAATACACCCTATTAATACTTTCAAGGAAATTAGAGAAGACCGTTGTAGAGACCAAGATTCACGTATAGGAGGTGGAGGAAACACGATAAACACGAACTAAAGATTAAACATTGAATGTTCGGTTTATTGATTGCCGAGGTGTGTATGTTGTCTAAAGAGAGAAGTAAAGACAACACACACACCTCATGTGTTACAAGTGAATCCCCAACCCTCCTAGTGTTGACATAGGAGGGTATTTATTACATGAATACAAGTTCTAACTTAGCAATATGACTAAACTAGTCCTTGTACTTTAAATGCTATTGCAATTCTCACATATGACAAAACTTTAAAGCTAACAACCGTCTAGTTGGGCGACTAATCGAGACCAACCCACATCTATCAATAACAACCCGAACGGATCTAACTGAGAACAAGTTCGACTTGTTTAGCAAAAAATTCCAATTGTCTTCCCCTGTTCCTAAACGGAAGTTACAAAGTAAATCCAAGTTCATTAATTTCCGACGCGACAACCTGACAATTGTATAATAATATTAATATTTGTTATCATAACTTTGAGCTATTAAATAATTTGCTTTTTTCCTGAACCGCGGAATCATTAAATTGAATAGCAAGTAGCTAGCAAAAAATTAAGCGTACAAAACAATTGCATTCAAAGTTATGAGAGAATTATGACCACTCTATCCAATTAAGCTTCCCTTTCTTGTTCCTACTCGATATCCACGTAAATGAAGACTTATTTTTGTTTCATTGCCTTTACCGGCCTCTAGAGTCTAGATCAAAGGTTGCAGTGTTGTGAATGCCGTAATTGGTATGTTAATTGGTTCAAAGTCTTCTTGCGCTGCACAGATTTTAAGCTTACCAGGTGATCCATTACGGGTCTTGTTTTATATCATTAGCCAACTTGAAATATAAATATGTATCATTCATTGCTTCTGTTGTTTTTTTAACGGATATGACATTAAAAGATAGCATAAAAACTACAAATTAAGATTTTGTAACCCCTAAATCCACTAGTTGTCTGTCATATCTATTTCCAACCTTAAATCACCTCTGAGTTGGATTGTTGTTTAGATTGACCCTTGTCTACTAATTAAATTGTAAAATGAGCTAAGGATGATGACACTTTAACTACTACTTGACCAGTGCGAATCATAGTCATAAAAATTAAAATATAAAGACAATAAAGGCTAGATTCAAGGCATCCAATGAAGCAATAGCGTGTAAACATATTTAATTACAATACTTAATTGTACAAATTAATTACAAATTTACAATACTTAATTGCACAAATACTTACAACAACTATTAGAGCACTAGGTACCCTGTGGTGCCGTAAAATTGCTGCCACCTCCGCATTTTTTACCATCACACCAAAATCTATGACACCACACAAAACATATCTCCCTCTTATTCTGGTGCCATGAGACACCCTCTGTCCCTCACATAAACCACTAAAACACAAATACAACACATAAAAACAAACAGAAGAAACAAAATAAAATAAAAAACCGGACCATTTGGTCTGGCAACGACGGCGCGAGAATCCAAAACGCAAGCCACGGTATGGTTGTTGGCGTTTTCGTGTTGGCTGGTGAGAAAACGCACACGGTATCGTGCGCTCTTAGTAGACTTGATCAAATTGTTCACATAATATTTTTTAGAAAGACATTTCTCACGGGCGCTAGGCCAATGGCCGTTTGGTAGTTATATCATTAGCACAATTACTAATTAATTAGAAAAACCAAAATACCATCTTGCACAAGCATGATTCGTTTATACTAGTTTGATGATTCATGAAATCCGCATTCTACCAAGGGGTATTTGGCGCAGTCAGAGGCAGCCATGTGAAGATTAGAGGGGCGTTGCCCACTACGAATTTTGAAGGGGTTATACTATACAAGCCCCCCAAAATCTATGACACCACACAAAACATATCTCCCTCTTATTCTGGTGCCATGAGACACCCTCTGTCCCTCACATAAACCACTAAAACACAAATACAACACATAAAAACAAACAGAAGAAACAAAATAAAATAAAAAACCGGACCATTTGGTCTGGCAACGACGGCGCGAGAATCCAAAACGCAAGCCACGGTATGGTTGTTGGCGTTTTCGTGTTGGCTGGTGAGAAAACGCACACGGTATCGTGCGCTCTTAGTAGACTTGATCAAATTGTTCACATAATATTTTTTAGAAAGACATTTCTCACGGGCGCTAGGCCAATGGCCGTTTGGTAGTTATATCATTAGCACAATTACTAATTAATTAGAAAAACCAAAATACCATCTTGCACAAGCATGATTCGTTTATACTAGTTTGATGATTCATGAAATCCGCATTCTACCAAGGGGTATTTGGCGCAGTCAGAGGCAGCCATGTGAAGATTAGAGGGGCGTTGCCCACTACGAATTTTGAAGGGGTTATACTATACAAGCCCCCCCCCCCCAACCAATGATGTCAAATCATAGGGGACAAAAGGAATCTTTCTTTGACTTTTTAGTATAACACAGTTTTCTGTTAGTTTCTGTTCCGTATTTCTGACAGTTTTTAGCGTTTGACATATTCAACTTTATATTTTCTGTTCCGTACTTTCAGGTTTATAGTTTTTTGATATAAATAAATGAATAAAAAAAATAAAAAAAAAAAAATAATAAAAAAAAGGGAGCTTGGATAACAAAAATAGAATGGTTTGGATAACTTGTCCCATTTTGAAGAGAGTGCATATATTTAATGATTTCCATTCAAAAAAGGTTTAATTTGACTGAAATTTGTGATGTGCCTTCATCCGGCAGTCCCACGTGCACTACCTTTACCTATTTGTTTTTGTAGCTATGTCGAAGTTGTTTTGCAATTTTTGTCTTTTATCAAATCTCCAAATTACTTATTCAAATTTATTTACATGTATAACTACGTAAACTATGAGTCTATAGCATCATTATTTTAAATATATACATTATGTTTTACCTTTAGAAAATACTCCCTCCGTCCCATTTTAATTGTCGTCGGACCCAAAACACGATCTTTTTGCTTCAACTTTGACCGTAAATATTTTTGTTTGTATTATATAATACTTGATGAAAGTTATATCATTGAAAAGTTCGTTAAACGAACTTTTCAATGATATAACTTTCATCAAGTATTATATAATACAAACAAAAATATTTACGGTCAAAGTTGAAGCAAAAAGACCGTGTTTTGAGTCCCACGACAATTAAAATGGGACGGATGGAGTAGTAAATAAATTCAACCGCTTGTGAAAGTTTAAAACTTAAGGGATTAACATTAAAATTAAAAAACAAAACAAATACATTTATACATTTGTGAATCATATTTTACTATTCATAAGCAAACTAATTAAATTAATTATTATCTACCTTTTTTATAATTAACCGTAGACCATCAAATAAAAATGAAATAGAATTGTCATTTATGAAGTGATGAAGATTTTTTTATTTTTTTATTATACACCGATAGTGACAAGCTATCAAACCCATAAAAATGATATAAAATTTAGCCTCATAATTTATTTATAAATTTTAATTTTGGATGTACATGAATTGCAAGAATATCAAGTTCTTCCCATGTTAATTTAGCTATGACATGAAAATTTCAAACTCCATCATTTTCACACCTATTTTATAAGTATCATAGACTTTGTTTATAATTCATTGTAGACAATCAATTAAAAATAATTAAGCATCCATCACTTAATATAAGATGTATCGAAATTCGTCAGTGCATATGTCATCGATCAAAATGTTTAACAAAAAAAATTATAGACTACATTTAAATTTGCTGATGCTTAATCTAAAACAAATCTTTTCTGTTAAAGTCTCTCTTTAGAATTAGTCACATACTCACATATTTTCCTCTCATCGGCAAGATCTATAGCAACATGGAGCTCATCTCTCTAAACTCTCTTGTACCTGCAAGACATAATAACACATACCAAACATTTTTGCAATATAATTTCACACATTTTATGGTTATTAGTCTGTTTTAGTGTGTTTTCCGGTATAAAAATGATGTGTGTTTACGCACACATCAACCATGCCTTGTATCTTGCAATGAATCCAACATTTCATTCAAAGACAAATTATATACGAGTTAAGTATCACTTCGTTCGTGAGAAAGTAAAAGAAGGAACTGTGGATATGTAGAAAATTCATACTGATGATAACATGGCAGATTATCTGACGAAAGCAATCAACTGTGACACGTTTATATGGTGCCGATCATCATGCGGCCTTGCAGAAACGTAAGTAACATGAAAGTACAAGGAAGGATAACGGTGTGAAGATAGATAGGGCTTCAATCTAATCTTCAAGTGGGAGATTATTAAAATGTAGATACATTGTATGTAATCCTACAAAGATTTGATGAGCGTCTTTCACAACAACTTGGATTGCAACTTAGATGGTGGCATGTCATGCATGATGTCACAAGTCAAGAAAGTTGCCTGTAAAAAGAAGCATTCATTGCTTCATTTCAACATTCCATCTCATTCACTTCTATATCTCCGAAAGTTTCTTTGTGAGAAAGCTAGAGTGTTTGTATATCTCCTAATACAAGAGATATAACTATTGGTGTTTATCCTTGTAATTAATTAGAGATAAGTGTAATTTCTAATTTTTTACATAGTAAAACGTATCTTTCCTTGCCCGTGGTTTTTAACCTATTTGGGTTTTTCACGTTAAATCCGTATGTCATCTTTTATTGTATTTCATATTTTAGTTGTGGGTTTTGCTTTAATCCGGTATCACTTTTTTCAACATTGAAAAGCTTGGAAAAGCAATGATTGTTGTTTTAGAGTCCAAACTTAAATCACCTCTGAGTTGGATCGTTGGTTTATATTGACCCTTGTTCAAATGTGGGTTTTGACGTTTTCTTACATGTTGTCTACTAATTAAAATGCAAAATGAGCCGGGGATGATGACATTTAACAACTACTTGACCACTGCTAAGTCATACAATTAAAATAAAATACTATACAGGCTAGATTCAAGGCATCCAATGCAACAATAGCGTGTAAAATATTTGATTACAATACTTAATTGCACAATTACTTAAAACAACTATTAGTAGACTTGATCAAGTTGTTCACATAATACCTTTTTAGAAAGACATTTCTCACGGGTATCGCTAGGCCTAATGCCGTTTGGTAATTATATCATTTGCACAATTGCTAATGAATTAGAAAAGCCAGAAATACCATCTTGCACAAGCAGGATTCGTTTATACTAGTTTGACGATTCTTGAAATCTGCATTCTACCAAAGGGTTTTTATCTGTGAAAAAGTTATGTCTCTAAGGATGAATATGAGATTCACCTGGCCGCATGAGAATGCATATTATAATTAAGTGGGTGTGTAAGTTTTCCTTACAAAAAAATTCGCATTCTTGCAACTTTTCGAAATAGTGTGTCTATTCACCGGCAGTTCCATGGGGTTAGATGCCCAGAGAATTAGAGTTGTCTAGTTTTATTGGACAGATTTTGCAATAAGTATGTACATGATCCAAAAATAAACTACTCCCTAATATTTAGTAGATAATTGGGGATCAAGGATTTCTTTTTGAGCAAATAACAAGAATTGGTTGAAATGAAACACAAATTGAAAACCACTAGAGCACAAGCTTATGAAATGATATTTTGCTCATTCATGTTTCATTTCAAGACGTTACTAAGATGCTATAAGTAAAAGATTTTGTTTTATTCATATCATCAAGAGGCGGTAAGAGATAATTACTAAACGTGTTGACTACCCACTTAAATACAATCCTAACCCGTTTATTTTTGTGTCGATTTCGGATCTCGTTTTGTGACGGGTGAAAAATTGCCACCCATAATTATATTGATGATAATGGAGATGTTGAACCATTTGAGAGTCCTATTAGTAGCATGACTGGTTTCTGAAATTGTGATTGTTGTTTTAGAGTCCAACCTTAAATCACCTCTGAGTTGGATTGTTGTTTTAAATTGACACTTGTTTAAATGTGGGTTTGACGTTTTCTTACATGTTGTCTTACTAATTAAATTGCAAAATGAGCCGGGGATGATGACAATTTAACTACTACTTAACCACTTTTACAAATTAATATAAAAAGGATATATTACAAGTCATCCAATGAAACAATAGCTTATAACAACTATTAGTAGACTTGATCAAGTTGTTCACATAATATCTTTTCTAGAAAGACATTTTGTCACGGGCACTAGGTCGAAGGCCGTTTGTTAATTATATCATTTGCATAATTGCTAATTGATTAGAAAAACCAGAAATACCATCTTGCACAAGCGAGATTCGTTTATACTAGTTTGACGATTCATGAAATCCGCATTCTACCAAGGGGTATTTGGCGCAGTCGGGGGCATCCATGTGAAATTGTGAATACACACATTATTTCGAAAAGTTGCAAGAATGCGAATTTTTACATGTATAACTACCTAAAGTATAAGTCTATAGCATCATTATTTTATAGATTTCAATTTTGGATGTACCTGAATTGCAAGAATATCAAGTTCTTCCCATGTTAATTTAGCTATGAATTTTGAAAATTTCAAACTCCATTTTCACACCTATTTTTATAAGTATCATAGACATTGTTTATAATTAATTTTAGAAAATCAAATAAAAACAATTAAGCATCCATCACTTAATATAAGATGTATCGAAATTCGTCAGTGCATATGTCATCGATCAAAATGTTCAAAAACAAAAGAGTCAATTGCAAAAATCGTCCCTAAAGTTTGGCCACATTGAATGGACCACTAATTTCTGCTATGTCTATTTCAGTAGAATCCCCTCAAAGATGCCCATCGGCATGATAATGGAAAATACAACAGTTATTTAAGGTAATTCATAACTATATTAAATAAGAGTGTCAATTAAATTTAATATTGAAAACCTTTTTAAGATGCGAGTTTGGGACTACTTTTAATAGGTTTATTAAAAAAAAAAAAAAAAAATCAAACTCACAGCATAAACCAGCAAAAACACGTCCAACATATTTGACATGTAAGAACAACAAATGGTAGAACTTATTTGAACACAAACTTGAGTACTTGACTCGTATGCAATTATTAGAAGTGGAAATACTATATTAGTAAGGGTAACAGGTCAGGCACCTACAAATTTGACAAAAGTCTAAATCTAATGCAAGCTTCCTAACTCATTATACAAAAATATAGATTAATACTGTAACAATTTTGTTTTTTGTTTTGTTTTTTTGTTTGGTGTCAATATTATCAAATTAATTGCTTTTAAAGATAACGGACCAAAAGAAAATGTTTCCAGGTGCACCAAACCGTCCGACCCAACCATCTTGCCATTCCTACCAAATAATGACCGGAAATACCTGAGATGTTATGAATATGCGATTCAGAGAGTCGGCATCAAGTCTAGCTTCACACCATATTCCTTAATCTCTGTGCAAGGCTATCGTCAGAGCTATGGAGGTACACCTCTGCTTCCAGGCTGGAACCAATGAGTTATTTACCTCAGTTCTCAACTACCAAATTCATAAAATGCACAGATATGTTATCAGCAAGACATAATTATTATACCATAGATGATTATTTAAAATAAATAAATTAATTAGTTAAAAAATAAAATAAAAATAATAAAAATAATAAAAAGAAAAACCAAAATGCACAGATATTATCAGCAAGACATAATTGTAGTTGCCTCAAGTATATTTCCCCAAAAATCAATATCATTTTCAGGAAAGGCGAGCCATCTTTCATTGACTTTGGGCCATTTTGACTCGAAAACAAATTTGGCTACATCAGTGTTGTCAATGCTATACTCGAAAGGAAGATTTTGCCACACGTCTTCAGCTAAATGAGGTAGAATTGGAGCAATTACTCTCACTATCGAGAGCAAATGAGCTGCAAGCACTGTTTGACAGCTTATCCTTGTAAAACTTGAAGCACCACTGAAACAGAACCAACGTATCAAAATCAACTTATTTGACTATAAAACCAATTAAATTTCATTATATTACAAAAGAAAAAAGTTACCCGACATAAAGGCGATCTTTGGCAACATCAAAGTAGAAATTTGAGAGATCAACAATAGCAAAACGTCGAATCATCTGAAACGAAATGAATTTAGTTAGTATGAAAAAAAATGAGAACCATGTATCAAGTAAAAACAACACCTTACCTGGTATATTTTGAAGAATTCATACGTTTCATAGCTTTCTTTGATGTTTTTCACAACGTTTTCAAGCTGAAACAGAGCATGCTGATCGATTTCTGGAAGATCATGATACGCAATAGAATTTTCTGCCTACAAAATAAAAGCACAATATAAGGTAATGCATTACCTGTATTTAAACCAAAAGCATATCAGAGGAATATTTGGAGGGGGAAAAAAAAACATACTTTCCAATCATGAAGATTTCCCAAGAGAAACCGCAAAGTCCCTCCTAGTTTTCGGTAGATGTCCGACAGTTGACGGAGGACTTGAGGTCCAATTTGAACGTCTCCTGTAAAATCTACACTTGAGACCCAAAGCCGAAGCACATCTGCTCCATACGAAGGTTCTTGCTGGAGAAACAAATAGAAACATTTGATTTACTATTAAGCAATATTATGAATTTTAATCATAGCTAAATGACCACTAACCTCCTTGATTCTTCCCTCCTTCAATCACAGTACGTGGATCAACAACATTACCCACAGATTTACTAATTTTTTTACCCCTCTCATCGAGCACAAATCCATGCGTTGTAACTCCAGAATATGGAGCTTTTCCTGCCACATATAATGAAAAATATAATAACAATAATGAAATGAGTTAAATTAAGAATATACTGATGGTCACGATACCTTTGGTTGCAACACTGGTCAATAAAGAGCTTTGAAACCAACCCCGATGCTGATCGGTACCTTCAACATACAAATCAGCAGGATAACTGAGGCCATCTCTACTTTCTAAAACAGCAGCCCATGAAGATCCTGCAGTTTATGTATGTTTAATAGCTTAATATACAGATCCAGTGGCATATAATTGATACAAGAACTGTTTATGTTTAACATGTAACTAACAAATAGACCTGAATCAAACCAAACATCCATCGTATCAGTTCCCTTCACATAATCTGATGCTTTATCACGATATTTTTCAGGAAGCAACTCTTCTACTGACATGTACCACCATGCATCGCTGCCCTTTTGGGAAATGATTGCTGCCAAACACAGATTCAAATGCACATTCCTTAAATGTAAGCTCAACATGTTTAGGGCTTACATTTGATATGATCAACAGTCTCTTCATTTAGCAGAGGTTCCTTTGTCTCTGTATGATAGAAAACTGGAATTGGGACACCCCATGTCCTCTGGCGAGATATACACCAATCTGAACGGCTAGAAGTCATTGTAGAAATTATGTTTTCTGCCTGCATGACAATGATCATAATAATTTAGAGGAATACTACCAATAAAATGCATAAACTATTTGGCAGCATAGGATAGTCATAATTTCTTAACTACTCATTATTATTTATAAACTAGTAAGGCACATTACCTACCAACAAGAGGTCAAGGGTTCAAACCTCACTAGGTACACAATTGTGGGTAGCCATGGAAGGGTTGGAAACGGTCACGGGGATATCCAGGTTAGGCCGCGTACATCTGATTCAAAGACTCCCCTTCCCCGGGTAACCTAAAGAGGGAAAACCTCATCCGTTTATCCGTTTTGCAAACATGTACAGATACAAACCTGTAGCTGCCATTAAAATGGTTTACTTATCTATGGTCCTATCATATTTTGGTCTTTAAAGTGTTCCTAAATCATTCCTACTGTTGCTTATGAAAAGGGATTTACTAATTGTTCCAAACTCAGGTTCTAGTGTTACATGAACATGAAACCAGCCTAGAAACTAAAAATGATAACTCTTATGAGCTTACGTCAATCAAATCCTGGAAGTGAGCAATTTCGAGTTTTGAAGATCGAAACAATATTATGTACCAGTTATATATATTTGTACCTGAGATGGAGTCCATACTACTTGATTAATCGCATTCATAGCAGCCTCTCTGAATCCTTCAACAGAGGCAAACCATTGTTCTGTCGCCCTAAAAATTGTAGGCTTTTTTGTTCGCCAATCATATGGATACTTGTGCTCTAAAAAAATAAAGAATAATGGCATTCAGTTATACCAACTATATGGCATCAAAGGAAGCAAATAAAAAAAGCAATTTTATTGATACTTCTGGATGAATGATACTACTTACTGTGCTCTAAAAAAATAAAGAATAACGGCATTCAGTTATACCAACCAATCGGCAGGATAACTGAGGCCATCTCTACTTTCTAAAACACCAGCCCATGAAGATCCTGCAGTTTATGTATGTTCAATAGGTTACTCCGTAATATACAAATCCAGTCGCATATAGTCGCATATAACTGATACAAGAACTGTTTGTGTTTAACATGTAACTAATAAATTAGACCTGAATCAAACCAAACATCCATTGTATCAGTTCCCTTAACATAATCTGATGCTTCATCACGATATTTTTCAGGAAGCAACTCTTCTACTGACATGTACCACCATGCATTGCTGCCCTTTTGGGAAATGATTGCTGCCAAACACAAAGATTCAAATGCACATTCCTTAAATGTAAGCTCAAATTAACTCAAAACTGTCCAGCAACTATGTTTAGGGCTTACATTTGATATGATAAACAGTCTCTTCATTTAGCAGAGGTTCATTTGTCTCTGTATGATAGAAAACTGGAATTGGGACACCCCATGTCCTCTGACAAGATATACACCAATCTGAACGGCTAGAAGTCATTGTAGAAATTCTGTTTTCTGCCTGCATGACAATGATACATAATAATTTAGAGGAATGCTACTAATAAAATGCATAAACTAGTTGGCAGCATAGGATAGTCAAAATTTATTAACTACTCCGTATTAATTATAAACTAGTGTTAAGGCACTTGACCAAACATCACTAGGTAAACATTTGAGGGTAGCCAGGGAAGGGACGGTAACAGTCACAAGGATACCCCGGTTGGGCCACGTACATCTGAGTCAAATACTCGCCCTATCGGGTAACCTAAACAGGGAAAACCTCATCCGTTTACCCCTTTACCCATTTTCAAAGAGAAACATATGAAAGAACAAAAAGTTTTAACTTCCTTTTATTATTCAAAGACTGAATGGTGTAGCAATTAATTGTAAAATTTATAAATATGACTGAAAATTAAACAAAAGGAAAAAGGTCAAAATGTGCCATCAGCCATTGCTATAAACATAAACGTATAAATGTTTTCAAATGTTTAGAAATTTAAGCAATCTGATGTGTTAATTTATTTGCTTGGGATAGATTTATACTAAATAAATGAAGTCGATTTTCAATAAATAAGTATGCTCCCTCAAGCTAATAATAATTGTGAAATGACTAGACATACTAATACTCCAATTAATTGCATAAGAACATAATGAACTTCAATCAAACTTCTAATTTGGTAGATGAAATTGATAAAGTTTTATATAAGCTATGGAACTTGACTCCAATTTTTATTTAGTACTCCAACTTGAACGATATGCAAAACAACTACTTTTTTAGTTTAAAAAAATATTCACAGGCATCCGTATATGTACATGTACATTCATACGCACATGCAATAATGTAAGTAAGTTTTCCTCATAGTTGACACATGAAAATAATGTTCTAATTGCTTCATTGATAATTCCCATTAAACTTGATCCTGCAAGCATGTACAGATACAAACCTGTAGCTGCGATTAAAATGGTTTACTTATCTATGTTCCTATCCTGTTTTGCTCTTTATAGTGTTCCAAATTCATTCCAACTATTGCTTGTGAAAAGGGGTTTACTAATTGCTCAAGGTTCTAGTGTTACATCAACATGAAACCAGCCCAGAAACTAAAAATGATAACTCTTATGAACTTAAATCAATCAAATCCTGGTAGTGAGCAATTTCGAGTTTTGAAGATCAAAACAATATTATGTACTAGTTATATATACTTGTACCTGAGATGGAGTCCATACTACTTGATTAATCGCATTCATAGCAGCCTCTCGGAATCCTTCAAGGCTTCAACAGAGGCAAACCATTGTTCTGTTGCCCTAAAAATTGTAGGCTTTTTTGTTCGCCAATCATATGGATACTTGTGCTCTGAAAAATTAAGTATAATAGTATTTAATTATACTATTCATATGACTGGCTCTCATTCGGAAAAATGTTGATAATTATGGATGAATGATGCTACTTACTGTAAGGTTCTACCATGACTATTGATGAATGTTCATCCAAGTGATCTATCACAGCAGCATTGCCATCACCTAATACATCAAGCCCGCAAAAGATTCCAGCTTCTTCTGTGAACTTTCCTTCATCGTCCACTGGGGATACTAAAGGCAAACCGTATTTTGAATCTAAAGATTCCAGCATTACCCATGATTGAATCTAAAAGTTACAAGAAAAAAAATAAACTATCACTTGCCTTTCAACTCGATAGGGCAATCCCAACCAGGAACGTATTGAACTTTACAGTTCAATTGTATAAGTAATTCCACACAAAAGAACTCTGCTTGGTAATGACACGTGTCGTCTATTTAGTGTGTGACTGGATCTAGATTTGGGATTTTCATTCTTGTTTATATGCGTTTGGTTTAATTTAAAGATTTGAGTTAAGGGTTGTGACAATTGTCATGATGGGTGAAGATGGGTACAATGGTGGCAAAAGGTAGGTTGATGATTGATGGGGTGGTGTTAATGATTGGTCAAATGGGGTTGCGTGTCACTCTGTTTGGCTAAGCTTATGAACTGGTTTGTGGTTATGTTCAGCTTATGGCTTATTATAATTAATAAAATAAAATATATATAT